>CM021100.1:220306988-221000703 GCA_007115665.2 Sequoiadendron giganteum
CAGGACCTTGGCTGTGGAGAGTTCAAATTGAATACGGCTTACTGTATAGCCACAATGCCTAAGCCACCTAAAGTCTATGGTAGACCATGTTTCGTAGTTGAGCCCAAAACAACTTTCAAGGTTCCATCAGAAAATGTTTTCACACTATGGGGCGATATGGGTAATGAAGTCATCAACGACATTGCTAACTGGATCTACAAAGACCCATAGGATTTACCTCCACTAACAGTGAATCTCTATGGAAAAGGCTATGATATATGCAAGGCACCAGGTTTTGATGGCATAAGTGGTCTTGGAAAGGACAAAAATGGAAGGAGGGAACCTGTTATCATAAATGCAAGACTGAGGTACATAGGGCTAGGGTTTGACCAACTCAGAATTGATGATCGATGTACCTATGAAATTTCAAGTGAGGGCATAACGGCTACAAAAAGTGTCAAGAAATGTGAAGAATCCCTTACCAAAACTGACTTTAATGAATGGGAATGGGGATCTGAGAAAACCCTAAGTGACTATGACATTAACGAACTGTTCCTGGAACCTGGCCAACTCCCCTTTGAAGAAAGATTCTAATAGGAATATAACATTGACCCTATTGAATGACATTCCAAAAAGAAGGAATCGGTAAGCATTCCTTGGAACCCAAAAGAAAATAAGGTGTCGTTAGTAACACCTGAATCATCCCACCTCATTCCCAAGCCCACCCAAGACCCTAATGTGTTTGAACCTATTGTGCATACTGCTGAAATGCCAGCCACTAGTCATGATGCTGATAGTTTTATCCCCTATTATGACTTTGAATTCAACTCATCTGACTCTGAGTATGGTCCACCCATTGCATCTGACATGAAAGATGAAATTGACAACTTTTCCTTCACACTAGACGCTTCAATTTGCACACTTTCTGCATCTTCCCCATCCTTTACCAATGTTGATGATGGGATTCCCCTTGTTTACCCACAACTGATTGAGTGGGACCAACAAGAACCACCAGTGACGGACATCTTTCAGACTGATGAGGAAATTGTAGAATTCATGGGGCTCCGAGAAGGCATACCATGGGGAGATCACAAAATAGGGTTTTCCATTGATCTAGGTTATACAACTTACTTCGGGGAGACTGTATGATCCCCCAGTCACAAAAATACAAAGAATAAAACAAAAAAAGAAATGTCTTTAGGTGAAAACTGCAAGGCACCTTCTAACAACAAAATAGTAAAAACAAAGGAAGTATCTAAAGGTGAAAAACTCTTTGAGGCACCTAACGATGGAGGATTGGACTTTCTACCCATGACATAGGAAAAATCAGTTATGCTCATCGAAGACACAATGGAAGTTAACATAGCCACACCAGAGAATCCAAAAATGATTCTATTAGCCGCATCATTGTCAGAGGAAGAAAAACCCAAATTTCAACAATTCTTCACAGACAAGAAAGTTAACTTCGCATGGTCATATGCTAACATGCCAGGCCTTGATCTGGAATTGGTTTTACATCATCTTCCTCTAATCCTAGGAATCAAGCCAGTCAAATAAAAATTGTGCAAAATGCATCCACAGATTGCACTACTGGTAAAAGGTTAACTAAAGAAGTTATTGGATGTTCGGTTCATAAGGTAAATAGATTATGCTGATTGGATATCCAACATTTTCCCTATCACAAATCCAAATGCACAAATCCGTATCTACATGGATTTTAGATATTTGAATAAGGCTTTCCCAAAGGATGATTTCCCCTTACCAAATATAGACATGATTCTTGATCTCATAGCAGGGTACGAGATGCTATCCCTCATGGACGGTTTCTCGAGATACAACCAAATCCGAATTGCAAAAGAGGATCAGCATAGAATGGCATTCACCTACCCATGGGGAACATACTATTGGAATGTCATTCCTTTTGGCTTAAAGAATGCCAGCACCACATACCAAAGAGCTATGACAACAATATTTCATGAGATGATGCATATCCTAATGGAAGATTATGTGGGTGACCTATTGGAAAAATATTTGACATGGAAAGATCATATCAAAGTCCTAGACAAAATTTTTAGATGGCTCAAAAATTACAAGGTTTGTTTGAACCCAAAAAAATGTGTCTTTAGAGTCACTTCAGGCAAGCTTTTGGGATACATAGTTTCATGATGAGGCATTGAGGTTGATCTTGCAAAAGTGAAAGCAATCTTAAACATGCCTCAACCAAAAGGAATCAACGAGTTGAGAACACTTCAGGGCAGACTACAGTCCATCTGATGCTTCATCACATAGTGGGCAGACAAGTGTCAACCATTTCAATATCTGTTACGCAAAAGTATTCCCTGTGTATGGACAAAAAAATTCCACATAGCATTCAAACAATTTAAAGAATATCTATTGACACCACAAGTCCTGATGTCGCCTATTGAAGGCAAGTCATTGATCCTGTATGTCTCCGCAACTACAAATGCATTGGGGGAATTATTGGCACAAAATGACAATGAGGAAAAAGAAAGAACCATATATGACATCATTCACACACTGATAGGATACAAATTGAATTATACAACCATTGAACGTGCATGCCTTACAGTTGTCTTTGCAGTGCAAAAATTAACACATTACATGCTGAGCCACTAAACACACATGGTATCCAAGATTTATCCACTAAAATATCTCCTAATCTGGGCAGCATTAATAGGCCATTTAGCAAAGTGGGTCATGATATTGAGCGAATATGACATACAATATGTTGAACGAAAGGCAATAAAAAGGTAGTCCATAGTAGATCATCTTGTGGATGCACCCATCCAGGCTACTCATCCACTGGTAGTTGATTTTCCTGAGCAGTCTATCTTTCACATAGAACCTGCATTACCATGGAAGCTATATTTTGACGGGTTCCACACTAGTCATGACTCAGGAGCTGGCATCTTGTTCGTCACATCACAAGGGGATTCAATTCCTAAGTCATTCCGTATTTCCTTCCCTTGTACAAATAACATTGCAGAATATGAGGCACTGGTCATAGGACTCAAGATTGCAATTAAATGGAAAATTCAGACATTGCTCATATTTGGGGATTCTCAGTTAGTCATCAACCAAGTGAATGATGATTATGACACAAAGGATGAATATTTTCTTCCCTACAAACGAATGGTGGATAGCTTCTTGACGTATTTCAAAATGATTTGTTTTGAACAAATTCCCAGGACACAGAATAAGGTAGTTGATGCAATGACAACTATTGGATCTCTCTTGGACATCCCTAAAAAATGTGTCACAATTTGAGTTCTTAGTGGAATAGTTATTGATGCTAGTATATGATATGCTAGAGTTAGAAATGGTTTGCGATATTGTTAGTCCTAGTTTACCTTGGTACCAAGACATCTATGATTATCTTAAGTCCCAAACCCTACCACCCAACCTTTTCAACAACCAACGAAAGTCCTTTATCTGAAAATCTGCTAGACACACCATCGTCAGTGATACCCTATACCGTTGTGGCTTTGATAACACCCTTCTTCATTGTATTGACACTGATGAAGCCCAAAAAATTTTATGAGAAGTACATGAGGGTATATGCGGATCTCATTTGAGTGGTCCAATGTTAGCTCAGAAAGTCACCAGACTTGGATACTATTGGCTGACATTAGAAAAAGATGCTCTTTAGTTTGTCAGAACATGTCAAAAATTCCAGGTGCATAGTAACCTAATTCATGCACCTACATAGGAACTGAGACCGATCACTTCTCCATGGCCTTTCACACAATGGGGACTCAAACTTGTGGGTAATATCCATCGTTCCTCCTCTAACGGTCATAAATTCATAATCACCGCCATTGAGTACTTTACTAAGTGGATTGAAATCATCCCTCTCACTTACATCACTGGTAATAAAATATCCAAGTTTATCCTAAATTACATCATCTGCCAGTATGGTGTCCCACAATCCATCATCACAGATAACGGTAGTCCATTCAAAAATCATGATGTTCATGAACTATGTGAGGGATTCCACATCCAACACCATTTATCCACCCCATATTACCCACAAGGTAATGGCCAAGCTCAGGCATCAAATAAAACAATTCTCTGCATTCTTAAGAAGACCGTTAATGACGTTGGCCGAGATTGACACCTACAACTTAATCCTTCTTTATGGACCTATCGTACCAGCATTCGTACCCCCACTAGAGCCACTCCATTTTCCCTGGTTTACAGATCTAAGGCCATATTGCCCATTGAGGTCGAAATTCCTTCTCTTCGAGTCTCCTTGAAAGGAATGATTGATGATGAAGAGTACAAATAGTCTCACCTACATGAGCTATAAATGTTACAAGAAAGATGACAAAATTCCTTAAATCACTTGTAGGCATATCAAAATCATCTCTATCGAAGCTATAACAAAAGAGTAATGGTGAGAAAATTTGAAATTGGTGACTTGGTCTTAATGCAAAACCTAAGAAATCAAGTGGACCGTGAAAATCCTGGCAAGTTTGAGGCCAATTGGCTTGGTCTTTATATTATTACTATCGTATTAAGTTTTGGAGCTTACCAGTTGGGCACACCTAATGGAGAATAGTTGACATAACCCATCAATAGCTTACACCTGAGAAATTTCTACACATAGCATCAGAGAGATTGGCTAAAAACCTAAAAATTAAAAAAAAAATTGAAAAAAAAATCATCCCTTAATGAAAACTTGACAAATAGGCATCTTGGTGACACCAAAAAAAAATATAAAAAATGGCAAAACAGTAAAAAGAAATAAATTCATCCAATAGTGAAAACCTGGCAAACATGCACCATGCGTAGTCGATCATTGCTTCACCATCTACTGTTACTCTAATCAACCTTTCTCCACTTCCCATAATCACAACAACCTGGCACATTCATGACATCCGTCCTAAGTCCTGTCAATTTCGGCCATGGTTAGCATTTGGTTGACATCATCCCTTGCATATCCTTGCCTTTTTCCTTGTGTCTATCTATCTCCATATCATTGGACTTGGGTAATCCCCAACCTATCTAGGGGCAAGACCTTTATCATGTAACTACAGTGGGTGTCGCACATGATCCTTTATTCATAAAAAGTCCTGAAAAAATCCTAAAAATCTGAAAAAGTCTTGAAAAAATCCTAAAAATTTGAAAATGTCTTGAGAAAATCCAAAAACAAAGTCAAAGTCAATGTTTGTCTAGTCAATTCAATCAGTCACATCAATCAATATTTTTTCCATGTCCGAACTATGTTGTCTCTACACATTTTCTACGTAGGCAAGATTCATCTTTAAATCCCCGAGACATTAGGTCAGTCTTTCTAGGTTTGTTGCAATAAAATTATGATTCAAACTTTTGTCCTTTGGACAACGTCATTGGTCCTATCGAACTACGAGGTCTCTAAGTGCATGACGTAGGAAAGGCCATCAATCGATGAGCCCCTGAGGCCACACTAGGTTAGTCCATCTGGGTTCATCACACTATATTTTCACACACATCTAACTTTTTTTTAAATCACGTAAATCTTCCATCAATCCTGAGTAGGTAGTCTATTAACAATCTGTTTCATTAGAAATTTCAAAATCAATTTGGCATGTCAACAATGACATGTGATCAAATTCTATCAAGCCAATTTAACATGGAAAAACTTTGAGTTCTTCTTCAAATATGTCCTTCTGAAGAGAAACTCCCATCATTTATTTATGCTTTTGCATGTGTCCTTCCTAAGCATCATCATCATCATCTGGGATTTTGATGGATTCTCCTAACTCCAAGAATCGATCTCCTAGATATCAACGTCATTCAGGATGTGTCCTTCCTGAATTTGATAGCACCACTATCAAATAAAGTGATGATGTGTCCTTCATCATCACTATAAAATGATAGCACCACTATGAATTTTAGGAAAAATCATGCACTTTCAAAAAAAAATGGCACTTGAAAAGGAGTTCGTATGAGCCTAAACAGAGCCCCAAAAGTTGCAAGAACAATGAAAACTCAACTACATCTATGATAAACTGAATTTTATGAAAACTAAATACCTCAAAACAAAAAAACCGATCACACCAACGCGAAGAGTATGAAAAATTAGCCCAAATAAAAAAAACTTGCTCAAAAAAAGGAGTCAAAATGAGCAAGATATGACCCCCCGAAGTTGAACTGCAAAATAAAAAAGTGCATTGGAGAAGGGGCCAAATTTTTTTTAGGATATTGATGTCATCGCTGATGCAATGATGACATCAAAAAATAATAGATTAAATTTGATGGTCGGATGGTTGTCAAAAATGAATATTCAGTGGGCTGACGAAATATTCCCTTGCTAGAATATTTGATGCCAAAATAATTTTTCGGGGAATCTTTGTTGTGCCAGATTTTCAAAATTGGTGTCGGAATATTAAATTGCTTGCCGAAATTTTTATTTGATGGACGAATTTCCTTGTAGCGGCTACCGAGAGAGTGGGGTCTGCCACAGTGAATGAGGGCTTGCCACATGGTGGGTGGCGGGGCCCACAAGTACCCTCAGTGGTACAGGAGAGTAGCAATGGTACAACTTGTAGACTGTACAAGTCTGCAAACTTTGTACAAATAAACAATTTCTTTGATTTTTATTATTTTTTTGATTTTTTTTTTTTTAATTTCAAATAAAAAAAATTCAAATGTCTTTTTTTTTTTAGATTTCAAAAAAAAATTGCGGAAATAATTATATTTTTTTCCAAAAAATAAAATCGTACCACTGCAATTATGATGCCTTGGGGGTTGTATGGCTCCCTGGAAAAATTTATTTTGCCTCACCGGACAACTGCTCCGATTTGGACAATTTGGTAGTCAATCTTAGGGTTTTTGGCCCTTCTGAATGCGATGGCGATGCTGAAAATTCTCCAAAAATATGGCTGCCTCTTGGATTTGGCAACCACCTTCGATCTTCAAACTCTTGTAGATTTGGCCTCTAATGTCCAACTAAGACGAAACAAAAGGAAAATTTGACTTTCTCCAACACTCCAGACATAATGGTGAGTTGAGATCTGATGAAAAAAGCTCCCATAATTCACTTGCAATACAAGGCCAAAAATGCAACCCCCCCAAAATCTAGTATTTCTATGAAGAAACTACAAGATTACACTCAAGATCTCCCCAAAATGGTAGTCCAAAGGCACTCCAATAGCTTTGATACCATGTAAGAATTGGCTATGAAGGTAGCCACCAAAGATCTAAAGGCCTAATGGAAGTACAAGCATAAGAGAGATAGAAACAATATGACAAGAATAGACTATATTCTACCAATAATGCAAATAGAATCAATGTACAAATGTAGTAGAGACCCCTTGGTTATATAACCAAGGTGAGTACATAGGAGGGCATAAGATTATGACAAGTTTCATAATCTTATGACATGAGACAACTGTGAAAATCTATCACTCCACCTAAAGTGGAAAAGTGATAATGTGATAATCACCACAAAAGGTGGATATACCAAAAAAGGTGGAGAGGTAATCACATGATATGTCCACAAAAGGTGGAAGTGATAAAGTAATAACATGATAAGTCCACCTAAAGTGGGAAAACTCGAACAACTCCTATGTGGTCCCTAAGTAAACTTAACTAAGTTATAATAATGACCTAGGACAATGTACAACACTTAATTACACTTGTTGGCCCTGTTGTTGCACCAAAAGATCAACCTATTAATGCCCGATACAAGATTTAGTTATGATCCACAAAAGGCAGTTAAACCATGTCATGAACCCAAAGGGAGATGCTAGCGGTTAGTCCAACAATCCATCCCTCAACGTCACCCGAGGGGTTTGAACCCATTCACCATCTCTAATACCAATTGTTGGCCTTGTCATTGCACCAAAATATTGACCTATTAATGCTAGATACAGGATTTAGTTAAGATCCATGGGAGATGGTTAAACCATGTCACGAACCCGAAGGGAGATGCTGGTCGTTAGTCCAACAACACCAACACCCAATGATGGTTGATTTGATAGATTGATCAAGATTTGCTAGCAAGGCTAAGAACAAAGTTTGTTAGATGATTTGATATTAATATAAAGATGGTTGGTTTCCCCCTCGAGAGATCGATTAAAATAATGAAATGTGTTTCAATCAGGCTTGTCATAGGTGAAAATCCAACTTATGCTTGAGATGATTGATATTTAAGGTTTATTTTGAATCAAAGAGCTGCAAATTTTTAGATTGTTGAGCTGGAGATGATATCAATGCCCCATTGTTCTCTAGCAAAAGAGGGATTGTTGGCATACTATTTCATATATTGATGTAGAAATATCTTAGGATGTATAGGCATTCAACTGTTGTGGGTTGCCTCATGTATATTTCAGTGAGTATCACATAGATTCAACGCTTAGATAGAAATGTTAGTAAAGATAGAAGAATAAGAAGAATAGATTTGCCATTGATTTTGAGATTGATTCAGAAGTCCAACAAGTCCATGATGCATCAAGACTTTATTAGATATGGTGATGAGAGATAATGATGAATTTCTCATGTCTTGGGATTGTGATTTTCTGTCATTCCATATTTTTTATATAACACATACACAGGATGCATTAAGGTATCAATAACTAGGATAGTGTTATATCTAGTGTAATGGACTTTGACTCTACAAATGGATAGGATAGTTCTTGTTCACACCTTGAGATACAAAAACCTTGTTGGAATGTATTTTAGAAGTTTAGAATATTTCAGAACAAAGCATATGTAATAGTCAACAATCTACTCCAAACAACCTCCCTACACACAAATAAGAAAGTATGTGCCAAGATTATTTTACATGAAATACCCACAAGCACAAATAATGAAGGATAATGATTTATGCCCTATTCCTTTCTCTCTAAATCATTTATAAATCATCAAGAGGTCCTTGGAATGGGTCAATAAGATAAATCTTAAGAAAAGATCAAATAAAAATAGCGAGTATTATCTATATCTCTTGCTAGGTTTAATATAGCTAAGGGGATTTCTGATACTAATGTCCATCGCAGGAAGGATGCATCCTAGGAAATTTTGATCAAATGTTTTAATAAGGATGAGGTGTGTGATAATCCATTGATACAAACTCCACTGACTTGTTTATCTATGATCTAGACTTTAGATTTTGACAATTAGGTTTTCACTTTATGACTTGCTATACTTTCTTTCTACTTGTTTTGCTAAAGGTTGAAGGTGATGATTGATTTATTATGGGTGAAGGTTAATTGCGGGTGAAAGTGAAATGGGATGGATGGTTTTGGTCTTTTGAAAATGTTTTGAGGTTGTTTTTGGTCTTTTGAGAGTTTATGTGATTTTTTGTGTTTTCAATTTATTTGAAGCTATTTAGGGTTTTTTCAAAGATATTTGAGGCTATTTAGGTCTTTTGAATATTTTTTAATGTTTTTATGTTTTTTGAATTATCAATTTTTTTAGTGTTTGCTAAGTTTTCCAAATGCTTAAGGCTTTTCTGAATTTTCCGAATGTTTAGGGGTTTTCCAAGTTTTCATATGTTTTTGTAATTTTCCAAGTTTTTGACCAAGAACCTAACCTAAAAGACTATCCCAGGGGCCTCAGGGGCTTATCAAATATTAGCCTTGCCTACATTATACAAGTAGAGACCACATAGTTCGACTAACTTGACTTATTGTTGATGAGTGATGAAAAGTTGATGGGATGCCAGTTTATTATGATGGACTCCTAAAGGACTTACCTAGGGTGTCTTGGGGGTACATCAATGATGGCCTTGCCTATATGTTCAAGCTCAAAGACCCATAGTTCAACATTGTAATATTTTTTTTATTTTTGGTTTTTTAAACTTTTAGGGATTTTGATGTGTTTTGGATGTTTTGGATTTTGATGTGTTTTGGATGTTTTAACCAAGCTAGGATTGATTGATCTGATTGATGGATTGATGATGATAAAAAAATTTAGAATACATAACAATGTAAGGATAGTGTTAAGAAACATGAGGATTGTGAAGGATATCCCAAGATGATGATGGCTTGATTGGATAATATTGATCAATATTTTGAATCTTGGTTTGGAACAAATTTTGTTGAAATGAGTTGATTTGACATTGAAGTGGAAAGTAGATTCAACTGATATGGATTTTTTAGATTGATGTTTGATAAAAGATAAAGCTTGATAAGGAACATCTTCTTGTCAAAATGTGTCATGGGCTAGTGATTTTGATTTAAGGTTACAAATGATTTGACCAATTTGATTTTGTGTTTTACAAATTTTTAGATCACAACATGGGTTATAGGATATAGCTCAAGATTTATTCCTAAATCAAGATGTAAATATCTACCCCCGATTTCTAGCAAATTAGGGAATGAAAGGGGTGGATACATGGATAAATGAATGGATTGATGGATGGGTACACGAAGGATGACAAAGATGATTTTGTGATAGAATAGTATGCTTGGATAGAGTATTCCTCTTTGGAAAATTCCTCATGGATCATATAATCTTGTTTGAGATAGTACCAATGATAGTGACCCATATCAAGATGTTTGCCATGAGAAAGTGTGAAGTACATACTGAACCTTTGCCAAGATCAAGATAAGCTAGATGTGATGAAAAATGGATTGGATCATCAATCATGGATTTATTATGGATGGGATAAGATGCTTCCACCTGAAATGGTGCACATGGATGATCGATTCTACTCATGACACTTGTTTGCCAAGTTTGCATCATGGTACTTGTCCAAAGCACCACTAAAGTGGTTTTCACTAGAGTTCAATTTTTCTCTTGACTATTTTCTTGATTCTTTTGTTTTTTGAAAGTTTATGCTCATGTTGAACCACCTTATGGTGCTAATGTAGATGCCGGTGGTGCTGATATAGATATTGTTGTCATTATGTGCCAACAATATCCTGCTTAGAGGAGTTTCTTTGTTAGGATATAGGCACTTGAATGTAACCCCTACATTCTCTTATCCTCTTTGTCGATATCAAAGTTAACCTTACCTAGATGCACACATTGTAATAGAGTGACCTAAGAGTCCTTATAATAAAGAGTTTCTACCAATACACGGTCAATACAAGAGTTGGATACCATGGATGTCGAAGTGGATGGTGGAATGTGTTGAGGGATATGAGATGTAGATGGATTGGTTGATAGTTTGGAATCTTTGATTGTCCAAAATTGGAATGATGAGAAATCATGGGTGGATAGGGAGATTTGATTGGGACCAACTTCTTGATATAACTTTTAGGCCACTCTTGAAGCTTTCTTTTGTAGCAATAGACAATTTTTATGGATGAATTTACCTTTTTTATTTTTCCCTGTAGTTTCTCTGACTAATGGAGTTTGGTAGGGATGATTTTATTTATTTTTCTTTGGTGTATATTTGATATTTCTTGTACATTTTTCTTTGTCGATTCTTTTCCTTCAATAAATTTCTCTTTTCTTTGATGTAGACCTATGTCTTGTGGTTGGTCCCAATTAGGGGGTGGAAAGATGAATGGATAATTATCCATTATATGAATGATTGGAGTGTTGATAGCTATTTCATCATAAGGACTCTTCATGCTCCCCATGTTGGTGTTTGCACTAGATAAAGTTCCCCCCACTATTATGGGAGTATTACTGACATGCTTTGATTATGTTGCTTACAAACCATTTCCTTTCTATTCAAAATGGTTTAGCTTTGTTGATTCTTGATAATATTTGATATTTTCATACTCACTTTCTTCAATTTGCATGGAGGATGTGTCTAACTTTGATAATTTTTCAAAAGGTGTTGATGCTTTACAGTCCATATAGGAGTCTTCTTTATGATCCATTTTTATTTCTCTTCAAAGGATGCTTCTAATTTAACATCCATATAGAGGTCTTCATCATTATTATTTTTTGATATATCTAAGATTTTTTCTGTGCCTTGATCATGTGTAAATATATTAAGAGTAGGAGACTCTTGTTCCTTCATAATGATATTGAGAGTATGACTCTTGTTTTGGATGAAGATCATCTACCTATCTATTAGGAGTAAGCATCTCATGGGTATATGGAGGAGTATGTGATATATGGATATGATCATTATTTGTGACATATTTTATGGATTGGAAAATACCCATTAGATTATTATAGTATCTTGGAGATATGGATCCTTGACCTTGATTAAATTTTGAATTTCTTTCGACATGGTTTGGATCAAGTTCTTGAAATGGGTCAATTTCAAAGGATGGATTTATTACAAAGGGTTCTTGGATATCTTCATTAGGCATGGGAAGTGGCTCAATATCACATTGATCTCCAAGAAAAATTTGATCAAGTGTTGATTTGAGGATTCCTTCTATATATACAACCATGAGGTTGAAGGATGCCAATATGTCTTGGAAAGGAACATTACTAGACTTTGGTGTAATATTTTGATCATTATTCGGAATAAATTGTTGAGGTATGCCATCTAACTTGTTGGGTGATGTAGAGACATTGTCAACATGATTATTGGTGGATGGATCTTGAATTTTATCCTCAACAATTATGGTAAAAACCTTGTCGATGTATTCAATCATGAGATCAAATGATGTTAAGATTTATTGAAAGGGATCTTTATTGTTGATGGGTTTTGATTAGGATTAAAAAGTGACTCTTTACTATGTTGATATGATCATTGGATGTGGTAGAAACATCTTCAAGGTGCTCATTGATGGATAGATCTTGATCATGATTTTCAACAATTGTGGTGGAGAGATTGTCATTGCTATCAATAGTGGTTGAATCTTGTTCATTTCCCTCAACAATTATTTTTCTTTGATCAAGAAGGTCTTGGATGAGATCTTTGAGTTTGATACAATTGGACATGTCATGACCTTTTGTACTATGGTATTTAGAATAAGCATTAGCATCATCCCATTGGAACTTAATGCTAGATTCACCTCCATTTAATGCTTCTAAAATATTAATAATTTTAGCATGGACTAATATGTTTAATTTTGATTCAATTGGCTCCCCTAAATGAGTGTATTCACATTTGGTGATGGTTTTTTTATCTTGTGAAGATTGTGCTTATTGAGATTGATCTAGTTGTGATTCATCTTGGAGACATGTGGTGATTGATCTTGTTGTGGTTGTAGGGATAAATATTGTTGTTGATGTTGTTCTTCTTGATATCCCATGTCTTGGTGTTGGAGATTTGGTTGTTGATGTTGTGGATATAAATCAATGCTTTGATGATTTCGACAAAGAGTGTATCAATTTGGAGGTGGGACTGTTGGATGGTAATATGAATCAATGAATTTGGTAAGTATAGAAATTTGATCTCACACATTTTAATCTTTATTTTGATTTTGAAACCCTTGATATAGTTGATTTGGTTGTTGGCAAAGCATATTTGGAATATGGTGCAATCACGGTAATAGGGTACTCAAAGAGAACAGTCTGGACCATGCAACAAGAGTCACACAATAGAAGCAATATAGAATATGGAGGAAAATTCAGATTCAAACATTCTTATTAACAAAAATTTTGATTACAATCAATCGACAATATTCAAGCTTATAGATTCGGCTCACAGGCTTGATACAACCTACTCAAAATATAACATTCCTATATGCTCCTTAACATGACCAAAAATATTACATATCAATCTACATTAATTGAGTTAATCAACTCTTTCCATTCTAATGATCCATTAAAAGCTTTATATCATATCCACAAATCTAGAATCTTCCATGTTGGCCAAAGATCATTACAATCTCCAATGAAGGAAACGTAATGTGTGCATAAAATAGGTTGGCCTTAAATTTGAATTTCTCCTCGGTAGGTGCATATGATGAAGTGTGGATCTAAATGTAGGGTTGGGAAAACTTTACGAAACAATGTGAAAAACCTCACAAGGATCTTCAAGTTATGAGAAGGATCCACCAGAGATCAAACTAGTTGTTAGGCTTGAAACTATTTTGGTACTTTGTTCTAGAAACTGTCACTCAATCCAAAAGTGATAACTTGCCGGAAAAAGATCCGATTGTGTTGAAATCTTGGAATAAGGAAACTGAACATGTCCATGATGAAAATATAGATCCACAGAGTCTGGTGAGAAAATATGATGAAATATCGAGTCTACCAACTTGAATTGAACAAAAAATGAAATGAAAATATTTTTGGTTGATGCAAGATTGCCAAGAACCAAGGATTCTCCTGCATCAAACATTCAGGGTTATTTGAAAAGTGAGTCCCTCACTTTGCTGGGGCTAAAGGGAAACCAATGCAGTCTACCTCAGCCTAAGAAATCCAAGAAGAATCCTCCACTAGTCTGCCTTTCCACTTCAAAGGATATTATGTATATTGTCTTCCACACGTTCTCCTCCAATCTATGATATCCCAAACCTCTTCTATCTCATCTAATTGTTATTTAGGAAATTGGTTTTCTAATTTTGCTTTATTGTCTTCACTGAATTTTGCTTCATGTTACTGATGTAGATCTACAATATTGAATATAGGTGATATACTCATGTCACCCAATAACTCTACTTCATATGCATTTCGTGAATCAAATTTCTTCAAAATATTACAAGGTCCAAACTTCCTCATCTTGAGTTTATTGTACGTGCCAATTGGAAATACTTCCTTCCTCAAATACACCATCACTTCATCTCCAACTTCCAACTCCTTATGTCTTCTCTTTTCATTTGTTCGCTCCTTATACTTCTGGTTCATATCTTCTAGTTGTTGCTTTACTTGAGTATGCACTTTATGCATGTGTTCTACAAAGTCCTCTGCTTTTGCACTCATTTTATCTTCCTTAGTAATGTCTCACAACTTTGATATACCTCTAGGATGAACTCCAATAACAATTTCAAAAGGTGTCTTTCTAGTACTCCTATTCATTGAATTATTGTAAGAAATTTTTTCTTGTGCAAGGACTAAATCCCAACTTCTAGTCTTCTCTCCAACCAGAAATCTTAGCAAATTCCCCAAAATCCTATTTACTACCACTATCTATCCATCAATCTATGGGTGAAAATTACAAATGAACTTTAAATTTGTCATTAACTTCTTCAAAAGTGTCATCCAAAGGTAGCCAACAAACTTTATATCTCTATCTGAAACAATACTCCTAGGTAATTGATGCAATCTGACCAGTTCTTTGAAAAAAAATTCTGCTACATGTACTGCATCACATCAGTTGTCTTCTTACAAGGTATGAAAGTTTCCATTTTAAAAACCCTATCCACCACCACAAATATAGAATCATTACCTCTCTATGTTTTTAGAAAACTAAGTATGAAATCCATGTTGATATCATCCCAAGGTCTCTCCTAAATTGTCAAAGGTTTATACAATCCAACATTCTGACTACTCCCTTTTGCAACTTGACAAACTCAACAACTTTGCACAAATTTCTTGAAATCCTTATGAATATGTGGCCAAAATTAATTTTCACTTACCAATGCTAGTGTTTCATCAACTCCGAAGTGTCTTTCCAATCCTTCAATATGTTTTTCTTTCACCAAGTTAACCCTCATTAAAATCCAAGGTATACACAACCGATTCCCTCTGAACAAAATATCCTCCTGAATGAAATAATAAAACCACTAACTCCTATCCTCCAAGACTGGTTCTGTAGACATGGAAAATGTGCAATTTCAAATTGACACACTTGATCCTGATTATTAACAACATTTCTTCCTTAATCATACTCTTAGCTTTTCATCATATTTTATCTCTTAATTTAATAAATCATTGTTTATTTGATTAAGTCTTTCTCCTTCTCTGATTAAATTAATCGATGCAATTTAATTAATCTTATGTCTATGTTTAATTAAATAAATCATTTTATTTGATTAAAGCCTCTAAAGTCCTCTTATTAAATTAAATAAATCAAACCTTATTTGATTTAATCTAACATTTTCCCACTTAGTTAAATAAATCAAAATCATTTATTTAATTAATCAATTCCTCTCAATTCTGATTTAAATTAATTCATCAATTTAAGTCTAAATTGTCATATCCCCTAAATTCCTCATTAGATTAATTAAGATTTGATTAAATTAATCTTAATTTATGTCACATTCTCTAGAAAATGCAACTTGCACAATAAATAAATTACTTTGATTTATTAATTCATCTATTTTCCCTCACATAGCATCAAAAGGGAATATTCCCTCAATTTGAATTCAAAAAGTCTAAGTGGACTGTACATCCAAAAAGGCATTCATTCCTCTTACATGTCCTTGTGCATTGAGCCAAACAGCATTTATTTCATTCCTTTTTCCCTCTCACATGTTATTTCTCAAATTTGAAATTCCACCTAATTGCATTTATTGGCACTTTGGCCAAAATGTGCACAACCTTCAACCATTCACATCTTGACAAGTGGCACTTGGCCATTGGCACTCTCTTTTCCAGTTTGGAAATCTATAAATTGGAGGCTTCTCTCCTCAATTCATTCATCCACAATTCAAGCAAGTATACTATACTTCCACAACTTGAGCAAACTTACTATACGCAACTTCATCCTCAATGCAAGATCTTAGCTAGGTTATTGCAAGATTTCTCAAGAACTTAGCTTGTTCTTCATCAACAAAGTGGATCAATCACTCATCAAAGTTTACAAAGGAGTTGGGAAAGGGCTGATTTCAACACACCAATAAGCACCAATTCCCCCATGGGATCAAGAGTTTGCATTTGTTTAAATTAGGATCACATCTGCCTTTTATATTCTATTCTTCATTTTCCTAGTTTAAATGTATGTAAATGGATTTCATGGGGAGTCCTCCTTTCACCTTGCAAATTGATCTAATATTGTGTTTGTTTGTTGCTTGTGTGCAGATCCGAAATGGAAGGGTTCATATTTTGGCACTAGAAGAAGGGCACTTCTGAAATGTTTTTTTATAAATCTTACTTGTATCCTTGTTACAGGAAGTTTCAGTTCGTTCGGTGTGTTTTTATTAACAGTCATTTCTGCTATTATTTATGGTTAAAAACCTTTTTGCAGATCAGTCCACTTCATGAGAAGGCAGTTATTTACGTTTTTTTACTTCTGCATATTATAATGTCTGAGAAAGAAGAATTTTTTTTTTACGAGTCATGACTTTTTTTTCTTTATGCCTAACTATTCATATATGCTGAAAAGAAATAATCTAGAAAGATAAAATCATAATTTGAATAGGCTTTTTTCTTCAAATTTCTTCTTCTCCCATGCTTTTCCTTGTAGTTCTCCCACGCAGTCAATCCAGCTATCTCCCGCATTACAACACCATTCATTTCGCTCACCCACAGTATAGTGGTGTCAGGCGTTTTCCTCAAGCTTTACTCCTATCTTTTACCACCTTACCATGCCGGTATTTCTTTTTGCACTCACTGTCTCCACCACCTTTTACCACTTCACCATGCCATCAACCTTCACTATTCATGGTACCATGGTATCCACCACAATACCGCGACCCACCTCCTCACTAACCGCTGCCTTGCAGTTTTCACTTGCTCATTCTATGGCGACCTGACCTTCCCCTGTCCGTGGTTGAGCAATTAACTGCCTACTAGCTACTACCGTTGTCCCGTGGTCTATCTCCCTAACTATCATAGTAGAGTAGTGTCCATCACGTTACCATCATCTGGCTTTTCCCTGTCCATGGTTGAGCGGTTACCTACCTCCTCGCCATCATCGCGTCACCACAGTCTCTTGCCTAACCGCTAGTGGTAGCGTGGTAACCACCCACCATCTCCACCGCACCACCGCGGTCTCTCATTTAACCGCTAGTGGGCGCAGTACCTATTTTCACTATTACCATGGTCTTCCACCTTCCCATCCACGGTACCGCAGTAAAACTACCAACCACTGCTCCTCACTGTTACTTCACCACCACCACGTCACCGCGGTCTTCTATCCTACCATCTGTGGTAAATCCACTTGATTTACTGTGCTAGCCATCACCGTGCCATCGTGCTGACTATCTCAGCCAACCGCGGTATGGCGGTAGAGGGTTGAAATTCATGAAGTAAGACAACGGTGAAGGGATTTTAGCATTATAAAGGGGGAATAAATGATTTTTTTACAAGGGGTGGCAAATTTTATTTTTTTAATAACTTATGATTAATGCATTAATATATGAGAGATTTTGTGGATTATTTTATTCATATAACTTTGTATTTTCTTTTACAAGTTGATATCGGAATCAAACCAAGGCAAAGCAGATTGGAAAATTCACAAAAGCATTTTTTAATGCTTTTTGAGCTAGATTTTCCATTTTCTTTCAAACCATCTCACATCTTTTTTTGGGGTTTAAAATTAATCATTTGACTTGATCCTTTTGGTTAAAAATAACCCTAGACATTCACTAAATTTCAATTTGGGTTCTAGAAATTTAATAAGTCAAAATCTCACACTTCAAAGTTGGTGCTTTAAAAAGAACTCATTTCTTGCTTTGAGGATTAAAACGAACAAGTGTATTTGATGTTTTGTAATCCTTTTCATAAAGTAATATCACCTAAAAGGCATACATGCTTCTCTCATGCCTCACAATGATCTTGAGAATCAAAATTCTTTTTGTGATATTAAGTTGTCAAAAGTATTACCTCCACAATTCATTTTGGGTTTAGAATTGAACAAAACATTTTGCGAGTGTGGGTAGGCTTATTGTGTGTGTTCTCCTTTTGTTTCTAAACAAAGTTTGATCGAACTATGAATATGTTTACTCGCTTTTGTTTATCTCAAAGGGCCTACCTTGTGGGAAAAATTACTCATGCAAGGGAACGACCCAACCGGTAACACACTAAAGCTAAATGTATTTCTAGCCTGGATATAAAAGTGGGTATTGGAACAAAATCTAGTATCACACGGTTGGCTTCAATGAGAAGGGAAGCAATGGTCTCTCACCACATGGGTCAATATCCATGAATGGAAAGTCTGAACTAAAACCCCTTTTTTAGTAAAGGCCAAAATCCTATCTATTTGTTGGTGCAAGAGGTCATGTCCTCTGAAGCTGCCCCACGTATACATGCGGTTTTGTGGTAGAGATGAAAATTATGCCATGGGAGATTCATGGGTACTGATGCGTGGCTAACCTGAGAAGCGAGTGCACTATAAGGGGGAGCCTGTGTGGTCAAGCATCTAATCATCCGCACTAAATATGCGCAACTAGATTTATCCAAGTGGGATCCCAACAAATGTTGTCTTTTTAGCCTAGGGTTGTGCATGTTATTAGCGTCAAAAACACTTTGCTTGGATCAAAAACATTGGAAAAACAAACATTCAATGAATCATCAGAATTTCAAACCCTTTGGAAGAACAAATACCTTGGAGGTGTCCACATGTTACTACTTGTCCCTAGGGGTTCTTATCTCTAGAAGGCTTCTAAACATTTAGACATCTCAATTTGTTTCTCCCAAAGTCAACAATAGGTAACCTTTGCCTTGATTTTTTTGATTTCCATATAATAGACTTTGTGGGATAAAAGAAAATTAGGACATTGGACATTCAGTTTGAAAAACATAATCAAGAAAGTGTTTGTGGTAAAAAGAACCAAATCTAAGCAAGATAATAGACAATTGAACCACACATGTGCTTGGTCCCTTTTGAGTAATTCAGTTTTCATGCAAACATTGGTCTTTTGGTTTGAACCACTTTTATGGAAAAGCATGTTCTTCATTACCTTGGTCTTGTAAATAGGTCTTCTTAAGTTCATCTAGGATCAATTCAAACACTTCACCCCATCCAAACATCAATCAAATCCCATCTCACCAACAAGTTTTGGAACCTTGGAAAACATCACTTATGCTAGACTTTTTGGAAACATCAGCATCACCTTGTTTGGCTTAACACACCTAGCCAAATTATCCTCTTGTGTTCGAGTTTTCTCTAGGATAACACAACTTCCTAGGGTTTACAAGTACATTATCAACATCATCCTGTTTGGCTTAACACACCTAGCCAAATTATCATCTTGTGTACATGTTTTCTCTAGGATCACACAACTTCCTAGAGTGTACAAGTGCATTATCACCTTATTTGACTAAACACACTTATTCAAACTATCCTCAATCAAAATAAAAATCAAAACAATTCCTAAAGTCTAGCATTGATCCAAAATTCCTATAAGTTTAAACACCCATATCATTCCCTCCTTTCATCGTTCATCTCATCATTGGTCTTAAATCCCTTAAGAGATCAACAAGGTCAAAACACAAGAAGAACATGCAATATAAACCTGATTCATATATCGTAAGTAGTCCAATTTAACCAAACTATCCAAGCCTTATAATGCCAATTGATTTTCAAAACTTTCATTTGTACAATCCATACATGGGATCATTATCTCCTACAAACATCAATGGTACAACAAATGTGATTTTTCTGAATCTAAATTTTGGAACACCTTTCCCTTTGGTAGATTTAAATCAAAGTAAAAACTTACAAATCTATCAACCAAACAATCAAGGCATGAGCCTCCCCTCTTTACCAACCATCAATCAACCAAATCCGAGAAACACCCCTTTCATAAGTCAAAGAATCATATCAAATCCTCCCATATTGTCATTGATATCGCAACAAAAAGTGGCAACCATTCAAGCAACCCCAACAATCAAAACCATTCCCAATCCACCACCACCATTGCCAAAACACAACATGGAAAATCCATTCTCCATCGTGTTGCAAGCCGCTCAACAAGCTGACCACCAAAAGGTGCTCTAGAGCCAACAAGCTGCACAACTAGTTGCTTAGTAGGGGCAAGCACAATTAGCCACCCAACAAACCACACAAACCACACAAGCTGCGCAAGCAGCTCAAGTAGCCCAACAAGCATAGGATCAAGCTCAAGCCCAACACCAAGATTGGTAGGTGCAAGCACAATTTCGGGCACTATTGCAAGCAATCCATCAACAAGTAGCACAAAAACAAGCCCAACAAAAATCATTATTGGCACAACAACAGGCGTTGTTGGCTCAACAACAAACACAGGCATTACTCGCTCAACAAATCTTGCAACAGATTCCCACCAAAATTGTAAAAAATAATGATCAAGATCAACCCATCAATGAGCACCTTCAAGATGTTTCCATCTTATCCAATAATCAAATCAACACACACCAAGAGCCACTTTTTAATCATGATCAAAACTCACCAACAATGCATAATAATGATCCAATTAAAGAAACATTAACATCATTTGATCCTATGGTTGAAAACATTAACAATCTATCCACCATAGTTGTTGAAAATAATGATCAAGATCTACCCATCAATGAGCACCTTGAAGATGTTTCCACTTCATCCAATGATCAAATTAACATACATCAAGAGCCATTTTTTAGTCATGATCAAGACCAATCCTATAAAGATCTATTTCAAGGAGTGTTGATGTTATTTGATCCTATTGACATAATCCAAGATCCATCCACCAATTATCATGTTGACGATATCTCTACATCACCTAATGAGTTAGAGGACATATCTCAAGAATTTATTCTAAAGCATGATCAACATCTTCCATAAAGGTCTAGCAATGGTCCTTCCCAAGATATATTGACATCCTTTGACCTCATGGCTACAGATAGTGAAGGAATCCTCAACTCTACATTTGATCCAAATCCACTCAAAGCTCAAGAGAATATTGATCCACTTCCCATTCCTAATAGCAATGTCTAGGAATCCCTTGTAGACAAGCCATCCTTTGAAATTGACCCATGTCAAGAACTTGATCCAATGCATGTCAAAAGTAATTCTAGAACTTATCAAGAACACGAATTCATATCTCCAAGATACTACAATGATCTAATGGGCACTCTTCTATCTATACAAGATGTCACAAATGATGATCATATCCATATAGCACATATTCCTCCATCTACCCATGAGATGATTTCTTTGGATGGACATGTAGATGATCTTCATTCAGCACAAGAGTCTCATACTCTTGACATCATTACCAAGGAACAAGAGTCTCCTAATATTTGTACACATGATCAAAGTATATAAAATTCTAGAGGTATACCAAATGTGGATCATGAAGAAGGTTTCTACAAAAGTTGTGAATCAGAGACATCATGTGGAGACATATCAAAAGGCTAATACAAAAGTTGCAAATCAGAAACATCTTGTGGAGACATAGCAGAAATAGATCATGAAGAAGGTTCCTACAAAAGTCATGAAACATCAAGTGAAGTGAATCATGAGGAATAATTTAATGTGGACAATGAATCATCAACACTTCTTGAAGAAGCATTACAATCCGATATTTCACAAGATCAAGTCAAAGAGATCAATCAAGAACTTATCCCACTTATAGAAGATCCTATCACTTATAAACTTGGATCACTCACCTTTGTAAGGGAAAATTATCTTATCAATAAGGAAGTTGTCACTTTTGAAGATCCACCACCGAGTAGAGAAGGATTAGCACCTTGTTTCCAAGGTAAATCATATCTTGTTGCAAATAAAATGTTTGCATTATCAAGGCAAAGGATTAGGCCTACATGAGCAGGGTATCTTGGAAGTAGTGTCGATTGTTGGAAATCCTAAGTATCAAGGCCTTGGTTATTCGACAATCAATGGATCTCAACATATCAGTGATACTTCTATAAAACTGGAGGCCACGTCATCTCAAGGAAATGTCAATATAGGGGGCACGAAGGATCCTTATGATGAAACCAAGGCCAATACTACAATTAGCCATGTCATGAATCTTCATCCACCCATCACCCCATCCATGAATTAGGACCAACATCAAAAGAGAGCTTGGAATCAAAGAATGAAAGACATTATCAAAGAAAAAGAAGCTAAGAAGCATGAAGGACAAATCAAATACATGTGGATACCAAAAAATACAAAAAAAGATGATCCCTTCCATACTCCATTAGTCAAAGAAACTATGGGGCAAAATAAAAAAAGGGAAATTATCCATCAAAAATGTCCACAAAGAAAAAATCATGCTTCTCATGCAATGTACAAAGTATATTGAGTAGTTGGTCCTAATTCCACGCACACTTCTTCATCCATCCATCATTTCTTATCTTCCCAAGTTTGGAGACTCGCAGGTTCCAAACTATCAACCAATCCATATTTTATTACTAAACACACTCATCCACACCTCAAGGCATGCTATCCAATTCTCACATTGACCATGTGTTGGAAATGACCCTTCATCATAAGGATTCATAAGGCACTCTATTGCGATGTGTGCACAAAGACAGAGTTAACTCTGATATCAGCAAAGCAGATCAAATTTCTCAAAATTTTCTTTCAAGTGCACATGTCTTGGAAAAGTAGCTTCTTGAAGAAGGATATTGATCACACATTATGACAGAAGAATCTACATCAGCACCACCAGGTGGTTCAACATGAGCTTAAAATCTCTTAGGAAAATAAAAAAAAATATATATAAAGATAAAAGTCCAAACAAAAATCAGAAAAAGGATTGAAAACATTAAAGAAAAAAGTCATCCTCCACTGAAAACCGCATGGGCAGCACTTTGGTCAAGTACCATGATGAAAACCTGGCAAACAGGGTTCATGTGTAGAATAGAGCATCTACGTTTATTTCAAGAGAAAGCATCTTATCGCATCCATAATACAGCCAACTTTCCATCCATATCATCCATTCATCCATGAACCATTTATCCAACCCATTACCATCTATCTACCTTATCTTGATCTTGACCAATTTTGGTATAGACTTCACACGTGTTTATGGTAAACATCTTGACATGGGTCATTTTCATTGATCCTATCCAATCCAAATGCTATTTGAGCCTTGAAGCATTATTTGAATGAGCATTCCTTTGTTCGAACACCTTATCTTGTCACAAGATAATCCTTGGCATTCTTTGCATGCTTACCATATCTATCTATACACCTATTCAAGAATCCACCCATGGTCATTCAAACATTGCTAGACACTAGGGGCAGCTATTTACATCTTGCTCCGGGAATGAATCTTGATCCATATCCTCCAACTTATTTGGTGATTCGAATATTGGCAAACATGAAATCAAATTGGTCAATCATTTGTGAACCAAAAATCTGAACCACTAGCCCATGGCGTATTTTGACAAGAGGATGTTCCTTATCAAACTTTATCCCTCATCGAACATCAATCTGAACAATCCCTATTAGTTGCATCTAATGTGTACTTCAACATCACATCAAATCATTCAAATGATTTTGTTTCAAATCAAGCTTCATCACTCATGATCAATCAAATCTAATCAATTATCACCTTGTTTGACTTAACACACTTATTCAAACCACACTCTTGTGTATGAGTTTACTCTAGGATAACACAACTTCCTAGAATTTACAAGTGCATTATCATCTTATTTGACATAACATACTTAGTCAAATTATCCAATCCATCATCAAATTGTTTGACTTATCACACTTAGTCAAACAATCAATCCATCAATTTGATTGATCAATCCTAGCTTGGTTTTCAACAAAATCCTAAAACAAAGCATTGATATCATCGCATATCCATATCCAAATTGTCAAAATCATGTGAAAAATCCAAAAATAGTCAAAAAATCTCAAGAACATTCAGAAAATAATCAAAATCCAAAAAATTCATAAATCTCAAAAATACCAAAAACATTTGTAAAACATCTCAAAATACCAAAAACAGCTTCAAAATATCTAAAAAATCCAAAATGGTGCCTCTATCTCATCCCTCTTTTCACGATTGTCTCATTCCTAATAAAATCAATCATCACCTTCACCCTTTGGTGAGTTAGTCAGAAGCAAGTCTAGCAGGTTCATAAGTGAGCACCTAATCATCAAAGTCTCGAAAGTCTAAGTTAGTAAATAAGCAAGTTGGTTAACTCAAAGTTTCAATAGCTTATCATCCAATCAGTCCCACCAAAACCCTGATCACAACATGTCCTAGGATGAATCTTTCCTACATTGGACATAAGCATCAGGTAACCCCATAGTTTAGCCTTGGCTAGCAGTACAAAGAAAATTAGCTTGTTTGTTTACTTTATCTTGGTTTTTTTGACTTATCTTATTTTGTGCTCATTCCAAGGACCTCTCGATGCTGCCTAAACAAAACAAGTTTAGAGAGAAAGGAATGGGGAAAATATTGGTGTCTCTTTTATCTACTATGCTAGTGGGATACACTTGTAAAATAACTTAGTCAAATATGCTTTGTTTGGTTTGTGGAGAGGATGTTTTAGATATCTTGTTGACCACATAAGAAATCTTGGTTTCTGATGTTTTGGCCCGAAGTGTTTAAAATGTTTGAACCACATCCTGAATGAAGTATGCATGCTAAGTGTGAACAAGAATACTCTTATCTTATTTTTGAGTCAGATTCCATCACACTAGGTACAACGCCATCTTGTTCCTTTATACCTTGATGCATCGTACCTATGTGTGTTATCAAACATAAAGTAATTGGTCCTTTTGAAAATCCCAACTCCTGGTAAGTAATACATCATCAATCATCATCATAACATAGGATTGTGTGGATCTTCCTTCTATCTTTACTAACATTTCTATCTAAAATTGGTGTGTTGTATCAAGATATACATGAGACTACCCATAGTCGATGACTATCTATACATCATCAGATTTGTCTACATCAAAGAATTATCTTTCATCCTCTAATCAATAGAACCACTCCTCTCACATTTTATTGTGATATCGATCAGAAATTAGCATTTCCGCTTGATCTCTCGAGGGGGTAATATACCAGCATAATCCTTCCACTGGGGCAATAGTGGGGCATCTAAAAAAATGAAGAATTGTTTTACTTTGATCAAAACATTTTATTCTTTGAATCAATGCAACAAGTACATTGCTTCAAAGAGGAGCAAAATGTAGACATGGAAAATGTGCAATTTTAGTTCGACACACATGATCCTGATTACTAACAACATTTCTTCCTGAATCATACTCTCATCTTTTCATCATATTTTGTCTCTTAATTTAATAAATCATTGTTTATTTGATTAAGTCTTTCTCCTTCTGTGATTAAATTAATCAATGTAATTTAACTAATCTTATGTCTTTCTTTAATTAAACCTTATTTGATTTAATCTAACATTTTCCCACTTAGTTAAATAAATTAAAATCATTTATTTAATTAATTAATTCATCAATTTAAGTCTAAATTGTCACATCTCCTAAATTCCTCATTAGATTAATGAAGATTTGATTAACATAATCTTAATTTATGTTACATTCTCTAGAGAATGCAACTTGCACAATAAATCAATTACTTTGATTTATTAATTCATCTATTTTCCCTCACATAGCATCAAAAGGGAATATTCCCTCAATGTAAATTCAAAAATTCCAAGTGGATTGTACATCCAACAAGGAATTCATTCCTCTTACATGTCCTTGTGCATTGAGCCAAGTGGCATTTATTTCATTCATTTTTCCCTTTCACATGTCATTTCTCAAATTTGAAAATTCCACCTAATTTCATTTATTGGAACTTTGGTAAAAATGTGCACAACCTTCAGCCATTCACATCTTGCTAAGTGGCACTTGGCCATTGGATGTTGAATGATCCCAAATTGCTCTATTTCACTCTCTTTTCCAGTTTGGAAATCTATAAATGGGAGGCTTCTCTCCTCAATTAATTCATCCACAATTCAAGCAAATATACTATACTTGATTTCATCCACAACTTGAGAAAACTTACTATACTCAACTCCATCCTCAATGCAAGATCAAAGATAGGTTATTGCAGGTTTTCTCAAGAACTCATCTTGTTCTTCATCAACAAAGTGGATCAATCACTCATCAAATTTTACAAAGGAGTTGGGAAAGGGCTGATTTCGACACACCAATCAACACCAATTCTGCCATGGGATCAAGAGTTTTCATTTGTTCAAATTAGGATCACATCTGCCTTTTATATTTTGTTCTTCATTTTCCTAGTTGAAATGTATGTAAATGGATTTCATGGGGAATCCTCATTTCACCTTGCACAATGATCTAATTTTTTGTTTGTTTGTTTGTTGCTTGTGTGCAGGTCCGAAATTGAAGGGTTCACAGGTTCTTTACAAGATCTCCATGGTTCTACAAAATATGGGTCTTCCTCATACAAGTTCTTCAATTCATCAAAGCCTAATACCTCCAATCTCATCCTTGCTAGTAAATTCCTTCTCTTAATCAGAGCATCAACAACTCTATTTGAATTTCCACTCCTATGTTTCAAAATAAAAGCATAGCTCTACAAGAATTCCACCCATCTCAAGTGTCTCTAATTCAATTTACCTTGACTATTCAAGTACTGCAATGTCTGTTGATTTGTATATAGCACAAACTCCTTAGGAAACAAGTAATGTCTCCACTTATTCAAATCTTGAACTATGGCATAAAACTCTTGGTCATACAATGAATACCTCTTCCTAGCATCATTCAAATTCTCACTGAAATAAGCTATCGGTCTTTCTTCTGGACTTAATGCTACTCCAATTTCATTTCCACTTGCATCATAGTCTACCTAAAATACCTTTTTAAAGTTTGGTAAAGACAACACTGGCTTCTTAGTCACCTTCTGTTTCAACAGCTCAAAACTTCGGTCTGCTTCATACGTCCACCTAAAATATTTCTTACCTCCTCTCAATTTTTTTGTCATAGGACTGCAAATAGAGCTGAAATTCCTAATGAACTTTCCATAGAAACTAGCCAATCCATGAAATGATCTTACCTCTCCAATTATTTTCGGTGTAGGAAAAAAAAAATTTCCCTTACCTTCTTAGGTTCCATCTTCAATCCATTTGCAGATATCACAAATCCCAGATATACCAATTCTTCCTTTATGAAACTAAACTTCTTAATGTTTACCAGTAACTTCTCTTGTCTCAACCTCTTCAAAACTTGTCTTATATGCAACAAATTTTCTTCTCTAATCTTAATGAGCATCAATATGTCATAAAAATAGACAATCACAAACTTACCCAAGAATTTCTTCAATACCTCGTTCATTAGCCTCATTAAAGTGCTTGATGCATTTTTTATTCCAAAAGGAATCACCAACCACTCATACAATCCTTCATTTGTCTTGAATGTTGTCTTCCTCTCATCCCCTACTCTAATTTTGATTTGATGATATCCACTCTTTAAATCTATCTTTCTAAATTATTTATCTCCACTCAAACAATCTATAATGTCATCCATCTAGGGTAAAGGAAATCTATACTTCACTATGAGTTTTTTTATGGCTCTAGAGTCTATACACATTCTCCATTATCCATCCTTCTTAGGTGCTAGCACATCAGGTACTACACAAGGACTTAAGCTTTCTTTGTTCAAAGCATTCCTCAGCAATTCTTGCACTTGTCTATTCAACTCTTCATTCTTTGTTAGTGTCATTTGGTGTGTTGCATTATCAAGAAACCTAGCTCAAAGAATCTGATCCCTTCAATGACTAATACTCCTCACAAGTGGCAATCCATTAGTCACATTATCTGAAATGATAGCTTCATATTCTATTAGCAACTCCTTTATCTCCTTTGGTTTTTCTTCTACATTGCTTTAATTTATCAATCTTCTTAGGAACCAAGACATAGCACATGTTCTCATGTCTTAGTCCATCCAAAAATATCCTTCCATCAACCAAAAAAAATCTAGCACTCATACAAACCTCAACTTAAGGAACATCTTCCAATGGCAACAAAGTCTTCTTCATCCCATTTGCAATAATTGTATATGTGTTCTTCCTTCCATCATGAATATCCTATCTATCATACTACCAAGGCCTTCCCAACCAAACATGACATACATCCATAGGCATGATATCACACAAAACTTCATCATGATAATTTCCAATCTTTAGTTTCACAATACATTGTTCACTTACCAATATCTTATGCTGATCTTGAATCCATACTATCTGATAGGGATTTGAGTGTTTCAATCTTTGTAGCTTCAATTTGGTCACTATTTCTTCAGAAACTAGGTTCTCGAAGCTTCCACTATCAATGATCACTTTGCAACATTTATCAACTACCTTGCATCTGGTTCAAAACAAATTATTTCTCTACAACAGTTCCTACTCCATCTCACTTTGATACAATACTCTTTTGTTCACCAACACTTCTCCCTCTTCCAGTTTATTAGATGATCCATCATGATCCTCCTCAGCAAAGGTTTTTCTTCTACTGTTCTCTGAATTTCTACTTGTTTCTCCCTGATTACATTCAAAGGCTCTATGTCCTTCTCCACCACACTTATAACAAGTTCCCTGTGTTGGTTGACATATTTATCACCCAACTCTATATTCTCACACCCAATAGAGGTGAAAAATGTAACCACAATTGAACCAGTAATGATATATCTTTCAAATTTATTCTCTACTTATTTTAAAAGGTGGCAGCTACCTTCGTGTGATATCCAATGAATAAATTTTAACTAGAGATGCTTTTAACCAAAAAGAAAGCAAAGGAAGGGGCTTTTAACCAGAAAGATTAAACATATCAACAAACAACATGTAACAAAACTGAAATAATCCATGACTTAATATAGAATCAAAATCACCAAAGCATCTTTATTCACAAATAAATCATACCATAGTGATGTAATAACTTCAAGGCATAAAACATTCAACATAAGAAGAAATGATTCATATACCATAATTCAAAGATTATGAATGCATAAACTCCACCACATTTTTCTATATCAGAGTATCAAAAATAGTAAATCTAGATAGCAAAGTTATTTTTCTCTAATGAGAAAATCAAAGTTCACCCAAAAGATCCCAACACTATTAGCTAATCCCCTATTTAAATCATAACTGATTGTTTTAGGTAACAATTTCTTGAAAGTAACTGTACCAAATAAAATTATTCTTAAACTTAGAAAGAGCCAAAATAAGTTAAAGTATCATGAAATATTTAAAAATAATCAAGCATAAATTCTTACCACCTAAGCCTCTTCATCTTCTCTATTCACGATCACTTCTTTCTATAAGATTTCTTCTTGTGCCTTCATCCTGTCCTTCTAATCTCCATACCTGGCAGCAATTGCAAGTATTTCTTTACTTCTTGAGGTCACAGTGATTTGTAGTCTAGTTCTCATCTTGGATAAAGTAGCTTCAAACTTAACCAAAGTTTCAGATCTCATGTTCGATTCAATTTTAAAAGACTCAAGGTAGACTTACAGTCTTCTGAGTTTTGAAAATGACTCCTTGGTTGAAATGGCAAGATCTGTTATCTCTTTGTTGAATAACTCTTTAAACTTCAAGCACACTTCCCTGGTATCCAAAATATTCTCATCAAATTCATTGGTGATATCAACCTTCAAGTCATTACAGTTTCTCTTAATCTCCACTAGCACATCCAAAAATATTTCAAGGAAATTAGAGATCTCTTTTACCAGCTTATCATAAACACCCAATTTCCAATCAAGTGAATCAAAACAAGAAGAGTCTAGTTCCTTAGGATCATTCACAATCTATTCATTAACAAAATTTATCTAGTCCATGGAAATCAGTTCTTTAATCTCTTGAGATAAAACATAGAGGTTGGTTTGATCTTTCTGTATCTATCTTAACTTTGATATCAACTCTTTTCTCTTCTCAACAACCTATGTTTAAAAAACCATAGACTTACTAATTTAAAAGAGTAATCTCCTAAGACATCTCATCTACCCACTCACTGACATCTTTAGAATACTCAAGGTTCTTCCTGATTGATTGCATAGAAGATGCATCAATGTCTACTCTCTGAGAAGTTGAGGCTTCATTGGATATAGCAGAGGGAACCATAGAATAAATGAAATTCTTTAAATCAAGGACTTGTGATTTCAAATTAACCCTCTCTTTCATTTCCTCCTTTACATGCTTAATCAAAGCATTGAATGAATAATTGGCATGATACACATCACCTTCTAATGTTTGAGGCCCCATATCAACATGCGTGATCTTGCAGTCAGAATCAGTTATCTCATCATCATTCAAGTCCTTCATGGGGTCTGCAATATCTAGTATTTCATTTCTCAAGGTAGGATCAATCAAAATCCTTGACATTCTCTAGGCCTTCTTTGGTCTTGAGGAAGACTGAAATAACTTTGCAGCTGTGTCAACTGCAACTATTGTCATAGGAGTGTGTTTCCTCTTCTTCTCCACAACCTTTTTCAACCAAACCGGGGAAGCTTCTACAAAAACACCATCTTTATTTCCATGTAAAATTTCATTTGATTCCATAGGGAGGATAGATGTATTCTCTCCCAAGGAAGAAGGTACTCTAGACAAAGGAGGAGAGCTATTATCTTCAACAATTTACTGGAAAATGGCATCTGAATCCTTTGACACAGGATTTTCTTTGTTGATCTTCCTTTTAGGGACTGGGGTAGATTCACTATCTTGCTCACATATTGATTTAAACTTAGTAGTCTCCTCAAGTTTTTCACCATCATCCCAGACTTTGATTTCACGCTAGAAGACCTAATAGCCAATCTTTTCGAAAATGCACTTGCTACAACAATTTGAGTGGATTTTTGTTCATTCCTCTAAGATGATTTTGGTTCCTGAGTGGAACCTACAACTCGTCTCCATTTCCCTTTTAACCAATCCTGAGTTTTGTTTAACAATGGAGTAGCTCATACATTCATGTTAAAAGTTTCATTCTTACTCCATTCAATCTTAGGATGAGACTTATCTAGTAGATTATTATATTCTGGATCAATAACCACTACATCTTCAATGGCATTCTCATGAACTTGGATTGAAAGACCAAACAATTGAAATTTCCTGAGGGTTAACGTCATGTAATCCCTTTTTAAAACCTCATTCCCATCTACACAATCCTCCCATAAATCTTCAATAGAGGGTTGATACTGGTATGAGCTTTCTCCATACAAATTTTGCTTCATGAAACCCTTGCTATCAAAACTTGGCCTCATGAATAAATATTGGAGATTATACTCCTTAAGGACTTTTTCAAAATTCTTTTCTATTTGATTATTCTTACATGTAAAATAAAGAGGAACCAATGAGAAAGGGTAACCCCACTTCCCCATGTTCATATATTTCACGTTGACCAAGGCCATTTGCCTACAAACCTCTATAAACACTAGCAAATCCTCTGGATACCTAGGCAGTTTCAATAGGGCTTTTTCATAGCCTCCAATTCTTAAATATGAAAACCTTTCAAATTAAATATAGAAGCTTCCAAATTTTGACACCAAGGACATAGATTTAGGAGAAAAATGTACTTCAAGGTTTCCATCTAGCTTCCTTACAACCTCCATAAAAAATGCATCATTGACCAAGCAATATTCTCCCATTCCAACTTGCTTAGTGAACTACGAATAACATTGATACACAGGCATGCCAAAATTTGGAGGTATCTGAGGTTTTAACCTTGGCCAGAAAGATCTTTGACTCGATACAACATATATCAAACAAGAACATAGATACAAGGTGGAATTCCTTTAGAATTTGACTAATTGTTCATTAAAATGAAAACAAATTAATCTAGCCTAGTCTATGAAAATGTTTTCATCACAAATAACTAGAATAAGCTCACACATCTAGTCCTCAAAATGCTCAACTTGTGCATTCCCAAAAATGCGGTGTCACAGAGCAATAATATCCGCAATTTATTCTTTAAAATGGGCTCTTTTGAGTTTAGTGGGCAACTGGGACTTACCTCTCTTCTCTGACTTCAACCAACCTTCAACTATGGAATTATTACACCAATCTTCTTTAGCTTTGAAAAATTTGCTACCTATAGCAACCGAAATTTCTTTAATAGGTGCCTTCTCAAGAATCCTCAATGCACGAGAAATAGCGTCAAGAGAAATTCTAGCAATAATTATTCCATTGGTAGCCTTTATCTCCCCGTTCCTTGAATATATCTCCTCATGCAGGCACTAACCAGGTCCACACTTAGAATGTCCTTTAGGAACCCTCTAGCCTGAGCTTATCCACTTTCCAATAGCTTCACATCGACAACTAGTTTACTATTGCTTTCCAATCATGCCTAGAATTCATCCATCTTAAAAGATCCTAAATTTGTGTCCCTCACGCCAAGCCAAAAATTTCCAATTTTAGACTACGTGAGCTCATAGTGAACAAAGGAAGGACCACTTGCTTGAAGGATGATTGCAAAGAACAAATGCATAATTGAAAACTAGAATAAATAAATGTTCATCACCCTTTTTCATATGAAAATAATAAGATGTGTGTTTGGTATTGAATTAATGCAATGTCTTATTTTAATCCTTGATAGAGAAACCCTCGACATTGGCGTGCTTCACAAAAATTCTTGATAAGGCATCTCCAAGTTGTATTATACACCTCATAAAATACTTAGATGACACCTCAAAATGTGTGGAGTGAACAACACATCACCTTGTCGCAGACAACTGAAACTTCGTAACTCAAAATCGGGAGTTGCAAATTTTTTAAAACCTTCAACCGACTGACTACATGAAAGACCAACATATCTGACACCACAAAGAAAGAACAAGTAGACTTGTTAGGGGTTTAGGAGAACCAAGAACTCAATGACCTAGACTTAAAAATGTTGGGGATACGGATTTAGTTATGTCATCACGATATGCATCTAAGACAACACTACCTTAGTGATTTCAATCCAAAATCAAACCAAAGACACAACCAACTGAACCATCAAGAAGAAATAGGCATAGTTGATCCCCCATTGATCCTACTGAGGAAAGTGAATGCTAAACAAATAACAGATTCAACATGAACATAAAACCATGAAAGACAAACAATGATGAACACACAAATATACATGGAGAAAACCCTTTCGGGTAAAAAAACCTACCTCCAAAACATTCAGCTCACATGTATTATTCAGTAACAAAACGGTTACAATACAAGATCATAGCTATGCTCTTCAAGAGATTACATCTTTTCCATCTGGAGAAAGAATACAGACAACACAGAAATAGAGAATCCATCCAGTTACAATGTCCTCATGACATACTGTATAGATTCTATTTAGCTCCTCTTGAATGACTACCACAACCAGCCTCATGGCTAGCCAAGCCACCTAGCCTCACAAGTTCACTTCTCAAATGATATGAGAGACTAGGTATTTACAGTTCAAAACTGCTTGAACACACTCTTAGTCTCTCTCACTATCAACAGCTCATCCTCCCTAAGAACAACACACGGGATTACTTAATCTCTTTCCATGCACCAACCTGTTATGCCCATCCTTGTCAGCAATGGTCATCAAGGATAATAACTATCCTCCCTGCAGACCTTGACTATTCCCTAATAATGTGCATCGCTTATACACCTACATCGAGCCACATAATCATTAACTTGGGCCCAAAAGCATTCGTCAACCATCCATTTAATAATACAAATCAATCCACCCAGGAAATATCCATATGACCAATCAAATCATAAAGATCTTACATGTGTCACCAAACCATTCATCGTTCACTTCTGACAGTCGGTCTAGCTCAGTCAAGCTCGGTCCAACTCTGTCAAGTGAGCTCCAAGCTCATACCGCATTATCGCAGCCCCAGTCAACTCACCATGCGGTATGGCGGTAAGCCATCATCCAGCTCAGCCATTCATTGCCTTCAACCAACCAGATGCTATCATCTCGCCATGTGTCACCTTGCCATTCACTTTCGCTCTCTGATTTTGAGTCAAACTTGGTCAACCCAGTCGCCAAGCTCAACGAGCTCCCCACATCCCTTATTGCGCTACTGCAACACCCACTTGACCAGCCCGTGGTATGGCGGTAAGCATACCGAGCTCACCTAAGCTCTTACCACACTACCGCGACCCTCTTGAGCTCACCCTGTGATATGGCAGTAACCGCCATTGCTGACCATTGGTGGTCTTACCGCGGCCACCGCGATCAGCCCTTTAGCTAGCTACAGTATGGCGGTAACTGCCAGCCAAGGCGCTGGCGGCCTTACTGCGGCCATCGCGATCAGTCATTTGACTGCCCGCGATATGCCGATAACCGTCAGACCCGACCACAGGTGGTCTCACCGCACTATCGCGATGAGTGGAACCATCGCCTGTGGTACCACGGTAACCACCACGACCACTGCAAGTGGTCTCACCGCGCTACCGCGGTGAGTCAAACCACTGCCTGCGGTATGGCAGTAACCGCCAAGGCCACCACTGGCAGCCTTACCATGCGCAGAAAGGCGATAATCGCCAGACAGAAACCACCAAGGACAAGCCAAGCCACTGTGGTAAAGGCCAAAACATGAAGAAAAAGCCAAGGCCGAAGGGGAAACAAGCCAAAATGTTGAGGCATAAATTCCCAACAATCTCCCACACGTCGAAGACTTTCAGGCTTCGTCCAAACAATAGAATAAAGACCAAAACCATGCTTCCACGCTCCAACCAAGACCTCTGCAACGACATTAAAAATGTCCACGAACTCAAGCACTAGCTCCAAACATAGGAACATGCCAAGGTAAATATGCACCAATCTCAGGAATGAAAACAATTGATCCTCCAGGCGACAAAGGCAACACACAAAACAGAACAGGAAACCATCAGCTAGAACAGTAGCCACAAATTGACTGCCCTCCATCCAAATGATGAAACCCACATGACTGAAAACAAGCACCCACAACTCATGATGAAACATCCAACCACCCATACCTAAAAGGTATGACCAATAGTGAACACATGCCATCATAAAACCACCCATCTCAGCAGCAAAACAAGCCCCCTTCATTAACCAGTCAAAGAACCAAGCATAGTACTCCCACTGCAAGGGTACTGTCCAGATGAGTGCAAACAAAGCACCATCACAAATGATCTAGGCATACCAAGTCCACCAACCCCTGCACAAAGAAATGTAACCATGCAGTTCCAAGGAACAACCACAGTGATCTACAACACCTGCAACCACCTGTTGCAAGGAATGTTTCTCTCAACTGTCTTCCACAATTATTCCAAACTCCTCTAAAACTGATTGAAGAAAGAAGCACAGGCACCTTCGTGTCATCACCCAAGTGACAACACATGACCACAAACTGTGTCCAACCCGACACCTTAAAGGCAACCCACATCTAAATTCAAAGCAACAAATAGAAAGACCAAGACTAGATTAGAGAGAAAATGCAAATCAAACCATGTAGCCACCTTCTACACATATTTCTAAATGCCAGTTTTGCTAAGACTGATCTTCTTCACATCCCAAAGGGAAATGGTTTAACAACACCCAACAAAAACATGGATGTAAGCACCTCAAAGAAGATCAGACTTACCCATGAAACCATCTCTTGTCTATTCTTAAATGCACAAGGAGATAAATAATGTTGTCCACCTTTCATTATGAATCCTCTCGAATCTCAAAACAACTCAAGATTCATATCCATGAAAGATAAAGCATAACACACAATTGGAAGATATAATAGGAAAATACCTTTCAAAGTGACACCACTGCCGAGCAGACCAAGAAGAAAAAGGAGAAAAATGCTCATCCAAGATATACACAACAAAGTGACTTACCCAAGAGAATTCTCCTTTCAGGGTCTCTGTTGAATTCACATTCAACCAAGGTGTAGGCTTCTTGGACTTTCAGCTATAAAAGAAACATTCTGATAAGAATTTCAGCTTCACCTTATTCTCCATGCATCCATGAGTATTAGCAACCTGTCATCTCATGCTGACCTCAATCTACAATACTGCAACAACCATGAAGTCCACCAGCATATGACCAATGCACTCAAAACAAAGAGAAACCTCAGACCACTATCAAAGCTCCAAACCTAGAACAAGAACTTATCATGACACCATGATCTACACATCCCCATAGGAGATACCATGCTTCAAGTGAATTGTCGATGGTCTTCAAGAGAAAAGCAACATGCCAAAAATCTAAACCAACATCACCTATCAAGCACCACCAGCATCTCAGCAAAAGACTACCGAGGTCCTTCATGGCTCCAAGATGTTGCACACCTTCAAATGGTGAACATGCAGATATAATATCTGCAACACCAAAGAAGACCATTCACCACCAAATGATGAATCCACAGTCACTGCTAAAGCTCCCGCTGAACTGTGACACTGAGCTCTCCAAGCACCATGACTGACCACACCATCACTTGTCAAAAACTTACACTAACCAGTGCAACAAGCTCTCCATGACAATGTGATACACATGCTTTAGGTTCCCATAACTGACTATTCAGGTACTCCAACACCATCCATCCTTCCATCTCAAAACAGCCACCCCAATGCACAAGTGACCACAGACAAAGTCAGCTAATAGATCTGCACAACATGGTTACAACCTCGTGGATATAGATAGTCCACTTCCGATTTGTCTCACAACAAACATGTAGGTAAGGATAGCCCACAACATTGCACAACTCATGGATGCAACCGAAAGTAAACCTGCAAATCTATCATCGCACTAGAAACTACAAAACTGAGATAATCAAAGAGAACAACCAAAGCTGATAGGCATGAATTGAACACCAGATCAAAGACCAGATCTGATTTACCAATCACGTCCACAACACAAGCACCATAGTCTAGGACATCAACAAAGCATACCACAAGAATGCTGAAAGAGAAAATCCTACCAACACTCCCATGTAGAGAAGACATCACACCTCCTCAAAACATGTCGAACTGCAAACTATCTCATCCAATCACACCCCAAAAGCCAGGGTCTAGAAAATAGCAGACAGTAGCTCCACACAACGCAAGTTTTCCTTGACCGTGTGAAACTTGCAAAACCACCGTGTTTATAAAACACCCACGCACCTCCATATTCACTGCTCATTTGGATGACTTAGGAGTCTGCACACAACCATCACAGTTAACCAGAACAATGAAAAGAAACATGAAAATGCAACGTAGACTTTTAAAGAAAATCTACACAAAACCTTCAGAGCCAAAGGCATGAATTTGAACCATGCGAGTGCAAGACATAGGCACACAGGAAAAATAGGTCCATTTTAGACTAGTTCCACTGCCACAGTCATGCACAAACAAAAAAAGAACCAGGCTATCGAGAAGTTGCAGACCACCAAGGTCACTTCATAGCCTCCATGCAATCAAAACAAAAGAGAAACTGCCTTCAGTGCTAAGTCAAAACACCCAGCACAAGCACAACACTCCATAGCTGATCAACAACACAAGCAAGTCCATATCGCTAGGGATCCTCTCACATAAACACCCAGTATGAGCACCACGCTTCGCTGCAACACAACTACAAGCACATCTCACGCCCTTTGCATCAAGAACTTTGTTACGAGCCAGGAGCCCCATACCATGTTGTCACAACATGACCAACTCCAGTCATCTCCAACGTCTTTCAAACTGTGTTGAATCAATGAAGCAAAAACTTCCACTCATCGAATGATCAATCACCAACCATTTTCTCACTAGAAGAATTTGCCAAATAAATGACTACATGACTAAAAAATTTAGTCATGTGACTAACACTAGTAGAATATTGCAAATAAATGACTAATTTGGTCATTTATAAGTGACTAATTTGGTCATTAGGTAAAATCAAAACTAAATGACTAAATGACTAAATAAATGGCTAATATCAGACAAATAAAAATGACTAAATAAATGATTATTACTCCTCTATTCTTTTTTCTTTCAAATTTGATCATAATCCATAGAGTTTAAGCCCCCTCATGGAACCCCTACATAAGCTTGTTCCCCTCCCAAGGGTAGATTCTTACGCATTACTCACTCGTTCGCCACTAGAAACACTAATTCTTGTTTGACTTGCATGTGTTAAGCATGTCACCAGCACTCATCTTAAGCCAGGATCAAACTCTCAATGAAATTCAAAGTTCCATTATTTATTACTTATAGCTCCCTTCTTCATGGACGAAGTTGATTCATGAATTATCTATCATCTATATAATATTAAGTACTCTAATATAGATTCTATTAAGTCCTCTATTTATAGATTCTATTAAATCATGTATATAATATTATTATATTATATTATATTAATAATATTTATATTATATAATATTATAATATTATATTAATAATATTTATATTTAATATAATATAATATTTATATAATATTATATTAATAATATTTATATTATATAACGAAATTATTTTGCATAATGAACGCCATAAAGTTTACCGCCTAAAATTTTCATTTTAATAAACATACTCTAAACCGTTGCATCTCACCAAATCGAAGAAGTGAAAGGTCAAAACCAGTGAGGAAGAGTTTGGAGGAGCCCAAACCAATAGCGGCGGGGAAAGCAACAAAATCTGCAGGTAAAGGATTTGATCAAACCACCGTCAAATCATATAAAGGCAAACTGTTACAGATTTATTATATGTTGGTAATCTAAAACTACATATCCAATTCCAAACTTTGACAAATGTAATTGGAAGTTTTCTTTAACCAGATGTATGCTTTGCATTCCTCCTAAAAAAATATCATACAATCCACTCTCATAAGCTTTGCGAGAATTATTCGGTAGATTTCTTTGATCTTTAAAGTCTAGTATTATCTAGGTCAACCATCTTATCTAACTTGTTTTGTCCAGACAAACATTACCTTAACTGCAAAGCTTATTGGCACACCAACCATATTCTCTGCATTGTAATCCCAAGGAATAGTATCTGGAATCCTTGTCCTGATTTCAACATAAATAGAGGCATTGTGCAAATCACTTGACCTATAACATTAAATGATAGTAGTCTCAGCTTTTTTTTTTGGTTATGGAGATTGACAAAGTGAAACACTAAAACATTTTATTGATATGCCTAGTGTAAGGGTCTTTCATGTGTCTCATATAGTGAAGGAAAAAAGTTTTGATGCCATAAGATTTGCATAGTAAATTGAAGTACAGTTAGGAGATTCCAGTATATATCAACATAAACATTAGAGCTATTCCACCCTCTACAAATTTTCTTACCATAAATCATTCATAACTAATGGTAACTAGAACACCATTTTAGTACTTCCTTGAGCATTACTAACCTAGTAGTGTCCATAAAGTAAAAGATAAAGAAATAAACTTAGAACTTATAGACTAATACGTAGTTGCAAAAATATTTAAAAATCACAATTACTTGCAATAAATCAGCAGTAGTCCTAGGGCACCATTTTTTCTGTCAGTTTTTAACATTTTTTTTTGAATAAATCATGCTCTCAGATTTTTTTCTCAATTATTTGTCATTTAAGTGTCATAAAAATGTGATTTAAATGTATGAATCACAATTACTCTCAACTGGAATGATTTTTTAACAACTTGGGCATTTTTTTGTGATTTTGGACAGTTCATTCTACATTTAAATGTGTTTTCTTTTTTTTCTTCACTTTCTCATTCAGCAAGCTTTTGACCTTAAATAGAGCAATTATAGAGCATTTTAAATGGACTTTAAATTGAACCAAAGCATTTTTTACCAAATCATTTTTTGACATTTTGAACAGGAATCAGATTATTGTGGATGGAATTTGTAGCTGAATCAGAGCCTCCAACAATTTTTGGAGCATTTCATTCTTTAGGGTCAAATTTTTTGAACAAAATTCCTCCTTTTTTATTCATATAAGAAATTATTTTTAAAAATGCCTTTTTTTGCAAAAAAAAGATCTAACCCCGAATGTTTAAAAAAAATCAAGGTTAGAAGCATTTTTTTATGAAAATTTTAATCAAATTCCTAAAAACATTGATCGAAACAGGAGAGGATTTACCCAATGAGCTTCATCATCAAGACCTGCAAGACTCTAGTGTAGTATAATTCACAGCAACAAGAATCATTGACTCACTGCATTTTTTGTTATTTGTACTTCAAAATTCAATTATGGACTTTGCAGTATGTTACTATATAGTAATGAATTATAATACTATATTACTATGCATGGGCAAGATGGTCAACCATGCACACATAATGATCAACTATAGGTGTAATGCAATACTGCTTACTCATGTGATTGAAGTATGTAATAAAATTTGAGGAAATTGTGTCACCCCTACTAGATGAGTAACTAAGGAGAATCCATGCATGACGACTCTAAAGATGCTTTTTATATAAGAGGTGGCTCTAAAAAAGATAGGGTAAAAGGAAATCAGGGGATAAGAAGAACTCCAATTCAAAGAGTAGTTCTAAGTCTTTGGGTAAGAATTAGAGTAAAAATGGTAAATAGGGATCCAGGGATTTTGCTTTATGGTCTGACATTTCTTCTTTTTGCATGTTTGAATATCATTAAAATTTTCTATTTCTTCAAATATGTTCTTAAGATGCACTGTTGACTGTTACATGCAATAAATGTTGATCTTCTAGGATAGTTCTTCAAATTATCAGTATATTTGTTGTTTTACCTGCTTCTATTTTAACTGACATTAAGGAAATTTCTCAGCTTCGTGCCCTTTTGGGAACAACCATTCTGGGACTATTGATGCAAGAAACAACCTCATCATCTGGTGCAAGAATGGGCAAGCGCATTGATCATACACTTCAAGAACTTGGGGTACACTCTCACTTTCCAAACCAAAAGAATAATCTTTTTTTATGGGATTTTTGAAGCTCATCAATGGTTGATGTGAAAATGTTTCCTTCATCTTTAGTTATCTATATCTACAATCATTTTTATAATGGAAGACTAACTAGTTTGGCAGGTTAGTTCTCATAAAAAAGGAAAGACGACCTATTTCCTTTTTGTATATGCTCCTACTATAGAAGGTTTATAATAAATAAGTTTCCATGTGGGATGCTGGCTACTAAGAAATCATCCTTTTCTCACTCTGGGAAGGAAGCCATACTATCTGTCTTTAGAGAGGTGTCCTTTTTTGTATGCATTGTATTATCATGATGAATATGCATGAAAAGGTCCACCCGTGTTTCTGCATCTTAATCCTTCTTAAGCTATAGTTATGTTTTTCTCTCATTTACTGTTATAAATAGCTAAATATTAGACTACATTATTTCTAGAGCCAATTTACTCTTATTATTTTAGGTTTCTAGTTTTATGGTGTTTGATTCATGTTCAATGCTAATTAGAGCATTAATAATTGATGTTGATTAGGTGAATATAATTTGTAATGATACCTGTTAGGATTAAAGGTTGTCAAGTTTTGTATAGCTCATTCTTTTGTTGCATAGAGTCATAGTCTTTATGTTTCCTTTCAAGATTGAGTTGTGTGTTACTGTTAAGTGTTAACAGCATTGTTTAGGACAATTATTTCTTGCGAGTCTCTAGAGGCTTTGATAGTCATGTGTAAACATACTAGTTGCTCCTAATCTTGTAAATTACATGGTCTTCAACACTTCTAGAAATACTGTTTTCAAGTCATTGCTTTTCTACCAGTAGGAACTTCAACAAATTTCAATTTACACCTATTTTGGACTCTTGATTTGGGACTATCTTTTAGTTTGAAGCTTGCCTTGAAATCGTGTCTTGGCACGAGAGATGTCTCGATTTCTATCTTGGAACACCAATGTTTTTAGGTACATTTCTAATATATCCCTTTGAGGATCCTCATCTTCAATGTAGTCATTTGATCTATAGCTCAATATGTTCTAAAGGTTTGGGGCCTAGTTTCAAACTAACCAAGTGGCCTCATATTGCACGAATCCAGATTGTGATGCATAAATTTACAATTTGCTGAAAATGAAGTACTCTTCAAATTGTTGATTTTGATGATTCTGCCCAATCTGTTTCCTTGAGAGTAGCTTCAGGCTTCCTATATTCTCAAGAGTCCATTCCTTGGTGACTCGGCCTCACTGTTTGAGAGCTATCCATATTTTCTTCTTTGGGTTACATTTGTTGTCATCTTGAGACCAGTCTGTTTATCCAATCTGCTGGCATTTCTATTGATCTTCTTTCTCCATTCATGTACTTGTCGGTTTCCCTTGCAATTAAAGGAACCATCAACATGGAGCTGACGGGGATATATACTGATTGTATGATCAGATTACTTGGATTTCTATTACACATTTGTACATCGCCAAGTTTGCATTCTACGCTACACATTTCTTACAAACTGTAGATGTTGTTGTCATTCAAATGAACTATCTATAGGATCATTAGTCATATAACTTGATAATTCTTGTTGGCTAGCTTAGGGTGTGCTCTCCACAGTTACGAGCTAAAATTGACAAACTTATTTTGTGGGACAACACGATTTGCAAGACTCGGGAAATTATCTATCTTCTTTCTTTCAATAACTAGATTAGAGTTGCTTGGCTTCTTTTTCTCAAGTGGATATCATTCCAACTCAGATCCTTCTATGGGACCCGTAGAGTCATTACATTGATTATTTTCTTCTTTCAGATCAATTTAAGCATTTGAGATAGTAAGTTCTTGTAGAATATATATGATTTACATTGATTAGGGATATATTAATAAGACAACGTTCCTCTGCATGATTTACTATGAGATCATTGTAGCCTTCTATAGGTGGTTCGAATCTACTTCATGCCATTGTTAAGCACACATTACAAGCTTGTTCTTTATTGAAAAAGGTTCATTTGTTGTTAATGTTAAGAGAGATTCTAGAGGGGAGTATATGACTTCCTCCTATGATGGTCCAGTTTACCCCCCTGTGTTCTAAGAATATTTGGGTATTATCTAATCCTACATTGGACCTTTTGTGGTGATAAATGCTGATATTTTTAGTCCTTATGGGCCAATCCTTTTTATGCATGTGACATTGTTGTCTGTTATGATTTTTCGCTTTCATCTTCGCCAATGCCATGCTTTCTTGAGGAATCCTCTCACAAGACTATATACACTTGGCTCTTACGAATTGGGGTTTAATTGTTTAAGGTTTACCCTGTTGTTTAGTTTGTGTATCTTTAGTACTTCATTATTTGTCTGTAATCTAGGGTCCTTTACAGTGATACTTATCCATTGAAATTCAACATATTTTTGGAGTCCCATTGATTGACTTTTGGTCATCTATAGATATTAAAATAATTTCTGAATATAATAATACTTTTTTTTTGTGTACAAATGTATCCATGCTTTATCTGATACCAAGGTCTCTAAGTAACTATCATATCTATATCTTTGTTTCAGTGACATACCACTTAAGTGATTAGTTTATAGATAATATTTTGTGGATCACAATTAGTGTCTGAAGAAGATTGCAAGCAACATAGAGCATTAATAATAATAACAATGGAATATTTTGTAAAATTTATGAACATATTGTTAAGAAACTAAGAATGGATTACAATAAGAGAAGAATTTTCAGCATGTCTTCTTTCCAATAGATGTCTCACTGGAATTATTGGTCTACATCAGTTGATAATGCCTTCAATGGACATAGTTTATAAAATATGGTGCTAGCATGTGACATTTTTGTTGTTTGTGAGAAAATTTCTCAATGTTGTAATGGACATTATTCAAAAAATGTGTTCCTATTAGGAACTACAACATATGTTGCCAAATGCAACACACAATCAATATCTATTCATTTTAAGTTTGCAGGTATCAAAATAGTTAATTTCATCCATATTGTTTGGTTTTTGTTCTTATTACATGTGTTCTTTGAATTCTTAAACTTATCCTTGGATTGATGTCTTTGGTCTTGCATTGGTCTCACCTTACAAATTTAATACTAATATGGCATTATTTCTGGACTTAATTGTATTAAAGATTATTAAATACAGTTTTAATTCAATGTGTCCATTGTTATAACAGGTTAAGTGGACAAGAATATGAATATGAGAATAGTCAAAGTCTTAGTCAAAGTCTTGAATGAAGAACAACAATAGGAAATGGTATGCTATATGAAAGTTCCTATATACTTCCAGTCACATATAAATATCTCATCTTTTCAAAAGATAACGGGCCCTTTGATTTTTTATTTGGTTGGGCTTCAAAGTTGGTTTTGTCATGGTTGTTTTAAGTATGGGATTGCTTGATTGCTAGATGGATATGGATATGAATTGTATGGGCAGGTCCACCTGAATTAGTTCTTGATTGGACTCATGAAACTGATTCAAGTTCATCCTATCAAAATAGTCTGGATCAAGCATTCTCCATAAAGCATTTGTGATTGGTTCGATGCCAAAATGGAAAGCTTCTTACACCTGCAATGTTAGCATCTTAACGAAAGATTGACAAAATTCAGAGAAATACTTAAAAACGACAGGATCGTTACTTATAGGTTTTTTTTTAACAGGTCTTAGGATCTTTGAAGAGCTTCTGGAAGCTGACTGCTTGGTATATCACTTGTTACTTTTCAATACAATTAGAAAAGTGTTCTAACTTCTCAATTTAATTAAAAGAATTTTATTATCGTTGTGTTCATAGAAATAGTTATAGAGTAAGTGGTGTGTGCAACCAGAAAGTTATAGTAGAGCAATGAAGTCAGTAGGTGTTGTGGATGCTACATGTGAAGCACTTGAACATTGTAGGTTGTATAGATTTAAATAACCTCCCTCATTCCATTGGCAACCTATCACAATTGTAGCACTTGAACATAGAAATGTGTAAAAGTTTAAATAACCCCCCTGATTCTATTGGAAACCTATCATAGCTGCAGCACTTGAACATAGAAGACTGTAGAGGTTTAAATAAACTTCTTGATTCCATTGGCAACCTGTCACATCTACTACACTTGAAAATAGAAAGTTGCATAGGTTTAAATAACCTCCCCAATTCCATTGTCAACCTCTCACAGCTGCAACACTTGAATATAATAGGAAATTTTAAAGGTTTAAATAACCTCCTTGATTCTGTTGACAATCTATCACAACTGCAGCACTTAAAAATAAAATATTGTCACAGTTTAAATAACCTCCTTGATTTCATTAGCAACCTATCACAACTGCGACACAACACTTGAACATAGAAGGGTGTGGACATTTAAATAAGCTCCCTGATTAAATAACCTCCTTGATTCCATTAGCAACCTGTCACAGCTGCAACACTTGAACATAGAAGGGTGTGGATGTTTAACTAAGCTCCCTGATTCATTTGGCAACCTATTATAGCTGCAACACTTGAACATAGAAGGGTTTGGATGTTTAAATAAGCTCCCTGATTTGTTTGGAAACCTATCATAGTTGCAACACTTGAACATAGAAGGGTTTGGATATGTTTTAGAGTGCTTCATTGATTCAAATATTTTGAGAGCATCCTTGCAAAATCCATTTTTTGCATATCCTACAATTATTGCATTCCATGAGATGACATCTCTTTGATGCATTCCATCAAAGAGTTCACGTGCCTTGTGTACATTTCCACATTTTTCATACATGTCTAACAAAGCATTTCCAACCATAATATTTGACAAAAATCCCCCATCCATTATGCTCTGATGGATGTTCATACCCTGCTCCAAAGCTCCCATTTTGGCACAGGCAGGGAGGATGTTGGCATAGGTTGTGGAATTTGGCTTCACACCTACTAATTGCATTTGCTTGAAATTTTCTAAAGCCTTTTCAGCAAATCAATTTTGTGCATATCTCGCAATCATCGTATTCCATGAGATGGCATCTCTTTCAGGCATTCTGTCAAACAATTCACATGCCTTGTCTATGCTTCCACATTTTGCATACATGTCTACTAAGGCAATTGCAACTACAACATCTGAAAAATATTCCTCTATTATTTATGCTTTGATGGATGTTCATACCCTGTTCCAAAGCCCCCATTTTGGCACAGGCATTTAAAAATGAAATGAAATGACCTTCAGAACCCAGATCATAATTATACTTGAAAACAATCAGATTTTTGCTTGATTGTATTAAAATTTTAAGATTTTTGCAACAGGATTACGGACATGAAATATTGTTCCCATTAAATAGAGACCCGGTACACAATGCACACTTCCAAAAGCCTCTATTATAGCTTGAAGCATGACACTCAAATAAATTAGAGTCCGAACAGATATATATATTGATATCTAATACATGATGAATATATTAGAAATATAGAAAAAATCTAGCTGATGATCATGACGACGAGTTATACATAATTTTTGATGTACATCCTCCCAAATTGTCAACCTATGAATCTAAACTCTATTTTCAATGTGAAACATGCAACTAGAAGCTTGAAATGATGAGGTAAAACTATGCGATACAACAATAGCCTCAAAAGAAACTAAAGCAATTCATACTTCAAAGACACCATAGAAAGGCAAGAAATATAAAAATCTAATCCAAGCAAAAAAAAAAAAACATTCCTTATCTTCAAACTTTGGGTCAAACCTATAGCTCTGATCAACTATAAAATTTCCTTTATAGAAATTTTGATCCCTCAAGAAAGATGAACTAAACATATACAAGTTTTACACATTATACTTATTATTAAATTCAATTTAACTTCTATTTATTGAGTACTCCTTTCTATGAATTATAGGTGGGAGGAAACCAAGTAATTACTCTACATTATTTGCAAGAGACCATCTCCATCCTACTTCCCCCACCCCAACTGTATAGTGGGTGGATGGGTTTTCAAGAGAGGGCTACACTAAACCAATAGATAAGTAGGTTGAATTTGAACACATCAAGAGCATTTTAAAGAATCAAAAATCTTCGTCCCTCAATAGTAGTGTTGCACTGACAGTTTTCTTGCTCAGAACTTCAACTTAGTTTTGGAAGCATTGTAAACATTTCAAGCTTAGTTCCCAAACTCTTAGGACCAATGGTATCAACATTGATGAACACTTTGATTTCATTATTTTTAATGATGTAATAAACCACTCCTTTATGAGTGAATCTTATTGTAATTATTTACTTAGGGCTAATTAACAAAATGTGCAATTTAATTTTGGGTATTGTTTGAAAACAAATGTAAATTGTATATTTTGGGCCCAAGATCAATTTAAGATATAGGACGACTTGCTCTAGTATAGATGGTTTTAGGATCCTAGGATGGGTATATATGTTAGTCTTAGAAATATTATCAAAGGTAAAATATTTTGGAAAATAAGTGAACTCTTATATTTTTAGTGTAGGTAATCTTGCTGAAAATTATAATTCATCCATTGAAATACCTATTTATTTTTAATGCTCTCTCCATTAGTGGTGGTGTATGAATATTTTATATTTTTTAAGATGAATAACTTGGGGAAACCTTGTTAAGTGCTTTAAAGTAGGGTTAATGTATGAAATATATGCCTATAATATGATTTTTTTCTACCTCCAACTTAAACATTTCATCAAATTCCTTAGAATATTGCATTTATATATTTGTGATCAAGAGTGAAATCTCCTTAATGCCTTGGTGCTTTAGTATAGACCCATTGAATTATTTCAAATTTAATGTTATTGTTTACACTAACCATGGATGCACTTTCTTTGCTTACCTTTAGATTGGTTTTATTGATTGTAGCATTGAGGGACTCTTTTTTTCCTTGTGTAGGAAGGGAACGGGTATGATAAGTGCTTCTAGAGATAAGTTCTTTTGGTGGAGGTGGTGGCAGAGTTTCCATAAAGAGATACAGTAGGCAAGAGAGTTTGAATATCTTTGTGCATGGTTAGTTTGAATGAGGGCAACCTACAGATGATTGGAGCTTTATCACAATCATAGAATGAAATTTCCTTTGCAAAGATGTATCATGTACTTATGCATTACAAGGGTAAGGAACTGTAGGTTATGATATAAAATAATAGTCATTGACAAATGACAGTTAGAGGATCAATAAGCATTACAAGGGTAATGAACTATAGGTTATGCTATAAAAGAATAACCATGTTCCTATTCTTTTGTAAGTTGTTGAACATAAAGGCAAGGTTTTGGAGTAGATTTCAGCTAAATTTTTCTCTCTCAGCAATGTATTGTAATCTTTCAAGTTATTTCATGTTGGGACAACAAATTGTAACTCCATTTTCAAGCTTACAAAGTTGTATGTAACATCTTTTTGATTAATAAAATAAGCTATTTTGTACCTTCTCATTTCTATTTTATTGTGTAAATCTTTTAGATAGTTGATAAGTGATCTTTTTAATTAATAAAATAAACTACCAAATGACGAAACTTAAAAATGCACTAAATATACTACTAAATCAATGACTAAATGGTTAAATTAATGACTAAATATATGACCAAATGATTGAATTAATGACTAAATCACTAAATTAATGATTAAATATATGACTAAATATATGAATAAATATATGACTAAATTAATGATTAAATATATGACTAAATATATGACTAAATAAATGACCAGTTAACAACAATCAATCACTAAATTAATGACTAAATATATGACTAAATTAATGACTAAATATATGAGTAAATAAATCACTACCATGACTAAATAAATCACTAAATTAATGACTAAATCAGTAGCCAAATTAATGACCAAATTAATGACTAAAATCAATGACTAAAATCAATGACTAAATAAATGAATAAAATTGTTTAGTCATAAATTTAGTGGTGTTATAAATGACTACAAATAAACCACTAGTAGTCATGTGACTAAAGTTAGTCATTTATATGCAATTTTTAGTAGTTTTTTTAGTCATATATTGTTGTTTGTGTACTAGTGTCTCCAAAATTCGTCAAGCTTGCCAAGCTAATAAATCTTCATAGGAGAAAACCTAGAACTTCAGAAAAACATGCTCTGATACCACTTGTTGGTATCACGAGCAACAAGCTACTAGCTCTAATACCACTTGTTGGGGATACGGATTCGGTTCTGTCATCAAGATATGCATCTAAGACAACAGTGCCTTAGTGATTTCAATCCAAAATCACACCAAAGACACAACCAACTGAATCATAAAGCGGAAATAGGCACAATTGATCCCCCATTGATCCTACTGAGGAAAGTGAATGCTAAACAAATAACAGATTCAACATGAACATAAAACCATGAAAGAAAAACAATGATTAACACACAGATATACATGGGAAAAACCCTTTTGGGTAAAAAACCCCACCTCCAAAACATTCATCTCACATGTATTATTCAGTAACAAAATGGTTACAATACAAGATCATAGCTATGCTCTTCAGGAGATTACATCTTTTCCATCTCAAGAAAGAATACAAGCAACACAGAAATAGAGAATCCATCTAGTTACAATGTCCTCATAAAATACTGTATAGATTCCCTTCAGCTCCTCTTGAATGCCTGCCACAGCCAGCCTCATGGCCAACCTAGCCACCCGGCCTCATAGGTTCACATCTCAACTGATATGAGAGACTAGGTGTTTACAGTTCAAAACAGCTCGAACACACTCTGTCTCTCTCACTATCAACAACTCATCCTCCCTGAGAACAACACATGAGATTACTTAATCTCTCTCCATGCACCAACCTATTCTTCCCATTCCTATTAGCAATAGTCATCTAGGATAATAACTATCCTCCTTGCAGACCTCGACTATTCCCTAATAATGTGCATCGCTTATACAGCTCCATCGAGCCACACAATAATTAACTCAGGCCCAGACGCGTCCATCAACAAGTCATTTAATAATGCAGCTCAATCCACTCAGGAAATATCCATACGACCAATCAGATCATAAATATCTTACACGTGTCACCAAACCATTCGTCGTTCACTTCTGACAGTCGATCCAGCTCAGTAAACCGAGCTCCAAGTTCATACCGCGTTACCACAGCCCCAATCGACTTGCCTCGCAGTATGGCGGTAAGCCATCACCGAGCTCAACCACTCATTGCCTTCAACCAACCAGACGCTGTCATCCTACCACGTGTCACCCTGCTATTCACTGTTGCTCTCTGATTCTGAGTCCAACTCGGTCAACCTAGTTGTCGAGCTCAACAAGCTCCCCACAGCTCTTACCGCAGCACCCACTTGACCAGCCCGCGGTATGGCGGTAAGCATACTGAGCTCGCCTAAGCTCTTACCGCACTATTGTGGCCCTCTTGAGCTCACCCTGCGGTATGGCAGTAACCGCCCTTGCTGACCAATGCTGGTCTTACCACGGCCACCATGGTCAGCCATTTGGCTGGCCGTAGTATGGCAATAATTGCCAGCCAGGCCGCTGGCGGTCAGTCATTTGACTAGCCGCAGTATGGCGATAACTGCTGGACCCGACCACAGGCAGTCTCACCGTGCTACCGTGGTGAGTGGAACCACTACCTGCGGTACCGCGGTAACCGCCATGACCACCATAGGTGGTCTCACCATGCTACCGTGGTCAGTCGACCCACCGCCTTCGGTATGGTGGTAACCGCCAAGGCAACCTTTGGTGGCCTTACCATGCTACCGCAGTGAGAGAACTCACCGCGCGTGGTAAGGCGTTAACCTCTAGACAGAAACCGCCAAGAATAAGCCAAGCTGCTACGGTAAAGGCCAGAACATGAAGAAAAAGCCAAGGCCAAAGGGGAAACAAGTGAGAACATTGAGGCATAAATTCCCAACAAAAAATACTAGGTGCTAATGACATGAGTTTCAAAATCTAAAGAACACGCGATAAGAGGTTAGAAAATGCAAAGACCCCGTGACAAAGGAAAAAATGATGGCAAAGACTTAGACTCATGCGAAAAATGAGAAAATGAAGACCAAGGAAGGTAAGATTTTAAATATTACATGACATAAAATATAACCATATGTAACATTGGCTCTGAATGGGAAATAGGATTGATAGGACGTGGAGAAACTAGAAACATGACATAAAGCCTTATTCATTGGGCAACGGAGTAAAAAATGAACAAGCCAAAACTGAGAAAATGAAAAAACAAAACAAAACTATGTAGAATGAACAACCCAAATAAACAATCATTCCAAAAGTTTTAAATCTTGCCCATTATAGGCAAGAGGTAGGATAGTACCATTGGGTTATGCCAATTGAAATGCATGATCACCAAAGAGCTGCTTGATTATGAAGGACCCTTTCCAGAGAGAATAAAAATATTTATGTGCCCCTTTCCTTCTCTTCTTCTATCCCATAGAAGAAACAAATCACCAACTGCAAAATTCCTTTGTCTAGCCTTTTTATAAAAAAAATTCTTCACCATCTACTGATGTTTGGTAATTTAATCCACTACAGCTTCCCTTTCTTCTTCTAGTTTATTTAGATACATAACCCGTTTCTCTAAAGTGGTCTAAAATTGTCCATCTTCAATAGCCTTTTGTAAATTGAGGGCATAAATCTCTAATGGTGTAGGAAAATTACTATCGATACCATATATCTATTGGAAAGGAGACATGTCCCAATAGCTCTTTTGCAGGTAACCCTATCAGTCCATAGAGCATCGTACAAATTTTTATGCCATCCCCTTTTGTTTTCATCAACCAACTTCTTAATAATGGAGATGTGATTCTTATTACTTGACTCTGCCTGACTATTACCTTGTGGATAATAGTCAGATGAATGGGAAAGACTAATACCATATTCATAGCAGAAAAGGGTAATCTCAATAGAAGAAAAAGAGCTAGCATTGTTAGCAACAATTTTCTTAGGAACTCTGAATCTTACCAAAATGTTCTCCTTTAGGAAATTATAGACAACCTCAGTGGTGGTGTGTTTCATAGGAATGGCTTCCACCCATTTAGTGAAATATCTATAGAAGTCAATATGTGTGTATGTCCCGCACTTGAGTTTGGATTAATTGGCCAAATAAAATCCAGGCCCCACTGCTGAAAAGGTTCATCAATTACCATAGGTTTCAAAGGTAAGGCAACAAGATGCGGTCTACCAATAAAATTTAAACACTTTTCACATTTTGATACCCACTCATATGCATCTTTAAACATGCCTAACCAATAGAATCTATGATGCAATATTTTAAAGGCTATCACAGAAGCAGAAAAATGTCCCTCACATGCTTCGCTGTGAAAAACTTCCAATAGTATTTTTGCTGCTCCTTATCAACAAATATTAAGAAGGTCCCATCTACATTTTTCATATGTATATTTCCCTCCCAGAGAACATACTTATTTGATTTAAGCTTCAAGTTACTCGTTTCTGTGGACGATAAATGAGATGGGAAATTTCTATAGGTTAGGAAAAAGGAAACATCAAAAAACCACTCATATGTTGTGTTGGTGAATAATACCAATGGTAACTTTTCCTCCTCCATTGTTTTACTTTTAGCAATCATTTTGGCTAGACCCTTCCCTCTTCCAATATCCCATCTTATTACATCCAATATCTTGTTGAGTAAGAATAATTTTCACCATAGTTTTAGGGACCAAAACAGTAGTATGAGAATGGAGAATGTAAAACCTAAAACTCTTGAGGGCTTTTACAATAGCATATGCATGTTTTTCAAGCGGTGAGTATTTGAGTTCATATTTCTTCAAAAGAGTGCTCATAAAGGATATAGGAACTTCAAAACCCTACTCATTCTTCTACAGTAATATGGCTGACAAAGTATGCTCAGAGGCATAACTATATATAACGAATTCTTTATTAAACTTAGGGTGAACCAAAGTTGGTGCATTGGAAATTTTGGTTTTGATATCTACAAAAATATTGTTTTCCTTTCTTACTCCATTTAAACATTAGGAAATATTTTATCATATTAGAGATGGGCTTCATCAACTCGGCAAAATGAAGAATGAACCTCCTCAAAAAATTTACTTGACTGAAAAAAGATGTAGTACCATCCTTCTTAGCTAGTAGTTCCAACTGCATAATTGATTTCACTCTCTTTGGATCAATTTTAATTCCATCCCTCGAAACAATGTGACCTAAGAGTTTTCCTTCAGTTATAGAAAAAATAGATTTCTTAGGGTTTAAAGAGATACCATCTTCTCTGCAAGCCTGCAACAATATTTCCAAATCATGCAAATGATTGACCCTCTTTTTGGAAAAAAATGTTACATCATCCAGATAGATCACTATAATCTTATTCTTGAGATCACCAAGAGATAAATTCATAGACCTCTAAAAATTAGCTCTCGCATTAATAAGGTAGAATGGAATCCTTTTGTAGGCAAATACACCAATGGGTGTGGTGAATGTCATCTTATGATGATCTTCTACAACTACTTCAACCTGATTATAGCCTGAGAAACCATCAAGCACAAACATCATCTTAGAGCCAACAATTGACTGTAGAATGCGGTCCATCATGAGTAGGGGGTAATTGTCCTTCAAAGACGTCTGATTTAAATTCTTGAAATCAATACATATTCTTATTTCCCCATTTTTCTTTCTCACAGGCACAATGTTGGCTACCTAGGTAGAGTGATGGATAGGATAAATAATATTGGCCTTAAGAATCTTATCAATCTCATTAAAAATGGCCTCAACAACCTTTAGATTATAAGTTCATTGTTTTTGTCTGAAAGGTGTGGTACTAGGCTTTAGTGGAATCTTATATTGGAATTCTCCATTCCTAAACTTTCTTAGGTCAACATAGAACCATCAAAAAACATCCTTATATCATGTCAATAGAGATTATCCTTTCTCTCTCCTCCTTGGAACAACACTTTCCAATGCAAATCATCTTAGGATCTTCTTTTGTACCATTGTTCACTTTATCATGCTCAATAGATGATTCAGCAAAGACTTTACCTTTCTGGTTTAAATACTAATCCTGCCTATTAAACAAATGCTCCAAAGAGACTAGACCTTTCAAAATCTTGTTACCCTTCAGTTGAATAACCTCTATCTCCTTTTTATCAGGGGCCACAATATCACCTTCTAAAGCATCATTACTTGTGTCATCACTACCTTCAAAATAGATGTGAGCGAAGGCTTCAAATTTCTCCAAGAAATCAGTAATCTACCAATCATCATTGAACACTTTCCAGTGATTCACATTATTCGTAACACTAGGTTTATACACAATTTCAAATCTATAGGACTCATCTTTGAAATCTAGACGAGGTAAGAGTAATGATGCGGAAACTGCCAGAGAATAAACACTAGCATTTCGTTCCCTGGGAACAAATTCTATAGAAAAAGAATCAAAAAGTTCTATGCATTCCCAAACTCTATTCCTATAATACCTGAGCCAGTTATTCTTTATAGTATAAATCTTTCTCACTTGATTTACCACCAATTCTTCATCCCCTACGACCCTCAACTGCTTAATACATTTTTATTTGGCTACATTCAAACCAAGCAGTAGAGCTTCATACTCAGTCATATTATTAGTATTAGCAAATTCCAATTTGAAAGAAAAAGGAAACTTATAGCCGTGAGGTGAAATCAAAACTACTCCAACTCTTGATTTAACATTAGCACAACTTCCATCAAATTCAAGTTTCCATGATTCATCTACCAAATTAGGGTTGATAAAGTTCAAATTTTTCTCTTTGTCAGAAGCACACATATAAGTTGTTGGTCCTATTTCAACAAACAAAAAATCTTCTCTTGGATCTTCAGATTTTAATACTGTAAAACTTGGCCTTAGGTTTAGGGTCCAGGCATATATTCTTTCCATCCAAGAGTATCAAAGCATGGGACAATCCATCTAAATTTCTCCCCCCAAATCTTTATAGAAACTCCTACTTAGCAGCATACCATACCTTGCAGGAATATTAGCGACCAATATAGTCAATTTCAGTCTCTTTTTGGGAAAAGTAGCTAGGGCTACTTGAGAATCATTGATTTGACTTGTAATAGGGACTGGGGGCCCATCCATGGAATAAAATTTACCTTATGAGGAACTATATGACAAACCTAGGGCTCTAGCTATCTGGGCGGGCATCACATTTTCTAAGGCTCCAGAGTTGATGATACAATTACTCAACCTGAAACAAACAATGTATAATGATATAGAGAAAGTCTCTAGTTTCACAAATAGATTCTATGAGATTGAGGTTTTATCTATAGTATTAGAGAAAATCTTATTCTTGAGGTTAGCTTCATGATCATTAAAAACTTGAGCATTATACTGGGATGACGAGGGCCCTTGTTTGACATATTTTACCAACCTATCTAACTCTGAGGGGTTGAGCCTCAAGTATTCAGCTTGTGAAATTTGAACTTTAGTATTTTTACAAGACTCAACTATATCAAATGGACCAGATGATGAAGAAGATGGTACCTCAATTTGTACATTGCCAAGGGCAGATGATTCTTTCTTTTTTTGTCTCGTTAGGATGTACTTCAAGGCTATTGACGAAGTGTCCTGATTAGCCTTGGCACATTGTGCCCTAGTAAAGATAGCACAATTAGGATCACCAAGTCTGACATATACCTCTTCTCCTAATCCCGTATCTGCTAAAAATTCAAAGTTCATGTCGACATCATTGGACAAGCTAGCCTTTTCTACATATGGCTCCACTATATGCTCATTTGTTGTAAGAATTTTCATAAACCTAATCATCTCCGGATAGGTAGTTCCATCATGATCTGAAGTTAAATAAAAATTAAAATGAGTCATCTTACTAGAAGAATTTTCTTCAATTTCCAATATTTGATTTGGAGCTCTCAACGAGAGTGTTCTATTTGGAGCTCCTTAATAATTTTTGGGAATTTCTTGATAGGGCGTTTGTGAAGAACTATTTGGAATTTATAATTTAAGAGTAATCGATTCATTGGCCAATCTCTGAATGACTGGGTCAGTAGAGTTTACTGGTGATGGCTTACTAGTTTGCAACTCTTTTTACCATTTTCCAAAAACTATCAAGTCATCTTCTATAGATACTACTCTATCTTGTGTGGTAGCCATATCAACAACACCCTCCCTTTAAATAATAAAATTTACATCTAGCGGGAGAGTATTAACGAACATAGCTTTCAATAATTCTGCTCTAGGTCTCATATTACCAAAAAAATTATTATATAACTTATTGAACTTGGCCACAAACTCCCTTATTGACTCATGGACCTCCTTCTTCATTGAACTCAAATGGGCAACAAAACTTGATCATTTTTTGTAGACTTAAATTTTTTCTTGAAACATGTTCTCAAGGTAGCCCAATTATTAATGGAACCATTAGGGAGAAAATAAAACCAACCAGTAGTAGCATCTATAAAAGATTCTACAAAGAGTCTCATAGAAACGTCTTCATGTTGTATTGCAAGAATGGATGAGGCAACAAAGAAATCCTTCATATGTTCATCAGGAGAAAATTTTCCATCTCCACTACATTTGGGTATAATCTTCCTTGAGCCTTTGGGCAAGTCACGGAGTTTTATATTTACTCCAAAGGTCAGATGACCTATGATGGCCCCCCATTGGAGTGGTTGTGCAATAACTAAAGGCAAGTTTATTTGTGTAGGAAGAGTTGTACCACACAAAAGAGGACTTTGAGAAGATATCTTCGAAACCCCAGACACAATAGATTTAGAGGGAGGAGGGGAAGATGGCTTGTTGATGGACCTAACGTTTCGAGTGGGAGGAAAGCATGAGAAATCAATGGTTTCCAAGAACTCAAAATCTTTATCTAGAACCCATTTTTTCTTATCACTCCTAGTATACCTTTTAGAAGCCAGGTTTTAAACAAGACACAAATAGGCTTGCGGATTCACCAACTTTTATTTATTAATGATTTAGAGGAGGATTTCACCTATTATTTACCTAATTTCTAGGGGCTTGTGCAGGCAGAGCTCTTACTCTTCTAGTCAGAGGTGGAATATCTTGTACAAATACAATTTCTTGAGCATTCTCAAAGCACATGGAATTTTCTCTAATAATATCTCTAATATCTTCCTCTTCTTCCAACACTTCGTTAACTCTATGATATTGATTGTCATTTCTCCTTTGTGGCCAAGCCAACAGTCTAAGACTAGTAACTATATCTTCTTGATCACCAAACCAACCAATCTACATTAGGCTGAAGAATAGAAGCAACACACTTCTAAAGAACCATTACTATTAACCATAGAGCAATTCATCTCGCAAAAATATTTATTCTGAGTTATCTGCAACAGAGTCGCCAAAAATCTGTTGGTTGACAGATTTATCACCTAACTCTGTATTCTCATGCCCAATAGAGGTGAAAAATGTAACCACAATTGAACCAGTAATGATATAACTTTCAAATTGATTCTCTGCTTATTTTAAAAGGTGACAACTACCTTTGTTTGATATCCAATGAATAATTTTTAACTAGAGATGCTTTTAACCAGAAATAAAGAAAAGGGAGGGGCTTTTAACTAGAAAGATTTAAAGGTATCAACATACAACATGTAACAAAACTGAAATAATCCATGACTTAATATAGAATCAAAAACACCACAGTATCTTTATTCATAGATAAATCATACCATAGTGATGCAATGACTTCAAGATATAAAAAATTCTATTAATAGATCGCTCATAGAAGAACATTCAACATAAGAAAAAATGATTCATACACCATGATTCAAATATTATGAATGCATAAACTCCACCATAGTTTTCTATATCAGACTATCAAAAATAGTAAATCCAAATTACAAAGTTTTTTTTGCTCTAATGAGAAAATTAAAGTTTTCCCAAAAGATCCCAACACTATCATCTAATCCCCTATTTAAAGTAGAACTAGTGGTTTCAAGTAATGGTTTCTTGAAAGTAACCGTACCAAATAAAATAAGTCTTAAACTTAGAAAGAGCCAAAATAAACTAAAGTATCATGAAATATTTAAAAATAATCAAGCATAAATTCTTCCCACCTGAGCCTCTTCATCTTTTATATTCATGACTACTTCTTTCTACAAGAGTTCTTCCCGTGCCTTCATCCCAACCTTGTAATCTCTATACCCAGTAGCAATTGCAAGTATTTCTTTACTTCCCAGGGTCACAGTGATCTATAGTCTAGTTCTCATCTTGGATAAAGAAGCTTCAGACTCAACCAGAGTTTCAGATCTCTTGTTCGCTTTAATTTTAGAAGACTCATGGTAGACTTGCAGTCTTTTGAGTTTTGAAAAGGACTCCTTGGTTGAAGTGGCAGGATTTTTTTATCTCTTTGTTGAATAAATCTTTAAACTTCAGGCACACTTCCCTGGTATCTAGAATATTCTCATCAAACTCATTGATCATATCAACCTTCAAGTCATGATAGTTGATCTTTATCTCCACTAGCACATCCAAAAATATTTTGAGGACTTCAGATATCTCTTTTACTAGCTTATCATAAACACCCAATTTCCAATCAAGTGAATCAGACCAACAAGAGTCTTGTTCCTTAGGATCATTCACAATCTGTTCATTAACCAACTTTATCCGGTCCATGGAAATTAATGTTTTTATCTCTTGAGAGAGAACATAGAGGTTGGTTTGATATTTCTGTTTCTATCTTAACTCTGATATCAAATCTTTTCTCTTCTCAACAACCTGGGTGTAAAAAAGCATAGACTTACTGATAAAAATAGTAATCTCATGAGACATCTCATCTACCCACTCATCAACAACATTAGAATAGCCAATGTTCTTCCTGATTGATTGCATAGAAGATGCATCAATGTCTCCTCTCTGAGAACTTGAGGCTTCATTGGATATAGTAGAGAGAACCAAAGAAGAAATGAAATTCTTTAAATCAAGGACTTGTGATTGCAAATTAACCTTATCTTTCCTTTCTTCCTTTACATGCTTAATCAAAGCATTGACTAAATAATTAGCATGATATGCATCACCTTCTAGTGTTTGAGGACCCATATCAACATGTGTGATCTTGTAGTCAACATCAATTATCTCATCATCATTCAATTCCTTCATGGGGTCTGAAATCTCTAGTATTTGATTTCTCAAGTTAGGATCAATCAACATCCTTGACATTCTCTAGGCCTTCTTTGGTCTTGAGGAAGACTGAAATAAATTTCCAACTGTGTCAACTCCAAATGTTGTTGTAGGAGTGTATTTCCTCTTCTTCTCCATAGCCTTTTTCAACTAAACTAGGGAAAATTCTACCAAAACATCTTTATTTCCATGTACAATTTCCTTTGATTCCATAGGGAGGATAGATATATTCTCTCTAGGGGAAGAAGTTACTTCAGAAAAAGGAGGAAAGGTATTATCTTCAACAATCTACTGGAAAATGGAATTTGAATCCTCTAGGACAACTTTTTTTTGGTTGATCTTCCTTTTAGGGACTGGGGTAGATACACTATCCTTCTCACATACTAATTTCAATTTAGCTATCTCCTCAGGTTTTCACCATCACCCCCAGACTGTGAGTTTGTGCTAGAATACCAGATAGCCAATCTTTTAGAGGATGCACTCACTACAACAGTTTGAGTGGATTTTTGTTCATTCCTCTGAGATGATTTTGGTTTGTGAGTGGAACCTATATTCATCTCCATTTCCCTTTTAACCAATCCCGAGTTTTGTTTAACACTGGACTAGCTTGAACATTCATGTTAAAATATTCATTCTTACTCCAGTTGATCTTAGGATCACACTTATCCAGTAGATTATCATATTCTAGATCAATAGCCACTGAATCTTTAGTGGTGTTCTCAGGAACTTGGATTGAAAGACAAAATAATTGAATTTTCTTGAGGGTTAACCTCATGTAATCCCTTTTTAAAACCTCATTCTCATCTACACAATCCTCCCAAAAATCTTCAATAGAGGGTTGATGCTTGTATGAGCTTTCCCCATACAAATTTTTCTTCATGAAACCCTTGCTATCAAAACCTACCCTCATGAATAAATATTGGAGATTATATTCCTTAAGGGATTTTTCAACATTCTTTGCTATCTAATTATTCTTGCATGTAAAAGAAGGAGTAACCAATTGGAAATTCCACAATAGTGGTTTACAATTTTTGGGAAAATTGGACACTAAAATTATTAGTGTTAACTAAATATTCACATTTGAACAGCTAAAGTGGCTAAACCATGAGGAATTTGAAGATGATGCAAACTAGAGTCTCATCAAATTTTGTCTATAGATTCTTTAAAAAAAAAGTCATAATTTTTGGAATCAAATTGCACTTCTTTTTCCATCTCCCATGAAAACTAGTTTTTTTCTTTAGAAAACAACATTTTAAAAAAGTGGCACACACCGTATAATGCATAAATTTTTTTTCCATGAAGGATAAAATTTTAATTCTTTGAATTTATATTTTTAACTTTGATATATAGTGCTTCCACTTGGTTAGATAGTTTTTTATTGAATATTTTTTGTTTAATAAAGTTTTGAAGTCAAACCAATTACAATTCAGACATAGCGCGACCGTATAACACTTAATTTTTTTTGTATAAATTGAAATTCAATTTTATTTTTTTGGATCAAGGACTTCAATATTTGGTGCACTCATATTTTTCAGTTTTTGTTTATTATAATATGCTTATTTTCCACATGTGCAGAACATAGACCTTCATTTTTGATGAAAAAACTATTTTTAATAAAACTGAAAAAAATACATAATAAAACCAAAACATATTAAAATTATATTCATTGGATAGCTCGTTCTGAGGACTACCATAATCATTTGAAATAAATTTTAAATGAATTCATTTGATCCCCCAAAAGGTAAATCAAAAGTGATTTTTTGTTAGCATTTTGATAGGTGTAAGGAGACTCATTTATAAGTATGGTTTAAAACTAGCGAGGTTCTATCCAAGGGGGTTTGATCAAAGGTGGTTTGATCAAACCCTCTTTAATTGGAATCCTTAAAATGGAAATTTTTAAGGCTTAAATCATTATATTTTCTAAAAATATGTGATTTCAGCAAAAATCAGTTTCTCATAAATTGTAAACCAGCTTTGTAGGATCACCCCAATGGGAAAGGATAACCCCTCTTCCCCATGTTCATATATTTCACATTGAACAAGGTCATCTACCTAAAAACTTCTAGAAACACTAGAAAATCCTCTGGATACCTAGGCAGTTTCAACAAGGCTTTCTCATAGCCTCCAATCCTCAAATATGAAAACTTTTCAAATTGAATATAAAAGCTAATTTTGACACCAAGGATACAAATTTAGTAGAAAAATGTACTTTAGGGTTTCCATCTAGCTTCCTTACAACCTCCATAAAAAATACATCATTCACCAAGCAATATTCTCCCATTTGAACATGCATGCCAGAAGTTGGAGGTATCTGAGGTTTTAACCCTGGCCAAGAAGATCTTTGACTCGCTACAACATATATCAAGCAAGAACACAGATGAAAGGTGGAAATCCTCTGGAAATTGACTAATTTATCATTTAAATGGAAACAAATTACTTTATCCCAGTCTATGAACATGTTTTCATCATAGATAAATAGAATAAATTGACACATCCAATCCTTAAAAGGCTCAACTTGTGCATTCCCAACAATGCGGTGGAACAGAGCAATAACATCCACAATTTCTTCTTTTAAGTGGGCTCTTTTGAGTTTAGTGGGAAACTGGGACTTACCTTACTTCTCCGACTTCAACCGAGCTTTGGCTATGGAGTTATTGCACCAGTCTTCTTTATCCTTGAAAAAATCACTAGCTACAGCAACGAACATTTCTTTTATAGGCACCTTCTCAGGAATCCTCAGTACACGAGAAACAACCTTAGGAGAAATTCTAGTAACAATTGTTTTGTCGATAGCCTTTATCTACCTTGTTCCTAGAATATATCTCCTCGTATAGGTACTAACTAGGTCCACAATCAGAATGTCCTCTGGGAACCCTCCAGCCTGAGCTAATCCAATTTCTAGTAGCTTCACGTCGATAACAAATTTCCTATTTCTTTCCAATCGCACCTAGACTTCATCCAACTTAAAAAATCCTAAATTTGTGTCCCTCATGCCAAACCAACGATTTCCAATTTCGAATTGCATGAGCTCACAATGAAAAAAGGAAGGCTCGCTTGCTTGAAGGATGATTGCAGAGAATAGATGCATAATTGTGAACTAGAATGAATAAATGTTCACCACCCTTTTTCATACGAAAATAACAAGAGATGCATTTGGTGTTGAATTAATGCAATGCCTTATTTTAATCCTTGGTAGATCAACCCTCAAGATTGGCGTGCTTCACAAAAAATGTCGATAAGACATGTCTAGGTTGTATTGTACGCCTCATTAAATACATAGGTGGTGCCTCAAAATGTGCAGAGTGAACAACACATCGCCTTGTCACAAACAACTGAAACCTCATTACTCAAAATCAAGAGTTGCAAAGTTTTGAAAACCTTTGAACCACCAACTACATCAAAGGCAAACACATCTGATGCTTCAAAGAAGAACAAGTAGAATTGTCAGGGGTTTAGGCGAACCAATAACTCGATGAACTAGACTTAAAAAAAAAGGGCATCAATGACATGAGTTTCAAAATATAAAGAATGCATGACAAGAGGTTAGAAAATTTTGAGACCCCACGACAAAGAAAAATATGATGGAAAAGACTTAGACTCAGGTGGAAAATGAGAAAACAAAGACCAAGGAAGGTAAGATTTTAAATATTACATGACAAAAAATATAACCATATGTAACACCTTGAATACTCTTTTCTCTTGTCCTCTATCAGCTTTTCTATAACCCTCATTTCGGTAACGACCATATCCTCATGTTTGATAAGAGTTTCCATCATCTCTATGGTATAGATTATCATTCTTGCTAACTTCCTTATCCTTATTCTGATCTAAAAAAGGTCCGCTTCCTCCTCAAGTAAAAATTATTCCTCTCTAAAATGTTCCACATCTTCCTCTATGTCTCTACTCATGTCTTTTATTTAGCTTCTCTTCTACTTTTAGGGCACATTGTTATGCCTCTTCCATATTCAACAACTTGATCAAACTGATCTCATCTTGTATAGATGACTTCAAACCATTCACATATCTAGCTAATTTCTCTGTCTCATCCTCTAAATGTATAGTTCTAATATTCAACTTGTAGAATTCCTCAATATGCTCTGTCACACTTGAATCCTTTTGCTTCAAATTATGCAACTTTCAGAACAAACTGATATGATAGTCTCCATGCATAAACTTTGTCTTTACTTATTCGCCATTCGATCCCATGATTTTATCTTCTCCTTTCCTCTTCTTTTCCTATCTGTTTGTAAATGTTCCCACTAAAGGATTGCATGTCCTTTCAACTTTGTACAAGAAAATTTCACCTTCTTGTCTTCAGAGGTACCTTTAAAATAAAAGTACTTTTCCATCTCCATTATCCAATCAAGCAATTCATCTGAATCTAACTTACCACTATAATCTAGAGGATTGAAATGTGGTTTAGTATTAACTCTAGTTAGGGCTCTTATGAACCTCTCTTCTCCCTAATTAAGGCCAGGTTGATCTTCTCTTTCCCTTTCTTCCTATTCTTCTACTTCATCACTCACATCATCAACTAGTTGACCTCTCCTCTGGGTTGTTTCAACTACGTCTAATCTAGTAGCCATTCCTCTCAACATATCTATTATAGTTGGGTCTGCATTTCCATGTGCTCCATTTCCTCTATTATTTATTCTTCCCACCATATTTACACAAGTCCTCTGCAACTACAGGTCAGATCCTCAGTTTGCCACCCCACAAAAAATCTTCAACAGGACTTTGCAAACTTTGATGATCTCTCAAGGAAAGAATCTCACTCTGATACCAATCCGGTGTAGTCACGGTAGGAGGGTCCTCAAAGAGAACAATTTGGACCATGCAACAAGAGTCACACAATAGAAGCAACATAGAATATGGAGGAAAATACAAATTCAAACATTCTTATTAACAAAAATTTTAATTACAATTGGCTGGCAACATACGAGCTTACAGATTCGGCTCACAAGCCTAATACAACATTCCTATATGATCCTTAACACGAGCAAAAATCTTACATATCAATCTACATTAATCAACTTAATCAACTCTTTCCATTCTAACGATCCATTACAAGCTTTATATCATATCCACAAATCTAAAATATTTCTCATTGGCCAAATATCATTGCAATCTCTGATGAAGGAAACATATCGTATGCATGAAATAGGTTAGCCTCAAATTTGAATTTCTCCTCGAGAGGTGCATATGATGAACTGTGGACCTAAAATTAAGGTCGGGGACACTCCATGAAATAATTTTAAACACCTCACAAGGATCTGAAAGTTATGGGAAGGATCCACAAGAGATCAAACTAGCCATTAGGCTTAAAACTGTTTCGGTGCTCTATTCTAGAAACTATCACTCAATCTGGAAGTGATAACTTTCTTGAAAAATATCCAATTATGCTGAAATATTGGAATAAGGAAAATGAACATGTCCATGATGAAAATATAGATCCGGAGGTTCTATTGAGTAGATATGATGAAATATCAAATCTGCTAACTTGAATTGAACAAAAGCTAAAATGAAAATATTTTTTGTTGATGCAAGATTGCCAAGAACCAATGATTCTACTGCATCCGAATATACACTTGTAATTATTTGTATGGGATCATGCATAAATTGATTTTGGATAATTCTTTGATTTTGGATGATGTTTAGATTCTACATTATAGGTTGGCATTCAACATTATTGTTGTTGGGAAACACATTTATTTGATTTAGGTAACCTTTATTTTGCATGGCGTTACCTTCATTTGGATCAATATATGGAGTTGTCAACATATTTTTTGGATTTTGAACAACATTCGTGTGATCTGCAAACATATCTATTCCATAGTTTACCAAGTGTGGATTTTATATTTTCATGTTTCGTAAGTTTTTATTTGGTATATTCACATTTGACATGTATTGATTTGATGGGATAATGTTGTTTTGTTGAAGACTCATGTATTGATCATTTGGTTGCTAGATTTGTAGGTTTTGACTTTGATTTAAATCTACCATAGGGAAAGGTGCTCCAAAATTTAGATTGGGAATACTCACATTTGTTGTACTATTGAGGTTTTTAGGATATAATGATCCCATATGTGAATTGTATAAATGTGAGTTCTGATAATCAATTGGTATAGTAAGATTTTGATAGTTTGGTTGATTTAGATCACTCATGATGTATGAATCAATTTTATATTCCATGTTTTTCTTGTATTTTGATCTTGTTGCAAAATTGAACCTCTGAGGTGTTTTAGACCAATTATGTGAGTGGGTGATGAAAGGGGTGAGTGATATGGGGGATGAACTTTCTAAAATTTTTGAAAATGCTTTTCAACTTAAAGATTTTGATGTTTGGATGTCTTGGAAAAAAAGGCGTTCATGAAATTTTAAATCTTTAAGGTAGACTTGTGACCTTCAAGGTAAACTAGCTCAAAGATGATAACTAACTTAACTAAGTGCATGGAAAAGGATTCATTTCACATACAAAGTATCTTATTTAGGGTTTGGGTTGATTGATGTCTAAGTCCAAATTGTTGGTGTGTTCAAAAGTTTTCAAAGTTTGGTGAAGGATGAAATATGATGAGGGATGGATGAAATATTTGACCCAATGTTGACCTAGAGTGTTTTTTTCTTTCCAAGACCAAGGTAGTGAGAAAGATGCTAGACCTCTAAAGTGATCAACCACTAAGAATTCAATGTTTTGGTAAAATAGAACTCAATGATTTTTGACAATAAGACCCAATGATTTTGAGAATAGAACGCAATAATTTTGGATAAAGAAACTCAATGATTGCAATATTTTCCTTATCTCAATTTTCTTGTTCCCCTTCAATTTTATCAAATTTTGGTTGTATGATAACAGGCATAAGGTTTGGCTGTTTAACCGAAGTGATCAGATGCCAAATTATTATGTGGAGTAGAATTTGTCAATTTATCTTGCTTAAATAATTTTTTTTTAGCACAAACACTTGTTTTTCTTATGTTTTAAGCTAAATGTTTATGTCAAAAACATCATTCATTTTACAAAGTCCATTTTGTGGAAAGGATGAATTTATGGGCATAGTTACCTAGGTTTACTTTGAAAGTATGTATTGAGATGTTATCCAAAATATTTAGAAGCCTCTAAGAATAAATCCTTAGGACAAGCATCAATATCAAGGTTTTGTCAAAGAGTATCCATACTTAGACCAAAGGGTTTGAAATTTTGCAAAGAATTGTTGATGTTTGTTTGCAATTGTTTTGGAGCCAAGGAAGTTTTAAACTAACTCTCAAGCATTTTCAATCCTCGATAGAGTGGGGATGCATTTCTTAGTAGGCTTACCAACCATCAGAGGAGATGATTAATCTGAGAAGATGAATTGGACAACTAGGGTATGTCAAGGAAATGTAACATCTTGACATGCCAAACAAAGGAGTACCTTCCCCATTTGATTTATTGCCTCAATAAAAATAAAACATGGTAAGTAACTTCTTGGAGTGGTGCTACTCCAATGCACTAACTTAAAATATGCTTTGGAAATTGGACTTGGTTAGCCACTACAAGAAAGGATTTTAATGACCATATTCAGGATAAATTGGTGCCATGCACACAGGGATTTACTTAATTAAGAGGTGTCCTAGCCCTTAGAAATATCTAAGGGTTTTAATGCATCACAAGGATACTAAGGGAGAGACTCGTCAATATGGGACAACCAAATTATTTATATAGTGGACTGAAATGAAAGCACTAATTTGGATCATTCCCTCTCTTAAGTTAGGAGGCAATCCCTTCTAAAGGTAACACATGCTTGAAGCGTAAAATTATTTTCACCACCCAAGATTGCCAAAAGGTGCAAGGGGAGAGGATAAGTGCTTCCAAGAAAAAGAGGTATACTAATGTATTTCTCTTCAACCAAGATCACATGAAGTGCAAGGTGATTGGATACACATAACTAGCATACTTAAGCAAGTCAAACACCTGTTCATTTTAATCCATCATAGAAAAATGAGTTGATTTTAAGCACCAATTTGAAGTGTGGAAGCTATATTGTTCAATTTTAGACCAACAAGAAAAATAATGTGAGGGTTCAGTTTTAACCAATTTGAACATTCGTTTTAAAGCCCAAAAGAAATCCAGTTTGGTCCTAAAACATGAAATAAAGCATCATAAATGGGTTATAATTGCTTCATAAGTGTCGAAACACCTGTTTTAGTTATATTCAAATGTTAATGTGCTTCTTCACTTCAAACTTTATCGCTCCAGCCTACAAAACCAGTTAGCCTCAAAAACAAAAAATGGAAGTCAGTGACAAGTTAGAAATTACATGAAATCAAAAATTTAAAGCACATGTCAAAATTTAAATCAAACGTGAGATTTTTTGTTTCAATTTTATCCAACATTGAAAGCTAATTCATTTTATCCTTTCACTAAGTGTTGATAAACACTTAGAAAATTAGATTATAATAGCAACTTGAGATAATGACAACTTTCTCAAATCTTGATTAATTTCAAAATTGTAAAATGTTTTGGAAAGCTAAACATGAGATCTTCAAAACCCAACAACTTTTTTGCAAGATTTATCATACATAATTTATTAAAAATGAAAGAAAAAATGCATTTAAGAGATTAAACCCATAATTAAAAAAAACACATCAAAATTAATGATAGATGATTGTAACAACTTGAGATAACAACTTTCTCAAATCTTCATCAATTTTAAAATCATAAAATATTTAGGAAAGTTAAACATGAGATCTTCAAAACCTGGCAACCTTTTTCCAATATTAATTATATAGAATTTATTAAAAATGAAACAAAATCATGCTTTTAAGAGATTAAACCCAAAAATTTAAAAACAACACAGCAAAATTAAAAATTCGATATCTTTTTCAATTCTTGATGAAATTGAGTTATGTAAAAAGCTACAAAAAGGTAAGACTAAGATCTAAAAAACCTAGATAGTCATTTTTCAAGCTTTAATTCTCCAAATTTTCTATGATTAAAAAAAGTCACAGGTTTCAAGCAAAATTCTAGGTGTAACCTGCAAAATTCGTCCAAAAAACACTCAAAACGTTAAAGTTTTCCCTCCTAGCACCCAAAAGTGGATGTAAATTTTAACTAAGCTAAACATGATTGTAATAAAAAATTTAAAACAATGTAATTAGCTAGGGGAGATTTTTAGAAACCAAGATCAGACATGCAAGCTAGAATACCTTCCACAAAAGAGAAAATCGGAAAAAGAAAGAGCTTTGCATGAAGATGTGCAAATTGATATATTCAGAATTAAAAGATTACAATGAGATGATTTTCTTTATAAAAGAAAAGTACGCAACCCTAATCTTATCTTGAGCAACAAGATAAGGATGACAATAATTAACCTAGGAATTAAAATATTACCTAAGTAAAGTTTTGCAAGTGCAATTAAATATTAATTACACTAACACCCCCCCATAAGTGCAACTTAGGGAGACTAAAATAAGCATGCACCTAAGACTAAGATGAATGCAAGAAAGAATGAATGGGTCTTGAAAATAAGGCCTAATTAGGTACCCATGCACAAATGCAATAATGAGGTAGAGAAAGAAAACCCAATGGGACAAAACCCCCCTACAATGAGATGACCTACTGCAAAGAAGCACTAGAAGAACATTGTAGAGTAACACTAGAACCACAATCCAGAAAACAAGGAAAGATAATTTTATTTACAAGAAACCATATCGGAATCATAATAATACAACAATAGACTCGATGCCCCAGAACACTCGAAAACTCCAAACTGGAACAACCCTGGAATCCATAAAGCAATAGTAGATGATATAAGGACAAAATCTGGAAGCCATGTATCTCGGTGTCAATGCCAAACTAAGACTAAAACTCTTCCATGGGAACAAGTACCATAAAGACTCTAGAACATTAACCATGAATTTAGTGGCCCTCAAACTGAGATGGATCTGATGTGGATCATTAACCATAGGCTCTCAATCTAAAGTGTGAACCGATATGAATCTGATATGTGTCAAGCTAAGATAAAATGTGGCCAAAAGAATCTAAGAAACCAGATACAACCAATGGAAGTTATCAATACAAATATAAAGATCAAAGTGCATGCACACTCTAATCAGATTATTATGCAAGAAACCCCCCTGATGGAACTTTATATCAATTCATTTATTACAATACCCAACGATTTCAAAAGGAGAGAATGAATAAACATGCATTAATAGAAAATAAAAAATAGACCTTAGATCTGTCTAGAGGACTGAACCAGCTTTCCAATACCACAAGAATGGTGAAAAAAGGATCATTGAGTCAAAAGATATGCCCTCTGGAGTGAAAATAATAACATCTGAGTTCAAGGACCTGCAAAATAAAATTGGTTCAAAATTTGGAAAAACCACCTTCACCACTGGATGAGCATTGAAAGGAACTTTCCAATGGTATCTTGTTTGTGAAAAAAGGACACCGTATGAAAATGTTACGCCCAATTTTGTAAAAGTGCTCCAATTTGGCCATAAGGCCTGCAAGCAGCCCAGGGACCTAAAAAAATTTCGGCCCCTGGTCCTGTGCACGACCAAGGGCAGGAAGGTTGGGGGATGGGGTGGAACCCCTAGTCATCAATATGACCACATGTGAGTGTAGAGGAGCTGACTGGGGGCTGGGCGCATAGTGCATGGTCCCCCATGTGATCAGAGTGCCTAGAGCTAGAGCATGCAAGGACTGGTGAACTAGCCGATGGTGCTTAAGGGGGAGCCACCGGTGGCGGCAGTAGATCGATGGCCACCTGGTGGCGGATCGGTGATGAAGCTGATCAAAACTCCATGTGCTTTATTACATGCATTTTTAATTTTTTTTTGGATTTTCATGTCGTTTCCACCTTGTGAAGCATGCTGGCAAGCCGTACGACCTTTCTGGCAAAATGTTTTTGCCTCCGAAACCAACTTCTTCAAAATCAACAAAACGGCAGGCGTTCTTAGGGTTTTGGGGCACTGCAAAAGCGATGGCGGTGTTCCTTTTGCTCCAAGATGCTCTGAAAAATTGGCTGCCCCTAGAGCTTCCAAATAATCACTGAGCTTGAAACCCTTACATATTTCTTCAACGATGACCAAAATCTGCAAAATAAAAGCCAATCCGGACTTTTTCTAGCGCTCTGAATCCAATGGTGAAGCCCAATATGATCCAAAATCGTGCATAAATGAACTCAAGGCATGATACCCTCGAGGAACCCCAAAGGAATGCTACAATGATTTTCTCCAAAAATATGAGAAGGGGTTGCATGTCAAGGCTTTGATACCATGTTAGAAACCAAGATCAGACATGCAAGCCAAAATACCTTCCACAGAAGAGAAAATTAGAAAAAGAAAGAGCTTTGCATAAAGATGTGCAAATTGATATATTCAGAATTAAAATATTACAATGAGATGATTTGCTTTATAAAAGCAAAGTATGCAACCCTAATCTTATCTTGAGCAACAAGATAGCTCAACAAGATAAGGATGACAATAATTAACCTAGGAATTAAAAGATTACCTAAGTAAAGTTATGCAAGTGCAATTAATTATTAATTACACTAACAAAGATGTCCCAATCTCTTCCCCCCCATTAAATAACTGCCACCTCCATGCTCACTCCACCTCCAAAAAAAAAAATCCTCTTTGATCCATTAAAAAACTTTATTTGATCAAATAAAAAGTTGCAACAACACCAACAACTACTCATAACACAATGTGTAACTAAACAATCATAATAGATAGCTAAACATGCATTTGCATTTATAAAAAAAGTCAACTTGCACATAAAAAGGATAATTTACAATTAATATAAAACTTTTATTGTTACAAACACCCCCACTTGCAAATGTTTATACCTCATTACATATTATCTTAACAACTACACATGCACACTTAATGGTGATTTAAATAACATAATCACAATCTCCTATTAACTCTACGGGATTTGAAATGCATAGTCTTCCACACACTCCCTAGTAGATACATGTATTTAGTTCATTTCCTGTAGGTACCTTCACAATTAAATACTGGTGTAAGGCTCCCAAAATAAACATAAAATACAAATATAATGCAAAATTCGGTCATATCATCTTTAAAAACCTATGTAACTGGCAACTACAAATTCAAATGTTCAAACAAATTCAAATTTGAAACAAAACCACCAAATTGAATGCATTCAATTATTAGATTTGAATTCCTAAATAAGAGGGGGAAAGAAACCAGTGTCATTCACAATTGCTATTTGTAAAGAATTATTCTCTGTAGAATTCAGAGCATCGTCAGCATCCTCTACACATTCCTGTGCAGAATTCAGAGCATTGTCAACATCCTCTACACATTCCTGTGTAGAATTCAGAGCATCGTCAGGCATCCTCTGCACATTCCTCCAATATCCCAAGTTTCAGATTAGTACTTTATACATTCTGTTGGTGTTTTTTCCCACATAGGATTTGCAGTTGTCTAAGAGGTAGCCAACCTCTATAATAAAGAACCACAAAGGCTAGTGGCCAACTGACAAGATTCAGTCAAAGAATGACATCTCCTACACTTCTGGCTCTACAAGACCAAGGTGGGTAAACATAAACAATGCTCAAAACTTAATTCAATCAAACACTGACATTGCTTTACAAAGCAGATAATTGCCAATGAAACAACACTAAGGGAAGCATTGACAACTTTAAACTTGGCTAAATTCCACGTAACTCAACCCTCTCTCAGCCATTGGGAAGCAAGACACACAACCAACCAAACAGTAAGATTAGGAATGATTTTTCATTTAAATTTGTTTCTCAGATGCATAAAACTACATAAAAGATTAGTGCCACTTCTGGACCATGGAGTCAAACACATAAAATGAATTTCCTGGCAAACACTCTTCAACCAGTTGATTTAAATTGTTGATGCTTTACATCAACTGTTAGTGTCTTGCACCAACAATCCTTCTCTTACTATCAATCAGATTATTCTTATTAAATCCAATCTACACACCTGAAATCACAATCACCTACTCAAAGCATTTTAACCTTTTCTTTGAAACAAAATAATGAATCGGATAAAACAATCTCATGAAACTTGAGATGATAAACTCAAAGACACTTTGTATTATTGAATTTACATGACTCAAAGTGTACAAATATGGAGACAATCTGAAGAAATTCATGAATGTGCAAACACCTTCATGATGTTAATTGCATAAACTGGCTGTATTTACTCATAAATTCACAAAATTACAGCTTACAGACTCATACAATGACTCAAAAATTACAATTCTCTATCTACCCACCCCAATACAAAAACTCAGAATCACAACCCTTTACAATGAGAGAATAATAGAAGATATAGAAGAAGAGAAGCAAGCAGGAGCAACCCTAAACTTGATCTGGAAATGCCATCTGGAAGCTCCATTCACCGTTGATCCAATTGAAAAGAATATCTCCTCATAATTCCTTTGCAGCAACAAACATATTATCTCAAAATTTCCTCAGCTCATGATTCCCCAGTAACTAAAAGCATGCCCATGTGGAGATTCTCAAATTCACCCAGCTAGAAAATATCTCTTCTCGTGCACAAACTGTTTTTGTTTTTTTCTCTTCATTTGTTGTAGCAATACTTTAGCAAATAATAACCTCTGATTATAAAGTGAATACTAAAATTCACTTTACTTACATCATTTGCATCCAACATTAAAATATTTCACCTCCAGCCAAAAAAATAATTTGCATAGTGAATATTTTATTCACCTCATGGAATTCCCTTATTTAAAGTTTTACTTATTTAATAAAAAACTCCAAGAAAATAAAGAATTCCACACCCCCAACATAAAATATTCCCAAATAGTGAATATTTTGTTCACTTTCCAATTACCTGGGCAAAATAAAATTTACCCTCGGGCATCATTAAAATATTTCACATTTGAAATATTTCACATTCTACCTCCTCGGGCAAATTATTTTACCTCTAAATGCTTGACCATTTAAAAATGGAGTGGACCCACCCCATTTTAAGTCTCAAACTATTTAATCTTTTATATTTTTTTAATAAAAAGCTCCTCTCGTGCATTCTCGCACACCTCGCATTAATTTTGATGTCATCATCAAAATCCCACAAGGTTAGTGAGAATGGCCCTAATTTCAATTTCTTCTTGGTTCGGGCATTCCTGGGCTCTACATTTGTTCTTTCCTCTTTGCGCCATTCACTTGATCTTCTCCTCCATCAACCTCACCCATTCAATGGTTTTATATTGCGTATGCTCTCCCTCTTGGTGCATAGGCTATGTCTTCCTTTGTTGGCATGGGGTCCATACCTTCCCATATACTAGCGCACCTCCATTCCTCACCTGTTGTTGCATTGTGTGTGCCTCCCTTCCTCTTCCTAGTGGATGTACCTTGTGCTTCCCATTTTTTGCAAGCCATGCCCCATACTGATCTCCTCCACACCATCTGTTTGAGGTGTGGCACCCTGTTGGCACCCACTGCCATGTGTCGTGCGATCCCTCCTCTCCATAGAGTCTCCTACTGCAATGCGCGGGTCTTCACACTTTGATGCACACACCATCCCTTGCACTTGCCAGTGTGCCATCCTCATCACTTGATGGCCAGTGCACTTGCGCACTTCCTCACTACCAACCATGTCCCATACTTTTCTTTCTCCTTGCGCTGGTTTTTATGCTTTGATAGATGTTTGTACCCCACTGTAGGCCACACCCTCTAGCTTCTTCTCTGGTTGTGCCTCATACACTTTCCAATTGCATTCGTTTCAAAATTACCAATGCCTTTCCAACACATCCATTCCTTGCATTACTGAACAACAATGCCTCATTCCAAGGATCCCCATCCTCCCACTTGAGCTTTTGAAGAATCTGATAATTTTTTCAGTGAACTTTTTCCTTACTTGCGCATTGGTTGTTCGTGGGCAAGATAAAAGGAAATACAAATGCCAATTGCATTTTAAACAGTCCATTTTTCACATATGTGTATCCTGTTCCCATGGCGGTATTGGAGGTATAACATTCCCTTCCGAACTTGCCTTGTAAAAGTCTTGCATGCAGCGGCCTCAAAACATCCTTTTAACTTCTTTGAGACACTTCTCAATTTCTCCAAAGAGAAATTTACAATCAGAATATAGATATGTCATAGATGCTTTTTTGAGTCACTCGGCCCATCAAATCATTTTCCCTATACATGCTTCCACAATTCACTAGCATACTTCATAGAGCATTCACAATTATAACAATAAATCCTTGAACTTACATGATTTGATGGCTATCCATACCTTGTTTCAGACACCTCCAATGGCATCTCATTGTACCAAATGAAGAAGTCGCTTCATATGATGAGTTATTCAAAACAACCCTAATGAATGATTGCCACAATGCAACAATTCTAATTTCACAATTGTGTCAGACATGTCAGGTCCCCATGTGGCCTGCCAAAAAAAAAATCATTTCCAAACAAGTTTTACCCTCAAATGATCTGATACTACCTTTTGAATACTTTTGAAGTTGAAAGATGAACTGGGTCTTCATCAAAACTTGCCTTCTGGCACTTTTGCAAAATGGTCAAAACAGGTCAAGTTCCCTCAAGAATCAATCTGGGAAATCAGTCAAACGACCTCGTGAAACCATAAAAAATTTCAAGCATATAGTCATTTGATCCAAAATTATAGTACAAAAGACGGCTCAGAGAAAAAAATCACGAGGAATCAGATATTAATTGGCAAAGTTGCCCAATTAAAATTTAATGAAACAACAATTGTTCTGCACCAATTAAAACTGATCCAACTGCCAATTTGTAAAAATAGAAAATCAACTTCCGGTGAGCTGCCATCAGACATAGTAAATCATTTAGGTACCTTGAGCATGTGTGCAAAAGGAATTCGCTTGAAACATCACTGATCAAAAGTTATTAATGATCAAAGTTGACCTTTCAGAAAAGCTGTCAGGAACGAAGATGCAAAACCGAACAAACTACATTTGGTTTTGATCTGTTAAAAATAGCAAACCAGATCATGAGGCTTTAAAAACTGACACACATGTTCACATATGTCTATTGAGTATGTCTGCAAATGGGTTTCACTTGACAATCAATAGGATTTAAAATATAAGCCTCCAAAGTGGGTCCCTCAGTCTGATTCATCAGGTGCACTTCTGAGAGTGCAGAAGCAAAATTTTGAAATAGGCATCTCAAATTTGCAAAATTTGAGAATGCCATCACATTCTACATATGGTTATTTTCATGAACTATGCATTTAACATTTATATTTATGTAGTGTCTTTTTACTTTGCTTTGAACTATTCATTTAACATTTATATTTATGCAGTGTATTTTTACTTTGCTTTATAAGTAAATGAAAGGTCTTTTTACTTTTCTTATTTAACATTTATATTTATAGAGTGTCTTTTTACTTTGCTTTGAGCTATGCATTTAACATTTATATTTATGTAGTGTATTTTTACTTTGCTTTATAAGTAAATGAAAGGTATTTTTTGGTGATAGGTTTTTCCTTACAAACCCCATTTACAAATCCAATAATCTATGTGTTCATTTTCTATTTTTGGTCATTTCTCAAGGTTTATGTATATGCATATATATTTGTGCATATATACATGTATATATATATATATATATATGTATGTATGTATATATGCATTTAATATATGTGTATTATGTATTTAAAAATATATACATATACATACATACAGATACATAAATATAAATACATATTTACATGTATATATGTACAATAATAAATACACAAACACACACACACATATATATGTATATAACTTTGTTTTTGTTTTTCCTCTATTTAAATACGTATCCTTTGGCTGTCCAATACAACAAACTACAATTTGTTTACTTTAGAATGTGTTACTCTTTTTCTACTTTACATTGCACATACAATGGGCCAGCATACACATATTTGTCATTTTATATTCAGTGTCCCTTGTTCATTCAACAAATCGATGTATATGTGTCTATCATTTGCCTATCCTTTCAAAATGTAAAAAATGGTACTAGTTAATCACTTTCTTTTGCATCTTATTGAATTTGTAAATGAATGTGTACAATCTTAATTATTTATATATATAACACAACTTATTGAATACCCCTTCATTTTGCTTCGTGTTCAGTTTGCTTGATACTTTATTTGGTTGCAGATACTTTGATACTAGACACATTTTGTTATGATCGCTATTATTGAGTGGCAACTATTATTGTGTGATGTGGTTATCTGATTTTTTTTCACATGCCTTCATGGATTAATGATGTTAGTAGAATTATCATGAGATTTTATATGTGAGCGTTGATTATGACGTTAGTGTCAGTCCTTGATGAGTGTATTGGTGAAGAGGATGGGTTGGCATCACTCACTTGCGAGCGCCCTGTGAATCCATGATTTCTTCTTCATGGTGTGTATTATATGCTGGATATACTGTATGATGTTCAAATGGTTTTTCAGGTTGCAAGTACATGACATCGACTCCACCTAGTTTCACAAGTTTGAGCACGTCGATCCAACGGCTAAGTTGAAAGGGAGATAGTAGCTAGGTAACATGTGTCAGTCTACGCCCTAGCCTTAGTGTGTCATCAGTCCTGATTATTGAGTCATGTCTTACCTTATTTAATGTTATTTGATTCTGTATGATGCATATTAGTTAAATCAATTGTTGGAATTATAGCATTGATTAAAAGTAGTGATTATTGTATATTAAAGTAAAATTTTTCCTTGATGTTGTATTTAGAGTTGATAATAAAGTTTAATTAGTTAAATTTTAATTTATTTAATTAATTAAATTTAATCTCAAAAGAATTGGATTTGATTATTAAATAATTAAAATTAATTAATTAAGGTTATTGGATTAAATTAAATTAAAAGCAAATGAAATTGAAAAATATTTGAAATTGCGTTCAAAGTGAGTTTCGAAAAAGGGAAATTGGATTTTATATTTAATTTTAATTTTGCATGCAACAAAATTTAGATTGTTAAAGATATTTTGAATTATGGAAATTGCATATTTTATTTATTGAAGAGAGTTTGTTTAGTTTAGAAATTTTATTTGTTTTAGAAGATTACTAAATTAATTTGAGAAATTTGTGTGAGGTTTTTGGGGTTTTCCTTTTTAGTTGTTTTCGTTTTGGAAATGGGGGTTATGTGAGAGGAAGGAAAAAGTTGCAGGAAAGAGAAAAAGGAAAGAAAAGAGAAAAGAAAAAGAAATTGGGAGAGAGTTTTTGGCTGTAGAATTGTATTGAGAAATTGGGTAGGATTGTTTTAAAAGGAATAAATTTGGTTGAAGTGGTTTGAGCTCTTGGATCGTTGCTTGCTGGGATTCGTTGCATAATCGAAATAAATTCAAGAGAGCATTGGAGGAGGCTCTGCATCAAAGATTCTCTTCATTGCCTGTAGCTTTGAAATCCAGGTTTTCTTTTATGCTGTGAATTTTGTTTTGGTTTATTTAAAAAAAATTACATTGTTTAAAGAATCTATTGATTGAATTCTTTAGGATTTAAGATTTGTTAATTAAAACTAGATTTAAAATTATCAGGAAATTTGGAAGATTGTACAAATTTACTGTAGGTTGTAGTTTCTTTTTGCAATGGAGAAAATGGTAGAATCATTATTTTGTCTAAATCCTAAATTGTGCATCAATGGTAGATTGTTGAGGAAATTGTATTTCTGTAGAAAACAATTAAATCTAGTTCTTGTTTTAAAAGAAAATAAATCAGATCCTCTGTAGAAAATTTTGTAATGGAGGAAATTAGATTCCCTGTAATTTTTCCTAGTTTCGTTTTGGCTGAAATTTAAAAGAATATGTTAATAGAATCAGTTTTATTGTTGTTCATTTGAACTTTTGGGGAATCTAGAAAATCATTTGAAATTTTGATTTTCCTGTACCTGGTTATTTTATTTTGGTTTCTCAATTTTACCACTAAATCTATTATGTGTTAAAATATACATATAAATATATATTATAGGTATTATATCCTTGGATATAAATACACATAATATATATATTGATCTGTATATCCATCTAATGTTATAGATTAAATGCATGTAATTATTTTCAAAAAAAAAAATGTTGTTCGTATAGCGTACCTGAGAAAATGAAATTTCTAATTTCATTCTAAAAATTTCCGTGTCATAGAAAAAATTAAAAAAAATATACATAAAACAAAAATAAAAAATAAAATAAAAATAAAAATTATTAAAAGAAAATAAAATAAAAGTGGTTGGTGGGGGCGGATATACCCCCACCACCCACCACACCTGTGGTGAGCTCGACTCACACACCAAGGGACTGGGTTGTACATTGTACAGACCAACGCCCTTTATGAGGGGTGGCCGACTATACAATGTACAGTCTGGCACCCTGGCGGTCCACTGGCGTCAGCTGTCGCAGGGTACCGATGGTACCGTCCACTAGACTATGTACCGTCTAGTCGCTCTCACCGTCGCCCAATGTCTTTCCTTTTTAAATTTTTTTTTATTTATTTAATATTAATTTAGAAATTATGGTTAAATTTAAGTTTTTTGCTTAATGAAAATTCGTGTATCATTCAATATTAAATATTATTATTATTATACAATATTTAATATGCTAGTATTTAATGGTAATGTATTTTAATGATAGATTTAATAGATTATGCATAGTTATATATATATTTTAATATTATATAGCAAGGTATAATATTTAATATGTATATTATAAGTTTATATTGGGAAATGAATATAGGAGTTTGGTTTTCATCCAAATGTAATTAATTTTATAATCTGGTAGTTTTAGTAGGATAGAAGATTAAAATCAATACTGAATATAGTTGTTATTTCATTTCTTTTTTTATTTAGATTTGTATATTCAGGTATATATTTTATATGTTGTTTCAGATTTTGTTTTCAAGCAAAGTATTTATTTATTGATTTTAAAACTGAAATGAATATATGCATGGTTAGATAGATAGAGAAAATATACTTATTTAATAGAGGAATTTATTTGTTTTAATGAAAATTTAGAATTATATTGTTTTAATTTCTATGAAAATCTTTAGAAAAGGAAATGGATTTAAGATATCCAAATATAGTGGAATTTATTGCCAATGCATTTTAATATTAAGTTTTCCTTATGTTGTTTGCTTTGGGAATGGGAAATTGTGTTATAAATTGTTAAGTCTTCCAGAGATGGTGGGCCATTCCCTTATCAAGATAATGTTCGTTTTTCCCTTGGGTAGTGTTATAAGTGTTTTGTTTCCTCCTAGTATTGGAGTAGAGTTCTTTAATTGTTGCCTCCTAGAATAGGAGAGATTGCATTGTTCAATTTTGTAACGCTTGAGTTACCCTTGGAGTCTAGATTTATGTAGTGTGTTATCCTTTAGAAGAGTGGCTTTTGTTAGGGGCCGGAGCCCAAAGAGGTAAACTGGGTAACCTTCAAAAGTGATTTTAACAAGTGAAAATTAAAGTAATGTACTTAGATGATTAGGATGCATTTCACATTAATCAAGATAAATTAACCTCACTCATAGGCACAAGGGCTAGTTTAGACTTGGGGTGAGTGAGAAGGCCTCGAATGGCAAGGTCAACCATCTTGTCCATACAAAAGGTAGTTGATTCCGCATGAGTGAGTATGAGGGCTGGGATTCGGTTGAGGCCACCAGGATCACCGGAGCCTATGAAGAATGCCCAGAGGAGATCTCATGACAAACCTTTTGATGACACTCTGTCTAGGATAACATAGTGTTGTGTGTTGTGTGTATGGATTTTTGTCATACTCGATCAATTTTATGTCTAGAAGCAATGTGACCATGTTAGTGTTAGACTCTTTTGTACATGTGGTTGGTTGAGTCAGTATGTGTCAGTATGAGTCTGCCTTTGGTTAGAGGTAGTAGTTTCTTGTCCATGTTGCGTTGTTACCATCTCCTAGAATGGGGGGTGGGCCTTTGGGTACCACTTGGTTGGGAGGAACATGCACCTAAAACCGTTGGGTCTCCCTTTGATCTTCAGTACTTGGTGGCGAGACATCCAGATGGATAGCTCATGGAACTTGATATTATTTCTTGTACCTTGTATTTCAAAATGTATTAAATTGATTTTACCCCTCTTATTTTTATGAGGTGGATTTATGTAATTGAAACAATCATGTATTTATGCCTCATTCTGGGAATGGGAATTGTAAACAGTTATTCTTTTAATGGTATTATGCTATGGATGTTATCTTGTTATTCATTTAATTTATGTATGTGGAATGAATGTTTTTAATTGAGTAATTTAATGCAATGAATCTTAATGATGTATGTTAATGGGGAATTAAGTAATTCTCAGTTACGTAACCCTAGGGGATGTTGTCAATTATCAGATGAACATGTATGTTTAATTCACTTTAATAACAAAAAAAAATAATTAGCACACTTTTATAGTGAATTGAAAACTTCCTCTAGGGTTGTGTGGCGGGGCATTACAGTTACTCTTTTTCTACTTTACATTGCACATACAACAGGCCAGCATACACATATTTGTCATTTTATATTCAGTGTCCCTTGTTCATTCAACAAATTGATGTATATGTGTCTATCATTCGCCTATCCTTTCAAAATGTAAACAATGGTACTGGTTAATCACCTTCTTTTGCATCTTATTGAATCTGTAAATGAATGTGTACAATCTTAACTATCTATATATATAGCACAACTTATTGAATTTGCAAATGAATGTGTATAATGTTATATATATAACACAACTTATTGAATTTGTAAATGAATGTGTACAATGTTATATATATATAACATTGTACACATTCATTTACAAATTCTATGTCTCTTGTTCATTCAACAAATCAATATGTATGTGTGTATCATTTGCCTATCCTTTCAAAATGCAAACAATGGTACTGGTTAATCATTTTCTTCTGCATCTTTCAGGACCCATGAAGGCTTTATTCGATGATTGAAAAATTATTATTGCTTGTTTATGAAATAAATCATTCCTCTTCAATGCATTTTTTCCATGTGTTGTTTGATTTTGTTGACTCAGGGTGCTGGTCTTTTTCCCACGGGTTTTTTTAGGGTTAAATGATTATTTCCTCTCCCCGTTTCACGACTTGGTAAAGTCAATTATTTCATGATTTTGTCTCGAGAAATGATGATGAATTTTGTGGGTTTGACCAAATGTCTATAGAATAAGATTTGTTTGGTCTGCATTGACCTCTTTATAAAAAAAACCCATGTGACTATGGGCATAAATTAGAAAGCCCATTAAAAATATGCCATATATGTGAGAACCCTTGCTTGGTTTTTCCAAATTCATGTGCTTAAGGAATTAATCTCATGAAACCCTTGTGTGGAATTTTTGGCATCTATCTGAAAATGCACTTTTATATTCTTGGAGTCGGGAATTATTATTATGAAACCCTTGGTTACTTTTTTGTGCACATTTTTGAAAACCCAAGTCTATAATCGATCTACTTTTGTTAAAATTAATATCCCATCGTTGTTGAATACAACATAACTTTTTTATGTACATACATTTATACAAAAATTATACATATATATTGATACATATACATACATATATCTATGTATATATAGATATATATATATGTATATGAATAGATATATGTATATATGTAACTATGTAATTATATGTATACATACATATACATACAAATATATATGCATATGTGTATATACATATAATTACATAGACAAATGTATACTTACATAAAAAAATTACATACACATATGTTTTTTGTTGTTTGTTGTCCATAGTTTGAGGTAACGACAAACATCATTCTCCTTTTTGAATGCAAACAATGGTAGTCCTGGGTTTGTTGGTTGTTTTAATAATGATTTCAACTTATTTTTACCTCTTTCAACATTGATTTTCTAACACTTTATGGCTTACAATGTATAGGATCACTGATAATCATGGCACTAGGGAAAAAGAGGAAAAGATCAAGTGGGAGGCACCTTATTAGAGTACCTTGTGGAGTGAGGTTCAATATTCCAGATGTTGTTGATGAAGAACCAGTAGTCAACATGAATGAGGATGCTATTTCTGAAAATGCAGAACAAACAAATGAAAATGATGGTTTTGAACATATTGTTCATAATACTGAGGTAGAAATGGAACCACCACCTCATGGTTATGTGACAACCCCAAATCTATGCACGGGAAGTTGGAAAATGCATCACATGGAAAGAGACATTGTAGATGTTGAGGACAATCGAATGTTAATCAGAGGTTCAATGATGAAATGGGGAATCCTTCCTAGTAGTTTGAGGGCATGGCTCAATGGTGTGACATCCATAAAAAGGAAGGGGCCACAAACAATCCTATCTTCTGAAGAAGAAGCTGAAATTATGCGGTGGTGTAAAGACATGACTAATATTGGCCATGGCCTTGAAGTCTCACAACTCAAGTCAATGGTGGCCCAAATGGTTGGAGCGAGGTCTAACCCATTCACAAATGGGATACTAGGGAGGCCATGGTGGGTTGTCTTTCGTCAAAGGCATCCTGATCTAACAATTCAAACACCAGAAGGAGTGGACAAAGATTGAGCTATAATGTTACACCCTGAAATAATTTTGTCCTTCTATGAAAACTTGGAAGAGTTGTACAAAAAACATAATTATGGGCACAACAAAATATGGAATTGTGACAAAACAAGGGTGTAGGTTGGTAGAAACTATGCAATGAGAGTTATTGTAATAATGGATTTCTGCAAGATAGATTGGTTAGTCGTATAATTCATGCATATATTAAATTAAATCCAAACAATCAATGGAATGCAAAGGAGAAAATGAGAAAAGGAAAGGAAAACTTAGAACAAGCTCACCCATTCTTCTCTCCTCCATGGCTGATTTCCATTGCAGCTCCTTAGTTTGTTGTGTTGAAGACTGTTCCCTCAATTTGTGTGAGAAAACTCTATATTTTCCTAGTCCTAAGCAAAAATTTGAAGGATTTATATGAAATAAATGAAAATAGATTTTAAATCTAGAATGCAAATAGTTAAGAAGCCTAAAGATGATATTAAAAATAAAAGATTGCAATATTAGAAGATGTCAAAAATGGGAACAAGATTGTCATTTTATAGAAAATGTAATCTTGAATGGACGGATGAGATGAGAGATTGAGAAATGCCCTAGAATAAATGGTTAAGATTCAAAGTGACAACTCTCAATTAGGGTTAGGGTAAAAATCTCCAAATGTGAGGACAAGATTTAATTTAGGAAATTAAATCAATGGTGGAGAATAAACGTGACATTGAGATGAATTTAGTAAAAATGAAGAGATAAGAAGATGAGATTTTAGAAAATCAGTAATTTTAGCAATTACTTGATTTGTAGAAGAATATTTCCATTTTGAATTAAATTAATTCAAAATATGGATTTGTGAGATAATGAGTAATTGATTCTCGAAATTAATTACTAAAAGAAAAATCAGTTAACTATGTGAAGTCATTTTTAAATAAATTGTTTTATTTAAAAAGATGGAAGTGTCACATAAAGCAATTAAACAATTAAGAATTGTTATTTAATTTAGAAGAGGTAGTTAATTAATTAAAGAAATTAATGAATCTATTTAATTAAGAGAGGATTTAGGAATTAGTGACATATTAAGTAAATATATTAAAATATATTTATTTAATTATCAGGAGAATATTAATGATAAAGACTAATTAAATAAATGAGGACTTTATTTAATTATAAGAAGACTTTGATAATTAGTGACACATTAAATAAATAAATAAGATTTATTTATTTAATAATCATGAAGAATAGAAGATCTTGAATTAATTAAATAATTATACATTATTCAATTAATAGTTGAAGATGGGTTAGAAACATAATTAAAATGTCATAATTAAGTTAGGACGAAAGGTGGTAAAATATTGCTTGCAGGCCTTGGTCATTTTAATGTGTCTACATTTGCCCCTCTTTGTCATAATGTAGTTTATCATGTTATGGCAAAGAAAAATAAGTCCAGAGTATGCCCCAGCGAAGGTATGGAGTGCCTATGCCCCCTCGGGAAAATTTTTGAATTTTGACCCGGGGTTAGAAAAATTTGGAAAATGTCCCGATTAATCAAATTAATGACTAGAAAAACCATGGCGAGATCGGGTTTGAAAACAAAGGATGTTGAGTCAATGAAAATGCCAGTCAACGGCAGTCAAATGAGCCTCCAGTACAAACCTACTAGGTCAAAATCCTAATTTTCAGCCTATAAATAGGTTGAAAATCAAAACCAAGTGTCATTTGCTCATTTGCTATATAGAATTTTTAGAGATCAGAGCTCGAAGAGATGATGATGATCTCAGTGATAGACCACCATGCAAACCACGTGTGGAACTTCCAACGACCTGAGGGCATAGAGGCACTGGTAAGTACCCCATCCCACTTGTCAATTTTTAAATTTTATGCATTTATGAGGGTTTGCGGGGGGTTAATCGAATGCATTGCAACACAAATGATGTTGTGTAAGCCGTAAATGCCTTCAAATTTGACGCATTTGTTTGCATCGTGATGCAAGTGCACTAGGTAGTTAGCTTTTTTTGTTAAAGTTCGCATTTGCGAGGGGGAATGACACAATCGTCAGATTGCAATGCAAATGAGGCATTTCGTAACGCATCTACAATGTTGTGCCACAACTACCAGGTCAAACGATGTAATTGAGAAATCATGACGCAATTCCTATATATAATGACGGAATCATTGTTAGGCTACACAATTGCAAGATAGGGCGACGCATATGATAGATTGCAACGCAACTGCAATGTGTAGAGCTGCAATTGACTAATCGTGACATACTTATAGTCAACGCGACGCAATTGCAATTGACCAGAGTTGGCCAGTGTTGACCTTGTGTAGATATTAGTTTTAGCTATATTTTGATGTCAATAATGCTGACCCATGGGTGCGAACTCATGTTTCCATATGTGCAGATGCAATTAGTGTCAATATACACATGTGAGTTTAGACCAGCAACATATGCCTTTAGGGATCGTCTGAGCGATAGGGAGAGACAATGTCTGATGACACCTGGGTTGTACTACATCACATACATTCCCATTATTCAGTTAAAGAGGGGTTTGCTGAAAACTCTTTGCGAGAGGTGGAACTCAATGACTTTCTATTTCCATCTACCTACAAGAGAGGCCACGGTCACCTTAGAGGATGTGTACTACATTCTTCACATACTGATCCATGGAGAGAAAGTTCTATATGATCCACATCGAGGGCGATATGCTCTATTAGAGATGTATGAGGATGTCGGTGGTGCCCAAATGGGTATTGATGGTTATGAGATTGGTTGGGATGTTGTGGCCAACCAGTTTCCCAAGTGGGATGTTATTCTTATGACCCTGATTATTGGATTACTGATTCCAGATTGCCATGGTCATTGATTTCCTATTGGATGGGGGGATGTAGTAGTCCGTATGCGAGGAAGAAGGACCATTTTTGCTTGGGGGCCTTGTTTGTTGGCCATGCAATATCATCAGGGCAAGAGTATTAGTTACAGGATTACCCTTCTCATGATCTAGGCATGGGAGCGCATTCCCATTTTTTGGCCACCAGTACAGATGCAGCAGTTGGGCGATGCAATGCCACATGTCTATCTATATGCAGGTTCAGTTAGTCACACTCGCATTGAGGATACCGGTTATTGGCATCATAGGATTGACACCATGATTAGTTTTGTGTGGAGGCCATACAGATATTGCGGTCAGTGGCCAAATGAGGATGGTCCTCTGTAATTGTGCAAATAGTTTTAGTATTTGATTGGCCACATTGTTCAAAGCCAGCAGATCATAGAGATGTACCTGCCCCAACAGGTACTATGACAATTGAGAGAGTAGCAGGATGTGTCAATAGGCACTGTAGAGTATGCACGGTCTTCGAGAGAGACCATATGGGGGCCACCTACATCAGTGACGATGGCCAAGCAATAGGTAGATGGCCTTGTTGCAGTTCTGTGGATGTGAAGGGGAGTTCCAACAAATGCAGGTACATCTACTGAGTTTGATGCCAAGTGGAAGATTCACTAGTCCATCCCATTGACAAATCCAGATGGTTTGCCACCTATAGATCGAAGATCAATTATCCCACGGGTATCGAGGAGAGGCTAGGGTGGCAAGGATGGAGGCAAAGATGGTAGAGGGGTCGGGGGGAGAGATCGAGGCAGGGGAGACAAAGGCAGAGGAAACAAAGGTCAAGGTGGGGGGATGATGGGGGTGGTGGGGGAGGAGGTGATGGAGGAGATGGGAGAGGTGTGAGGAGGAGGAGGGATGGTGGAGGGTAGAGGCAACCTAGGAGAGTTAGGCGGAGAGTGGGTTGTGCACCATTGTCACCCATTCGTGAGGAGAGTGACGAGAGAGAGATGCCATCCGAGAAGGAGGAAGGGGAGGAGCTCAAAGGTGGAGATGAGAAGGTAGAGGTGAGGGTCAAGGAGGTGGTTAGGGGTGGAGAGGAGGTGGAGATTCCTACAGAGGAGGATCCATTTGTTGGAGGACAACCTCTTGATATTGATGTGGAGGAGATTTGGGCAGAGGAGGAGAGGGATGAGGAGAGAGATGCGGAGGAGGAGGAGGATTAGACAGACTAGAGACTATGGGAACAAATGATTGTCAGGGATGAGGAGGGTGACAGATCACCGATTTTACCTATCAATGCCACTATAGATTAGAGGATCGTAGATCTTTAGAGAAGACTTGATGCAGCCTTGTCTCAGAACAAGGCCTTGGTAGCAGAGTTAGAGGTCACCCGGGTAGAGAGAGATCAGGCCGTTATTCGATGGTAGGAGGCAGACCAGTGGGTGAGAGAGTTTTTTGAGTTGTGTACAGGGCCGACAGGGGATATGGCCAGGGAGCTTGCTAGGATGGCAGAGAGCAGGGGGTGGTATAGGTTGTTATATGAGCAGGTTGTTCCACCAGATAGATGGGACCTAGGGTTGTCTCGATCCTATAGCAGGATAGGCAGTGGCACCCAGACACATAGTATCAATAGGTCACATAGTAGTAGTCATACCAATGCTGGGGGGTGCACTGTATCAGGTCATTCATCAGGCCATAGGTCACATAGCTCTCACAAGAATTTGTCAGGCCATAGCCATAGGTTAGAGCATGGTCACATATCAATGTCATCAGGACACTAGACAAAGCAGAGCCAGCCTCATGTTTCCAAGGCCTCAGGCTCTCAGAGTCAGACATAGGACACCACTCTGATTCAGGTCACTTTTCACTTGATGAGTCGGCTGCAACTACCTCATAGTTCACCTCCACAGGATGGAGGAGGGACATAATAGGACTAGTTTTTAGACACTTTCATATTTTGATATTCGAGCATGCAAGCTCTATTTTTGGGATATCATATGACTCTATCCTGTGACATTACATTTTTGAGATTATATATATGCGATGCAGTTTTTGATGTGGCCTATATGGTTTTATGTGTTATGGTATTTTATGCTTTTATTAGATGTTATGTGATTATTTTATGATTCTATGAGGTGTATGGACATTATGCTTATTTTTATGAATGCATTGTGTAATTTGATGATGTGATTCTTATATTTTAATGAAAATGTTATTTATGATGCTTATATGTTGATGCAATTGATGGTTTTATGATGTGAGATGGATGAATGCAAATGATAGCATTATGCAATGTGAATTATGGTACTTGATTTATGTGGATGTGAGATGTGAATATGAAATGCTCATGTGATCATGAATGCAACTTTGTTTATTTTTTGTGTGTGTATGTCACAGGATATCATTAGAGAACAAGAGAAGAGAAGGCGAAGATTGATGTTAGTGCAAAGAAAGATATGCATGTTAGTGCGGAAACAAAAATACTTCAAAGCTTTGCTATAGTGCTATCCTAGTTATTTCTCTTAATCATCATTGGGCAAAAATGTCATGATGGCTGAAAAACACTATGATGTGATGTAGATCAATAGTGTGCAAGGTTGAACCGTCACATAGATCAATAGTCACAAACAAAGATGATCATGACTCATACGAGGAACATAATTGCCTGTAGTCTTTTTTTCATGACCAACTACCATAAAAAAAGAGACCAATCATGAGACGTCGTTGCTTCTCTAAATCTTGATGTTAGGACATCCTTGAGAAACTAGCCACATGATAGTAAAAAATAGACAGGAAAATCATTGTACTACATTGTTGCTTGTCTAAATCCTGAAGTCAGGACATCCTGGAGAAACTAATAGCAGAGTAATAAAAGACAAGGATAATCATCATGATATGTCGTGGTTCCTAAGACATAAGGAACTAATATCATGATAATCATCAAAAAGACAAATAAAGTTTTCTAGGTGTTTGCCAAGTGTTTTAATGTCAAGTGTTTCCAAATGTCGAGCGATATAAATTGTACTTTAAGGTCTTGGCATTTTTTGGCCTATTTTGGAATTTGTAAGCACAAGATCTCAGTTTGGTCTTTTGTATCAGTCATTTGAGTTTTTTTTGCCTACTTAAGGCTATTGTAAAACATTGAAAATCAGAAGCCCACTTTGCTTGTCTTACAAGTGGCCATTGTAAACGCACTAAGTATAAAGGGCCAAATCATCTTTTACGGGGAGTTTTTTTATTGAATGAATTGGGGGGAGGGGGGGGGTTGTCTTTTGTGATTGTGCCTCTCTCTCTCTCTCTCTCTCTCTCTCTCTCTCTCTCTCTCTCTTGTTCTCTTTAATTTTGTTGCTATGGGTTCTCCTAAGTTTCCTTTGTTAACTCCACATAACTATGGTTCTTGGAAAATTGATGTTTGGAGTAAGTTGATGGAAAAAGGATTAACTCATTATATTGATGGAACTATTATTGCACAATCTGATCCTAAAACTGATCCTAATGCTCATTTTGATTGGCTCACTAATAATACTATGGATCTTGGAACATTAAGGAAATATGTATCAAAAGATCTAATCTTTCAAATTGAAAAGTGTATAACGATTAAAGAAGCTTGGGAAAAGTTTGGTCAATTGTATGACCAAGTTGATGAGATTAGAGGTTATCAGCTTGATAATGATCTCAGAATGTTAGATCTTAAGAATTTTGATACAATCCAAGACTATGTCACTAAGGAAAATGAGTTAAGAACGTAGGTTAAGGATTGTGACATTGATAAGAAGGATGCACAATTGGTCTACAATTTGTTGGGAAAGCTTCCATCAGAATATGCAATATTTGTTTCTAGCTTCCAAACCCATCGCTTGACAGTGGGTAGTTCTTTTAGTCTTCCATAATTTGATGCAATCACATAAATTTGGATGTTAGAGCAAACAAATTTAATAAGCATGGGGATTCTCAAGTCTTCAAAGTCCAAAGCTTTGGTGGCTAATCAAGGGAATCAAGGGACACAAGGAAAGGGTTCCAACGAGAAGTAGAAGTAGTTTAAGACAAAGAGACAACAAGATAAAGCACAATAGTCCTCTCCACAACAAGGGAATTCTTCACTTCTCCTAAGAAGGGAAATTCAAGCAAGAAGGAGAGAACAGCTTGCTCATATACCAAGAGATTTTGTCATGATGAACATCATTTCCATAATAAGAAAATTGATGAGTTGACAAACATCATCAAGAAAAATAACATCAATTTTCCATTTTCCTACAAGAAGAAGGATTCATCTCCTTCCACTTCCTCACAATCAAAATGAAAAGGGAAAGCACTTATGGCTACTACAGGTTCTTCACAAAAATGAATACTTGACTTGGGTACTACTCATCACATGGGTTCTATAAGAGAGTAGTTTTCTTATTTGGAGCCATCTAAGGTACCTCACATCTTCATAGGAGATGATACTCAAGTGGAGGTTGAAGGAAAAGGATCGGTTGTCATGGATGATGGAACCTTTGAGGATGTTCTCTATGTTCCTAACTTGACCACCAATATTCTTTCAATCTACCAAATAACTCACTTTAGAGATGGCAAGAAAGTTGAGTTTCTACTAGATTCAGTTGTGGTCAAAGAACTTAAGGATGATGCCTTGGTTGCAGTGGGACAAGTCAATCACAACACATGGATTTACTCATTTTCCTAATTTATTCCCAATTCTCCTTCTACAACACTTCTCACAAATTCAAATTCAGCCAGTAAGCTATGGAATGAGCAGTTTGGACATCTCAATTAGCACTATCTTTAACAACTTAGCTCCAAGGATATGGTCACAGGACTCCCTCGAATCAGCTTTTCAAAAGGTGTTTGTTCAGGTTGTTCCTTAGGTAAGCTTCCAAAAGATAAGTTTGATAAAGGGAAGTCATGAAGAGCTTTGGAAGCTCTTCAATTGGTTCATAGTGATGTAGCAGTTCCATTTCCAATACGATCATTCAACAAGGCCCACTATGTCCTCACCTTCATTGATGACTACTCCCAATTCACTTGGGTCTATTTTCTTGTTCACTAGAGTGAAGTGTTTGACAAATTTCTAGCCTTCAAGGCTCATGTTGAGAAGCAATCAAGGAATCAAGTCAAGATTCTCCACACAAAAAATGGAAGGGAATATGTGAAAAATAGACTTGAGGAATTTTATACTCTTTAGCGGATTGATATTCAACATTCAGTTGTATACACCCCATAGCAAAATGGTGTTTCCAAAAGGAAGAATAGAACCCTTAAAGAGATGGCTAGTTGCATGATTCATGCTCATTCTCTTGGTCCTCAATTTTGGGCAGAAGCTATCAATTGTGCCACTCACATCCAGAATTGGGTCCCTCATAAGGCTTTGAAGGGTATGAATCCTTTTGAGGCTTGGTGTGGTAGAAAATAGGTTGTGAGACACTTCAAAGTTTTTAGCTTGGGCACGTATACCTCCAGAGAAACACAAGGCATTGGAACCTTAGAGTAGGCCTTGCATCTTTGTTGGATATCCTGAAGGGGTTAAGGCATATAGGCTTTTGGATCCAGAGATACATGAACTATTCATTGAGAGGAGTGTTCACTTTGAGGAAAGCTCTCCTATCTTGGCCTCTAATCCTCCTCTTCCTTCCTCCATAGTGGAAAGTGATGATAGTGACTCAGATGATGATTCTCCCTCAACTCTGACTCACAGGATCACACCTTCATAGGGTCCACTTGTAGGTGAGGAGCCTCATCCTTCATCTCCTACTAGACCTCGTTAGGCTTTATAGACTCTTGAGTCAACATTTTCTCTTGTTGGGGATCCTTTCGATACTCGAAGGACTCGGTCACAACATCAGGATTTTCCACATGCTTTTATTGCTACTACTTTCAATCCACATTCCTTCAAGCAAGCATCACGAGTTCCAAAGTGGGATTCTATAGTTCTTTCATAAGGAACAACACATGGGTTTTAGTTCCACTCCCCAAGGGGAGAAAGATGGTTCATTTTAAGTGGATATATCGGACCAAGAACGCAGCAGATGGAAGTGTGGATAAATACAAGGCTCAGCTTGTGGAAAAAGGGTTCTCACATGTTCTAGGTGTTGATTATACAAAGACCTTTGCACCCATTGCTAAGATGAACTCCATTCACTTGACACTTTCTATTGTTGCAGCTCATGGTTGGGTTGTACATCAGATGGATGTGAAGAGTACATTTCTTCACAGGGATCTTCATGAGGAGATTTGCATGGAGTAGCCATAGGGATTCATACAGGATTCTTCTTTGGTTTGTAGATTGAGGAAGCCTCTCTATGGCTTCAAACAAGCACCTAGGGCTTGGTATGCCAAGACAGATTCCTTTCTTCTCTCCACAGAATTGACTAGGTGTCATTCAGATCTGAATGTCTACATTTTGTGATAGGGTGACTCTCATTTTCTACTTGTGCTCTATGTTGATGACTTGATCATTATAGGGAGTACCTCATCCATCATTAACAGTGTCAAATATTCTTTGCAAGAGAAATTTTCTATGACTGACTTGGGTCTTTTACACTATTTTCTTGGGATTGAGATCACACAGTCAACTTCTAGGATTTCTCTTTCTCATCCCAAGTATTCTCTTGATCTTCTAGCTTGGTTTCACATGGCTGATTGTAAGCCTACTCTGACTCCCTTTCTTTTAGGAGTCAAGCTCGAGGGTAATTTTTCTACTCCACTTGTTGATGCCACTTTGTATCACCAGCTTGTTGGGAGTCTCATCTACTTGACACACACACACCTTGATATCTCCTTTGCAGTTGGCATGGTTTCACGCTTTATACAGGAACAACATGAGCTTCATTGGAAAGCAACCAAACATATCTTGCATTACATATAGGGTACACATCATCATGGGATTCACTATGCAACAGGCATAGGACTTACCTTGGTGGGCTACATAGATTCTAATTGGGCTGGCAATGTTGATGATCGTAAGTCCACTTCTGGCTGCAAATTTCATCTTGGTTTTGGCCCCATTTTTTGGTAGAGTTAGAAACAACATGCTATTGCTCTTTCTTCGATTGAGGTTGATTATTGAGGGGTTGCTAATGTAGCTACTGAGGATATTTGGCTTTAGAATATTCTCACTAAGTTTGACTTCACTATTCCTCATCCTTCAGTCATTCATTGTGACAATCAGAGTGCCATCCAAATCTTGAATAATCCAATTCACCATCAAAGAACCAAACACATCAAGATTCATATGCACTACATTTGGGAGTTGATATAGGAGCAGGTCATTGATTTATAGTATTGTCCTACAACAGAGCAGGTCACAGATATCTTCACCAAACCCTTCACTGAGAGTACATATCATTATTTGCGAGCTCTCTTGGGGGTGTAGGATGTTTCATCTGAGGAGGTCACTTGACTTCTTCCTTCTCTCTTATATGGGGACTTTTTCTTCTTCTAGGGGTTTTTTCCTTCTCATACATTTGAGAGCTTTTTCTTCTTTTTCATCTCTCTTTTGGGGGGAGTTTTTTCCCATGTGGTTTTCTCCCTTTCTTTGCTTTATGAGAGATTGCATTACGTTTGTACATGGGTACCTAACATGGTCTAGTTGTCGGGACCCATCTTGCATTGTTTTCTTTTCTGTACATTCTCCCTAAGGTGTACTTAAGGGGGGGTGTTGGTGTAATTAAGTGTTGTACCTTGTCCTAGGTCATTATTACACCTTAGTTAAGTTTACTTAGGGACCACATAGGAGTTGTTGGAGATTTTCCACTTTTAGTGGACTTATCATGTTATTACTTTATCAATTCCACCTTTCATGGATATATCATGTGATTACCTCTCCACCTTTTGTGGTAGATCCACATTTTGTGGTGATTATCACATTATCACTTTTCCACTTTAGGTGGAGTGATATATTTTCATAGTTGTTTCATGTCATAAGATTACGAAACTTGTCATAATCTTATGCCCTCCTATGTACTCACCTTGGGTATATAACCAAGGGGTCTCTACTACATTTGTTCATTGATTCTATTTGCATTATTGGCAGAATACAATCTATTCTTGTCATATTGTTTCTATCTCTCTTATGCTTGTGCTTCCATTAGGCCTCTAGATCTTGGGTGGCTACCTTCATAAACAATTCTTACATTGGGATATATCATTCCCTATCAATCCTCATGTTATTCAACATAATTCTTACATTATTGTGAATCCTCAATAATATTATGAATCAGTTAATTAGATCAATCAACTTTATCTTAGCTATCAACATATCAAAGAGATCATCGATATCCATTTTTTGCATCGTCATCAACATCAGTCTTTGAACCAATGCAATGAGTGCATTGCTTGAAAGAGGGGAAAAATGTAGACACCCAAAAATGTCTTGATGGATCACATTGGCTAACTAACATCATTTCATCTTTAAACCCATCCTCTTTTCATTTAATTGATTAAATCTACCTAGCTATTTAATTAATTGCATCATTTTCATCTATTAATCTAATTGACATAATTAGGTTAATTCACCCCCTTTCATGCTAATATTTTTTTTAATTAAATTAAATATATCAAGTTATTTAATTTAAATCCCTAAGTCCTCTTATTTAATTAAATAACCCTAAGTTATTTAGTTAAATATCATATCACTATGCCCTTTTTCATTAAAATATTTTATTTAATGAATCTCATCAAATTACCTTAATTGTCATAGTTAAAAATTTATTTATTTATCAAATTACTAATAAATCTAATTCCCCCACTTGCAAGGGATATTTCCAAGGGAATATTCCTCCTTTGCACATTCTTCCAAAAGGGATTATTCCCATGGAATATTCCTTTCGCTTTTTCACATCAAAACTTTATTTTAATTTTCTAAATATCTAATTTTTCTCACCCATGAGGATATTCCAAGGAATATTCTTCCTTTTAACAAACTTCCAAGACTTTATGTGCAAGTTAACCTACAAGATTTCTTGTGCAAGTCTTGAAATTGTGTTTGTTTAGATTAATGTGAGCCCTTGATTAAATATCATCTTGCATTTTCAACCCTTGATGGGAATCTATGATCCATGCCTTCATCTCCATTCCTTTTTGACCATTGATTTTAACCTTTTTGATCTTAACCCTTCATTTATCTTTTTCTATCCTATAAATAGTTAACTATTTGGAGAAAAAAGGATCCATATTTTTAGAGAAAAGTCGTTCTATTGAAACTCACGCATTTACATACTCCAATTTCTATCACTATCTTTGAGAGAAATTATATTTTATCACATCCATTTGAGAGCATTTTCTTCAACATCATCCAAGCTTATCTCAAAAAAATAGGATTGGGAAAGGGCTGAATTCCACATCCTATGCAACACCAATCCCCCAATGGGATGAGGTTTGTTGAGTTTAATTAGGATTCTTTGTGCAATTTGAGCTTTATTTCAAGCTTTAATGGCTTCCTAGTTTAATGTTGCAAGAATTTCATTGGGAATGTAACTCGATTTAGCTAATTACATTATTTTAAATTTCTTACTACAATCACGTTTAGCTTAGTTAAGATTTACATTGATACATATATACAACAACCACTTATTTTTTGACTATAGTCGCATTATACTTGTATATGAAATTCACCTTTTGATATATATATATATATATATACATACTTGAGACTTTGATTCTTGGAATTATGGTGTTCTTTGTTTGATGTGTATGTTCCTTTTTTATGTATGGTAATGCGATTGATATTATATGTATGGATGAATGCTAAATTAGATTATATCATGACTTAATAAATACACATGGATGTATGTTAACTAAGTCGAATGATAATCTAATTTTATAACCAAAATATGGAATGTAATGCATGGACACATAACATAGTAGAACACACACATGTATGTATCTCTCACACACACATGGTTGTATCATAACAAAAATAATTTTCCTAATGTGTTAATGAAGGAATGTCATAATGTACAATGCTACAATCTCTAGAGAGTGAACATTGCCTATATGGCACATAGACACTACACATAATATCAAAGATGATGCATTGCATTAATAGGTTCTTTAATAGGTGTCCCATCTATGGATGACAATCCATATGCATCAGAGTTGTAGATGGAGCCTAACCAATTAGGACTGAACTTCCCCTTTTGATCAGGTGATGCATTTATATTTCTCTAATTCTCATAGAGGAGTAGGTCACCTACCTTGAAAGTTCTAGGAAGAACACCTTGACTATATTGTTTAGACAACGATCATTCATAAGCTTTAAGGTGGTCAACGGCTTGTAATCGGTGCTCATCGAGCATCTCAAGTTGATGCAAATGATTAGATCGGTAAGTCTCATCATCAATTAATCCTTTAAGGGAAATCCACAAAGATGAAATTTCCAACACCAAAGGCATAATAGCTTCGACACCATACACAAGGTTGTAAGGTGTTGTTCTCATCACCGTATGAACACTTGTGTGATATTCCCACAAAGCGTATGTTAATTGAATATGCCAATCCTTACCATGTCTGCTCACTGTTTTACGAAGAATGAGCTCAACAGTCTTATTAGATGCTTTTTCTTAGCCATTAGATTGATGATAATATAGTGTAGAGAATCTATGATGAATACAAAAATTCTCAAGGAATTGATTCACTTCCTTATTCCTAAATGGTGTACCATTGTCAGAAACTAAGGTGGAAGGAAATCCAAATCAAGAAATGATATTGTTTAGAAGGAAGCTACAAAAAGCTTCGACCCACTTCATGAAGTAATTTGTAGCATTAATGATAAATATATGTCCTTAGAAGAAGGACCTGTGATATCTTTTTTGATAATATCCAACCCCCTTTTTCAAAATGACCAAGGAGAGGTCTGATTTTGTAACTCTTATGTGAGAGAATGGATATGCTGACTATGTTGTTGACATTAAGAGCACTTCTTGACAAAATCAAAGGGATATTTTTCCACAGTTTTCTAAAAGTACCCCATGTGGATCAATTTTCATACTAAGGATTAACCACCAAAGTGTCCACCCCTAGAACTTGAATGGGATTCCTTAAGGGTAAGGGGTATTTTCGATAAGATGACATAAATAACCAAAAGCTTATGTATACAAGTGTGATTGTTCTTCATCACATCATCGAGAAATTTTTTAGTATTTAGATATTTTTAGATGTTGGAATACCGTTCTCTCAAGTCTATGTGAGAACACATAAGAACATTGGATTAGGGTTGATTAGAAACAAGAGATTGAAGAATATATACCACAAAGTGGTGTTCTTTTGTATCCTTATCCAAAGGTACTAGGGAGGTAGCACTCACCATGGCATCCACGTGTTGTATTTATCTCCTAGGGACACTATCTATTGTGAAAGAGGAGAACCGATTAAGCATAGACAAAGCGAGGTATTGATACTAAGACAACTTGTCTTGCTTAGTTTTGGGTCTCAAAAATGCAGGTTTGAACCATGAGAGTTTGCCAGGCTCTCACAATGCTTTTGGCCAATGTACAAGGCCAATTGATGCAATTGTACCTTCTTCTCTTCAGGCTCTACAAAACCCAGGCAGGTGCACCTATGTGTATGTTACAGATTTAAGATGTATTTCCTGGTAAAACAATCTATCCACAATGGCAAAGGGAAGTGGATAGATAAAATCACTACAACTACTCCTACTCCTACTACACAAATGAAAGGTTTTTGAATAAATTGTTTGATATGAATTTGTATCTTTGGGTTGTGGCAGATCATTTCCTTCTATCCACATGGGAAATGGAGTAAAAAATGATATGTGTTTCCTCTTATTGCCTTAACTCTAATTGTTAGGCACTTTGAAAATTCTATGGTTGGCATAAAACTTCACTAAATCTATGACTTGCATAAATAGTGCTGGAATGTTTCTTTATGAGGTTCTACTTCAACAATCCAAAAGAAATCTTACAACCACTATGACTTACTAAAAGATTTTAATTCTGACTTGCAGACACTAGTTAATTAAATCACACAAAATCAGAGTGCATTTTGATAAATCAAAGATATACTTGATATGATGAGTTAAATGATTAAAATACTTTGAGATGGAGACAACAAAAATAAAGAATATGAGTTTATACAACACAAAAACTGAACACCAAAAGAATATCACCAATTAAAACATTTATCTCCATTAATTCTGTTTCATGAAAGGCTCTGTCATTATTTACATTCCCTAGTCCATTTTCTGAAAAAAATCTAACTCCTACTATCTAACTACTACCTCCTCCCCCTCTCACTTTTGCAACTGAATTTTCAAATCATTTATACATTACATTCCAAGTGTTGCAACCTTTCATATTCCTATTAAAATCGTTTGAATTTTATGATAGAGATTTAAAATATTTAATTGGGTTACCTTTTGGAAAATTAAAATATTAACATTAGACGAGCTTTTATTTTACTTTATAACCTCATCGCTCTTTACATTTTTCTTTACATACTACCTTTATTCTTACCACCCTACCGCGGGCTTTGACCTTTCCTCTTGTGGTGACGTGCTGACCGGCCCCACATTGACTATTTAGACTACCTCCATCGCCTACCGCCTTACCATAGTTACCAACATTGCCAGCTACGATACCACGGTATCAAACTTTCGCCATTTCCTTCACCATTACCATGTTACTACGGTCTTCATTTAAACTATGCGTGGTATAGCGGTAATCGCTTATTGTCTCCTCTATTGCTGACTGTTTTCCATCGACTCACCCTTTACCATGCTACCGCGGTCAATGGTCTGATTGCCAGTAGTACTGTAGTAGCCTCTTAGTAGACTGCTATCCTTTCACCCTTCACTTCTATGCACCATCTACCGTGATCACCGCGGTCTGCATTCTGACCCGTCACGGTGCCGCGGTATCCACTTCGCCTGCTTCCTCTCCATCTGTTGCACCAGTTATCCCACTGCCACCACGATACCATGATCAATGAATTAACTATGCATGGTGTGGCTGTAAGAACTCTATACCCACCTGTTTAACCACTATCGCCATATCGCAAGCCCATTGTGGGAGGTCGTGGTAAGGCGGTAAAAGCTTATGAAATGCATATTAAGGGAGTGGTTAGGTACAAAATGAATAATGAAGTGGATGGGGATTAGAATGAACTAAGTCTTATAAAAATATAGGAAAATGATGGATTAAAATCGATAAAAATATTAGGGTTTTAGCAGAGAATAGTGGAAAATCACTTAGGCTTTCTATGGAATTTTTGGGTTCTAACAATGGCTCCTATTGGGGATGAGTGGTTTAATAAATCACTGCAAGAATCTAGAGTATCTTTGGGAGAGCAGACCAAGCCAAGGACATGAAAAATGGTAGATGAAGGGAATGAACAGACGGAGAATGAAAAACCCTACACTAATATACATGGAAAGGAAAGCAATCCTTTCAAAAAGGGAATTCCTGAGAATGTCCATGTACCGGCAAACCCAAACCCTTCAAAGATTCCTCAAAATTACTATGCATGGAAAATAATTTTTGTAAAAGGCATTGCTAAGAACTGTCCATGCACTTGCAATCCTTCATCCTCTGTACCTACCATGGTTCAAAAATTAAACCATAAAGGATGTCCCCAGGCCACCCAAAAGAAAAACTTGCACTTTCCTCTGTCATAGACCTTATTATGTTTTGAGCTTATAAGGATTCTTTTGAAATTATCCATTCTACCTGCCCTGTTACATGCATTACCACTGAAAAACTCCAAAAAATGATTACATTTAACTTGAGTTGTACTAATCTCACCATTTTGCATTTCATCATTTTTATTATGATATGAAAAATATTTTATCACCCTCAGCATACAAAGTGTATTCACATTCAACAAAACATTCATAGACATGCTCAATATCATATGTTGCAGAATGATCAAGCAGTTGTACTGGGACCTGAAAATCTGAATACTCCTCATGACAACTAGAAAATTCAATCTCATCAACATCCTCTAAGACAATCAAATCAGAGCTACTCTCCATTTCTTTCCTATTCTCATTTGGCACTGACACACACTTTTGATTCATATAGTTATCCTCACACATACTTAAATCAACAAATGTTGAATACTCATCATCAATAACATGAAAACCAGTATCTTTCTCTTATAGGCAAATATTATTTAAGTCACATACCTCTTCTTGGACACAAGTAGATTCATGATCAGCTTCAAAGATTTCTTCATCACTATGAGAAATGCACATGGAATCATCTGAATTATTACTTACAATAGTCTCACTGTCAAAACATATATAGGCTGGAACCAAAACTCTAGAATCATCTTTATGTGCATACTTCTGGTATTCAAGAGTTAACAAATCTGAAACTTGCTCACTACTGAGTGAACATGTTTCATCCAGATCTTCTGCTATTTCTCCAACTTCTTGATCTCCATGTGAACTGCAACAATCATCTTGTTGTAAATCAACATCCACAATTTCATCTTCATAATTTGGATCACAATATTCTATAGAAGAGATATTCTCCATATGTTCATTGCTGGATGGCACAACATCTTCTTCTAATTCAGCTTCTAAAGCATTGTTGATGTACTCCCCAGATGATGTGTCCCTATCATCTGAAAAATTGTCATTATAAATCCTAGTAGCACATGCTTCCTTTGTTTGTTGCATTGTTTGAGCATCCATTATATCACTATTAGATTTATTATTGTCATTATCCATATCCCTTGTCCCAGGTATAGAATCAATAAATTTTTTCACTGCGTTAAAGTCATGTTGTTTTCATGACTCTAGCCAATAAACTGATTCAAGCTCCCATGCTCTTGCAAATTTTGCAACAAATGTGGGTCTTGTAAGCCTAAAATGAGGAGGTAATTGCATACAAATTTCTACCATCCTGTTGTACAAAGAAGTCACAGATTCTCCCTTATATCGCCTCATGTCAAAAAATGAATCTAAGGGAGGAATTCTAAATTATTACTCTATGATGGAGTCTTGGCTTTGAGTATGTACATCATCATCTTCTTCTTCCTCACGTAGATTGTCATCATTTTCACTTGCATATGTATCCTCTATTGGCTGCATTATTTGATCAATTTCTCCATATTTACCCATCCCATTACTTCTATCATCAAATTTGATATTGCTAGCATGCTCATGCCTATGTATCCATAACAAAAATTCCCCAATGGTAGTTGGCTCCGATGACTCAGACCAATGAACTGGATCGGGGTCATATATTCTCATGAATTGCTCAATGAGTATGAGATCACTAGGCAGAAGATCATAAGGTATTTTCAAATGGATTTTCAACATTCTATCAAGTAAAGAGTGTGCAGATTCTCCTTTGTGTCTCCTTATGTCAAAAAATTCATCTAAGAGACCTTGACCTCCTTCTTGATTATGTAAATACTCATCATCTCTGTCCTCATACTGGTTCAAGAATATTTCTTTAAGATCCTCCCATGAAGATATACTTTGCACAGGAAAACTTATAAACCATTCTCTTGCACTATCCCTCAAAGATCTAGAAAAACATTTCATAATGACATACTCTGGATAAATTTGAAAGCTGACAATGAAATTCTAGAATCACTCCATATGCTCATAAGCAGATTGATCCCATTCTCCCTGAAATCTAGGGATATGCTTTAGCAATTCAGTCAATTCGCAGGGATAAGGATTTGGGTAGCCTTGGATACTACTATAGTCAAATGGTTTATAAATAGCTGAGACAAAATTTGGAAGGCCATATGGGTTTTGGTAGATAATTGATCTTTTTTCAGGAAATGGAGGATAAGTATTCATTTGGTGTAATGGTTGCAATGTATAAGTGTTCTATTGTGAATAGAGCACATTACCTCCATTGTCAAAGTTCTTAGTTGTATCATGTGGTTCATGTGGTGTCCAAGATCTCTTGGTATTTGTGTCTTCATTGTCACTGTATGATGGCCTATCTGGTGATGTATTTGGAACACATTCGGCTCCCAAATGCAACAGTCGTTGTTCCACTTGTCTTGTTTTTCGTTTCCAGTATAACCTTTGTTGTTCCAATTCTCCAAACTCTTTCATTGAGTGGTGTCTTCTTCCTTCTTCTGCCATCTTGACAAAATTTTATTGCTCCACAACATCAATGCATTATATATCAAATTAAAACAGAGTCACCACCTACTTTTCCAAAAGTAAGAAAATGAAATGGATTGCTTTGGTTTTCCCCTAGTGGAATCTCCAAAGAAAATGTGAAATCATGTTGACTCTATAAATGGAAAGGCTGGAAATTATTTTTGTGTATGTCCCCAGTAGAGTCGCCAATTGTTGGGTCTCAAAAACGCAAGTTTGAACCACGATAGGTTGCCAAGCTCTCACAATGCTTTTGGCCAACTAACAAGGCCAATAAATATAGTTGAAGCTTCTACTCTTAAGGCTCTGCTAGACCAAGGTGGGTGTACCTAATGAATGATGCATATTTAAATGTGTTTCCTAGTTGAGTTAAAATCCATAATGGAAAATGGAAGTGAATAGATGAAAACCACTACAACTAAATGGATGGTGAGATCTTGGTAACCTCTCATGGTTCAAACCTGCATTTTTGAGACCCAACACTTAGCCTGATAGGTTCTTGTAATCTGGTTCACAATAAGCTTAGAGTCACCATGTATATGAAGATATTTAATCTTTAATGCGATCATGGCAGACATGCTAGAAATAAGGGAGTCATACTTAGTGAAGTTGTTGGTGCAAGTAAATTCCAATTGAAAGGAAAGAGGGATTGGCTTACCTTCAGGTGAGGTTAGGACCACACCTACTCTAGAGCGAGTCTGACATATCGAACCATCAAAATACATCTTCCACAAAAGATCATGGTTAATTATGAAAATATCCTCATCGGGGAACAAGTCCAAACCTGGGAAGGAGCAAGATGATGGATCATCCACCGATTCATTAACAACTACTTGACCTTTTATCAAATTTTGAGTAATGAACTTTACATCAAACTCAGAAAGCAACATTACACACTCACTAACCTCCTAGCAAGGTCAACACTAGAAAACAAATGCTTTAGAAGGTCACTTTTCATGATAACATGTGTTTTATCATGAACAAGATAGTGTCTTAGCTTCTTCATTGCAAAGATGAGAGCAAGAAATTTATTCTCCATGGAAGAATAATGAGTTTCATAATCAATAAGGACCTAAGTAACGTAGTAGACTTCTCTTTCTCTCCCAACATCATCATATTGGGAATACCAAGCTACCAAAGCATATGACAATATGACGAGGTAAAGCAAAAAGGGTCTATCCTGCATAGTCAGTATTAATATAGGAGGATTGTCCAAATAAGCTTTTATTGGATCAAAAATTTCTAGTACTCTTCATCCCATATAAAGAAATTGTCCTTCTTTAATAAATGAGTGAAAGGAAGGGTATGATCAGCCAATTGAGATATGAATTTTTGAATTGCTTGAATCTTCCCTTGAAAACTCTGCAACTTAGTAATGTTCCTAGGTGGAGACATGTTAACAAATTGCGTCAATATTATTTGTGTTGACCTTGGTTCCATGGTGAGAGACTATGAATCCCAAAAAAAATCTTGTGTCAACATCGAAGACACACTTAAAAGGATTAAGTCTCATCTTATAGAGTCAAATCCTTTAAAAAATGAGATGAATATTCCTTGCATGATCTTGGTGAGTTATGGATTTCACCAAGATGTCATCAACATAGTATTATAATATCTTATGAATGAAATCATGAAAGATAAGGATCATTGCCCGCTGGTAAGTTTCTCCCACATTAATTTACCCAAACAACATGACCACATAACACAAGATACCCTAAGGGGTGGTGAAGGTTGTCTTATACTAATCTTCTCCGTTAATATGAATTTGATTATAGCCCAAGAAGCCATCCATGAAAGATAAAAGAGCATGGTCTATGATCAAGTCTACAATCATATCAATATTAGACAATGGAAAATCTTTAAGAGAAGCCTTATTGAGATCATAAAATTCTATAGAAATTCAAATGCAACCATTAGGCTTTCTAATGGATATGATATTTGAAATCCAAGGTGAGAAATCAATAGAACAGATAAAGCCCGCTTTTAACTACTTATCTATCTTAGTCTTAACCAATTATGCAACCTTGGGATTAATCTTTCAAATCTTTTATTTAATAGGCTTATCATCGAGGCATAGAAAAATATTATGGACCACTATAGACTCATCAATATTGGGCATGTCCTCTTACGACCAAGCAAAGATGTCAGGGAAAGATTATAACAGATCAACATGCTCTTTAGCTTCTTCTGGAGAAAGGAATTTTCCAATCTTAATCACCCTTTTTGAAGATTTGGGATCTATGAAAAATTTAGTAGTATCTCCCTTAAGGAGGGGACTACAGTCCTTAGGATGTGATATCAGGACACCATCATCTATATGCGATAGCAGGGCCTCTTCATTGATATTCAAAATAGATTTTTCAATGTATGCCTATTTTCTTAGATGATACAAGAATCATCGTTTATGGTGAAAGGAGGGAAAATGGGAGTAGGCACCCAAGAATTATTCTAGTTCTTCCTCTGAGGAGAAAACATATAAGTATACTTCTTCACTCTTTGCCCCATCCTCTATTAATTTAGGATAAACAAGATTAAGCAGTTCAATTGAAATCATGTTAACACTTCACCAAGGTTTTTAATTAGATTGTTTAACTAAGCATCCCAAATCTAGGTAGCGCTTGCAAGGATTAAACTATATGGGGACCTGAATTCCTTGTTCAATATTCCCAAGGCCTTTACCCCATAACCATATTGAGAAATAAGTGTATATCCAAGACCGTAGCACATTTGCAAAGTTTTAGAAGGCAATGGTTCCACGTAGATGGCATCATTACACCAATGGAAATAAAATGTATCTACAAGATCACAACCATCTCTCTTAGTTGATTCAAAAATGTTAACCTCCTTAGGTAGGAATAGGATTATCCTCCTTGGTATGGGAATGGCTATCCTACTGAATAGGATCACAACTTTCCTCCTTAATGGGAGTATGATCCACTTCCTTAATAGAGGTGTTCAAGGTTACCAAAAGTTTAAGATGAATGGGATTCACTTTGTATTCTCCAAAGAAGAATTTAGAGAGTTCCAAGGATCCCTAATCATCACCAAGAAGCATGTTTGATTATGTGAATGGTGATCCTAGAACTACACAAACACAAAGAACAAACACATAATTAGTCCAATATGCAAGTTATAAACAATATTCTCCATGAAATTTGTTTGAAACATGAAAACAAGAAATAATATGAAGAACACAATAAAAAACTTGTTAAATTCTATTTAAATGATCAAACTCTCAATCCCATGGGGAATTGGTGCCATTGTGATGTGGAAAATGGCCCTTTCCCAATTCCTTGCAAGCTTGATGATCAATGATGAATATTTTATGCTCCTTGATGAAATCTCTTCATATCCTCGATATGACAATATGAAAAATGGATGAAAATGGATAAAGATGAATGGAGATTGCTCAAAACTTGAAGATAGTAATGTTGCATGAAGTTGTGTATCAAAATGCCAAAGATTGTGGATCTAAAATCTAAATGAGAGCCTCCTATTTATAGAAGAGAATGATGGAGAAAGAGGCAAAAGGGATGAATGTGGGACAAAAGACCAATCAATAGAAAAAGGCCACTTGTCAACATGTGAGTGAACAAAGGTGGAGAACATTTTGATGAATGTGCACATAAATACTATTAGGTGGATATTTGAAATTGATGAAATGACAAGTTGGAGGGAGAAAGAAATGGAGTTAATGCTACTTGGCTCAAGGCAAATAACATGTAAGATGCCTTTAATGCCTTGTTGGATGTACACACCCTTTTGGATGGATTTTTTGAATTTGAAGAATATTCGTTCCTTGATGTCATGTTGAGAGAAAATACGAGATTTAATAAATCAAAAATGATTTACTTGTGCAAGTTGCAAAAGCTAGAGGATTTGAGGGATTAAGATTAAGATTAATCAGGATTTGATTAATTTAAAAAGAGATTAGCTGATGTGACAATTTGATTTATATTTTTGAATTGATTTAAATCAAAGTTGAGAGGAATATGAATTTAGACTTGATTAAATAAATTTTAATTTATTTAATTAAAGAGAATAGTGTTAGTTTTAAATCAAATAAAGATAAATTTATTTAATTAAAATGAGATGACTTTAGAGATTAATTAAATAAAATGAATTATTTAATTAAAAGAGGGACTATAGGTTTAACTAAACAAAATGATTTATTTAATTAATAGAATATGATGGCTTAATAAAATAAATTTGATTTATTTAATTAAGAGATGAAATATGATGAATTTAATTAAATAAAAATTATTTAATTAAATGACGAGCAGAGGAGATGATTCGGGATGAATTGGTGCTAGTAAAATCAGGATCAAGTGTATAGGATCAATCAAGATATTTTCGTGTCTACATTTTTCCCCTCTTTGAAGCAATGTACTTGTTCAAAGAATAAAATTGGCAATATCAAAATTTAAAAAAAAAATGATTTTTTCGGATGCCCCACTATTGCCTTAGTAGAGAAAAGTATGCTGGTACACTGCCCCCTCGAGAGATCGAGTGAAAAGTTCAATTTGAGGGTCGATCTCATGACAAAGAGGTTCAAGATGTACGTATGGGTGGTTATGGTGATGATGCAAATGAGATGGATTAAGATGCTAGGAATAAAAAATCTATATTATCCTAAACATCTTAAATGGCAATGCAATGCATGTGAGATGGATGATGTTACCTATTATGATGATATGTATGAATATGTAGGATGCATATGGTTTGTGGATGAAATGATATCATTATAGCATGAAAGAGGATCCGACGTGTTTTGCCAAAGATAATGCCCATTCTAGGAAGGATGCATCCTATGAAATGTTAGTGGATGGTGGAAAGTTGATAGGTTGTTTGAAATGTTGTTGATATAAGGTCGATTGACATGTTTGTGAATGATCAAGAGTTTGATTTTGCATTTAAAAGTTTGTTGTTTTAACTTTGATTTTGCATTTGAAGTTTAATTTTTCTGATTGTTGTGGTTATTTCTATTTCTTTTTCCAAATAATGAAGGTGAATATTGATTTATTGTGAGTGGATGCTTATTCCAGGTGAATGTGAAATGAGATAGATGGATTTTTTCAAATATTTGGATGTTTTTGATGTTATGAGGTTGTTTTTGGGTTTTTTTAGGTTATTTAAATGTTATTGTATTTTTGAGATTTATGAATGTTTTTTGGATTTTTTGTCTTGGGGGTTGATCAAGGATTAGCCTTGCCTACGTTTAAGCTCATAGATGACATAGTTCAGATACCATTTTTTTTTTATGTTTTTCTGACTTTTTGACCTGTTTTTGGATTTTGATATGATTTGGATGTTTTTGAATTTTCGCATGATTTTGATGATTTGGATATGGATATGTGTGATGATATCAATGCTCCGTTTTGGGATTTTGTTGAAAACCAAGCTAGGGTTGATTGATCAGATTGATGGATTGATGATGATAACATTGTTGAGGATACATAACAATGCAAGGATAGTGTTAAGAAACATGAGGATTGGGAATGATATCTTGAGATGATGATGGATTGGTTGGATTTGATTGATCAGGATTTTGAAGCTTGATTTAGAACAAAATTGTTTTGAAAGATTTGATATGAAACTAATGTGTAAATTAGATGCAACTGATATTTATCATTTGGATTGATGTTTGATGAAATATAAAGCTTGATAAGGAACATCTTCTTGTCAAAATATTCCATGGGCTAGTGATTTGTCTTTTGGATCACAAATGCTTTGACCAATTTGATTTTATGTTTTCCAATGTTTGGATCACCACATAAGTTGCAAGATATAGATCAAGATTTATTCCCAAAGAAATATGTAAATATTTGCCCCTAGTGTCTCGCAATGTATGGAATGCCATGGGTGGATTTTTGGATAGGTGTATGGATGGCTAGATATGGTAAGCATACAAAGGATTCCAAGGATTATCTTTTGATAAGATAAGGTGTTCTAGCAAAGGATGCTCATTTGGATAATGCTTCATGGCTTAGATAATATTGGGTAGGATAGGATCAATGAAAATGACCCATGTCAAGATGTTTACGATAAGCAAGTGGAAAGTGTATACCAAAATATTATCAGCATCAAGATAATGTGGAAGATGGATGTAGATATATGCAGATGGATTAGATAAATGGTTCATGGATTAATGGATTTATTATGGATAAGATGGATGAAATTTTGGCTTTATTATGGATGTGATAAGATGCTTTCTCCTAAAGTGGCATACATATATGCTCGATTCTACACATGATGCCTATTTTACAGGTTTTCATCATGATACCTATCCAAAGTGCCACCATAGTGCTTTTCATTGGATGACGATTTTTATCTTTATTATTTTCATGATTTTTTTTTTGTTGAAATATTTTAAGCTCATGTTGAATCACCTGGTGGTGCCAATGTAGATCCTTCTATCATAATGTTCCATTGATATCCTATTTGAAGAAGCTTCTTTACCAAGATATGTGCACTTGAAAGCAAATTTTGAGATTCCTAATCTTCTTTGTTGATACCAGAGTTAACTTTGTATTTGTGCGCACATCGTGATAGAGTGCCTTCTAAATCCTTATGATGAAGGGTTGCTACCAATACATGGTTAATGTGAGAATTGGATATCATGCATGGAGGCATGGATGGTGGAGTGTGTTTAGGAACAAGAGATGGATTGGTTGATAGCTTGGAACCTTTGACTTTCCAAACTTGGGAATATGAGAAATGATGGATGGATACGAAAGTGTGCATGGAATTAGGACCAAAAAGTTGATATTATTTTTATGTTTCTTGAGAAGCCCAATTTTTACTTTTTGGACATCCTTGATTGATAATTTTCCCTTTTTTATTTTTCCCCATAGTTTCTTTGACTAACAAAGTTTGATAGGGATAATATTTCTTTGTATTCTTTGGTATCCACTTGTATATGATTTGTCCTTCATGCTTCACTACTTCTTTTTCTTTGATAATGTTCTTTTTGCTTTGATTCAAATCTTTCTTTTTATGTTGGTCGCACTTTGTAGATGGGGTGATGGGTGGATCAAGATTCATGATGTGGTGGGTTGTAGTATTGGCATTGGTTTCATCACAAGGTTTCTTGTGCTCCCTATGTTGGCATTTGCTTGAGACAAAGTTACCCCCAGTTTTATAGGTATCACTGGTATGTTTATATCCCTTAATTGTCAGATAACCAAGACCTTGATACTTAGGATTGCTAATAATTTGCATTATTTCTAGGATACCCTGTTGATGTAGACCTAATCCTCTACCTTGATAATCCATCTATTGAAATTTTTTATTTCCAATAGGATATGATTTACCTTGGAAACAAGATGCTAATCCTTCTCTACTTTGTCGTGGATATTCAAAGGAGATAAATTCTTCATTGATAAAATATCTTGCCCTAGAAAAGGTAAGTGATCAAAGTTTATAAGTGATAGGATCCTCCATAAGTGGGATAACTTCTTGATTCATATGCTTGGCTTGATCTTGTGAAATATCAGATTTTAATGCTTCTTCAAGAGGTATTGATGATTCACTATCCTCATTAAAGTCTTCCTCATGATTCATTTTTGATATGCCTTCACAGGATGTTTCTAATTCACCACTTTTGTAGGAGCCTTCTTCATTACCCATTTTTGATGTCTCTATATTTTTCTATATTTCGATCATGTGTACAAATGTTAAGAGTAGCAGACTCTTGTTCCATGGTAATGATATCAAGAGTATGATACTCTTGTTTTCAATGAAGATCATCTATGTGTCCACCCAAAGAAATCATCTTATGGGTAGGTGGAGGAGTATGTGCTATATGGATATGATCATCATTTGTGATATCTTGTATAGATACATTCTAGTATCTCAAATATACTAATTCTTGATCTTGAATGATTTTAGAATGTATTTTGACATGCTTTGGATTATGTTCTTGACATGGATCAATTTCAAAGGATGAATTTCTTACAAAGGGTTCCTAGATATATTCATTAGGAATGGGAAGTGGCTTAATATCCCCTTGATCTTTGAGTGGACTTGGATCAAGTGTTGATTTGAGGATCCCTTCAATACCCATAACCATGAGGTCGAAGGATGTCAATATGTCTTGGAAAGGACCACTGCTAGAATTTGGTGGTAGATGTTGGTCATTCTTTGGAATACGTTATTAAGATATGTCCTCTAACTCATTAGGTGATCTAGATAAATTGTCAACATGATCATTGGTGAATGGATCTTGGATTCTTTCAATAGGATCAAATAATGCTAACACGTCTTGAAATAGATCACTGTTGGATATTATTGGTAAATTTTGATCATGATAAAAAAGTTCTCTTGATGCATGTTGATTTGATCATTGGATGGATTAAAATTTTTTTCAAGGTGCTCATTGATGGATAGATCTTGATCATTGTCCTCAATAGTTGTGGTGGAGAGATTGTCACTATTTTCAACCATAGGATCAAATGATGTTAAGATTTCTTGAATTAGATCATTGTTGGGTATTGTTGGGCTGTTTTGATGAAGATTAAAAAGTGACCCTTGATACATGTTAATTTGATCATTGGATAAGGTAGAAACATATTTAAGGTGGTCATTGATGGATAGTTCTTGAGCTTGCATAAAATTGTGTCTTCAAAAATTCCTAAAATTTTGGATCCAAATACAATAGAGAAGGCCTCTATTTATAATGAAGAAGGTTGGAAGAACGAAGAGTAGGATGAATGTGGGATTAAGATTTGAACCAATGAAATTGTGCCACTTGTCAACATGTTGTTAAAGATAGAGGTGAAACACATTTTGATCAATGTGCAAATAAATGCAATTAGGTGGAAATTTGAATTTTGAAAGATGGCTTGTGGAGGAAGATATGAAAGAAGAGTTAATGCCACTTGGCTCAAGAAAAAGGACTTGTAAAAGACTTAAATGCCATGTTGGAGGGAAATTCCTTTTGGGAGGGAGATTTCAAATTGGAGGAATATTCCAATGAGATGCCCTTTTGAATGAAAATAAAATAATTTATAAATTGATCTACATGTGCAAGTTGCAAAATCTAGAGGATCTGATGTATTAGAGTTAGAGTTAATTAGGATTTGATTAAATTAGATGGAGATTAGATAAATTGATATTTGACTTAAATTTTTGGATTTATTTAAATCAAATGGGAGGAATAATGGACATTAGATTTAATTCAATAAAGTTTGATTTATTTAATTAAAAGGGATAATGTTAGATTTAAATCAAATAAGGGTTAATTTATTCAGTTTAAAGGAGATGACATTATTAAATAAAATGATTTATTTAAAAAGAGGAGTGTTAGGATTAAATAAAATTAATTTATTTAATCAAAGAGGAATATTAGGATTAATTAAATAAAATGATTTATTTAATTAAAAGAAGATGATTATTTAATCAAATAAAGATGATTTATTTAAATAAAAGAGAAAACTTGATGAATTAATTAAATAAGGATTATTCAACTAATTGGTTAGTAAAGAAGTGATTCAGGAAGAAATGATGTTAGTGAATTAGGATCAAATGTATCATATCAATCAAGATATTTTCAATGTCTACAAATTTAGAAGAAGTAGACGAAGAAGACTTAGGAATTTTTTTTTTAGGTTGTTCTTCTTTGGTGACATTCACCCCCCTCTCAGTGTCATTTTCCCTCCAACATTTGGTATCAAAGTGTAGGGTCCTCTGCTAAGCTTAAACCACCTAGTATTGATTCTTGTCTTGGAGTATGTTAAAAATGTCTCAAGCTCAAGAAGGCACTTCAGTGACTAGAGCTCCTTTGTTTGATGGAACAAATTATGTATTAGGGAAAATTAGAATGGAAACAATTCCGATTTCTAAAGATCTTGATGTTTGGAGCATTGTCATAAATAGGTACACTATTCCACTAGTAATACCCATAGAGGCTGCTGAGAAAAAGAAATATGAAACTAATGCTAGAGCAATGTGTAGACATGGAAAATATACATGCACTTGATCCCGGTTTACTAACATCACTTCGTCCAAAATCATACTCTTAGCTTATCATCACTTTTTCATCTCTTAATTAGATAAATCATTATTTATTTAATTAGGTATTTCTCTCTTGTTGATTAAATTAATCAGATTAATTTAATTAATCCTCAATCTCTCTTTAATTAAATGATTCATCTTATTTGATTAAATCCCTAAAGTCCTATCGGTAAATTAAATAAATTGAACATTATTTAATTTAATCTAACATTATCCCCTTTAGTTAAATAAATTAGAAAATTTATTTAATTAAACCTTTCCTCTCAATTCTGATTTAAATCAACTCATAAATTTGAGTCAAAAATTGTCAAATCATCTAATCTCTCATTAAATTGATCAAATCTTGATTAATTTAATCTCAATCACTAAAAATCCTCTAGAGAATGCAACTTGCACAAAAAACCAATTACTTTGATTTATTAAATTGTCTATTTTCTCTCAACATGGAATAAAGGAGGAATATTCTCTCAAATTGGAATTCAAATCCAAGTGGATTTGTTCTTCCAAAAAAACATTCACTCCTCTTACATGTCCTTGTGCATTGAGCCAAGTGACATTAACTCCATTTCCCTTCCCTCTAAACATGTCACATTCAAATTTCAAATTTGAATCTTATAGAACTTATCATGCACATTGACCAAAATGTGCTCATTCCTCCTTCAATCACATGTGGACAAGTAGCCTCTTCTCATTGGTTGGTCTTTTATCCCACATTGCTCAAATATTGCTCTTTCTTCCAAATTGAAATCTATAAATAAAAGACTCTTCCTCTCATTCTATCATCCATAATTTGAGTAAACTTACTATACTCAACTTTATCCTCATCCACAATCTCATGCAAAGTTACTCTCTTCGCATTGAGAGCTAATTTTGACCAATTCTCTTCAAGTGTCCATAGTTTTCACAATTTCATAGCTAGATTATGCCAAAATCTCATCAAGGAGATTCAACTATCTACACATCATCAACATTTGCAACTAAGGAGTTGGGAAAGGGCCAATTTTGACATATCAATTGGCACCAATTCCCCATGGGATCAAGAGTTTGCTTAGTTTAGATAGATTTGATTTGGTTTATTGCATTGTTCTTCATTCTTCTTTCTATCTAATTTTGTAAATGGATTTCACAGGGAATCCTTGTTTTACCTTGCATATTGATCTAACATTGTGTTGGTGTAGGTATAAAACCAAGGTTCACATTTTGGCGCTAGAAGGAGGGAAACTCTCAAGTTCTAATCATGTTTTTTTGGAAAATTCCGTGTTTTTTCCTTTTTTTGCAGGTCCCAAAAAACTACGCCGCACACATTCTCGAAGCGCTGTATTGCACCACGCAAAAATCCAAATTGCGTTGCACTTGCTTTCCCGCATAAAATTTTCAAAATTTTAAACTTCCCCACATTCCAAACTACGTCACATGCCAGAACTCTGCTACATCTGTGCTCTTTATTTCTGCAGAGTGCCGCACTCAGTGAAAGGTGTGGCGCTATATAATGCCGCAATATTTCCAAACTATGTCGCATTAGCTACCTGCGCCACACCTACAAATTTCTGATTTTTTTTTAATATTTTTTGTGATGTAGAAACTTCCCAAGGTCATAACTTTTGACTCAAATATGGGTTTTGGCTGAAATTTTACAGGCGGTTTCGTTAAGAGGTGGCCATTTTGGCACATTTCCAAGGCTTGAAACTTTCATCTTGGCCCTCAAAATTACATTTTAGTGTTTTTTTCTAGTTTTTTAAAAGTTGTTTACATTAATAACTCGAAGTACATATTTTTAATTTAGGATATTAGTTGGCAATTCATTCTATCTTAGTTTTAGATTTTTTTTGGGAAAAAACAGGACTCTCAAAGTCATGCATAAAAAATTAACAAAAATGGAAAAATCTAACAATTGTTGAAATCTGCCAAAAAAGGAAATTTCTTGATTAAAAGCGAAGGAAGGAAAACAAAGGCCAAGGGATCTTTATGATGTTATCATCTCATTTCATTAAGTGTTTTTAAACACTTTTGGGAGAACTTATAATCCCTTTCTAAGGATTTGATTACTTTCATGATCTTAGGACACTAAAATTTCTTTTGGGTCCTACAAAGAACATTACAAATCTTCATTCTTTTTGGCAAACAAAGGGTTAAAATGAACCTTAGGAGCAACTTACTAGATTTTATTTAAAGATTAAAAATTGAACAAGGAAAACCTCACATTTCCTTTGGTGCTTAAAAATAACTCATTATTGCTTTGAAGGATTTAAAATGAACATGTGCTTTTATGTCTTGTAATCTGTTTTGCAAAGTAATTTCATTTAAAAATGCATACGCGCTTCTCTCACGCGTCATGAAGATCTTGAAAATAAAAATTCTTATTGGTGACATTAAGTTGCATAAAATATTACCTCCACATTTTATTTTGGGATTAAAATTGAAATCATTCTAATAGTTAGATCATAGGAGACAAAAGCAAAGGTGTGCAAACCTAAAGACGAATTCTAGAAGAATATTGTCTAATCTCTAAAGCTAAACCTAGAAGTATAAGTGAAGCATGCAAAGATGAATATTGGATGGAATCTATGAAAGAAGAACTATTGCAGATACATAAGAATGATACATGGGATCTTGTTCACAGACCTCAAAACAAAAATGTGATTGGAACCAAGTGGGCATTCCAGAATAAGTTGAATGAACAAGGTGATGTGGTAAAAAATAAAGCAAGATTGGTTTGCAAAAGTTACTCACAGATAGAAGGTATTGATTTTGAAGAAACTTTTTCTCTTGTTGCTAGAATTGAGGTTGTTAGATTATTTATTGCTTATGCTACTTTCAAGAACTACAAAGTTTATCAGATGGATGTGAAGTTAGCTTTTCTGAATGGTGAACTAGAAGAAGTCTATGTTGAACAGCCAGATGGATTTCATTTGACTGATGAAAAAGATATGGTATGTCAACTGAAGAAAGCTCTCTATGGACTAAAGAAAGCCCCTAGAGCTTGGTATGCTAGATTGGATAAATAATTGTTGAAAATTGGATTCAATAAAGGTACTGCTAACAATAATTTATATTTCAAACTGGATCAGAGAAAATAACTTATCATTGAAGTCTTTATTGATGATATCATTTTTGAAGGTGATAATGATTTGTCTATGAATTTTTCTGATGAAATGAAAAGTGAATTTGAAATGTCAATGATAGGAGAGCTAAAATTATTTTAGGATTGCAAAATACTCAGTTGGATGATGGAATCTTTGTATCTCAATCTAAGTATGTGAAAGAGTTACTGAATTTTTTTGGCATGGAAGATTCAAAGACAGTTGGTACACCTATGGTGACTAGATGCAAACTTACACAGAAAGATGATATTCCCAAAGAAAATTAGACAATATACAAATCAATGAATCATGGATTACTCTACTTGACTCAGACCAGGCCAAATATAATGAATGTTGTGTGCATGGTTGCTAGATTTCAAACTGATCCTAAAGTGTCTCATGTGTCTGCTATGAAAATAATATTCAGATATCTAAAAGGGATAGTTGATCTTGGCCTTTGGTATCCCAATAATGATGATCTTACTCTAAGTGACTTTACTGATGCTGATTGGGAAGGAGATGTAGATGAAAGGAAGAGTGCCAGTGGTGGTGAATTCTTCTTAGGTAAGAATTTGGTATCTTGGTTAAGTAAAAATAAAAACTCAGTTCAATATCTACTGCTAAGGTAGAGTACATTGTTGCTACAAATAGTTGTACCCAAGTATTATGGATGAAACAAATGTTGAGAGATATCAGAATTGAGTATGAAGAACCCATTGCTATATTATGTGACAACTCAAGCATCATTAACATTTCTATGAATTCAGTATTACACTCAACGATAAAGTATATATCCATCAAGTATCACTTCTTGAGAGACAAACTAAGTGACAAATAAGTCAGACTAGAGTGCATACCTACCAAAGAGAAAATTTCAAATATCTTTACAAAGATATTTCCTAAGGATATTTTTGAGTACCTCAGAGGCAAGTTAGGGGTGATTTCCCCTCCTCATCAGAACTAAGATGCAGGTATTTGCATCAGTCCATGAATTCATTGCCATATCATATTCTAGATTGATGTTGTGGTGAATGCTACTCAAGGGGAGTATTCAGATGTTTCAAATTTGAGATCAGAGCATGTGTACCTTTTCCATTGATGTCAAAGGGGGAGAGAAGCAATGTGAAAAAGTGGGAAAGAAGAGTAATGAAGGAAACAAGAAAAATTGCACAATCTCAGGGGGAGATTGTTGAAGAAAAAATTAGTTGGGTTGATGGTATTATTTTTCACATCATGTGTTGCCATCAATGCCAAAGGGGGAGATTTTTGGATTTTCTTTTTGTGTTGTTGATATGTGGTTTTCATTGATTTCAACACTATTATCATTTCAATTTGCTTAAGGTTGTATATGTCAAGGAGATTGAGAAAATTGTTAAAAATATAGTTCAGGCAGCCAGTGGAGCTGAGAAGGTTAGAATGTTGGAAAGATATGTGTATTGAAGATATGAAGTTGTGATTCAAAGGGTTTGTTGTTGAAACTTTCTAGTATGTTGTCCAAAATTTTCAGATGTGCCCATAAAGTATTGTGGAGGTTATGAAGATCTGTGTGCCTACAATTATTTAGTTTTTGTAGATGGTGTTCTTAGTTGACGTCGATGAAATTCTAGAAATATCATGTGCTGTAAATTTATATATGGCATTCATGGATGAGTCTAGATCATAATCTATCCTTATTGTATGTCCAAAGTGATTTAAGTGTTCATGATCAGAGATTTTTCCGATATGTGCCCGAGTGTTCATGTTCTTGGTCGACATTGTGGTGTTAGCATGTTGCAGATCCATGAAGATTAATATTTCATTGTTTGGCATGTTTGGAGATGTTTTTTTGGGTCCTCACTATGTTGTGACTAACTTGTGTTGGTATGCATTGTAATTTATTCATGTATCAAGGCCGACAATTGTAATTTATTCTTTATTTGTGGCCAACTGATTGGTGGATGTAAATCCATATAACGAATATATAAATGAGATTGTTTGTCTCATTTAGAAGCAGTGCTCAAGTGTACAAGTGATGTAAAAGTGTGAATAAAGGTTAGATCATTTAGAGTAGAGTGTAAAAGAGTTTGAGCAGAAGGGTGGAAGGGTGGAAGAGTTTGAAGAATTTTTTTTGTGCCTAACCAAAACTGTCATCAAGATTTTGTAGAAGCTATTTTCTTAGTTCATATTCATCAGATGGATTTAATCTAATTATTGTATGTATGGTAGTGAGCCTTCCCTTTGCGTAGTGTGCTCTAGGAAATGTACCTGAATGCAAGTGCATTCTCTTTTTATTCACCATTATACTTCTAATAGGTTATAATCTTGTGAACTAATATCCACTGTGGTTCTTCCTCTAACAAAGTTTCCATGTATAAAATCTTGGTGTTCATGTGTCTTTGATATGTTTTTCTTATGCTTGCACTATTAATTATCAATTTTGTGATATAAATATTGGTTAATGTTGCATAAGTTAGTTTTTGGTAACAACTAATTCACCCCCCTCTCAACTGTCTATCCTTGTTTTTCCAACACAAAGTACCCCTATGGTGATCAAAATTGTGACAATGAGAAAGCTGAAAAATAACATATGAAAAAGGCCTATAATGATAGGGTAGGGGTTGGATGGAACACTCATTGTTGCATGCTCTAGATCCTTGTTTACAAGATCTCCTTGGTGTCTTTCTTCACCAACTAAACCTATAGGACCTTCAGCATATCTAGGTGCTCCTGGTTCTTCTGGCCAACCCTACTATCATGTCAAATCAGCTTACCAAGTCAAACTTGGTGCACTACCTCCTATTCTTCCCTTAGCCTTCAATCTTCCCTAAAGACTAATTCTCTCCAATAACTCAATTCAACCTTGAAGGGGTGTTTAAATGTTTCCAAGTTTTTCTAATCATCTCCCTAGGGTTCTTGACAACTCACCAAACTCCTTTCTTCCATCGCACTCTCCAAACCCTCATATAGGGTTAAAAAGGCTACTAGCCTTTGAGCCCTAATTAGGCCTCCAATTCTGAGAAAACTGGTTGGTTCTCCAAACTTTCTCAAAGTACCCTAAATCTTTTCTATGGGATCATGGTCCTGATACCCATCCCTCATAGATTATGGAGGTCCTAATGCCCACCTGACCGTACACATGCCTAACCTTCCAATTTAGCAATATTTAGGTGTTTTTGAACTGTTTTCTGACCTCACGGTGAATTGTTAGCTTGTTCGCCAATCTAGAGGTCTGGTGAAGTCTCCTCTTTGTTTCCAAGACTTTTCAAGGCTTTCATCCACCTTTCCACCATGTGGTTTATCAAGGAAAGGTCACCCCTGCAAACCATGTGCTTTGCACTTCTTGACTTTCCTAGTCGGGCATTGTCGAGCTCGCTTAGGAGAAGTCTTCCACTGTGCTTTCATGACTCCTATTTACTCCTAATTATACCATATTTACAAACATGGAGTCTAGCCCCAATCCCCAAAAGTCCGTACACTAGGTACAGTGGGAAAAAGAGTTGAAACCCCATTCTTGCTCGATTGCCAGTCAGATCAACAACTCAAAAGAAAACAAAACAACTACCACACACACCTGCAAAATGAACACACACACTAAAAACTACCACCCAAGCTTAGAAAATATCAAATACAACCAACTACAACAACTACAGAGCCATGATTGCTCCTGATCACACAAAATTCAAGCAAACACATAATTTTCCTTCTTGTTCTCATTGTCCACTTTTAGCATTCATCAAGTTTCAAACTTACAAATGTTCTCAATGCCTTCCAACCTTGCTCATAGGTCGAAGCATTCCCTAAATAGACTCTCCAATTCTATTAGGCTCGAGCCCCAATTTTTCCATGGCTGGTTGTGGCTTTCCATAAGCCTTATTTTCAAAATTTTAAAACAAACTATCACCTTGGGAGGTCGACAATTTCAACAAACATCTTTGTAGCCAAACCCCAATCTAGCAAATGGTCAACATGACCTTATGCAAATCAAACAAGTTCTCAAATGCCTCTAAGGCACAAATCCAAGGAATAGAAGGGATTGACCCTATGTTAACTAAACAAGTTATTAAGTCTTGACCTTCTGATTACCCTCCTAGATGCACTTTGGGGTGCTCCTGCACCATTCTCCCCCTCTGCACAAAATCTAAGGAATGTGAGGAGAGAGTATAGAGACATCTATGCCGTGCTTCTTGCACTGAGATTCATCCACCTATGTGGCCTCAAATTCTAGCTTGTCCTTCCACTTAATGAGGTGCTCCATGTACACTCTCTTCCTTGTAGATTTCTACACTCTTGACTCCAAGATGCTCTCTGCTTGTAGTTTGTCTTTAGTAGGTAATGCTATGTTACTGACATCCTTGAAGATTTCCCTACTGGTCTATGCCATATCATTTATTGATCCCTTGTACCTGATCAAATCAACAACATTGAAAATAGGTGAAATTCCCAAATCTATAGGTAACTCCACCTTGTATGCATTTTTTCCATACTTGGCTAATACCTTGCATGGTCTTACTCTTTTCATTTTTAACTTGGTTGACATACCATTATGCAACCTTGATTTGTTAAGATGAACCATGACATGATCTCCTACTGCAAATTGCAAATTTTTCCTTGACATGTCTACCTTGTCTTTCAACTTTTGTGTAGCCTCGGTGATTGTCTTCTTTACCTACTCCTAAATCTCTTTCATGGTTTGAGTGAAGTCTTCAGCATGTCCACTCCTATGTTCCATAGCTCCTAGATCCCTGAGCTCACATATGCCTCTTGGGTGCATTCCATACACAATTTCAAAAGGACTCTTCCCTGTGGTCCGATTTACACTATCATCGTAAGAATACTCAGCCTATGATATTACCACATCCCAAGTTTGTCCATATTATTTAGTTAGGCACCTAGGAAGGTTACCTAGTACCTTGTTAACCACCTCTATTTGACCATCGGTCTGAGGATGGTAAGCTGATCCAAAAGATAGGTTGGTACCTAATCTGCTCCATAGAGTCTTCCAAAACTAACTCATGAACTTTACATCTCTGTCTGAAACAATACTTAAAGGCAATCCATGGATCCTAAAAATATCCTTGAAGAAAAGGTGAGCTATATAGCTAGCATCATGAGTGGTTTTGCAAGGAATAAAGTGACTCATCTTGCTAAATATGTCTACCACTACATACACACTATCAAAACCAGTCTTGGTCTTAGGGATTCCTACCACAAAATCCATGCTCACACACTCCCATGGTCTATTAGGAATGGGTAGGGGTTGATATAAGCCAACATTACTAGCTCCTCCCTTAGCTTTCATACACACAACACATTGCTCCACATACCTCCTGACATCTCTTGCCAACTTAGGCCAATAGTAGAACCTTTGCACTAGTTCTAATGTCTTATTGATGCCAAAATGTCCACTAAGACTACCATTATTCTTTTCCTAAATGAAGTTTTCTCTCATTGACCCTTTTGGAACACATAGTTGATTCCCTTTAAACAACAATTCACTTTGCAAAGTATACTCTGAGTATTGGCTATGAAAATGATTCTCAAATTTAGAACATACCTTGTAGGCCTCTGAGAAATCTTCATCCTCCCCATAGAGATCCTTGAAACTCTCTATTCCAATGCTCTTGATCTGTATCTCTTGGACTGTCAGCAATTTTCTACTCAATGCATCTGCTACCTTGTTCATTTGTCCCTTCTTGTGCTTGATGATGAAAGTAAAAGCTTCGACGTACTCCATCCACTTCAAGTGTCTATTGCTCAACTTCTCTTGGGTATTGATATAACTAAGTGCCTGATTATCAGTGAAGACCACAAACTCCTTGGGTAGAAGGTAATGCCTCCATTTCCTAAGTGTCTGAACCAAAGCATAAAGTTGTAGATCATAGGTAGAGTAATTTTTCTTGGCTTCATTGAGCTTTTCACTAAAGAAAGCTATGGGCCTGCCCTCTTGACTAATCACTCCTCCTACTACAATTCCACTAGAATGAAAGGAAAGAAAGGAATGGAATGGAATGGATGGATGGATGGACGGTGGAATGGATGGAAATGGATGGACGGAGGACGGAATGGAAGGACAGGACGGAATGGAATGGATGGACGGATGGAGCCGGACGGAATGGATGGAGGAAAGGAGGATGGACTGATGGAGTGGATGGAATGGACGGATGGAGGATGGATGGATGGATGGATGGAATGGATGGAGGAAAGAAAGATGGAATGGAATGGATGGATGGAAGGAAGGATGGATGGATGGAAGGAAGGAAGGAGGATGGATGGAGTGGACGGATGGAAGGAGTGGATGGATGGATGGAAGGAGGCCGGATGGATGGAAGGATGGATGGAAGGAGGAAATGGACGGATGGATGGATGGATGGAGGAGGAAGGAATGGAATGGAATGGAAATGGATGGAAGGACGGATGGACAAAGGATGATGGAGGACACGGATGGATGGATGGAAGGATGGACGGAGTGGATGGATGGATGGATGGAAGGATGGAGCCGGATGGATGGATGGATGGATGGAATGGATGGAAATGGAATGGATGGAAGGATGGACGGATGGACATGGATGGATGGATGGACGGAAATGGATGGAGGAGGAGGAGGAGGAGGAGGATGGAGGAGGAGGAGGATGGAGGAATGGACGGAGGAATGGATTAGGAAGGAATGGAGGAAATGGAATGGAATGGACCGGAGCCGGCTGAGAAAATGCACTTGGAAATGCCAAATTCAGGCAAATGTGTTTCAAAGTTTTCATCTAAAAGAATGTTTATCTTTACATCCTTGTGAACAATGCATTGGTTGGAGTGATGATCAAGATATGATAATCCTTTTGTAGCACCATAGGCTATCTTTAGATGCATATCCTAGTCTAATTTAATCTTCTTTGATGTTCCTACACAAAAATTTAAAATGTTTGTTAGGTTCTCCCCAATCTATTTTGATCAAATGGTAGAAATATTGATTGGACTCACATTTCATAAATCTATCATGTTTCTGCATAACATCATTTGCTCACCATGTAGGATGTCCTAGAGAATTTCATTTACCATGTAGTCAAAAAATAGAAACAAGAAAAATATAGAATTGCATAGTACTAAAAAAAAATTAAAAAAGAACCTAGAAGAAAGGATGCCGAAGACATTCAGCTACAGTTGGCACCTGCATTTTCTATACAGCCTCGGCTCTGTCCACCTGGTCCAAAACAAAAAGCATGTGAACCAAGTTAGAATCCCCACATAATCATAAAGGACAAAAAACTTCATATGCTGACAACAACAAAAGTAAATACTAAACAAGAACAAAATTGGAGAAATTGGCTTGGCAAATGAAGGCAGCAGGTTATTTCCAGATTCAAGACTTTTACTTAATGTTGTGGTTAGAAGAAAAAAGAATCATTTATCTACCACCATAGCGAAAATTTAGAAATTTAATTTGGTTTGTTAAACATGGCCCTTGGTACAAATATTAGAGTTGTTAAGAACCTTTGAGTATGTTCTAATTTTTACACTGCATCTAAATTCATCTGCAAGATTGTTGCAAGAGAGCATTTCGAGTTTCTAGCTTTTAGCAATCTTTAGGTACACTGCTAGTGAAAGGGTCATTAATGAAAAAAGAGATTTCATCTTTAGGTAAGCCTCTTTGGTTGTTCATTTTGAATAGATTTTTCCATTTTGGTAAGTATTGTGTTCTTGTGGTAGTCTTTACTGTTAAGTTATTAACATTTGAAAAAGAGCATTACCCTCTTATAATTCATTCCTGCTCTAAAATTCTATCCCATGTTTTGTATATGCATTGACTGTAATATCATTGTTTAGTTTAGTAGGAGAAACATATGAAAATTTCATTCCTATTACTCTATGTATAGGGCTTTTTTTTTGTCGAATTTTGAATTTGATAGAGAATCAAAATGTAGTAAATAAATGACTACAGATCCTGCTTTAAATATTTGATCTAACGATCCCATATGATATTCATGATTTTAAAAAGAAAATGGAACTTCTTTCTTTAATAGGAACCTTTCCTCTTGATAATGAATTTTTTGTACAACACTATAGTGAACTTGCAAACAAATACAATTCTAGTGGGAGGAAGCAATAGAATATGACAATTTAGTAGCAAGAATGAAATGCAAGGAGGACACACAGATGATGAAATATTTTCTTAACTTAAGAAACAAATTAGAATGCACTTTAGGGCAATCAAACCTACTGGAACTGCACAAAAAAGTTTTAAAGCTGCAAAAATGTGAAATTTATAGAGGTAAAATAGTGAGTACGAAATGCACTAGCTTTTTCTTTTAATTTCTTTTCTTTTTTCTTTTTCTATAGCTAAACTCTGATGTTGAGTCTTAACATGCATTATGCAACTAACTTTTGTTCTATCTCAAAGTCAGTGTCAACCTACAAATCAAAGATGACATGTATTCCAACTCCAGATCATGACATTTAAGTCCACATTAGATCTATAATATTAAATACATAGTAGTAAAACAATAATTTTCATTGAAAAAACTTACAATGCCAATAAGAGCATAGGCAACAACAAGTGGGGGAGAAGCAAGGTAATTTGCACAAGTCAAGGGATGAACACGCCCTTCAAAGTTTCTATTTCCTGAAAGAACAACTACAACAACTATATCTAGAAGAAAACAATAAATGGTATAAAATGATTAGAAGAGAAAATAATGTACCATAAATCCCTAATAGGAAAAAAAGAAAAAGAGCTTTCACCCAACAAAAACACAAAGGCAGCCCTAAAGTCAAAATTTTGGTATCTAAAGTACTGACAATTATATTTGATAAAATAAAGATGAGAAGGAAGCCTTCTTATGGAGTGACAACTCAAAAAGCTTATGAGAAACTTAAGAAAGTAATTAGCTCATGCTAATACTTGGTATTCCCAATTTCTCACAACCATTTGTGGTAAAGTCTAATGCTTCAAGTGAACAATTGGAATTGTGCTGATGCAAATGAGTCATGCTATAACATTTGCAAGCAAAAAGGTGAAAAATTCAAAAAGAACATATTCTATTATGCATGGTGGTAAGAATAGACCACAACAATCTAAAATATTTGCTTGGCCAAGGTGATTTGAACAATCAGCAACAAGTGATTTGTCTTTTGGTCTTCATGACTGTCATTACTGTGATCTCAAGTCATACTTTAAGCCTCACTAAGATCACCATACCTACAACCATTCATGCATTTGTGTCATAAATCCTTTTCCTCTTGTGTTCATTGCCTCTTAGTTGCCCTTATGATTATTATACTATCATTTATGTCCTCTATAGGCTCTTCTATCATGGGCACATCATATCCTTCTCATAATTGTCTTACTCCTTTTCTTTTTCATGGATTTTTTTATTAAATACTTTATGGGCTTGCTTTCTCATGGACTGTCAAATCTGTGGTACATGTGGATCATATATGAATATAGGTTGATTATTTATAGCAACACTGCTTTTTTGGATGGATCCTAAAAATGCTGCAACTTATGTTCTTCTCTAAAACATCTGTACGAGGTTCAAATAGTATATAGATTGATGAAAGATAGAGGAATTAAAAAGATACTTGTATGTAGTTGGATTGAAGGCCGTAAACTGGTACATGTTTTTTGTGTAGGAGACAGATCACAACCACAAACATGGCAGAGCTATGCAAAGTAGGATAAATTGGCTTGGCAAATGAAGGGAGTAGGGTATAAAGAATCATTTATCTGCCACCATAGTGAAAAGTTAGCAATTGCATTTGGTTTGTTAAACATGGCCCCTATTACAACTATTAGAGTTGTTAAGAACCTTCAAGTATGTTTTGATTGCCACATTGCATCTCAAAGGAGAAATTCAATACTTGGAGGGCTCAATTATCATGATGCCCACACCTCATGCACTATAGGACATTCCTTTGGATCATATTTTCTGTAGAATAGGGAAAAATCTTCCTCAAATGCAAATGCATAATGCCTGGAGAGACCTAAATTTGTTGATTTATAATGCTAATTAAATGGTTGGAATACAACCCATAACTTAGGGAGTCAATCTCTTCAGTTTCTATGAACACTTCGGGAAAAAATCAACTCTCAGCTACCATCTTCCCAAGCAGCAACTTGGCATCCAAATCATGGTCTGCCTCTGAAACTATACCCTTACAAGAAAAATCCTTGAACAATAAGAGTTAATCTTACTATGCCAAGTTTCCTTCAAATGTTGCCTATTCATTACTTGGATCCACCACCTTGATTGCCTAAACACAAGACAAGATAAACAATTGAGATGCTTTGGCTTTGATGATCAATGATATCAATGGATAGCTGAACTACCAAGGTGGAAGGTGGACCAATCTACCAAAATCTACCAGATGACACCACATGGTTCTGCAAAAGCTAATTGATCATCCCTTATAATGCACTCTAACCTCACTCAATTAATGGTCTAGATCAATTTTACGTCAATATTAATGGTCAAGGGCCTTCTCTTCAACCCAAAATTACTTGAACATCTTTGACTTCAAAATCCAACCAAGACATGTCGCGTAAAATTATGTTTTTGCACTTGACTATATACCGATTCCTGGTTGAGTTTCCTATAAAAACAAGTGGATGCCTAAACTCTTTTGTGCAGAAAAAAGAGATTATGAGCTTGCGAATACGATTTCACTCATCTTTTTTTTGACTCATTTGGTCTTCCATAGGTGGAAATCAAGCTGAGAGGAGTGGTTGTAATCTTTGAAATATGAAAAATTGATGATAAAAAAATAGACTTATGTGCTCTCTAAAAGCATTAATTTCTGTTTCTTTTTTTGTGAAATTATGTTTTCATTTTTGCCAAGCTTTGGCGAGATTTTTCCAAGTCTCAAGTCCAAGTCAAAATTCTGGGCTCTCACGTCTGAGTTTTCAAATTGTGATGACAACTAATCATGTCAAGGAAAATTTTACATAAAAACAGGCATTAAGTTTAACTAATTTCAAAATTGACATTATTGTATATCTATTATATGTCATAAGCCAATTTTAATAAACGAAAATAAAATTGATGGCTCTTCTCATGAGAAAATTTATTTGATTAATGCAAGTGGATGATGAAGTTAGTTTAAAAAAATCATTAAGTGCTATCTAATATATTCCCCAATCAAAATTTTATCTAGATATTAGTCTGGGATTGTTACTAATATCAAACTCTTACAATTAGCTGTACAAGTTTGACTATATCTTGCTCAGGAGGGTTACCCATCTAGACCTTGGTAGTAAATACATATGTACCTTACCAAGCATTGAAAAAACATAGCTTAGATAGTTCTAATTTTTTCTTTAATGGTTTTATAGTGTTGTCTCATTTTCTTCAATGACAATAGATCTATCCTAAACCTGAGCTACTACAACACTCAATATTAAAGATCAGCCTTTCACAAAGATGACTTACAAATAATGTTAAGAAATATGAAAAAGAGATGATAGGATTGTTGTATATTTATGATTGATTGTTACAGTTCCATCACTGTCTAGTAGCATAGTAAAGATCATCCTTGTCCAAATATGACTTAACACATTATAGTTAGTGCTCTTATAAAAAATAAGATAGAAGAATTATTGTATATGTATGTAATGGGTAAAGGTGAAACTAGAAATTTGGATGAGGGATTGTTGAATGGATTGAGAACCTAATTGTTAGGGGATTGACTAAACCCCACTAACTGAACTGTGCCACATTTAAGATGTACTAACAGAGATAAAAGCTAAGATTAATACATTCTGCCTCACGAGGAAGAAACTTTGGAGCTGAAAAGAAATAAAAACAGCTCCTAATTCCCTAACCCTGCTCCTTTGGCTAGGAATAATCTTCCCATGATTCAAGACACCTACACTAGAGTCCACTTGACTTTGATCAAAAACAGAACCCCTAGATGATATTGTTCAGGTCCTGTACTTGTAGAAAGTTGGAAATAAGAAGATGAAAATAAATTGTCATGCTGGTTCCTCTTAGGTGGTATAGTAAGCTAATGGACTGTTCTGATGATAAATCATGTCAAGAAAAAGTTTACACAAAAAGTGGCTATCATGTTGAACTGGTGCAGAATTGACACTATTTTCTATGTATCATGTGTAGCAAGTCAATTTTAAACTGAAAATAAAATTTATGGTTGTTTTCATTAGAAAATTGAAATTCAATCGACTAACATAAATGGATGATGAGGTTAGTAAAACAAATCATATACAATCTAATACAATCCCCAACCAAATTTATGTCCAGATATCAGTATAGCATTGTTTCTCATATGAAACACTCCAACAAATAGTTGTAGGAGTTTGACTATACCTTGTTAAGGTAGGTTATGTATTTAATTTTAGACCTCAGTAGTAGATACATTTGTACATTACCAAGCATTCAAAAACCACAGCTTAGATAATTTTAACTTTTTCTTTAATGGTTTTACAGGGTTAATTCCAGTGTTTTCCTCATTTACTTCAAGAGCAATAGATAATTCCCAAACTTGAGCTACTAAGAACACTCAATATTAGAGATCAGCCTACAAAGATGACTTACATTATAGATAGTAATCTAAAAAGGAGATGATAGGATTGTACGTATGTGCCTGATCATTACAGTTCTATCCCTGCTTGGTAGCATACTTAAGATCAGTCTTGTACAAATATGACTCACACAATATGGTTAGTGATCTTAAAAAAAGAGATAGGACTGTTGTATATATGTGACTGATTGTTACAATTATCCCTACTTGGAAGTGTACTGAAAAATAAAGTGAAACTCTGCTGTATAATTTTTTAGTCCAAGTAAGTAGTAGATCTTATTTGAAACAACTTGAAAATTACTAAAATGATTGCTTGTTAGACATGAGGAGATTAATAAGGGAACAGTGATAATATGTCTTGAACAAGGGTAAAATTGGTCTAAATCTGTTTTCTAGCTCACTCGTATTAACACCCAGATAAACCTCACAACTGTCTTGCTATATAGAATTGTCTCTAATATGAAAATTAAAATAGTTAACAGATCCCAGTAGGATTAACACCAACATAAACCAAATAGTCGCTCAAGAATAATGAACCCATTCAATACTTCGCAAGGAACTCAGGTCAACCTTAACTACAAAACTGCTTAAGGAATAGTGGAAACTTACTACTTATTGAAACCTTGGTCAAGATCACAACAAGATATATTTAGTACATCAAGCAAATATGTTTACTATTCACTATTCCTTTTGTTTTCCATTGCAAGGATAAACTAATATAGGGAAATTAAGAAGTGTTTCTATATATCATATAGGATTGAAGTAGTTATGCTATAGAAAAGATGCTTTCTACTTGTTATTCCTTATTCTTGCTATTGCGAAGCTAAATTAATCTAGGTAAATTAAGACTTCCTTGTCTTAAGTTAATGTCAAAGAGATAAGTAAGAGATGAGCGAAGTGACGATGGCTTGTCTCTCTTAAGTACAATGTCAAAGGTAATAGGTATACCATATAAAGTTCAAGATTAATGTTGAGAGAGAGAGAGAGAGTCATTTTAAGCATTAAAAGTAAATAATTCTTACTCATTAAGAAATAATGTAATTTTGTAATTTGATTATCTCTAATAGTTCACTTCAACATGTAAGACCCTCTGTAGTAATTTATTTTCATCACCTGTTAATTATTCTACTGCATAGAGACTACTAACTTCACATTTCAATCATTTCAGGAATTAAAAACCTTTTTATATAGGCACAAACAACTGGTCAGCCCACTTTCAACTGTCATAATGCCACAGGCTAAAAACTTATTTACACCAAACAGACACCTTAATTATCAATAACAAAATATATACAGCTTCTAATAAACACATGAAAGTATAGAACATTGAAATGCAAATAAGTTAAATAGCAATATAAATATTAAAAATATAAATAGAAGTATTAACAATTTAAATATTATTATAAGTATAATCATCATAAAATAACACTATAAATATAATATATCTATATATACATATAAACAATGACTTCAATTTGTAAATATATTAATAAAATAAGATACATGTAATATATTTAATCACCATATAGTATTGAGGGCACAAAGACTACGACTGATAATAAGAAGGCAGCGATTGGAAATGATCCTATGAATAAGACAAAAAATATGCTGACCTGGAAATAAAGACAAAGTCCCAAAAAGGCAGCAATTCATTATAAACTAAGAGGCAGCGATAAATATATTATCAAGGCAGAAGTTTAATACATCCCAACGATGAAGACTTTAGAGGGGCAGCGATTTAATTAAAGCAGGAGCACTAATTAATCAAGGCAAGAGCAGTGATCCCTTTCTAAGTTAAAATATATTTAATTAAATCAAAATTAAAAGATTTCGGCCAGCGGTCAAGGGAATGGGTGTGACTCTTTACACAAAAAAATCTGGGGAAGAGGTGTGACTCCTCCTAGAAAAAGATATTAAAGAGGAGTCATTCTTATCAATTGGGGAATAAGGAGATATAGGAGTGTTTTTTGAGCATAACAACAGATACATTAATATAGTATAATCGGATTTGGAAGCAAAAATACGTGGGCAAAAGAAGATGGTTCAAGAAGAGGTATATGAAGACAAATGACAATATATGTGAAGTATTTACGATTAAGCAATAATGATGCTTGCAGAAATTATTAAGTCTTATAAGTAATTACAATTCTTTAATATAAATATGGATAATAGATTCTGATTCGTTTGATTTATACTAAGCAATCATATGGAGGAGAAGACGAAATGCAAGGAAGGGGAGAAGATACGAGATCGCCATCTAAGTAGACCACCACATGCTGGATGTCCAATGTACCTGCCACTTGTGGCCAAGAGGGTGAGTGTCCGCTCTTGGGCTTAGATAGGGGGATTTCCGGGCACCCTATTGCGATTTCCTTTCCAACCTCTACAATGGTTGATTGTGGGGAAATCACAAATCATAAGAAGGATGGATAAGGCAACATGGATAGGGAATGCAGATACAAGTTTATCCACTAAGTAGACCACCACATGATGGATGTCCACCGTGCCTACCACTTGGGGCCAAGAGGGTGAGTGTCCGCTCTTGGGCTTAGTGGGGATAGCTTTGAGTGGACTTATCATGTTTCCCATCCAATTCATTTTATGATTAAACTCCCATTATGCATTTGAAACGGTTAAGTATTTACATGGTTCAATAGATGAGACATTTATGTTGATCATATGAATTATAATCCAATAATAACTAACATGATTGCAGGACCTAAACCAAGATTTATCTTCTTAAAGCATTTAATTTGGTAAGTTATAACCCTAACTACATTAAACTCATTATGCTAGAGCAAGACTTAGGGTAATTCCCAAAAGGGGACATTACACAAACAACTATGACAAATAGTTACTTTTTGACTCCTTTGTAAACAAGGAAAGTATTTAACTTCAAAAACAGGAATGTGGACAAATAGTAAGTATCTCTCAAGAAATGTTTCACAGCTTTGTTACCATGATAGAATATGGTATATAGAACAAGCATAATCAATAGGAAAAAAATGGGCAACAATACCTATAAACTTCAATATTCACAAAGGACCATAGTATAATGTCTTCTCCTCCATTAACTTGCTCTAATTAATTTACTTAAACTCATTAACAACTCTTGCAATGTAAGATGACTCTAGAGTTCATCTTCCCATACTCTGTACATGACTCTTCTATTCTCAAGCAAATTTCTGAAAACACTCGCTCTAGCATTTAAATTATGACACACTAACCAAAACCATTGACAACACTAAATCTTTGTTTTGGGCTACACTATGTGACCTGTCATCAGGTAATCTCATTTTCTCACAATTTCTCATGCAGCTCTTTATTTTCTATATTTCTTTGTATTAAGTGGCATGCATATGCATGTATTAAAAATGATGACAATAGTTTCTTATTTTTTTTATCTAGTAACAAGTTGCAACTATGTACGATCAATCACAGGTAAAAGTCAATATTTTTATGTCTTGGCCTACCCAACACTAATTTGGTGTATGATTCCCTCCTTGATCACAAGGGTGCCTTTCCAATTTACCTTATGTAATGTCTAAATATTTTACCCATTAGGTTTCAACTTCATGAACAGCTAAGATAAACCAAACAATAGCTAAAGTTAAGTGTGGATGTAATCAACTCAAATAATCCAATGTCTGAATATGCTCAAACTTCTTGTTTGTTAAAAATTTTTAAATGTCATGTTCTTCCCTCATTTCATTTAGTTGCCACAAACTCATGGACCAGGTGCAAAACATATTCCAGTTGAGAAAAGATGCTAATTATTTATGATTTTTGGAGCATGAATGCATGGCTAGAAGTTGGAGTTTGAAGAAAAGACTTTGGAATGGAGTTGGAAATGGTTTATTAAGTATGTACAGACCATATTTGATGTATCTTGGCCCTTGGTAAGGATTTTTGAGGTCAGGAGTGTAAAGATTCAATAAACCCCTATGTGTGCAAGCCTAATTTGGCCTTTATGCAAGCATATCAACAATTTTTTGAAGGTGTTGTTCCAAAACCACCCCTAAGTTTTAGATATGTTATAGAACTCCATAATTGGTATCCAAAAAAAGTTTTAGATCGTGGGTTGGAACTGTTTTCTGAAAATTATGGTCAATTTATGGAAAATTTCTGTTAAATTAAGCCTTGTAGCAGCAGGACAATCATTTTTTAGGTCGATCCTTCCAAAACAACTATACATTAATTTCTGATATGTTAAATTATTCAATAATGGGTCCTTGAAAAAGTGTTTGGTTTGTGGAGAATCAATGTGGTTTAAGAGTTATGCCTGATTTTTGGTTTGTTGACTACTACAAGGAATTTGGCCTTTTGGTGTAAGCAATGAAGAAGCTGATAAGTTTGTGTTTATGAAAGATTGTTTCTGATTTTTCTATGTCAAAATCAAGATTATTGTGGTGATTTAGGGTCTGGTAAGAGTTTAGAAGCAAGGTTTGATGATTTGGTGTCTTTTTGGACTTATGGAATCAAGTTTCAAGCAAGTAAATTTTGGTGATTGTTTTGTGATCTTCTCAACTTTTGTGTATTAAAGTTATTTGAAATTTATTTCACTAAATTTGGTGATTATCCCAAACTCAACTGAGAAGTTCCATTAGGCTTATCAAGCCAAAATTTACTCAACTTTTGGCATAATCACCTCCTGTCACAAGACACCAAGACCCATCAACTGCTCCAAATGCTTATTCATTTCTTTTTGAGGCATCTAACAAGATTAAGATTCTTGAAGAATCACAACATCACCATCACATAGGTCAATAATATCTTACAAAGACAAATTCACTATTTCACTTGTATGACTAGGATGAATTCAAAAATTCACTATTCTGAGTTTTCCTTCATTAAATTTCAAGCAAGTAAATTTATTAATGAAATAAATCACAAAACAATCAGTTGCTTGAAATTTGTGTATTAAAGTTTGGTGATTATCCCTCTTTTTGAATTTCACTAATTTCTATCATATTAAGCTTTATTTTGGTGATTTCTATCATTAATACCTAATTTCTATCATTAACCCTTATCTGGTCATGTTTTTTTATGACTGAAAAGTTATTGCTAAATAAAGCTCCCTGTTTTTGAATTTTTGAGTTTTCCTTCATTATTTCTCCATTTTGCACAGTCCGTACAGTAGCTTGGGTCTTGAATTTTATTGTTTTCAAGTAGTATAGAGAGTTAGCTTTAATTTAGATCCATTTTGACAAGAAGCTATTGAATATATTCCTTGTTTGAGTCACAATTCTTGAACTCGATCTGTAATCTCAGAATAAAGGTTTTGAGAGTCTTATAGGCAAGATGAAGGATACTCCACCGAATTTGGCTAGGTATATCGATGGAGTAGATGTTAATATGATGTTTTAGGTTGCCTTTGTGTTGTTTTTGTGCATGGACAAAAGAGAATGCAAGATATTTGAGTTAGATTGTTGCTCCAAGTGAAAAAAAACAGAGTTTTCCATTCAAGAATTGTTGCTACAGTCAAAGAATGGAAGATATATTAATTGGTGAGGTTTGGGAATGGATTCTAAAGCATGTTGAGTCATAAAAAACATGATCCAAGCAGTGGTAAGAAGTGGCAAGGTGTGGAAGGTAGTATTTCAAGAAACCCTCACATTTTTAAGCATGTCAAGCCTATAAACAAGGGTTTTGTTAAGTAATGATTTAGTGGGCCTATCAATTATTAAAAATGGTGGGATCCTGAGTTTTATGACATGAAATAAGACTGTTTTGAGTTGTCAAGTGTTTGGGTGATGATTTAAGGCGACCTCCTTTGTAATTTTGGCCTAATTAGGCCTATTATTGAAATGGGACAGTCAATTTTCTGTTGATTCTTTTCAAAACACCAGAACCTGTTGTTGAAGTATGTTTAATAAGGCTGAAATGGGTTCCCAAAAATGTATTTATCCTGTAAAGATTCAATGTGGTTTGCAAGATACACCCTATTTAGTGTTTTGGCACTTACAAGCAAATTTGGCCTTTTGAATGCAAGAAACTAGTATTCTGATGGAACAATGAAATGAATGATTGAAAATGTCTTGGAACTGACTTAATGATGTTATTGAAGGTGCTTCAATGTTTGGAAAGAGTTTAGAGGGCAGTATTTGTCATTTTGGTGATTTGGTTAAGTGACTTCTATGTGTAAAAATGGTGTCCTTGGCTGCTAAAAAGAGTGAAATTGTGAAAACAGTGATTTAAGTGAATGAGGTTGATTTGAATCTGTCTATTTGAAGTTTTCAAAGGTGTTTTAGAGTTTGACAAGTGTGTGGAAGCAAGTTTGAGTGAATGATGTCTTTTGCCAAAGAGAAAACAAGTGATGTGATTTTTTATGAAAGAATAAGTGAATTTTAATGGATTTGTCAAAGTGATCTTCTCTAAATTTAGTGATTGTTTTGTGATTTATTTCATTAATAAATTTACTTGACTGAAATTTAATGAAGGAAAACCCAAAAATTCAAAAACAATGAGCTTTATTTAGCAATAAATTTTCAAACAAATTATTTAAATTGTCCAACTTGGAAGGGTTAATGATAGAAATTAGGTAGTTTAAGATGATATGAAAGGCCTACATTATTCCTCCAACCAACAATCTGCTATGGCTACTATGTTTTGAGAATATACGTATTATTAATAGTATCTAGAACTCTATGAGCTATTGCTTAGTATTAAATCAAGGTGTACTTGCAAAGGAAAAATATTTTATCTCATCAAACCTTCTTGCTTTTTTTTGTTTCCTTTTTAAGTTGGTGGTAGGAGTGTTAATGAAGTTGCTGTATTGACAAGCTATATTCTTGATAGAATGGGAAATAAAGTAGCATTGTCATACTTTTAATGGCTAACCTAATGAGTGGGGTATAAAGTGTTTTAGCTGCAAGATTGAGGAATGTTGACAGAGGCAACTGCATAAGATATATAAGTTGTCCATCAGACCACTGTCTAGTGGTAAAGCCAAGTGATTTCCATTATGGTGACCTAGATTCAAGCCCTCACTGTGCGTGATCCATGTGATAATGTTGCTATTATCAAGCAGGCCTACTCCAACTGGGTCTGTGAAAGAACTGCATAAATTTTGGCACAATAGTTGCATCTATTAAAAGAACAATGTCCTATATTTAAGCTAAAACTAACACTTTCTATTGTTTAAAATATTGTCAAACTCAACTACTTAAGTTGATAAATAGATCTTTCAACCCTAGTTGCTTCAAAGACCAAAAGGAAAAGTATAGTCTAAAAATATCTAGAGGAGATCATGATTAATTAACTAACTGCTTAGAGTTTAAAAAATAACCGAGCAAGATCTAGTGGAATATGGGATGCCCCACATCCATGGTTGAACATGTTTGTGCCAAACTCCAAAATCTCAGAGTATGATCACAAGGTGTTTAGAGAGATTCTGAAACATGGTGTGGGAGGACCCATGCTGGTATATCTTGTAAACAGAAACAAGTCAGTACATTATCATTACCATCATCATAATCATTCTCACTTCACATGCTACTTCTTATGGGTTCATTCATACAACTATGAGAAATCATACTATAAGCCTCAAATTTCAAATCCATCACTTCATGATGTCTCATTTTTTGTTTTCGGTTTTAGGTGGGATTGTCGAATGTCTGCGATTGTACCAAATGAGGACATATTCTACTTAGTGACTCTACTTCGTTTCAGCCCACTATATCCAAGTAGCCCTCCATTGCAGAGCATTCTAGCACAAAATGAAGAGATTCTACATTATTGTACAAGTACAGGCATTGACATGAAGCTCTACATCCCTCATTACAAGAATGACATGGATTGGAAAACACTTTGGCAGGTAGTGGCATCAATTCCAGCAAATAAAAAAACGCATGATCTGAGGGCTATTCTTGCACCAGGACAAAGGATTTTCCCTCGATCAAACTGAACCCCACTACACATTTCCTTGCTTCCTCCCCCCCCCCTCTTGTAATTACACCCCTACACAAGCTTACTTAGATAATGAAGCAATCATTCAACCTTGTCTTTTTTTAATCTCTTACAATTTGACGACTAGCAGCCTGAAAATAAGGTTTCAACGAGGGTTTTAGAGTATGTTTTTAAAATGAAAATTACAGCCAAGATCTTAATACTGAGCACATTTAGGTTTTAACATTAGGGCTCTTCATTTTTGATAATGCTTACCAACTAACTGAAAACAAAACCAAATAGCCATTTATGTAGTGTTGGTTTTTGTGTACCATAGATAATTTATATTGGTTATACATTGATGAAATCATTTTATTCTCTAAAACGAAATCCTTTACCTGTGATTTTGCTACTTTCCCCTCCGGTATTGGTTTCGGCTCCTCCACACTCTTCTGGTTTTGACCTTTCCCTTCTCTGATTTGGCAAAATAGGGTTTTGACGAAGGGTTTAGAGTCTTTTTATTAAAATGCAAATTACTGGTGGGAGCTGTTTATTAAAATAAATGTTATGGCGCCCATTATGCTTTATTGTTCATTAATTTTATTTTTATTTCACATTAATAAGTCAAGTTGTTCTGGTTATTTTTCTTTAATTTATTTATTTTTTGATTTTTTTATATATATTTTTTCTTTATTGTCTTTATTTTGTGTTTGTGATTTCTTTTTATTTAGTTTTCATTTTGCTTCTTTTTTATTATTATTTTATTTTTCGTTTATTACTTATTACAATCTTATTTTAATAATCAAATATATTTGATTATTATTAATAATAATCTAATTTATTAATAAATATATGATTTTATTTTTAATTTTTAATTGGTTCCCCTTTCTCTTTTATTCTTCCTATTTAATTTATTATATATTTATCTTCTAATTTATAATAATCTAATTTATGATTTTCTTTTCTTTTCTTTTATTTATATTTGTTGGTTTTTAATCTTTTCTGAGTTTTTTTTTTTTCTATTTATCTCTATGTGTTCCTCTTTTTTCCTCTTTTCCTTTATGTCTCAAGAAATTGGTTTCTCTTGTGAAAATTTCTTCAATTATAATTTTCATTATATTATGACTTATTATATGAATTGTTCATTCTTTTGTTTATCATTTTTCAAGATTTAATTTTTTGTTTCATTTCAGTTATGCTCTTTTAATTGGGTGCTTCTTATTATTTTATTATTATTATTTATTTTTTAATTTTTCCTTTTTGATGGTTTTTTCTTTTCTCTTTTATTCTCTTAATATCTATTATATTAATCTTCTTCTTTGGTTTGTTCATTTTCTTTTGTTTGATTTATATTTTTAATCTAATATTATCATTGTTTTTTTTTGTGTAAAGCTTTGATCTTTACTTTTTTTCTTCTCTTCTCTTTATGATTTATATTTGTGTTCTTTTGTTTCTTCTTCTCTTTTATCTTCTTTTTAATTTTTAAGTCTAGGTTTTCCCTTTCCTTTATTTTTGTTATTTCTCTTAACTTATTTTTTTGCTCTTATAATTTTCATTACTCTTTTTATAATATAATATATTAGTAATTCATCTTGCTAATTTTTTTTGGTTTTAGTAATTTTTTGCTTCCTTTCCATTTTTATTTAATCTTTATTTTATGTTTTATAACAATATTTTGTCATTTTTATTATATTCATATTAGCATTTTTTGGTTTATGTGCTTCCCAACAGTCCCACTTCTCCTATTTCTATCCAAATCTGCTATCCCATAATTTCTCTCTCTTTTCTTTTCATCCTGATGATGGATCATGGAGTATGATCTAATGTAAAAATATTCACATAGTTTATCCAAAAATCTTGAAGCTAACTATCATGGACTGTGGAAACAAAATGCTATTAATATTATATTATATTATATTATAAATATTATATTATATTATAAATATTATATTATATTATATTATATTATTATATAATATCATATTATGTTATAATATCTTATATTATATTGTATTGTAATATAATATATTATTATTATATTATATTATAATACCACCCACCCTTTCAGTTGAAAATAATTTTCTAAATTATCCACTTTAATATCATATTGTCTAATTTTTATTTGTGTGACTAATTATTTAGTCATTTTTATTTGTATGACTGCATCGAGAGGCAATGTCTTCCACACAATAGGTATTTTTGGTGCACCAAGCAATCTAGGCGGCCAAATGGCCCGCTTAGGTAGGGGTCCCATGAGGGAGGATTAAGCTCTATGGATTATGATCAAATTAGTTATTTATTTAGTCATTTGTTTAGTCATTTTTACCCGATGACCAAATTAGTCACTTATGATGATCAAATTAGTCATTTATTTTCCAAATTCTACTAGTATTAGTCACGTGGTCATTTATTTACCAAATTCTACTAGTGGAAAGAGAGCTAAAACCCCATTCTTGCTCGGTTGACAGTTAGATCAGCAACTTAAAAGAAAACAAAACAACTACCACACACACCCGCAAAACAAACACACACACTAGAAACTACCACCCAAGATTAGAACATATCAAATACTACCAACTACAACAACTACAGAGCCATGATTTCTCCCAATCACACAAAATTCAAGCGAACACAGAATTTTCCTTCTTGTTCTCACTGTCCACACTTAGCATTCATCAAGTTTCAAACTTACAAACATTCTCAATGCCTTCCAACCTTGCTCATAGGTCGAAGCATTCCCTAAATAGACTCTCCAATTGAATTAGGCTCAAGCCCCAATTGTTCCATGGCTAGTTGTGGCTTTCCATAAGCCTTATTTTCAAAATTTAAAAAAAAATTATCACCTAGGGAGGTCGACAAGGTCAACAAACGTCTTTGTAGCCAAACCCCAATCTAGCAAATGGTCAACATGAGCTTATGAACATCAAACAAGTTCTCAAATGCCTCTAAGGCACAAATCCAAGGAATGGAATGGATTGACCCTATGTTAACTAAACAAGTTATTAAGTCTTGACCTTCTAATTACCCTCCTAGATGCACTTTGGGGTGCTCCTACACCATATAAAACTTACACAAAAATTCAACTTCAAAAAGAAGAAAAGTTTGTTTAGTAAAGATGAAACAGACACTGAATCTGAAGATTTTTTAGATGAAGAAGATGAATCATTATTCATGGTTGAAATCATTCATCAAGATGATACAAACAACAATGATTTTGAAGATGGTGAAGTATATCTAGAAGGTGAACTGAAATGTGCTTTAAAGGAGATTACAAAACTCAAAAAGAAAATTTTTGCTCAAGCTCTTTCTCAAGAACAAACTTCAAATCAAGCAATAGTCTCTTTGAAGGCTCAACTTGAAGAAGCTAATAGAGTTGAGGATTGTATTTCTCTTGATATAAGTAATAAAGATCAAGAAATACAAAGACTTGAACATGAAATTGTTGATCTTAGGAAGACCATTGAAAATTATGAAAGTACTTTGAAACTGAATGACATGCTTAGCAAGGAGAAGTTGAATATGGATAAAATGGGGTGTTGGATTTGAGAAGGGTGAATGTTTAAATGATGATGCAAAGCAAAAAGATGCTACTGCAAAAAAAAATTCTAAATCAAATCATCTTGATTCTAATAAAAATCATGTTCATCCTTTTAGGAATAAAAAAACATCATACAAATTTAACCCTTTCTTTTATGGGTATTGCTTTTTTTTGGAACAATTTTGGCCATAAAATGAGTTCTTATAGACTTATCAATCCAAGAATACTTAGGTTTGGTCATAAGCAATGATTTGATTTTACTAAAAAGATTAGATGCTTAAAATGCAACACTTTGGGTCATTCTATCAAGCAGTGCAAAGTTGTTATGCAAAATGAGCAAGAAAAAACCAAAATGGTTTGGAAACCTAAGAATGCCAAAAACATAGAGAAAACTATATTGGTCCAAACTGCTTTTCAGTCCAAGAAAAAGGACTTATGGGTCCTAGACAGTGGTTGTTTTAAACACATGATAGGTGATAAGGATAAATTCATCAGACTTGAAGATTATGTAGGTGGATATGTGAATTTTGGTGATAATTATGGTATACAAATCAAAGGTAGAGGTTCACTTTTTCTAAATGAGGACACTCTTATCTACAATGTGTACTATGTGGAAGGTCTAAAACACAATCTTCTATGTGTCAGTCAAATTTTTGATAGTGGTTATCATGTCATGTTCACTTTATAGGGGTGTGAGATTAAAAACAAGCTTGGAAAGATTGTTGCAGCTGGAAGAAGGACTAAAGGAAATATTTACAATCTTCTTGACACATTTAGTAATGACAATAATCAAAGTATGTGTCTAATGGGTCAAGTTGAAGAAAGTTGGTTGTGGCATAAGAGACTAGGACATATAAATTTTGACAATCTGGTTAGAATCAGCAAACATCAAAATGTTAGAGGTTTACCATTCCTTAACAAACCAAAAAACTCTATGTGCAAAGAATGTCTAAGTGGTAAACAAAATAGAGTTAGTTTCAAGTCAAAATAACATTCTTCATCAAAACCTTTACAGCTAGTGCATACAGAATTGTGTGGACCAACTAGAACAAAGACTATCAATGGTGAAAAGTGTTGGCTTCTTCTGTGGCATTTGTCCTTGATGTCAAAATTGCCTTCGGTTGGTGCCTTGGCATTTCACAATTTGGTCTTATTATGGCATTTGATTGGCACATTTGATATTTGGTATTCATTTGACATTGGCACAGTTGGCGTAGTTTCTTGTAAGGGTATTCAGAATGATCATGGCACACAGGTTATCAATCATGTTGAACATTTGTAGGTTCCATTTTTCAAAACAATCAGTACTTAAGATGTCAAAACATTCATTTTTTTTTAGGTGTTTAAGGGGTTCACGTTTTGTGGTTCTGGTTATCACATTTTATTGTATCATCAGATATTAGAAAATGGACATCAAAGTTTTTGGATGAAATCAGCATCAAAAGGTGATTAAGAGGTTTTCATGGTGTATAAGTGATATAATTTTTTTGGTAAGTGCCTTGATCGGCATTATTGCATAGCACATTTTAAAAGTGCACTCAAAGTCAACTATAGTTTTTGTGATTGGATTGTTTATAGTTGACATGTTATATTTTGCCATGGGTATATGGTTCACTGATATTGGATTGGGTATATGGATCAATTGATATTTGCATGGGAAAATGACTTTAAAGGGAGTCATGTGTTTACGGTATTAAAATGATTATCATGGGTATTAGCCTTTATTACATTTCATAAGGCTTTGGATATATTGGGCACTAAGTCATGGCAATCGGCTTTGAATAAAGGTCAACATATTCATCATTACATTTGCATATGGTATTGGGTCTTATGATGGATAAATCACTAGGCCTTAAGGCCAATAGTAGGTATAAGGTTTTGACTATTTAAAAGCCTCTATGAAGTGACATGGTTTTTTTTTTTTCTTGATAGAAATGGTGGCTAAGGTATTTGACATTTGTTTTGAGTGGTCATGGAAAATAATTTAAGGCATAATTGTGTTGGTATTCTTACTTGATAATCATTGAAATTTGATAATGATTATGATGGTTTATATGCATTCGGTGGTAATGAGTTTGTCAGCATGCATTGCATTGGTTTGGCAGCAGATTTTAGAATGCATTATGTGGTTTCCACTTATGACTTCAATCCTTTCAGACTTCAAAATTTATCAACACTTGAAAATTCATCGATCTTTTCTTTGCTAAGGAATTTTAGGTCATCATTTTTGTTTCACATGCTCGAGGATTTGGAACCATAACTCGGCTGCCACCATAGAGATCTTTTTTCAGTTGTTTCATTGTATTTGTTGGCTTTCTGTATCACTTTGACAACAAATGGGGGAATCTAAAAGGACCTTACCCTGGTCGATTGTTGTGTCAGCTTCTTGTCGTTGGGTGAAGGCTCAAAATCGGAAGGAGTATTGGACGTTTTTCTCACTACATGTCTCGTAAAGATATTCATGACAGTCTCTCCATAATTCTTCATAGGTATTCATCTTTTCAACTATTTTGAAGAACCGTTACTTCTACTGGCACAAAAAGTTAAAGATATGTGTTTGCTTCTTTCTGGAAAATGGTAAACTGGGTTTATTTGTTTGTGATCAGAAATGATCCATGTCAATTTCACGTAATCTGAAATGCATATCAAAATAGATTACCATATTGATTCTACTCCTGCTTTAAGAAATGATGATTTAAATTTATGGGAAATCATGAAGTCTATAAATATTTTAAGTTTCTCACCTAGATTCGTTGATAATTTGTTCTGGGTGAATTATTATGTGGTTTCGGTTACATTGCATTGTGGTTTCAGTTACATTACTGTTGCAGCAGTTTTCGAGGCTATTATTCATGGAATATTTTGTATTTTTTTAATGCTAGTTCGATTAGCACTTCTTGTGCAGACTGCTAGTGTGGATAGGGTTCAGTCTACTTTCTAAATTTGGATATTGCTTGACTATTCTTGTCAGAAGAAAACCTTCATGATGATCTATCTCTCAAGAACAAAGGAACATCTAGCAAGTTTGTTCGATAGAAAGTGGTTACTTTGAAATCATGCTGGAGTTGAGAGGATACAACACCACAGAAGCCCAAAAGAACTTTGCAAGCAAATAACCTATTACAAGGAGAAGCAAAGAGAAGCAACAAAGGAAAATACTCAAGAATATGGACCAATGTATTCACCCAAAATGTAAAATGAATAATAATACAAAAGATAGTTTTCAACTACATATAGATGAAAACCCTAAAAAGAAAAACCCTAGGCTTGCACAATAATAATTAATAAAGTAATTAATTACTATGTACCTAATGTTAGCTTAAGTGAAAAAGAGGTAAAAGGGAACTTTACGTAATTAAACAAATATTGTTTAATTAATAAAGTAAATGTCCAATTACTCTAACACCCCCCCTTAAGAAAGACATAGGGAGAAGCTAAAACCTAGAAGAAGCTACTGAAAGCAAAAGAAATGGGTCTCGACAACAAGGCCAGATCAGGTACCCAAGTACAATGAAATCTCTATAAAACGAAGAAAAAGGAGAAAACCCAGTGGGAAAAACTCCTCTCCAAAAAGAGATAGAAGAACATGCTGAAAGAAACATGAAGGAAGGAAGGCCTCATAAAGACCCCCAAGGACAAATTCCTTCACCCCAAGCATAGAGCGCAATTGAAGATAGCGCGGAGATGCAAAAGGTTTCGTGAAGATGTCTGCAACCTGCTCAGCAGTGGGAATATACTCCAAGATGAGAGAACCATCCTGAATCAACTGTCTGATGAAATGCATATGAAGCTCAATATGCTTCGTCCGCTGATGCTCCACCGGGTTTTGTGAAATGTGTATAGCACTCTGATTGTCACACCAAAGAATAGTGGGACCATCAAGAGGAAAACCAAACTCAGTCATCAACTAACGAAGCCATAAAATCTCTTGACTAACAAGCACAGTAGCTTGGTACTCAGCCTCTATAGATGATAATGCATGAGTAGTCTGCTTCTTGCACGACCATGTGATAGGACTAGAGCCAAGACAAAAAACAAAGCCAGAAGTAGACTTCTGATCATTAACATCACCAACCCAATCTGAGTCAGTGTAGCCAAAAATGTGAGGACCCCCTGATGTGTAGTCAATGCCATATGAAGTGGTGCCCTGAATGTACCTCAAAATATGCTTGGCAGCTTGCTAATGACTCTCATGAGGATCATGTGAGAATCAAGAGATAAGACCAACCACAAAGGAAAGATCAAGACGAGTGTTAGTCAGGTACAACAAACTACCAACCAACTACTTGTAAAGTGTAGAATCAACTGAAGGAGTAGGGCAAGTAGTAGTCAAAACAACCCATGACTAAAAAGGTGTGGGGGCAGGCTTGCAATCAATCATGCCAAAGCGTTGAAGCATATCAAGAGAATACTTCTGCTGGTAAATGGAGATCCCCTCTGAAGATTGAATCACCTAAAGACCAAGAAAGTAATGCAGAAGGCCAAGATCTATCATCTCAAACTGCTCCATCAAGGCTAGCTGAGAATGTTGAATCATAGAGGATGAGCTACCTATGATGAGAAGATCATCAACAATAGCACAAGAATTAGGATCTCACCCTCAAGATACTGAATATAGACCGTGTGATCAGAATGACAGCGAGTGAAACCAGTGGAGAGCAAAAAAGAGTCCATCTTCTCATACCAAGCCCGAGGGGCTTGTTTGAGACCATATAATGAACAGTGAAGTCTAAAAACCAAAGAAGCATCTTGAAAAAATCCCTGAGGCTGCTCCATATAGATCTCCTCCTGTAGGTCACCATGCAAGAAGGCACACTTCACATCCATCTAAAAAATGAGCCATTCTCTAGAAGCTGCAAGGGATAGTACAAAGCGAATAGAATTCATCTTGGCGATAGGGGAAAATGTCTCAGAGTAATCAATACCCTCAACCTATGAGAAACCCCTCACAACAAGACGTGCTTTGTACTTATCAATAGAACCATCAGCAGCATACTTGGTGCGATACAACCATCGGCACCGAACCATCTTTCTGCCCTTAGGAAGAGGACAGAGATCCCATGTACTATTCCTTATCAACAAAGAATACTCCTCCTCCATAGCACTATCTCACTCAGGGTGACCTGTCGCCTCTGAAAATATCTGAGGATCCTCTAAAAGAGCATGAGTCAAAATACTAGAACCCGTAGTATGAGAATGGGTGTGACGAGTGTCTGAAGGATCATTGGCCATAGATCCTACTGCCTCAATAGTAAAGCGAGCCCATTTGGGCCTCTGAGGTGGAGCAAGTGGAGGTGGAGATGGGGGATCATCAATATCCACATCAGAATCATCCACAAAATAAACCTGAAGAGCTGCAGTGGATGGAGTAGGTAGTGAAGTGGACATTGGAGACAGGGTATCAACTGGAGGAAGGCACTCATCAAACTAAACATCCCGTTGAAACAGGACCTCTCTGGAATCAGGATCAAACAACGTGTACACCTTAACATCCTCACAGTAGCTGACAAATATGAGGGGTCGACTCTTCCGCTCCATAGCTCTCCTCTGAGCATCAAGAATAAAAGCCCATGCCTCACTACCAAATACTCAAAATGATGAAATATCAGGCTTGTCATGAGACCAAGCCTCCTTAGGAGTCATATGTCGAATCACCTTGTGAGGCATCCAGTTCTGAATATAGTTGGCACAATTGACTACCTCAGCCCAAAAAGACAAATCCATGGACCTGGACTGAATCATACAATTAGCCATCTCCCATAAAGTCTTGTTCTTTTACTTAGCGATACCATTCTGCCGAGGGGTGTAGGGAATAGAAAACTAATGCTGCAAACCATGCTCAGTGCAAAAATCTCTGAAGGCCTGATTCACATACTCCCCCCCATTATCTGTACGTATCCGGTGGATAGAAAGACCAGACTGCTTCTCTACAAATGTCTTGAAGACATGAAAGGAATCAAAGACATCAGACTTGTAGTTAAGAAAGTACAACCATGTGCATTTGGAGAAGTCATCAATGAATGTGAGTACATACTTGGCCCCTGAAAAAGGAGTGGGAAATGACATGAGGTCACTATGAATCAACTCAAAGGGTGCCAAGGCACGAGTGGCACTTCCCTTCGGAAACGGATCCCTATGATGCTTTCCAAGCACACAACCATGATAAACACCGTCAGTGTAGGAAATCTGTGGAAGACCAAGAACAAGTGACTGTGTACTCATCTACTGAAGATATCTGTAATTGACATGGCCCAAACGCTCATGCCAAATTTGACTCACCGAATCTGCATGTGCTATAAGAGATGAACCTGTACCCTCAGAAGGTGCAAATCCATCAAATCTGTAAAGACGAGATGCAGTATCAACACTACCAGTAGCCACAACCAAATCAGAATCATGGAGGTCTCGAATAACCATATCATGTGGTGAGAACTCAACTATCTTACCAGAGCCAGTGTGGCAAATCTGATAAATGGATAAGAGGTTTGTTGAGATGTCAAGAACAACCAAAACATCCTGTAGAGTGCCTCCATCCAAAGAGACAAAACCTGAACCCAAGATGGAAAGCTGTGAAGAGTCACCCACTGCAATCTGTGAAGTACCACAAGAGGCAAGAGAAGTGACCAACTGTTGAGTGTGAGTCATATGGTGAGAAGCACTAGAGTCTAAAATCTAAGTGGACCCATTGGTCGATGCTCATGTAGTGAGAGCATGACTCTTCCTTGTGGTGGAAGAAGAAGATGACTGAGGTGAGGAGATGTGTTGTTGTTGCATGGCATCCTCTAAAGCCTCTAATCATTTCCAACACCTGGAAACTAGATGACCTTGCTTCCCACAGAAATTGCAAGTGTCTCCTGATTTGTCCTTAGTCTTGGAGGAAGACTCACCAGACTTCGAAGATTTCCCATGTTTTGGATTAAATGGTGGTTTAGAATCAGACTTAGGAGGTGGTTTGGAGGAATGCTCACTACCTGGAAAATCTTTCTTGGGCCTCAGTTTCTGCTTTTGTTTCCCCTTCAGTGACTGAGCAACCAATGCTTTTCCTTTGAACCTAAGAGCATATCCATCTGAGAAAGTTGAGATTGTTCCCAAGACAAACTCTCACAAAACAAATCAAAAGTAGGCATTGTAAAACTGGCACCCAAACCATCCATGGTGGAGTAGAAGGAGGAAGCAAATATTTGAAATGGACCATGAAGCTTCAAAAGAATCAAGTAAATGCACTTTGTGTCTGTCTTGTTCTTTCCACAACCCTATAAAATAGTGTGGATAGTTTTGAACTTGTTCAAAAAATCCTCAATAGTGGAAAATGAATCGGGTAACAATGAAGTTAGCTCTACCTCAATCTGTAATGCGCGAAACTCATTAATGGCCCCAAAAAGTGTTTCAAACTTCAGCCACATGGCTCGAGGAGTAGCAAAGCATCAAGGTGAAACAAAAGACTGTCTGAAACATGCATGCATAACAAACCCATAGCCTCATCCATCTTGTTCTTGTGCTGCAAAATCTCAAAAGGATGTCACAACTGAGACTGACCCTCATCTAAACAAGACCATATCCCTCATGACCTGAGTATCCTCATCATGTGAGACTTCCAAGTGTAATAGTTATGTGCTGTGAGTAGCTCAACTAAAAATTTTGCCATGAAACCCTGCATCTATACCTGCTTGTGTTTTTTATTATTATGTGATCTTTCAGAATAGACAAAAGATGTAAAAGGGTTTGTATTTTTGAGAGTTTTGGTGTTCTGGTTTTCTGATATAAATGACAGAAAGCAAGAGAAAAACACCCCCCACAAAAGATAAACCCAAACCCTAGTACAAACTGAGAAGAAGGAAGCAATGCATAAGCAAAAAATACTTCAAGACAAATTCTCATATACCTAGTGAAAATTCTAATAAAATAGATCACATCACTAAATAGAGCATGTTGAGAGCTTTCCAATGCCTATTCAAGTTTGAAAAATGGAGTCCGTTTGCATCTTCTATGAACCCGAAAGTGAAGAAAGAAGACCTCACTTTTACTAGTAAATTTTTTATAAAATTACCTACACCATCAGATCGGTGCCAAAACCAGATTTCCAATGCTTCTTCTTGTTCGAAAAATGGAGCTAAAACGCCCGAGTTATGCCCGATTTCGTGAGAGAGCAAAAAAAATGCCCTATTAGACTCCTCTAGCACCCAGGAGCTAAAAAAAGGGCCCCTGGTCATGTGGGTGAACCAAGGGGCTGAAGCTAGCGGAGCCCTTGGTCACCATATGACCGAGTGGGGGTTTGTTTGAAGCCCGCAGGGCCTGAAGAGCCGACTTAGGTCGGCGAGCCTGTGGGCGAGCTCGGTGTAGGCAGGGAGCTTGGTGTCGGCGGGTGAGCTCGGCGAAGCCCGGACGGTGGCGGGGCAAGCTCAGCGGATCCCACACAGTGGCGAGGCGAGCTCGGCAGAGCCCGGATGGGTCGGCAGGGAGTCGGCGACTGACAAGGGTGCTGGGTGGGAGGCGGTCGAGCATGGGCAGCACAAGGGTGGCCAGGTGGTGGTCGTCAGGCGGCGAAGTGGTGGTGCGACCAGAATATGCACACAGCGCAAAAATTAAATCAAAAAACATTTGTTTTTGATTTTTTTTAAATTTTTTTTTGCTATTTTTGCTATGTACGGCCTTAGGGCAAAATAATTTTGCCTTCCAAATTGACTGTAACCAAAATCGACGATTTGACAGTCGATTTAGGGGTTTTTGGGCGCTACGAATCCAATGGCACTGTCCATTTGAGCCTGAAGTGAACCTAAAATTCAGAGTAGGCTAAATCCACAAGAATAAACCTTAGAACCCTAGATTTGCTTCCAATGCAAATTTCTCAAAACAAGAACAAGTAGCTGCAAATCTGAAGCGCTGATACCATGTTGGAGTTGAGAAGATACAACACCATAGAAGCCCAAAAGAACTTTGCAAACAAATAACCTATTACAAGGAGAAGTAAAGAGAAGCAACAAAGGAAAATACTCAAGAATATGGACCAATGTATTCACCCAAAATGTAAAATGAATAATAATACAAAAGATAGTTTTCAACTACATATAGATGAAAACCCTAAAAAGGAAAACCCTAGGCTTGCACAATAATAATTAAGAAAGTAATTAATTATTATGTACCTAATGTTAGCTTAAGTGAAAAAGAGGTAAAAGGGAACTTTAAGTAATTAAATAAATATTGTTTAATTAACAAAGTAAATGTCCAATTACTCTAACAAATCACCTCTATTATTTTTAAAATATGAAAACTGAGCTACTGTTGTAATTTTCCTTGAAATGTAATGATGAAATTGGTGTAAGAACAAAAATAGAGAGATTAGGGTTTTTAGTTTCTTCTTGGAAAATAAATGAGAAATTAGTGTGAAGTATAGATAGAATATCACAGCTATTGTAAGAAAAAAATGTTGAGTTTTTGAGATTGAATATCTGAAAAATTAGTTCTATATCAAGTTGTTTTGAGGTTTGACAATGGCTGAAATTTTGAAGGTTCATTTTTGAACTTTGAGTATTTTAGATATTGTTAGTCAAGAGACACTTGAGTGAAAAGAAAGAAATAGAGAGATCCTATGTATCATTGTATTATTTACTGAAAATAGAAGAGGGGTTGGTGCTTCTTGAGATTGGTGTCTCTAAATGATAGGTTGGTGCTCCTTGAGTTGGTGCTCAAAAATTAGCCTATAAGTCATTGTAAGCAGTGGTTTTGAAATTAAGCCACTAAGGTAGTTTAGGAGTAGTTTTTCTACCCCACGAGGGTTTTCCACTCGAAAATTTTTCTGACTCTCATTTGTGTGATTTGTGTCTATCTTGCATAATGTTTCTTTCAGACATTTATGTTATTATTCTCATTCAGTTAGTCAATGCTCTGATACTTTAAGGTTGTTTAAAATTTTAACATCAATTTGTTCAAGTTTGTTGTGCAAATTTAGAGTGTGCAAATCTGATGCAAAAAGTCTTTCATAAAGTGAATTTACATGTGCATTATATGTTCATTATATAAATGCTAAAAAGTTTGTCAAAAGCAAGTCAAAGTTGTATTTTATGAAGTTTTATAGTTCTATTCATAAAGCACAACAAGATTGTTCATAAATATTTGATTGAACAATATCATATGATGCTTTTAATATGGGTTGTAAATGTTAGTCAAGTTTCATGCCAATCTGATCTTAAGTGTTGATGTTCACTTGCTTAAACAAATCTGCCATATTGGGTTAAAATTAGTAAAAGTTTCATTATGCTTTCAAAGTTAAAAGTTAAAATTATTCCACTTTGATTCACGCCCCCCTCTTAGAGTGAATCCACTTCCAACAATTGGTATTAGAGCGTAGGGTCCTACATTAGGTTTCATACCTAGGATTGATTCTGGTCTTAGAAGTCTATTTTTGTGCATCGTGGAGTATCCATCATGGCTAAGTGTAAAAGGAACAAAGGTCAAAAGAAAGCTACTAGTTTCAAGCAAACATTTGATAAATCAACCCCTGCCAAGTCTAGTGAAATTTTGTCTCAAGAATTACCCCTGCCAATTAATACTAAAAGTGATCTTGTAGTTGGTGAAGAAGATCACTTAGTAAGTGACTTTAAACAACAATTTGGTGAAAAGGATTGTGAAGGTGATGAGTTTGACGTTGATTTGGAGGTAGAACTGCTTACTGCCTTAGATGAGATTAAGAGTATTAGAAAAGAAAATCAGGATCTTAAGGTATGCTTCTAGGATAGTGTCAATGTCAATAAAGTTGTAATACAAGATCATAATGATGATAACAAGATTATTGAATTTCTGAAAGCCCAAATGGTGGATAAGAAAGAGACTGAAGAGGGATTAGAATCCAAGTTAAAATATAAGAATGAAGTATGTAATAAGCTGGAAAATGAGGTTGCCTAATTAAAGAAATGTTCAGATAATGATTCCTTGTTAAAAGAATGACCTCTTAAAGATGATTTGATTATCAGTCAAAAAATTGAAATCAAAGAATGTAAAAGGATAGCAATTGTTGTAAGGTCTGATTTGGAAGTTAAAAATATTGAGTGTCTAAAAATTGAAGGAGAAGTAGTTGAATTAAGAAAAGAGATTAAAAGTGTTAAGGTTCAATTGGATAAAAATCAGAAATTTGATTGCAGTACTAATTTATTGAATGAGATGATTGGCAGACAAAAGTGATTTAAAGGTCCTACTGGAGTGGGATATGAGGTTGGACAAGGCTCTAGAGAAGAATCTAAACATGAAACAATATTTGCTACTACATATGGAAAGTCATTTACAAGCAAGAAAACACCAAGATTGAAGCTTGATCTCAGTCACCATATTGTTGATTCTTAGACAGAAGAAAAATGGATTAGGACAAAAATACCATAAAAATCTTCATTTATCAAGTATAACCACTCTCAATTTCATGGCTATTGTTATTGTTGTAATGCTTATGGACATAGAGAAAGAAATTGTTGGATGAATAAAACTCATAATCATGTGAGAAATTTCAAGAGAGGTTCATACAACATGCTGAGAATAAATTGTTCTCTCTTTGGTCTAGAAAACACTATTATATGTTATAGGTGTAACAGGTTTGGACACAAAGCAAAGTGGTGTAGGAATTTTTTTTTAAAGCCATCTAGGGACTACATGTTCAAACAAAAGGAAAAGAATACCGTGAGTAAGGAGAAGACAAAGCCTATACAAGTATGGAGAAGAAAGGAAGAACTAAATCTTGTGCATGGTGCACAGGAATCATTTCTAAGTATTTGAAAGGAAGTATGAAGATAGTGGGAGATGATTAATGCATTTTGATTAAACCCCTTTTGATATCAAATAAAAGGTAGTAGAATCTTGTTGTTTCATAACCTATTTATCATCAAAATGCAAGATACAAATTTGTTTTATTGTCTTTGTTGGGAATAACAGTGACAATGAGTTGATGATAACTATCTTAATGCTATGGTTCATTTATATTATCTTTTTTTTAGAAGATGATTTCTTGTATCACTATTGGTGGTGCAATAGTTGATGCTTTTTATTTCTTTGGGAGTGTCCATAGTAAAAGTTACTTGTGACACAATTATGCTTTCCACCATTTATGGATAAATTGTTATTAATCTTACTTTGTTGAAATGTATTGTTTAAGCTAGAAGAATCAATATTTTCTTTGTACTTATCATAATTAGTGATGGTTTGTGTCACTCAATACATACATGAGGTTAAAATGATTGAACAGTGAAGCAGTGCTCATTTTGTCTTTGCCATCAAATCTTGTTATATTATTTCATCATTGTTCGATACATTGAAACCATATATAAAAACAACTTGATACAATACAATGCCTTGATTTATATGAATGATGTTTTAGCAACAAAGCATGTTAAGATAGTGAGTAGTTTGAGGTATTAATTGAAATAATTATAGAGGTAGTTAGTTGAAAAACATTAATGGTAAATGTTGAGTTCTGTAGTGTTGTGCTTGGAAAACATGAGCAACATACTAAGTATTTTCTATAAAATCAGTTTTCTGGAGTTATGGTTGTTGGCATAGCATTTTTTGACAGTGATTATGTTGGTATAGAATATGTGTACTTGATAATAGATAAACAAAATTGATAGAAGTTTGGGTATTCTTGGTTGATTGTAAAGAGCGGAAAACTCTTTAAAACCAAATCGACAATTACATTAAATAAGATCCATTATATTCAAAATAAATTCATCATCTCATTCATTTAGACATCAAAGAACTAGTTGATTACAAAACAACAACATAAAAGTCAATAAGTTAAATTCATATCAATTCAGTCTAAATCATACAAGTGTCATAATACACAATTTTCAGTTATAAATACAATGGTTGATAATAATATTAGTTACAATTTGAGACTTAAGCATTCAATTGCCATAAGCTCGTCATTACATATATCATGAATAATAAAGCATAACAGAAGATGCAGTCCGTTGATCTTCCATCCAAAATAAAATCTTCAATAAGAAGATGAGAACAAGGATCAGGCACTTTTTCCACCCACCCTCGAAGCTTATGATTCCCTAGAATTTCCTAGTCAATCAAAAAATACCGACCCTACATGAATTGCTTAGCAAAAAGTAGTCTATGAGAAAGATGGAATCTGGTGAATGCCTAGTACTACTAGTAAACCACAAGAATTTTCATTTTTCTAATTCATTTAATAAATAATCAAGTTCGATACTAGGATATGGTAGAGAGTTCAATAAATCCATCTGTTTCAATGGTCCATAAATTACTTGGCCAAGTAAAATTTCATGCACGACAATAAAAGCCGTTTTGGAAAAGCAAAACTACACTCTCTATTTACCCATTTTTGACACCCATCCCAGAAGGTAACTTTCCCCAAAAATATGGCATGCAAATTCATTATCAAGAATGCATGGTCTATCAATCAAATATAGTCTTTTGCAGTCTAAAAAAAACATCAAACTGCAAAACTTTGTTTAAAATGAAAATAGTTTAAAAAGAAATTATTTCCATTGTTCAAATTCATAAAATATATAAAATTAACATTTTAAATTGAGTAATTTAAATAATCATTCAAGTTTAATGAAGGTGTAACTCAAGTATGCAAGTTAATTACATATAGAAACATAAATTAAAAGAGTACACATTCATTCATTCATACTCTCATTAATTAATGTTGTTTCAATATCGTTCTGGATTTTTCCAATAAATCAAATTTAAAGTTTAAATGTTTTATTTTCAGTTTATCATATTTTTCAGAAACTAAATAATAATCGTTTATCAAATTTAAAATAAATCTTCTATTTGTTTCAGTTTTGACAGTTTCGTTGAAAGGTGAAAATTGCAAGTTTTAAATAACCTCCTTCCAATATAGTGTTAACAATTTGAAGTTTAATTCTGTCATTTGTTTTTCATCAACATAGTATTATTTTTTGTTCATAATCGTTTTAATTTTTGAATGATAAAAAAAAAGTTTCCAGATTTAATAGGTTCTCCTAAATTCATTTCTCTGTTTAATGCATGATTTCAAATCAGAATTTCCCAAAATTCTCAGCAAAAATAACAAAGTTTCTGTTAAATATGTTTTTCAATCTAAATCTAAAATTTGTTTTTTGTTTTGAGTTTGTCCCTAAATTTGATCAATATTATTATTTCATGATTTTAATCGAAGATTTTTCCTAAAATCTTTTTCTCTCAATTTGTCTAATATTCTGGAAAATAAATATAGTCTGATTCTTTTTCTATTTAAATAAAATATAAATGAATAGTTTTGCAACAATTCTATAAATCTTCTCTTTCCTAATTTAGTCAATCAATATTTTCTTTAAATTTTAATACTCATTTCAAGAATTTAGAATAGAATTTGAAAGATCTATTTTAGAATTTAATTTATGAATCCTACCTAGTGAAGTTCAATTTCTGGAAATGTAAATGGGAGATGTCCTTGTCTCTTTCTTGAATCCTCTGTTCTTTTTCTCCTGACTGCTCTTCCTATCTTCTACTTTCCTCTCCCTGGCTGTGTATCCTCTTTGGTGCATGGATTTTTGGCCTCTCGGTGGAGAGTTTTTTGCTACGAGTGAGGTGTGTGGAGGCATCTACTTTCTGCGCTCCCTGCCCATTCTTCCTTATGCCTCCTTGTTGTAGACTGTGCGCCCATAGTCCTTGGTGCATGAGTGTGTGTAAAGTATTGAGGTACTACGCACCTCTTAGCAGCCCCTAATCCCTATGATAGGTCGCGCCTCCCTACCTTCCTCCCTGCATGTGGAGTGTGAGGTGTGTGGAGCTTCTCTACTGGTGAGTAACTCCTTCCTTTGCCAGTGTGTGGATCCGCCTTCCAAAATTTACTGTTTTCTCTGATGAAATCTATAATCCTCTATCTGATCGCTCTATTCCAGATTGAATACGGATTTTATTCTTTTCTTTCTTTCAATTTCAAAATTCTGTGTCGCTTTCCATTTCGGATTTCTTCTGTATATATCTTTTGTTTTAATTTCATGCATTGATAAAAACAAGGAAATCATATCCACCATTATAGATTGATCTCTAGATCAATTCTCTGATCTCTTAGTTCTAATTTATTGATTGCTTCCTCTTGTTTCAAGATATTGTCTTCCTCATGTTAATTGAAGATTAAACTTTGAATGAAGTATCAAAGTATACATAAGTTTTGTTTTCAATTTCCCATTTAGCCATATCTAGATTTTAATTCAATTTCTAAATTTTAAAAATCTGCTCATTTCATAATTTCAATTTTAAAAAGAATTTAATTTGTAAAACACTTTATTTATTTAAATTTAATCTAATTTCAAAATAAAATCTATTGCATTTAAATTTCAAAATTTCAAACTTATAATTTCCAAATAATAATAAAATATTTAAACAATCAATCTAATTATTTAATTTAAATTAATTTCATCAAATTTAACTAAGTCATCATTTAAATCACATGCATATTTGACAATTTTTAGAAATTACATTAAAACTAGATTTTAAATTTGCAAGCATGATAAACGCGAATACATTAAAATATTTATCTATGTGAGTGTGTGATATCCCATCTATTTATAAATGTCAATCGGCTAAACAACTCTACCTGATCATTGTTCTCGACTTCCATCACGTTCACCTGCTCCTGTGTTCACTTGCACTCGATTTATCATCAGTAGTGACAAACCCCAAAATAAATATAAATACAATTCAAATCATAATAATTGCATTTTGATTTCAATTTCATTTCGATTTCAATTTCATTTTAACTATCATTAAATAATCATTTAATTTTCATTTAAATATCGACATAATGATTAATAATTGCATTAAATAAGTCAATGAAATCCAAACGTGACATCCTTCCTCTCTTGGAAGAGACATCGTGTCGATGTCTTATTAGTCATTCAATAAGCATAACATCATCATCAATAAAACATACTATCTCAATCAGTAAACATGGTATCTCAATAGATAAAGCATAGTATCTCAATCAAGCATAATGAAATAGTAACTAACAACATAGTTCTCCAACATAAGCATAAGGAAATAATAGTAGCATCCACGCTATCAAAGTTCACAACATGTGAATCAAAACCAGAGTATCAAGTATCTTCGCACAAAACAAATGCTAATCTATGAAAGCAAATGAGGAAAATGACGATCTATCATCTTAGAATCCTCCCATGTAGCACTGTCCTCAGTATAATGATCCCACTGGACCTTATACTGGGTACTATCTCTGTTACATAGCTTAATGCTACACCTGTCTAGGATTTAGATGGGCTCCACTAGCACCACCCCTGGATCCTGTACCTATAATGAATGCCAATCAAGAATATGAGTTGCATCACAATGATAAGGTTTCAAAAAAGAAACATGGAAAACATTATGGAGTCGAGCTAGAGCAAGTGGTAACACTAGTCTATAAGCAATTGGATTAATAACTTCTAGTACATCAAATGGTCCCACAAATCTTGGTGCCAACTTTGATGATTTCCCAAACGAGATAGAGCTCTTATGAGGCTTAACCCTCAAGAAGACTTTATCTCCTGCAATAAACTTTCTGAAAGTCCTATTCCTATTAGCATAACTCTTCTATCTATCGGTTGCTTCCTTCAACCTACCCTTGATCAACTTCATATGCTCATCCATTTCCTTGAGCATATCTGGACCAATAATAATCATGTCTTCCATCATGTCCCAACTGATGCATGAAATAAGTTGTTGTAGGAAAACTCAACCAATGGTAAATATTCCTCCCACTTGTACTGCTGATCCATGTAGTACATCCTCAGTAAGTCCTCCACAACTTGGTTGACCCTTTTAGTTTGGCCATTAGTTTTTGGGTGATATGCAAAACTAAAATTTAGTTCAGTTCCCAAAGTTGTATTCAGTGTAGTCCATAACCTAGATGTCATCCTGATATCTCTATCAAAAATAATGGTCTCTGGTACACCATGAAATCTAAATATCTCTTGCACAAATTTCCTTGCAAGAGTTAATGATCCATCCTTCAAATTTCCAGGTATGAAATGTGAAACCTTCATCATCTTATCAACAACTACTAAGATAGTATCATGCCTATTTCTGCTCAATGGTAATCCTTGGATAAAATCCATACTGATTACTTTCCACTTATACTCAGGTATATCATGGGAATATAAAAGTCCTGCTAGATGCACATGCTCAGCCTTGACCCGTTGGCATTTAAAACATCTAGCTACGTACTCCATGACATCTTTCTTAAGCTTAGGCCAAAAATACAAAGCCTTCAACTCTGCTACCATCTTTGTAACTCCTAGATACCCTAAATAAGGTGCATCATGAACTTCCTCAAGTATAAACTTTCTCAAATGTCCACCCTCAAGGATATACATCCTTCCCTGATATCTAACAATACCATCATTCTCCATCACATAAGCATCAAATCTATGATCTAAAGGATCTGGCTCTAAGGCTTGCCTAACCCTGTCATAATGCTCATCACCTAGAAGATACTGCAACACTTGTCACCTAAAGTTTGACCTTGTTGTCACCATAGCAAATAGATGTCTTCTCCTTCTAAGAGCATCTACAACCTTGTTCTCCTTACCCTTGATATACTCAATACCAAAATCACACTCACTCAGGAACTCAAGCCACCTCCTCTGTCTCGCATTGAGGTTCGGCTGTGTGAAGATGTACTTAAGTCCCAAATGATCGGTCTTAAGCTCAAATGGCTTCCCTAGGAGATAATGTCTCCACATCTGTAATGCATGCACAATAGCTGTATGCTCAAGATCATGTGGCGCATAGTTCAACTCATATTGTTTCAGTTTCCTGGACTCATATGCAACCACTTTCCCTTCCTGCATTAGCACACCTCCTACACCTTCACCTGATGCATCTATAATCACAATGAAGTGCCCATTAGGATCTGGTATAGTCAACACTGGTGCTGATGTCAACTTCTATTTAAGAATCTGAAATGCTTCCTCGCACTTCTCTGTCTACTCATATTTCTTTCCTTTCTTCTGAAGAGAAGTAATAGGTGCTGTAATTCTAGAAAACCCTTCCACATATTTTTTGTAGTATCCTGCAAGTCCCATGAAACTTCAAACTTGAGTAACACTTTGTGGTGTTGGCCAATCTACAATTGCCTCTATGTTCATAGGATCAATTGAGATTCCCTTAGTAGATATGACATGCCCAAAATAGTGAACCTTCTTCTAAAAGAAAGCACACTTTGAAAACTTGCCAAAAAGCTTCTGATCTCTAAGTCGTTGCAAGACTATTCTCAAGTGCTTCTCATGTTCCTCTTATGTTTTAGAGTAAATCAAAATGTCATCAATGAATATAAGCATGAATTCATCCAAACAGTCTCTGAAGATACTGTTCATAAGGTTCATGAATGTTGTTAGAGCATTCGTTAGGCCAAAAGGTACCACGGTGAACTCGTAGTGTTCATACCAAGTTCTGAAAGCTGTCTTTGAAATATCCTCATCCTTAATCCTCAACTGGTGGTAACCTGATCTAAGATCAATCTTAGAAAATATTGTGGCCCCTTTCATCTGATCAAACAACTCATCTATCCTAGGTAGAGGATACCTGTTCTTGATGGTAACCTTGTTAAGCATCCTATAATCAATACAAAGTCGCAAGGTTCCATCCTTCTTCTTAACGAAGATTATCGGTGCACCCCATGGAGATACACTCAGCCTTATGAATCCCTATTTCAAAAACTCCTGCAACTAAGCTTTCAGTTCATACAACTTAGTAGTAGTCATTCTGTAAGGAGCTTTGGATTGAGGCTCCATTCCAGGTAATAGTTCAATCGAGAAGTCAAATTCTCTCTTCGGCGGTAATTTCGTAAGTTCTTCTAGAAAGATATCCAAGAACTCTTTGAGAACTGGATAGTCCTCTGGTCTCTGCTAGGCATTATCCAAGTCACTAACCAAAATAGTGAAAATGGAACATCCTTTTCGATGTGCTTTCTTTAGCTACATAGATGAGATATGTCTCAGCTCTAGAGGCTCTCGAGATCCTAAAATCTCAATTGGATGTCCAAAATCATCCAAACAACTCACAACCTTGTCCTCACAGTTTATTATGGCTTTATGCTTAGTTAACCAATTGATCCCTAAGATCACATCGTAAGAACCCAACGGTGATACATAAAGGTTAACTTGGGTTTGGAAGTTAGGGAGCTCTAAATCGCTCCATGATAAACATGAATCTACCCTCTTCTCTACTCGATTTCCATACTGAACCATCCATGAATGTGACATAAAACTAGGTCTAATAGGTAATTTAGCAACTAATTTAGGATCAATAAAGCATTGAGTAGCTCCTGTATCTATCAAAATAGAAACAGATTGACCAAAAAGCTTACCCGACATCTGAATAGGTGAAGCTTGAAAATTTGCTTGACGGTTGTCAACCGCTACATGTATCTAATGTTCCGGTGCTCGCTGATTATTACCACATTGCTGACCTCCTATACGCTGATTGCAATTGGAGGCATAATGATCTACTCCACAAGTACAACATCCACCTCATAGCCCTGTATGACCACCTATCCTATAACTGATATTGGAGAAGTTTGTGTTATTATTGTTCACCTTCTTGTTTCCACCATAGCTACCTTCTCCTTTATCCTGGGTGTTTGTTCCCCTCTTTAGATTCCTGATCTGTTGATTATTGTTGTTACCCCTCTGGTTATTGTTGTTATTATTTTGGAACTTCCTATTTCCAAAACCAGATTTAGCATTAACACTCTTCCTATAATTAGCCACCTGTTGCAGCTTATGTTCCTATTTCATGGCCTTCTCAAAGACCTCATCCATCGTCAATGGATTATGAATGTCCACATCAGCTCCAATCTGTGGCCTCAACCCTAGGATGAATTTATAGATATGGAACCGTTAATCCATTTGATATTGCGGTACATACTTTAGGAGATTGGTGAACCTCTCCAAGTACTGGGTAACTGTAAGACCACCCTGTGCTAGATTCTAGAATTTTGTCATCTTCCTATCAAAGAACAACTATGGAAGCCACCTCTTCTTGAACAGGTTCAAGAATGCTTCCCATGTAGTCCCACCTAGTAATAACTTCTTGCCAGTCTTTTCATTATCCCACCAAGCAGCAGCCTCTCTAGTAAGCTAGTATGCAGCCCAAACTGCCTTGGTTTCATTGGACATATTCCTGAGCTCAAATTATTTTTCCATCTCAATAGCCCAGGCTTCTGCTCCATCACCTATTGTCTTACCATCAAACTTGGGTGGTGCTACCCTTTTCAAATATTTTGCTAACTCATATTCAATCCTTTCTTGAGGATTAGGTACTTCAACCCCTTGATTGTCATTATTAGGTTGCTCCTGATTTTGGGGAATTTCAACTTGAGGGTTTTGTCCCTCTTTGACACCTCCAACTTCATGTTCCAGGTTATCCATTCTAGAACCCTGCTGATTCAAGAGACCAATAATTTGATCCAACCTGTCAGTCTCATTGCTTGCAGCAGTTCCTTTAACTCTTGTACCCATTATGTCTCACAATTCCTGCATCAAGGAATGTTCATTTAGCATAATGGACAAAGGACCCTAGTGTTTAAACCTAGGGCTCTAATACCAAATGTAAAGAGCGGAAAACTCTTTCAAACCAAATTGACAATTACTTTAAATAAGATCCATTATATTAAAAATAAAGTCATCATCTCATTCATTTAGACATCAAAGAACTAGTCGATTACAAAACAATGACATAAAAGTCGATAAGTTAAATTCATAACAATTCAGTCTAAATCATACAAGTGTCATAATACACATTTTTCAGTTATAAATACAATGGTTGATAATAATATTAGTTACAATTTGAGACTTAGGCATTCAGTTTCCATAAGCTCATCATTACATATATCATGAATAATAAAGCATAAAAGAAGATGTAGTCCGTCAATCTTCCATCCAAAAGAAAATCTTCAATAAGAAGATGAGAACAAGGATCGGGCGCTTTTTCTGCCCAATCTTGAGGCTTACGCTTCCCCAAAATTTCTTAGTCAATCAAGAAATACCTGACCCTGCACGAATTGCTTAGGAAACAACAATATACGAGTAAGATGGAATCTGGTGCATGCCTAATACTACTAGTAAACCACAAGCATTTTCATTTTTCTAATTCATTTAAGAAATAAGCAAGTTCGATACTAGGATATGGTAGAGAGTTCAATAAATTCATCTGTTTCAATGGTCCATAAACTACTTGGCCAAGTAAAATGTCATGCACGACAATAAAAGCAGTTTTGGAAAAGAAAAACTACACTCTCTATTTACCCATATTAAGCACCTGTCCCAGAAGGTAACTTTCCCCAAAAACATGATATGTGAATTCATTATCAAGCATGCATGGTCTATCAATCAAATACAGTCTTTTGCAATCTAAAAAAAAACATCAAACTAGAAAACTTTGTTTAAAATGAAAATAGTTTTGAAAGAACTTCTTTCCATTGTTCAAATTCATAAAATACATAAAATTAACATTTTAAATTGAGTAATTTAAATAATCATTAAAGTTTAATGAAGGTGTAACTCCAGTATGCAATTTAAATACATATAAAAACATAAATTAAAAGAGTACACATTCATTCATTCATACTCTCGTTAATTAATGTTGTTTCAATATTGTTTTAGATGTTTCCAATAAATCAAATTTAAAGTTTAAACGTTTTATTTTCACTTTATCATATTTTCAGAAACTAAATAATAATCGTTTATCAAACTTAAAATAACACTTCTATTTGTTTCAGTTTTGACAGTTCCGTTGAAAGGTGAAAATTGCAAGTTTTAAATAACCTCCTTTCAATATAGTGTTAACAATTTGAAGTTTAATTCTATCATTTATTTTCCGTCAACATAGTATTATTTTTTGTTCATGATTGTTTTAATTTTCTAATGATAAAAAATAAATATTTCTAGATTTAATAGGTTCTCCTAAATTCATTTCTTTGTTTAATGCATGATTTCAAATTAGAATTTCCCAAAATTCTCAGCAAAAATAACAAAGTTTTTGTTAAATATGTTTCTGAATCTAAATCTAAAATTTGTTTTTTGTTTTGAGTTTGTCCCTAAATTTGATCAATATTATTATTTCATGATTTTAATCAAATATTTTTCCTAAAATCTCTGTCTCTCAATTTGTCTAACATTCTGGAAAATAAATACAATTTGATTCTTAATGTTTAAATAAAATATAAATGAGTAGTTTTGCAACAATTCTATAAATCTTCTCTTTCCTAATTTAGTCAATCAAGATTTTCTTTAAATTTTAATACTCATTTCTAGAATTTAGAATAGAATTTGAATGATCTATTTAGAATTTAATTTATGAATCCTACCTAGTGAAATTCAATTTCTGGAAATGTAAATGGGAGATGTCTCTGTCTCTTTCTTGAATCCTCTGTTCGTTTTCTCCTAGATGCTCTTCCTATATTTTATTTTCCTTTCCCTGGTCGCGTATCCTCTTTGGTGCATGGACTTGTGGCCTCTAGGTGGAGAGTCTTCTGCTATGAGTGAGGTGTGTGGAGGCCTCTACTTTTTGTGCTCCCTGCCCCTTCCTCCTAATGCCTCCTTGCTGCAGACTGTGTGCCCACAGTCCTTGGTGTGTGGGTGTGTGTAAAGTATTGAGGTGCTACACACCTCTTAGCAGCCCCTACTCCCTATGGTAGGTCGTGCCTCCCTCCCTTCCTCCCTGCGCATGGAGTGTGAGGTGTGTGGACCTTCTCTACTGGAGAGTAACTCCTTCCTTTGCCAGTGTGTGGATCTACCTTCCAAAATTTACTGTTTTCTCTGATGAAATCTATAATCCTCCACGTGATTGCTCTATTCCAGATTGAATATGGATTTTTTGCTTTTATTTCTTTCAATTTCAAAATTTTGTGTTCCTTTCCATTTTGGATTTCTTTTGTATATATCTTTTTTTTTTCTTTCATGCATTGATAAAAACAAGGAAAGCAGATCCACCATTATAGATTGATCTCCAGATCAATTCTCTGATCTCTTAGTTCTAGTGTATTGATTTCTTCCTCCAATTTGAAGATACTGTCTTCCTCATGTTAACTAAAGTTCAAACTTTGAATGAAGAATCAAAGTATACATAAGTTTTGTTTTCAATTTCCCATTTAGCCATATGTAGATTTTAATTCAATTTCTGAATTTTAAAAATCTACTCATTTCATAATTTCAATTTTAAAAAGCATTTAATTTGTAAAACACTTTATTTATTTAAATTTAATATAATTTTGAAATAAAATCTATTGCATTTAAATTTCAAATTTTCAAACTTATAATTTCCAACTAATAATAAAATATTTAAACAATCAATCTAATTATTTAATTTAAATTAATTTCATCAAATTTAACTAAGTCATCATTTAAATCACATGCATATTTCACAATTTTAAGAAATTACATTAAAACTAGATTTTAAATTTGCAAGCATGATAAATGTGAATACATTAAAATATTTATCTATGTGAGTGTGTGAGATCCCATCTATTCATAAACATCAATCGGCTAAACAAATCTATCTGATCATTGTTCTCGCCTTCCATCACATTCACTTGTTCCTGCATTCACTCGCACTCGATTTATCATCAGTAACAACAAACCTCGAAATACATATAAATACAATTCTAATCATAATAATTGCATTTCGATTTCAATTTAATTTTAACTATCATTGAATAATCATTTAATTTTCATTTAAATATCGACATAATGATTAATACTTGCATTAAATAATTCAATGAAATACAAACGTGACACTGATGCATATTTCAATATGCATCTAATGATCAATATTTTCCTTTGAAGTTTATTATTATGTGATATTGATAGTTTGGTGACTTGAAACTTACATGTACTTGACTGTATGCTATAGATTTGGATGCTTTGTGTTATTGTGGTGGAAGATGTTATTCTGAAGAGCAAGTAAGTTATTGAATCAATGATAAAGAGTCACTGATTGAAGAATTTGCACATTTTCAATAAGCTTGAGAAAAGAAATGGTGTCTTACGGATCATAAAGTATTGTTTTTGAAGCCTCTTTGTAGGGGGGTCTTGGTTCTATTGTTTCTCTCTTATAGGTTTCTTATCTTTGTTTGCTACTCTAAATGTATCTGCAGTTGGTTTCATTGGTTGTTTGGCTTTCAAATGTTTATTGTGGTTGTTTTTCTTTGGTAACAATACTAGCTTTGATGACACATTTACATAATCTGGGTGGCACATACTGTGAACAGTTGGTTCTTGGTTCAAATATTTCATGGCAAGCACTTAGTTTCTATATGTTGGTACTGATGTTTGCCATATATTCATTACAGCAAGATATGCATTTGTGCATGGTTATTCATACTAGTAACAGTGTATTTACAGTTGATAATGGAGGATGAAGTTTAATATGACCAAAAGGTGGTCTGTTCAAGTCACTGATCTTCAATATTTGTTGACAAAGATCTCCATGACATGTTCAGATGGTTTTTTCATTTCATATATTCATGGTTCTTTCAAATTCTCTCATTGATTAATATATCTGAAGTCTTCATCTGGTTCATATGTTTCAAATTGGCTTGACATCACAATCAACATCTAAAGATGAAACATTGATATTGATTAATAGTGCTTTGTTCTCTAATATTATTATACAAGAAAAGTTAGCCTTGGTGTGCAGTTTTGGTTATGAATCTTTGATAGGTTGCTTAGATAGTGGCATTACAGTAATGTTTAGATTTGCAGCCTGATGATGTTGTTGGTTTTTCAGTCATTTTGGTTTTCTCTTGATGTCAAACTCGAGATTGATGCATTTGTTTAGATTCATGACATTAAGATAATATCCATTGTTATTCATGGTGTGGAAACTTACATAACTTATTTCTCAAGATATTCATGCTTCCTATTCATCTTTCTCCTTCGCAAATCCTTATGTTTTTTTTTTTTGGACTGACAGTGAGAATTATGCTACAGGTTGTCCAGGATCATGAATTCGGTTTATGTTGCAGGTCACAGTTTTGCATGGGCATGTATTTGTTTTAGGTTCAGCTTGTTATAATAGGTGACCATTGTATTGGCTCTTAAAAAGAGGATTCCTCTACATCCGCATCAAAATAAAGGTGCTTGAAAGTATTGGTTCATTATTTTGGTCAACTTCATGGCACAAATTATTTCCTTCACCAAGCACCATAAATTGTTTTTGATTCACTTGGCTTATGGTTTTGGGTTTGCATTTTTGCTGCATTATTGCTTTATCTGTAGGTGGGTATTGGTTGGTTGTTGTATTTCATGGCATATCACAAGTTTCTTCCTTTGTCCTTGTGACTTAAAGGGGGAGAAAATGGTGGTTCGGATGGCTTAGATTTTTTCCATCAAGGACAAAGGGGGAGTTTGTTGGCTTCTTCTATGGCATTTGTCCTTGATGTCAAAACTGCCTTGGGTTGGTGCCTTGGCATTTCACAGTTTGGTCTTATTATGGAATTTGATTGGCACATTTGATATTCGGTATTCATTTGACATTGGCAGATTTGGTATAGTTTCTTGTAAGGGTATTCAGAATGATCATGGCACATAGGTTATCGATCATGTTGAAAATTTGTAGGCTCAATTTTCCAAAACAATCAGTACTTAAGATATCAAAACATTCATTTTTTCCAGGTTCTGAAGGGGTTCACATTTTGTTGTTTTGCTTATCACATTTTATTGTGTCATTGGATATTAGAAAATGGACATTAAATTTTTTGGATTAAATTAACATCAAAAAGTGATTAAGAGGTTTGCATGGTGTATAAGTGATATAAATTTTTTGGTAAGTGCCTTGGTCGACATTATTGCATAACACATTTTAAAAGTGCACTCAAAGCTAACTATAGTTTTTGTAATCGGGTTGCTTATAGTTGACATGTTCTTTTTTGGCATGGGTATATGGTTCACTGATATTGGCTTGGGTATATGGATCAATTGATATTTGCATGGGAAAATGACTTTAAAGGGAGTCATGTGTTTATAGTATTAAAATGATTATCATGGGTATTAGCCTTTATTACATTTCATAAGGCTTTGGATATATTGGGCATTAAGTCATGACAATCAGATTTGAATAAAGGTCAACATATTGATCATTACATTTGCATATGGTATCGGGTCTTATGATGGATAAATCATTAGGCCTTAAGGCTGATAGTAGGTATAAGTTTTTGACTATTTAAAAGCCTCAATGAAGTGACATGGTTTTATTTTTCCTTGATAGAAATGGTGGCTAAGGTATTCGACATTTGTTTTGAGTGGTCATGGAAAATTATTTAAGGCATAATTGTGTTGGTATTATTACTTGATTAATCATTGAAATTTGATAATGATTATCAATGACTTGTATGCATTCGGTGCTAATGATTTTTTCGACATGCATTGCATTATTTTGGCCATGGATTTTAGAATGCATTATGTGGTTTCCACTTATGACTCCATTCCTTTCAGACTTCAAACTTTATCAACACTTGAAAATTCATCGATCTTTTTTTTGCTAAGGAATTTTAGGTTATCATTTTTGTTTCACATGCTCGAGGGTTTGGAATCATAACTCATCTGCCACTATAGAGATATTTTCTTAGTCATTTCATTATGTTTGTTGTCTTTTTGAATCACTTGGATAGCGAATGGGGGAAATCTAAAAGAACCTTACCTTGGTCGATGGTTGTGTCAGCTTCTTATCATTGGGTGAAAGCTTGAAATTGGAAGGAGTATTGGACATTTTTCTCAATGCAGGTTTGGTAAAGATATTCATGACAGTCTCTCCATCATTCTTCATAGGTATTCATCTTTTCAACTATTTTGAAGAACCGTTACTTCTATTGGCACAAAAATTTGAAGACATGTGTTTGCTTCTTTTTGGAAAATGGTAAACTGGGTTTATTTGTTTGTGATCAGAAATGATGCATGTCAATTTCACATAATCTGAAATACATATCAAAATAGATTACCATATTGATTCTTCTATTCCTTTAAGGGATGATGTTTTTGATTTATAGGTAATCATGAATTCTACAAATCTTTTCAGTTTCTCACCTTGATTCATTGATAATTTGTTCTGGGTGCATTATTATGTGGTTTCAGTTACACTAAATTTTGGTTTCAGTTACATTACTGTTGTAGCAGTTTTTGAGGCTATTATTCATGGAATATTTTATATATTTTAATGCTAGTTTGATTAGCACTACCTATGAAGGCTTCTTGTGTGGACAAGGTTTAGTCTCCTTTCTAAATTTGGATATTGCTTGACTATTCTTGTCAGAAGAAAACCTTCATGATCATCTATCTCTCAGGAACACAGGAACATCTGGCAAGGTTCTTTGATAGAAAATGGGTACTTTGAAAATCACCTCTATTGCTTTTGAAATATGAAAAATGAGCTACTATTTTAATTTTCCTTGAAATGTAATGATGAAATTGGTGTAAGAACACAAACAAAGAGATTAGGGTTTTTAGTTTCTTCTTGGAAAATAAATGAGAATTCAGTGTGATGTATAGATAGAATATCATAGCTATTGTAACAAAAAAAAATGTTGATTTTTTGAGATTGAAAATCTGAAAATGAGTTCTATATCAAGTTGTTTTGAGGCTTGGCAATGGCTAAAATTCTGAAGGTTCATTTCTGAACTTTGAGGATTTATATATTGTCGGTCAAGAGATATTTGAGTGAAAAGAAAGAAACAAAAAGATCCTCTATATCATTGTATGATTTACTGAAAATAGAAGAGTGGTTGGTGCTCCTTGAGATTGGTGTCTCTAAATGAGGGGTTGGTGCTCAGAAATTAGCCTATAAAGCATTGTAAGTAGTGGTTTTGAAATTAAGCCAGTAAGGAAGTTTAGGAGTGTTTTTTCTACCCCAGGATGGTTTTCCACTCAGCAATTTTCGTGTCTCTCATTTGTGTGATTTGTGTCTATCTTGCATAATCTTTCTTTCAGTCATTTATGTTATTATGCTCATTCAGTTATTCAATGTTCTGATACATTAGGTTGTTTAAAATTTTAATATTAATGTGTTCAAGTCTGTCATGCAAATTTAGATTGTGCAAATCTGACGCAAAAATTCTTTCATAAAGTGAATTTACATCTGCATTATGTGTTCATTATATGAATGCTCAAAAGTTTGTCAAAAACAATTCAAAGTTGTATTTTATGAAATTTTATAGTTATATTCATAAAGCTTTGATTGCACAATATCACATGATGCTTTTAATATGGGTTGTAAATGTTAGTCAAGTTTCATGCCAATCTAATCTAAAGTTTTGATGTTCACTTGCTTGAACAAATATATCACATTGGGTTAAGATTAGAAGTTTCATTATTCTTTCAAAGTCAAAATTTAAAATTATTCCACTCTAATTCACCCCCCTCTCTCAGAGTGAATCTACTTCCAACAAAAAGTACTTTATGCTATTTGTGGATGATTATACTAGAATGGTTTGGGTCACATTTCTTAAACACAAATAAGAAGCTTTTGAAAGGTTCAAAATCTTGTGTAAAATGGTTGAAAAAGAATCAGATTTAAAGCTCAAATGTATAAGATCTAATAAAGGAGGTGAGTTCACCTCTCAGGAGTTTATTGATTACTGTGAACAACATAGTATTAAGAGGCAGTATGCTGCCACTAGAACACCTCAACAAATGGGGTAGTTGAATGTAAAAATAGAATAGTAAAAGAAATGGCTAGAAAAATGTTAGATGAGGCTAAGTTGCCTGATATGTATTGGAAAGAAGTTGTTCATACAAGTGTATAAATTTTAAATAGAGTGCAACTTAGGGTGAAATATAAATACACCCCCTATGAACTATGGCATGGAAAAATAACTTCTATGAAGCATTTTAGAATTTTTGGAAGCAAGTGTTTTATTAGAAAAGATGATGATCATCTTGGCAGCTTTCAATCAAAGAGTGATGAGGGTATCTTTTTGGGATACTCAACTCATAGTAAAGCCTATAAATCTCTTAACAAAAGGCTTAATAATATTGTTGAAGTAGCTAATGTAAAAGTTGATGAAAAACTAAACTTATATGTTGAACCTATGGAGGATGATGAGGAAGAAGTATTTGAACTTGAAATAATTTCAGAAGGACGTGAAATAGCTAATCCTAATGTTGAATCAACAAGTCCTAAAAATGATGAAACAAGTCCTAAAAAGTCTGTGTCAAAAAATATTTCAAAATATCTTGCTAGATACCATCCTAAAGATCAAATTATTGGGGATAAATATGCAGGAATTAAAACAAGAAGAAAGATTGCTAAATCTAATGAAAAACCTCATATAGACGAGCTTATAGCTTTCTGCTTAGTTACACAGTTTGAGCCTAAAATATATGATGACACTCTCACAAATGAATGTTGACTTAATGCTATGCATGAAGAAATTGAGAAAAATTAGACTTGGGAGTTAGTCCCAAGACCAGATGAAAAGAATTTCATTGGAGGTAAATGCATTTTTAGAAATAAACTTGATGAAAATGGAAATGTTGTTTGCAACAAGGAAAGGTATGTCTGCAAAGGGTATGCTCAACAAGAAGGTATAGATTTTGGTGAAACTTTTGCACCTATTGCTAGACTTGAATCTATTAGAATATTCTTGGCTTATTCGATTTTCAAGAACTTTACTCTTTATCAAATGGATGCCAAAACTTCTTTTCTAAATGGTTATTTAGATGAAGAAGTCTATATAGAATATCCTGAAGGTTTTATTTTAAAAAACAAGCCTAATCATGTTTACAGGTTGAAAAAAGGCCCTATATGGCTTAAAACAAGCACCTAGAGCATGGTACTCTACGCTGGATAATAATTTGATTTCTAATGGATTTGTTAGAGGAGGTGTTGACAACAATATTTATGTTAAGATTGAAGGTTCTGATATTCTAGTTGTGGAAATTTATGTAGATGATACTATCTTTGGCTGCAATAATGTTGCTTTGCATAAAAAATTCTCTTAGATCATGGGATCTAAATTTGAAATGTCATTGTTGGGAGAACTTACTTTCTTTCTGGGTCTTCAAGTTTGTCAATTTGAAACTGGTCTATTTCTCTCTCGAACAAAGTATGCAAAAGATATGCTTAAGAAATATCAAATTGATGAAAGTCATCCAGTTAGCACTCCAATGGTTACAAGCTACAAACTTACCAAAGTTGATGGTTCTCCTGATGTAAATCCAACTGAATATAGGTCAATGATTGGCATCTTTTTATATTTAACAGCTTCTACACCTGATATAATGCAAGAATTTTGCATGGTTGCAAGATTTTAGTCATCCCCTAAGGAATCTCATGTTACTGGTGTTAAAAGAACTCTTAAATATGTTCAGGGAACTCTTGACTATGGTCTCTAGTATCCTAGAAGCAATGTTTTTTAATTAATTGCATATACTGATGCTAACTGGACTGGTTGTTTGGATGATAGGAAAAGAACTAGTGGTACTGGATTCTTTCTTGGTGATCGATTACTAGCTTGGCAAAACAAGAAAAAAGAATTTGTTTCACTCTCAACTGTTGAAGCAAAATATATTGTTGCCACCTCTTGGTGTACTCAAGTACTTTGGATGGCACAAACTCTATCTAATATGGGTATTGAAGTTCCTAAACCTATTTTTATTCTATGTGATAACACTAGTGTGATTAGTATCTCCAAAAATCCATTTATGCACTCTCACACTAAATGCATTGCTACCAAGTTTCACTTTCTATGAGAAAAAGTGTTGTCTAATGAGGTCTATTTACAATATGTTGCCTCACAAGAATAGGTAGCTGAAATTTTTACTAAGCGTCTAGCTAAAGTATCATTTGAAAGGTTGAGACTTCGATTGGGAGTTATCTCTCAATCTTTGCTTCTCTGATTTAGCCAGTTTTGGCTTAGGGGGATCTTGTTCCTATAGTTATTTGTTCATATTTCAGTTGAGTTACATGGAATTCTAGTACTTGGTTGGCATTTCATTTGTGGTTTATGGCATTGCACATTCTCCTCTTTTATCCTTTGTCATTGATGCAAAAATGGGGAGAGACATTTCTATGTTTTGCCATCAAGGACAAAGGGGGAGTTTGTTGGCTTTTAGTTATGACAGTGTTTGTCCTTGATGTCAAATTCACCATGTTCATCTATATTTTCAGATCATCTATTCATGTTCAACTATTTATTTCAGTCATTATTCATTTTTCAGATGGCTATGTTTACTGACAGTTTGATAAAGCATTATTACAGGTCACTAAAGATGATCAAGAAAAAGGTTCAGGATATTTAGTTTGACAGGTTGTTTGGACTTCTTTATGACATGTCATAGGTATCTCATTTCAATTGCTCATTATCAGTTTGAGTTTGGCTTCATTGTTACTACTTTGATAAAAAGAAAGGATATCTTTTTATGTTTCTGGTACATTTAGCTTGATTTCTTGTAAGTTATCCTCACATGGTATTTGAGTGGCATTTTTTATGCTTGCACAAAACATATTGGTTCAAGTCCATAAGGACTTTATTATCAAGTTGATCTTGGCATCTGATATTAGTGCACTATACTTGGTTCATTTGCTTATATCTTCTTGGCATCACTGACAAGACTCATTTGATTATGTCTTCATGAAATATTTTCATTCTATTGATCTTCATGGCTGACTCATATTTCAATGGTTATGATACATTATTTGATACATGACATATTGGGTTGCAATTATATTAATGTTCTCTTTGGCATTTGATATTGATATTTCATTTGGCATCATATGTTAAAAGAGACATTATTAATAAGGAAGATTCAACATCAAAAGGTGACTAAGAATCAAATGTGATTAACATTATTGATGATTGGGATTGCTAAATTTAATGAACAGTTCCTATTGGTCTTTTGGCACTCAAATTGGACTTGACTTTATAAAGTCATGTGGAAATTATTAAAAATTTGGTATCGGGTTTCATTTGGCAATGATTAAGTTGTTTGACATCATGCATAATGTGATACTTATGCATGGATTGAAGCATTAACATCAACAACCATCATTTAAAATGAGCTTATGTGGTAACAACTCATCACAGGCTTTCTCTACACCATGATGATGTCAGCATTATTTATCTTAGATAGTAGAATCCAAATCATTATGGTGTTTGATTTGATGTATTGGATTTCAAATGTTATTATGTTTTTGTCTTTCAGACTTCAAAGTTCATTGTGTTTTGGAAAAGGCATCGAATGTCTTCATTCGATTGGAAGTTAGGGAAAAAAAGAATTATATCTCTTTTGCTAAGGGTTGAAACCCTTGCTTCAGCCACCACCTTGGTAATCTACTTCACTATTGATGGGTGCCTCCATGTGGTGTTGAGTATTCGATCTGTATCTAGTCTGAGAAGTGAAAACCAATGCAAGCTCGACAGAGGTAAAAAGCAGTTACAAATATGGGCATCAAATCTCTAGAGTTTTTATATGATTTCCTTGCAGCATAAACATGTATTATTTTCCCTTGCTTGAAGAAAGTCTTTAAATTTAAAAGGAAAGGGAGTTATTGTTTTTTATTCGAATATGAAAAATGCACAAATGGGTTGTTGTCTATTGTTCATAAAAGCATGCTTGGTTTTCAATTATTCTTGACCTCATCATGGGTATTTTTGGAAATCTCTATCAGTAATACCTGCTATGGTTTCGGTTTCATTTGTTTTCCATTATGGTTTTCCTAAAAATATCTTGTCTCTTTCAATCAAAATAAGCATAGTGGGAAATCGAGTTTTACTCTTGGTAGTTTGTGATATGTTATTGGTTCTTGTTCAAAATCATGTGGCTGAAAGTTTTTTTTTGGAAACGGTTATTAATGATTTGTCCACCTAACATAAGCTTAAGGGTTTTCTAGAATCTTTTCAAGGACAATATTCATCTTGCGAAAATCTCTTCAAAAAGGGTAGAATATTTATTATTGGTGCATATGTTTTTGTATTCTTGTAATAGTTGATATTACTTGTGCAGATTCCACCTTTCAAGTCCTTTGAAGGGTTTTGAGTCATTTTCTTAAAATACACTTTCTAGCAAATCTCTTCTATATTGTTAGATGAAATCATTTTTATGATGCATACTTCACAATATTTTTTGGTATTCTTGGCACATATTCGACAAAATATTTGTCTTATCCATTCACCTCTGTTGAAGGTTCAAAAGAGTAAACATATACATCTTTGTAAGGTGAGAGATATTGAGTGATGAAACACAGTTTTGTAATTGTCTATTCCTGAGAGACATATTTGATAATACTGAAATTGCAAATCTGAAACACAATGCAGAGATATAGGCTTTCCTTTTGATATGTCTAGTATTTTGATGGTTCAATAGAGAACCTTTAGGATATTAGGGGTATTGGAATGTAAAACTTTTAAAGTGAAAAAGAATTGAAACATAGAGATTCTTTGATATTATTTATTGTACTGAAACAAAAGAGGGGTTGGTGCTCCTTGAAATTGGTATTTCAAAATGAGGGGTTGGTGCTCCTTGACTTGGTGCTTAGAAATTAGCCTATAAGGCATTGCTAATAATTGTTTTTTAAATAAGAGATTGAATGACAACATTTTAAGGAGTGGTTTTTCTACCCCAGGAGGGTTTTCCACTCAAAAAATCTTGTGTCTCATTGTTCATTTGTGGTTTCACTAATTTACCGTGTCAATGTTGTATTTTTTATTGTTCAACTATCACATTTCTCATTTCAGTTTATGAGCGATTGCATTCAACTCATGAATGTTTTTGTCATTGAAATTTTGAGAACAAATGTGTGCTATGGTTTAATTTTTGAAAATAGTAAAATATGTTAAGACATTGATTCACCCCCGCTCTCAGTGTCATTTTCACTCCAACAATTGGTATCGGAGTGTAGGGTCCTCTGATAGGTTTAAACCACCTAGGATTGATTCTGGTCTTAGAGTCTATTAAAAATGTCTCAAGCTCAAGAAGGAACTTCAGTGACTAGAGCTCCTTTGTTTGATGGAAAAAATTATGTATTCGAGAAAATCAGAAAGGAAACATATCTGATTTTTATAGATCTTGATGTTTGGAGCATTGTCATAAAAGGGTACACTGTTCCACCTGTAATACCCACAGTTGTTAAGAAAAATAAATATGAAACTAATGATAGAGAAAAGCATGACATCTTGTGTGGTTTAACTAAAGATGTGTTTGTTAAAGTCATGCATTGTTAATCTACTCAATAAATATGGGAAAAACTTGAAACCATTTATTAAGGAAATTAAAAATTCAAATTGTCAAAAATCCTTACTCTCAAACATCAGTTTGAGGAAATGAGAATGAGGGATGATGAAAAAGTTGTTGAATACTTCCTAAGGATAGATGAAATTGTGAATGCTATTAAAGGTCTAGGAGAATATGTAAAAGAGTTTGATGTGGTTACGAAGGTCATTAGAACCTTACCAGCTAAATTTGAATATAAGGTTTCTGCCTTAGAAGAAAATAAACATTTTGATAAGATTACATTAGATAGTCTACAAGGGACTCTCACTGCTTATGAAATGAGAACTAGAAGAAACATTTCAACAAGAAAATAAATTGCCTTTAACATTGAAAAGAAAGAAAAAGCCGAGGATAGTGAGTCAGAAGTTTCTGAATCTAAAGAATCCCATTTTGTTAGAAAGCTTAAAAAGGGATCTAGAAAATATAAGGGAAAACTTCCCTTTAAGTGTTTTAACTATGGAAAAATAGGTCACTTTTGTGCAAAGTACCCATATGGTTATCAAAATAGTGACAATGAGAAAGTTGAAAAACAACATAAGAAAAAGGCCTATAAACCTATAGGAAAATTCAACTTCAAAAAGAAAAGTCTATTTAGTAAAGATGAAACAGACACTAAATTTGAAGATTCTTTAGATGAAGAAGATTAAACATTATTCATGGTTCAAATAATTTAGCGAGATGATACAAACAATAGTGATTTTGAAGATGGTGAAGTAGATCTAGAAGGTGAACTAAAATGTGCTTTAAAAGATATTAAAATACTCAAAAAGAAAATTCTTGCTCAAGAACAAAAATCTGCTCAAGCTCTTGCTCAAGAACAAACTTCAAATCAAGAAATAGTCTCTTTGAAGACTCAGCTTGAAGAAGCCAAGAGATTTGAGGATTTTCATCGTGTTGATATAAGTAATAAAGATCAAGAAATACAAAGACTTGAACATGAAATTGTTGATCTTAGGAAGACCATTGAAAAGTATGAAAGTACTTTGAAATGAAATCCAATCCATTATGGTGTTTGATTTGATGTATCGAATTTCAAATGTTATTATGTTTTTGTCTTTTGGACTTCAAAGTTCATTGTGTTTTGGAAAAGGCATTGAATGTCTTCATTCGATTAGAAGTTAGGGAGAACATTTTTGATCTCTCTTTTGCTAAGGGCTGAAACCCTTGCTTCAGTCGCCACCTTGGTAATCTGCTTCAGTATTGATGGATGCCTCCATGTGGTGTTGAGTATTTGATGTGTATCTGGTATGAGAAGTGAAAACCAATGCAAGCTCGACAGAGGTAAAAAGAAGTTACAAATATGGGCATCGAATCTCTCTGGTTTTTATATGATTTCCTTGCAGCATAAATAGGTATTATTTTTCCTTGCTTGAAGAAAGTCTTTAAATTTAAAATGAAAGGTAGTTACTGTTGTTTATTCAAATCTGAAAAATGTACAAATGGTTTGTTGTCTATTTTTCAAAAAAGCATGCTTAGTTTTTGGTTATTCTTGACCTCGTCATGGGTATTTTTGGAAAACTTTGCCAATAATAGCTGCTATGGTTTTGGTTTCATTTGTTTTTCATTATGGGATTTCTAAAAATCTCTTGTCTCTTTCAATCAAAATAAGCATAGTGGGAGATCGAGTTTTACTCTTGGTTGTTTGTGATATGTTGCTAGTTCTTTTTAAAAATCATGTGGCTGAAAGTTTTCTTTTGAAAACGGTTGTTAATTATTTGTCCACCTGACATAAGCTTAAGGGTTTTCTAGAATCTTTTCAGGGACAATATTCAACTTGAGCGAATCTTTCAAAAAAGGCAGAAGATTTATTATTGGTGCATATGTTTTTCGTATTCTTGTAATATTTGATATTACATGTGTAGATTCCACCTTTCAAGGCCTTTGAAGGGTTCTCAGTCATTTTCTTAAAATATAATTTCTATGAAATCTCTTGTATATTGTCAGATGAAATATCTTTTATGATGCATACTTAGCTATATTTTTTGGTATTCTTGGTCCAAATCCGACAATATTTTTCTTATCCATTTACCTCTATTGAAGGTTCAAAAGAGTAAACTTATACATCTTTGTAAGGTGAGAGATATTGCGTGATGAAACATAGTTTTGTAATTGTCTATTCTGGAGAGACATATGTGATAATACTGAAATTACAAATCTGAAACACAATGTAGAGATATAGGCTTTCCTTTTGATATGTCTAGTATTTTGAGGGTTCAATAGAGAACCTTTAGGATATTAGAGGTATTGGAATGTAAATATTTTAGAGTGAAAAAGAATTGAAACAGAGAGATTATTTGATATTATTTATTGTACTGAATCAAAAGAGGGGTTGGTGCTCCTTGAAATTGGTGTTTCAAAATGAGGTGTTGGTGCTCATAAATTAGCCTATAAGGCATTGTTAATAGTGGTTTTTCAAATAAGATCCTGAATGGCAGCATTTTAAGGAGTGATTTTTCTACCCGAGGAGGGTTTTCCACTCGAAAAATCTTGTGTCTCATTGTTCATTTGTGGTTTCACTACTTTACTATGTCAATTTTGTATTGTTTATTGTTTAGCTATTACATTTCTCATTTCAATTTATGGATGATTGCATTCAACTCATGAATGTAGTTGTCATTGAAATTTTGAGAACAAATATGTGCTATGGTTTAATTTTTGAAAATGGTAAAATATGTTAAGACACTAATTCACTCCCCCCCCTCTTAGTGTCATTTTCACTCCAACAATAAGTACAAAGGAAATTTTCCTATTAAATGTTTCTCTTGTAGTAAGACAGGTCATTTTGCATCAAGGTGTCCTGAAAGGGTTTCCAAGTACAAACCTGACAAGTCTAGATTTCAAAAAGAAATTTTACTATACTGAAGAAGGTGTTACTAATGATGAATTTGATAAAGAAACTGGAAATGAAGATGAATGGGTATTCATTTCTATCAAGGAAAATGGTCCAGTGTCCACTGAATCTACTAGTAATGTGAAAGTTGAAAGAGCTCTTGCAGCAAAAATGGAAGAAAAGGATGATTGGGTAATTGACAGTAGATACTCACATCATATGACTGGTGACAAAAGAAAGTTTTAAGCTTAGAAGATTATGATGGTGGTGTTGTAAGATTTGGATACAACACTTCTGGTGTGATTCATGGCAGAGGCACTATTTCCTTTGGTGGTAAACATACTATTGATGATGTCCTTTATGTAGAAAGCTTAAAGCACAACTTGTTGAGTGTTGGACAGATGGTAGACAAGGGATACAATATTCAGTTCAAGGATGGTAAGTGCAGGATATAGGGAAGTTCTAGAAATGTGATTGCTTCGGGTACAAAGACAAAAGGTAACATATTTCACTTAAGTACTGCTAGTGAAAGTTGTTTAATTGCTCAAGTTGATGTAAGCTAGTTGTGGCATAGGAGGTTGTCATGTGAACTTTGATAAAATTGTCAAAATAAGTTCCTCTCAAGCAGACAGGGATCTTCCTATGTTAGTGAACCCTACTAACACTATATGCAAGGAATGCTAGATGGGAAAGGAGACTATAAATTATTTTTGGAGAAAACATCATAACTCTAATGGAGTAATGGAATTGTTACATATTGATCTATGTAGTCCCTCCAGAATTAGAAGTCTTCAAGGAGAAAGGTACTTTATGTTGCTTATTGATTATTACTCTAGGATGATATGGGTCGGTTTCTTGAGAGAGAAACATGAAGCATTAGAAAAGTTCAAAAGCTTCAAAGCTATGGAAAAGAATGAGATAGGCCTAAAGATCAAATTCTTAAGGTCAAATAGAGGTGGTGAATTCACTTCCCAGGAATTCAATTCTTTATATGAAGAGCATGGAATCGAAAGACAACTATCTGCTCCTCGGACCCCTCAACAAAATGGAGTTGTTGAAAGAAAGAACAAAACTGTTCTAGATACTACTCGAACTATGATGTTGTAAGAAAATGTTCCTCATTTCTACTGGAGAGAATTTGTAAGCACTCATGTGTACACTATCAATTGGGTAAATATTAATAGCAATTATGGTAAGACCCCTTTTGAGTTGTGGTTTGGTTATAAACCCACAGTTAAATATTTCAAAAAAAATGGAAGTAAATGCTACATCAAGAGAGATGATGATATAGGAAAGTTTGATGCTAGAAGTGATGAAGGAATATTTCTAGGTTACTCTACTAAGAGAAAATCTTACCAATGCTTTAATAAAAGATTGAAGAAAATGGTTGAAATTGCAAATATCAGAGTTGATGAAGATATTGATAGACCATCCAGATGTAGTGGGTATGATTCAGATGGCCAACATGATAATACTAACAATGGAAAGAATGTTCAAAGACAGAGTCAAGTTCAAATTATTTTGGTCAATCCAAATTATCATGAAGGTGAAGCTAGTGGGAGTGTAGAAGAAAGAGTAGAAGAACCAAAATTCACAGAAAATCCTAAAGTTCCAAGGTATGTAAGGTGAAATCATTCTAATAGTCAGATCATAAGAGACAAGAACAAAGGTGTGCAAACTAGAAGAATAATTTTAGAAGTGTATTGCTTAATTTTCAAAATTGAGCCTAGCAATGTCAATTGAGCATGCAAGGATGAATATTGGATGGAAGCCATGAAAAAATAACTAATGCAGATAGAGAAAAATGATACATGGACTCTTGTTCCTAGACCTCAAGACAAAAATGTGATTGGAACAAAATGGGTCTTTCAAAATAAGATGAATGAGCAAGGTGAAGTGTTCATAAACAAAGCAAGACTGATTTACAAAGGGTACTCATAGATGTAAGGTATTGATTTTGAAGAAAAAATTTCCCTTGTTGCTAGAATTGAAGCTATAATATTATTTATTGCTTATTCCGCTTTTAAGAATTACAAAGTCTATCAAATGGAGGTAAAGTCAACATTTCTAAATGGTGAGCTAGAAGAAGTATATGTTGAGCAACCAGATGAATTTCAATTGATTGACTAATAAAACATGGTCTACTGATTGAAGAAAGCACTTTATGGACTCAAACAAGCTCCTAGATCCTGGTATGATAGATTAGATAAATACTTGTTGAAGTTTGGATTTAGTAAGGGTATTGCTGACAACAATTTGTATTTCAAGCTGGATCAAGACAAAGAACTGATAATTGAAGTCTTTTTTTATGACATTATCTTTAAAGGTGATGATGAATTATGTATGAAGTTTGCTGATGAAATGAAAAGTGAATTTGAAATTTCAATGATTGGAGAACTGAAATTATTTTTAGGATTACAAATCACTCAATTAGAAGATGGAATATTTATATATCAATCCAAGTATGTAAGAGAATTACTGAAAAATTTTGGCATGGAAGATTCAAAGCCAGTTGATACACCTATGGTAATTAGATGTAAGCTAACATAGAAGGATGATTCTCCTAAAAAAAATCAAACAAGATATAGGTCAATGATTGGTGGATTACTCTATTTGACTCAGACTAGGCTAGATATAATGAATGTTGTGTGCATGTTTGCTAGATATCAAGCAGATCCAAATGAATCACATGTGACTATAGTAAAGATAATTTTAAGATACCTAAAAGGAACAGTTGATTTTGGGCTTTGGTATCCTAAGGATGATGATCTTATTCTGAGTGCCTTTACTGATGCAGAGTAGGCAGGAGATGTGGATGAAAATAAAATTACTAGTGGTGGTGCATTCTTCTTGGGGAAGAAATTGGTATCTTGGCTAAGTAAAAGAAGAATTTTGTTTCCTTATCTACTGCTGAGGTAGAATACATTGTTGTTGTAAACAATTGTACTCAATTTTTGTGGATGAAGAAAATGCTGAGAGATGTCAAAATTGAGTATGAAGAGCCTATTGCCATATTCTATGACAATTCAAGCACCATAAACATTTCTAAGAATCCAGTGTTGCATTCAAAGACAAAGCATATATCCATCAAATATCACTTCTTAAGAGATAAAGTGAGTGAAAAATAAGTCATACTGGAGTATGTGCCTACCAAGGAGAAAATTGTAGATATTTTCACTAAATTGTTGCCTAAGGATACTTTTGAGTACCTCAGAGGCAAGTTAGGGGTGGTTTCTCCTCCTGATCAGAACTAAAGATGCGGTTGCATTAGTGCATGAATTCATAGCCATATCTTATTCCAGATTGAAGTTATGGTGGTTGCTACTCATGGGGAGTAGTTAGATGTTTTAGATATGTGGTTTAGAGCTTGTGTAAATTTTCCATTGATGTCAAAGGGGGAGAAGTGTAATGTGAAAACCCTTTGTAGAACTAAGGGGGAAAAGAGAATTGTGTAAAGGGGAGATTGTTGGAAGAAGAGTTAGTTGCATTGAGGGTATATTTTCCACATCATATGTTGCCATCAATTCCAAAGGGGGAGATTATTGGATGTTGTGGTTGTCATTGATGTCAACACTATTAGCATTAAGTGTTCTAAAGGTTGTATATGTTGAGGAAATTGAGAAAATTAGAATAAATATGTTGCAGGTAGTTTGTGAAGCTATGAAGATCAATGTGGTGGGAATTTGTGTACATTGATAATCAAAATTCGTGCATTAAAGGGTTTGTTTCTGAGCCTATCTAGTATGTTTTCTCTAAGTTTTAGAGGTGTGCATCAAGGATTGAAGAAGTTATGAAGTTTTGTGTTCCTATAGTCATTCTGTCACTGTAGCAGATGTTTCTGGAAGAAGAGATTACAATTTTGATGAATTCAATTGTTGTGTACATTCTTGTGATGCTTCTAGATCATTCTCTATTAGTGTGGTATGTCTGTGTTATTTTATGTGTTCATGATCGAAGATTTTGTTAGGGTTAGAAGGTAGATATCTAAAAGTTAAATGCAGATTTTATCAATAAACCGAGAAATAAAATACACATAAAAAATTATAACACAGAGAATTTAACGTGGTTCACCCAATATGGGCTACATCCACCAAACCGCAACCATCCAATGATTTTATTATCCAGTGCAAAACATATTATAATATCACAAAAATAACATGCTAAAACTCCCCATCCCAACCGCTTATAACAAGCTTTTAGAAGCTACCAAAAATTAGGGTTTACAAAGTTGGCCTTTTTCTTTTTCAGTAGACCCTAGACCCCAACAAAGATACATGAAGAGTGTACAATAGTATGAGCAGTCACCACATACCAACATATTTTTCCGATGAGTGTTTGGGTTTTCATGTTCTTGGTCAACATGATGGTTGTAGCCTGTTGTGGATCCTCATGGATTAATTTCTTCTTTCTTAGCATGTTTGAGGGTGTTGTTTTGGGTCCTCACTATGTTTTGACTGACCTAGGTTGGTGCGTATTGAGATTTGTTCAGGTATTGAGGCCGACATTTTGTAATTCATTTATTATTTGTGGTCGACAGGGTTGTTGATGTAAATCCTTGTAGCAGATATATAAGAGTGATTTTTTCTTCATTTTGAAGGATACTCAGGTATGCTCCATGTATGTATGTGAAGTATATGTGCAAATAAAGTTTAGATCATTCAAGAGTAGAGCAAAGTGTGAAGAAGTATTTATGTGCCTAATTAGAACTGTCATCAGGATTTTGTAGAAGCTAATTTCTCAGTTCATCCCACTCTGATGGTTTTAATCTGAATGTCTTTGTAAGGTAGTGAGCTCTAGGAATTGTTCCTGAATGCAAGTGCATTCCCTATTCATTTTTCATTATACTTTTAATAGGGAATAATTATGGATTAACCTCCACCGTGGGTTTTTCCCTTAACAAGGTTTCCACATAGAAAAATCTCAGTTTTGTGTGCTTTTGTTGTGTTACTTAATTAACTCTTGCATGATTAATTATTAGATCTAAGATTAAATGTTGATTAAAGTACAATAAGTGTAAATTCTGTAAAAAATGTGGTGAAGGAGCACCTTAAGGTCTTTCAAAGGTCTTAGCAAATTTTTTCTTGTAGGTGGTTCTAGCCAACCACCAAGGTAATAAGGACTATTTGATAAAGTCCCAAGGTTGATTTGGTGTGTGTGTTGTGGCAAGTTTGTTTAGAGTCTTGAGTTTTGTGTATTCTTAGGACATCCTGTAGAATTGTCATGACAACTTTTCCTAAACACTAGGAAGCATTTATGTTTTTCTAAGCCTGACCTAAGGGTCCCAACATGTGGGGATAGGATATATAAGTTCAGACAAAACCTAACCTGACAGTTGGAAGAGTTGGAAGAGTTGGAAGTACTATTGTACGGATTGTGTCTTGGAAAGAACAAGTTTCTTGACAGTGTTTTTGAAACAAAGCCTTGATCCAATCAATTAATGGATTGAAAGGACTGAACTAATGCTTTGAATCTTTAATTTGTGATATGTGACTAATTTTTGCGGTATTAGTTTAGTTGTTTGGAACGACTGTTTAATAGTTTGTAATTTCTTTTGTTCTTTTGTTTCACTGCCCGATTCAGGGCCAGTTTTGTAAAAGATGCACCCTACTTGAATTCCCATGGCTGAACTTCCATGGACTCTTGGAATCAAGTAGGGGACCTTGTATATAGTGTAAATATGGTCTATGGAGTCTTTTTTTTTAGGGGAGTTAGTAAAACCACCAAGCTCTAGGCGAGTGGAGGGGCATTCTGGCTAGGTGCTTGTACAGAACAGAAGCAAGAGGGCTTGCTTAATGGATTGGTTTGTGCCAATCAAAGGTGTAGAGGTGTAGGGGTATGTTTCTTGGACATGTTTATGCAAGGAGAAGTGCAGGGGAATCCATTAAGGCACTCAATGAAGTGAAAGAAACCAGACAGTGTCACATGCCCTAAAAACCCTTAAAAATAGGGGTTTGGTGATAGACCTATGTACGGACACCAAGAAGGTCTAAAACCTAGGAAATCTAGGAGCCTAGGAGGTCTATAGAGAGAATGCCTAAAGATTTTGTGGGTTTGTTAAGGAAGTCTTGGAGTTATACCAGGAACACTAGTTTTAGGAGGCCTAATTGACCAAAAAGGCTACAAGGCCTAAAGACAAGGTTTACATGAATTCGATGGACAAATGAAGAAGGAATCCAAAAAGATGGATTAGAGTGAAGTGAGATCAACCAAGGAAAGGTTGGAAGACCTATTCCTAGTCCCAAGAATGGCTTGGGAAACATTGTGGCAAAGTTGAGCCCAAAGGTGCTTAGTAGGGGTGTGAGAGCAAAGGTGAGTGTTTGAAGTTGGTTGAGAGTTCTATAAGGAGATAGGGGTCTTAGGAGTGACCTCTGAGTAGGGTAGGGAAGAATACTCTAGTAAGACCAAAGAGTAGGTCTTAGAAAGAGAAAATGTGCTCTTGAGAGATAGTACTCCCCATCAAATTGGTATCAGAGCAAGTTAGAAGGCTTGGGAATTGAGAAATATATGTCAAAGGGACGTGAGTCCATAGGAGATAGCACCATGGTGACCAATGTAGAACTGGCTAGAGATTTGACAAAGCAACAAGAAAAGAACAAAAATCTTGAAGAAATTGTGGAGGAGATGAAGCACAAACTAGAAGAGGTTACAGAGACTGCAAGCAAGATGGAAGTGCAGTTAGCAGGGGTTAAAGACAAGGGTAAGAACCAAGTTGAGGAAGAAATAGAACCAGAACCTAACCCTCCATTAGTAGAGGAACCCTTCCTCAAAGCATTAAAGGCACTAAGTGGCAAGGCACTAGAAGGCATCCCTGTTTTCACTAGAAGAATGGATGTAGAATTAGTTATGGAATGGATTGAGTGAATGGAAAATCACTTTCAATGTGATGGGGTTATAGAGGCACAAAAGGTGAAGATAGCCAAATCAAGGCTAAGAGGATAGGCATTAACTTGGTGGAATTTTTTGCAAGAAGAAAGAGAGAAGGAAGGCAAGAAGCCAATAGGAAATTGGAAAACTATGGTGGCTAAAGTAAAGGAAAAATATCTACCTGAGGATTATGACATTCAATTGCATAAGAAGAGGCAAAATCTCAGACAAAGAGAACTAGATGTAGCAGCCTACACATAAGAGTTCCAAAAACTAAGCTTGAGTTCTAGAGTGCAAGAAATTGAAAGCATTAAGGTTGCCAAGTATCTAAATGGCCTTAGATGGAACATACAGGAAGAGTTGAGTCTCTTTACACTTACTAACCTCCATACTTGTTATCAGAAGGCTATTAAAGTGGAAGAAAAACTGAAAAAGAAACAAGATTCAAGTACTAGGGGTAGAGGAAAAGGCAGAGACCCTAGAGGTGGACATAGAGGAGTTTTGGGTGGAAGGAGCAATGAGAACAAAGGCCAAGGAGATTCTAAGGTTGGTGAACAATCCCATGAGACAAATAGTAGAGGGGGATATAGAGGTAGAAGTTCTTACAATGGTGGAAGAGGCAGATGAGGAGGATTTGGGAGAAACTCTCACTTTTCTTCCATGAAGTGTTACAATTGTGGGTAATTGGGTCACCCTGCATATAGGTGTCCTGATAAGCCAACATCTTCACAAGGTGAGAAAAGGATTTCTTATGTCCAAGACGAGGACTATTCTAAACACTCAGAGGTGAGTTTAAATTCGGAGAAAGGAGAGAATCTCATGTTGAGAAGGATCTTGATCAAAGCACCTATAGAGGATGAACACAAATAGAGGAGGGATATTTTTAGAGTCAAGTGAAAAATACTAGGCAAGGTATGCAAGGTCATCATTGATTCAGGATCCACTGATAATGTGATCTCAGAGGAGTCAGTACAGAAGTTGAACCTCACTAAGATACCTCATGTGTGTCCTTATAAAGTTACTTGGTTGAAGAAGGGGCAAAATATATTGGTCAATGAGCAAGTATGGGTTGAGTTTACCATAGGTAAGTATCAAGATAGGATACTATGTGATGTGTTACCAATGGATGCATGCCATCTATTCCTTGGCAAACCATGGCAAGGAGAACAAGTAATTATTCAAAAAGAATGGAGTAACTTACAAGATTCAGTCTTTAATAGAAGAAGCCACAGTGGAGAAGGTAGAATCCCATACACTTATGATGAGTGGGAAGGAATTCTTAAAAGACATGCAGGAGGAAGAAGGAGTTGGCTATGTTATCATGTTGAAGCCTGATGTATGAGCTCCTCGGTTTGCTTGCACCTTGCTAAGAGACTCAACTAGTCTCTTCTAGGAACCTAGTCTCCTCTAGGTCCTAATTGGATTAGATGATTAAATAAGTCCAATATTATCTCTATTCTAAGAGCTCTCCCTTTGTGCTTCACCTTGGAGGTCAAACAACATTTTACAAATGTCAAATTCCTGCTCACTTTCCCTCTTCACTTGAAGAATTCTAAGTGCCTTTTCCACTCCAAACTCATTCTTCATTACTCTTCTTTGTAGGGGTGTTTTTCCTTGTCAAGACCTTCATAAAATATCCATTTGAAACCATTTCATTAGATTCTTGAGCCTTGTTATGGTCGGATTCAACATTTCACTTTTAGAAGACCTCAAATTAGGCCTAGTTTTAGTAGTCTTTACCAGTCCTAAATTGCTATTGTTTGCAAAATAATTCCAAAGACTCTATAAATCTAATGACATATTTGAGTACCCTTTTAAGATTTTTAAATCACCCAATGATTCTTCTGGCATGACCGTCACCATACAGGGGGTTCCTATAACGTAGGGTGTGTAGGGTTTGGAGGCCTAGTTTCTAGGAATTCACTTATTTTCCTCTTCAAACATTACTCTAGTGTCTTTGTAAGATCTCTAACCTCCTCTCACATCAAGACCTATCCCTAACCCTCCTGGAACTGTATTGAAACCGTACTATACATCCTTTTCTTGCAAGAAACCATTAAACTTCTCCTCTAGCTCTCTAACCGAGCTCCTCCTGCTCACCTAGAGATCAATAGCTATAGGAAGCTTCTCCACTCACTGTCATGCTTCCTAACACTAATAAATATGTACACTACTAACTCCACTACCATTACACCCTTCCTTAGGTGTTTCTCAATGTTAGAGCTCATGGGGGAGCCATGAGAACACCAACTGGTCAAGACAGGACCAGCAGGAGCTCTACCACAAAAATGACTCAACTAACACTAAATCTAACTTAAACTAGCTTGATTAACAAATGGTAACTCTATCTTATTAGTCACCTTACCTTCATCTCCTTCTCTTGGTCTTAGCACCAATGCATAACCAACTCCTTCACCTTCTTCCAAAGCTTCTAAGAACTCCTTTTCACTCACCACAAGAATATTTGAGCCTGCAGTCCTCACCTCAGCATCTTCCTACAGCGACTGAATTTTGAAAGTCACATTGTCCTTCTTGAAAGAATATGAATTCTTTCCTCCATCATGTATGGCTTTATGGTCAAATTTCCATGGTCTACCTAGGAGCAAGTGACATGCATCCATAGGTAGCACATCACACAATACTTTGTCTTTGTACCTCCCAATAGAGAACTCCACCCATGCTTGCTCATTCACTAACACATGTTGGCCTTTATTGAGCCAAGTGACCTTGTAAGGATTGGTGTGGGGTATCCTTGTCAACTTCAGCTTGCTGACTACTTCCTCTGACACAATATTGTCAGTAGAACCTGAGTCTATGATGACTCTACATACCTTCCCCATCATTTTGCACTTTATCCTAATCAAGGACCTTCTTTGGCTTGGCTCCTCCTTCACCGGTTCTTTGATCAAAGTTCTCCTCATCATGAGATTCTCACCTTCCTCATAATGCAATAGAACCTCATAATGTTTATCAGCTTCATTTGATTCTTCATGAACTAGGTTAGTTCTCTTGTCACCACCATGTGAAGAACCACCTTTTTCTGGACATCTATAGGCCGGGTGCCCCATTTGATTGCAATGGTAACACTTCATGTTGGAAAAGTAGTTGCCTCTTCCTCCTTGTCCACCATTTCTTCCTCTAGAGTTAGAGTTAGAACTCCTTCCTCTACCACCTCTACTTGAGCTTCCTTCTTGCTGCTCACTGTATTTTGTGTCTCCTCGAGTCTTTGTTTCAGAACTTCTTCCACCATAGCCACCTCTTTGTCCTCTATTATCTTTCCCTTTACCTCTTTTTTTGGAGGTTTGCTCTTGCTTTCTTTTGATTTTCTCTTCTATCTTCAGGGCCATTCGATAGCATTGGCGAATGGTTTTGAAGTTCACCAGACTCATGTCTTCTTGAATAGACCACTTGAGACCATTCAAGTATCTTGCAAGCTTAATACTCTCATCTTCTACTACCCTTGATCTCAAACATAGTTTTTGAAACTCTTCGGTGTAGGCTTGGACATCTAAATCTTTTTGTCTTAGATTGTGTCTCCTTCTATGCATTTGCACTTCATAATCATCAGGAAGGTAGGTCTGCTTTATCTTGTTCACCATACCTTTCCAAGTAACTATAGGACCTTTTCCATCCTTTTCTCTTTCACTTTGCACAAACTTCCACCAAGTATGAGCTGAACCTCTTAGTCTAGACTTGGCCACCATAACCTTTTGTGCCTCTGAGATACCATCACATTCAAAATGTTTCTCAATGCTATCTATCCAATCCACAACTGAATCTCGATCCATTTGTCCACTAAACAGTGGCACACCTTCCAATGCTTTGAGTGCTTTTAAGAAATTCTCTTCAAGAATCACAGGGTCAGGTGTTGGAGCTTCTTCCTCCAACTCTATTTCCTTTTCCCTTGCTTCTTTTTCTTCCTTCTAATCTACCTTGTCTTTTACTCTATCTGCTATTTCTTGGACTTTATCCAAAAGTTGCTCCATTCGAGCCAATCTTTCTCTTAAAGACTTGTTGTCTTCTTCTTGTTCCTCTACCTTTTTGGCTAACTCTGCATTAGTCACCATTGTAGCACCTTCCATAGATGTATTCTCTCCCACAGATTTATTAGGTTGAAACATTCACCACAAGCCTGATCACATCAAGCTCTGATACCAATATGATGTATGAGCTCCTTGGTTTGCTTGCACCTTGCTAAGAGACTCAGCTAGTCTCTTCTAGGAACCTAGTCTCCTCTAGGTCCTGATTGGATTAGATGATTAACTAAGTCCAATCTTAGCTCTATTCTAAGAGCTCTCCCTTTGTGCTTCACCTTGGAGGTCAAACAACATTTTACAATGTCAAATTCCTGCTCACTTTCCTTCTTCACTTAGAGAATTCTAAGTGCCTTTTCCACTCCAAACTCATTCTTCATTGCTCTTCTTTGCATGGGTGTTTTTCCTTGTCAAGACCTTCATAACATATCCATTTGAAACCATTTCATTAGATTCTTGAGCCTTGTTATGGTCGGATTCAACATTTCACTTTTAGAAGACCTCAAATTAGGCCTAGTTTTAGTAGTCTTTACCAGTCCTAAATTGCTATTGTTTGAAAAATAATTCCAAAGACTCTATAAATATAATGACATATTTGAGTACCCTTTTAAGATTTTTAAATCACCCAATGATTCTTCTGGCCTGACAGTGACTGTACAGGGGGTTCCTATAACCTAGGGTGTGTAGGGTTTGGAGGCCTAGTTTCTAGGAATTCACTGTTTTTCCTCTTCAAACATTACTCTAGTGTCTTTGTAAGATCTCTAACCTCCTATCAAATCAAGACCTGTCCTAACCCTCCTAGAACCATACTGAAACTGTATTGTACGTCCTTTTCCTGCAAGAAACCATTAAACTTCTCCTCTAGCTCTGTAACCGGGCTCCTCCTGCTCGCCTAGACATCAGTAGCTATAAGAAGCTTCTCCACTCACTGTCATGCTTCCTAACACTACTAACTATGTACAATAATGACTCCACTACCATTACACCCTTCCTTTGGTGTTTCCCAAGGTTAGAGCTCATGGGGGATCCATGAGAATGCCAACTGGTCAGGACAGGACCAGCAGGAGCTCTACCACAAAAATGACTCAACTAACACTAAATCTAACTTAAACTAGCTTGATTAAGAAATGGAAACGACTTACAAATATGATATCAACACAATGCTGACACTAATTCAATACATTTGAAGTATCTACAGTCACATACACTCAACAATAATTGGCATCAACCAGAAAACACAGAAATTGCAGAATTTGCTTCTTTTCCCATTTATGAAAACTTCATTACAAAAATGACTAACTCCTTTCACAAAAACTTAGTCTCTACTCAATGATTTGAGTCTTTGGTCATAATGGATGTCCACTCCATGATTCTAGGCTTGTTGGTCGAATTCCTCCTCCACTTCCTATTCCAAAGGGAATCCAAGGGCAACCAGTTTGCATGCAACAAACAATGCAAACTGCCTTCTAATCTTTGGCATCTTTTTCCATGCCTTGAGTATTCTTCTTAGGACAATACTTCCCTCAAGAATTCGAGGAACCAACTCCATAAATGGCCTTAAGGAATCATTACAACCTCAATGAGTATTTAGCACAACATAAAGACTCCTAATCTTCTCCTATACAACAAAGCATAAAGAAACCTATTCTACTAACATTGGCAAATAGTGTGACCTTAGTCCTAAGGACTAAGGTCACCTAGAAATAAAATAAAATAACACAAACATTCTAACTTGGCTAAGGTTAGATACAAGCCAAAATGATAAAACATAGAGGTTAGCCTAGGTGCTCCTGCACCAAAGCCAAAGGAGGAGGAGTCACCTATTCAGTGACCTATGTCAGTAGAAGTGAAGAAACTGTTAGACCAGTTCAAGGACATTATTTGTGAAGGTACACCAGCCACACTACCACCTAAGAGGGCAATCAGTCATCAAATAGACTTTGAGCCAAGAGCAACATTGCCTAACAAGTCTGCATACAAGATGACACTGGAGCAGAACAAAGAGATAGGAAGGCAAGTTCAAGAGCTCTTGGACCAAGGGTTGATAAGAAAAAGCATAAGCCCATGCATTGTCCCAGTGGTGTTGGCTCCTAAGAAGGGAGATAAGTGGAGAATGTGTACTGATTCTAGGGCAATAAATAGGATAACTATTAGATATAGGTTTCCTATTCTTAGAATAAAAGATTTAATGGATTGTTTAGGGGGTGCTAAGTATTACTCCAAGATTGATTTAAAAAGTGGCTACTATCAGATTAGGATGAAAGAGGGAGATGAATGGAAGTCAGCTTTTAAGACCACATAAGGGTTATATGAGTGGTTGGTAATGCCATTTGGGCTTACAAACGCACCTAGCACGTTTATGCGGGTGATGAATGAGGTCTTGAAGGACTATATAGGAGTCTTTGTGGTAGTCTACTTAGATGATATTGGTGCGGGAGCACCTCGACTCTTGAAATTTATGACAAGCTTCATAATTTGTAATGGCTTAGGCAATTAGAATTTCGTGGGACCATGTTAAGAAATGGTTAAGTGTTTAAAATCGCAAATGTTATATTCATAAACAAGATTAAATAACAGTTGTAACCGAATACAGGGATAGTGATCAGTTTGCCTAACTACCCTAGAATCCCTATAAAGAGACAACATGTAACCGACTATGAGAAAGGAGAGGGAATAGAGTGCAACTACGGGAAAATAGTAAAGAGAGTAACAAAAGAGAGAAGAAATCGGGCTCTCTGGCCTTCGGCCAAAGAGCCATTTAGTGTATGAATGTTTTGCAGCATTAATATTTTGGAATATTTTGTGTATGAATGTTCACATTCCCGTTGTATCTCTATCTATTTTTGGTTTAGATGTTTTTCTAATTATTAATGCAGATGAGTTTGAGGAATTCGTTATTTGTGGACTGTGTTAAAATAGCCAAATGTTGTTTATGGCTCGGGTTCTTGATGACAGTCCTAAAAACCTTACATTCTTTCCTGGAGCAACTCGCGAACCACATCATGAGTGAGCTTGACCATTGTGTTGAGTAGTGTGTGTGACTCGACATTGAACAACATAGAGGTGGTAGATAGTTTTGGGGGGCTCGACTTTGCATAGCAGTATGGTGGCAAGGTGTAAGGAATTAGAGAATAGCGACTATGGAGAAAGAAAGTTCAAATATGCAGAAGCCTGAGCTGTCTTGAGTGGGTGAGAATGGAAAGGAAGGTGTCGACGCTGTAGGATATTGAGAGAAGGTGTTGAAAATTGATAGTGAGTTCTAGTTATACCATATCAGAATGGTATCAGAGCCTAGAAGGTTCTGAGCATGTAGAAGCTAAACTACACCAGGCAGTAGCATGGGTTCTTGGTTGCCAGTTGATCCATCCAAGCTACAGCCAGATGCAGATGTTCTTGCATGTGTGAAGATCTCAAGCTAGGGTCTTGGGAATGTCTCCACCATGATGTGGCTAGGTAGAAGGTGCAATGAGAGCAACCACTAAGAGAAGGGTGGAACGCATCTTCCAGAATCGTGTGTGGGTAAGATGGCAGTACGGTGGTGGTGTGAAGCAGCCACATACAGAGTGGTGGACAAAAACCAGCATAAACTCCATTGATGGGAGTCATGTAACACCAAGAGAGGAAGCAACGAAAGCATGAATTCAGTGATGAAGACACAGAGGTGAATGATTTATTTGTAGAATTCTCACCTCGGCATTTCCATGGGACTTGGAAATCTGTTAAGCCTGGGAGTATGGTGCAGGAGCACCTTGACTCTTGAAATTTATGACAAGCTTCATAATTTGTAATGGCTTAGGCAGTTAGAATTTCATGGGACCATGTTAAGAAATGGTTAAGTGTTTAAAATCGCAAATGTTATATTCATAAATAGGATTAAATAACAGTTGTAACTGAATACGGGGATAGTGAATAGTTTGTCTAACTACCCTAGAATCCCTATAAAGAGATAACATGTAATCGAATACGGGAAAGGAGAGGGAATAGAGTACAACTACGAGAAAACAGTAAAGAGAGTAATAAAAGAGAGAAGAAATCAGGCTCTCTGGCTGAAGTGTATGAATGTTTTGCAGTATTAATATTTTGGAATATTTTGTGTATGAATGTTCACATTCTCGTCGTGTCTCTATCTATTTTTGGTTTAGATGTTTTGCTAATTATTAATGCAGATGAGTTTGAGGAATTCGTTATTTGTGGACTGTGTTAAAATAGCCAAATGTTGTTTATGGTTCGAGTTCTTGATGACAGTCCTGAAAACCTTACATTATTTCCTAGAGCAACCCACAAACTGCATCATGAGTGAGCTCGACCATTGTGTGTGACTCAACATTGAATAGCATAGAGGTGGCAGACAGTTTGGGGGGGCTCAGCTTTACACAGCAGTATGGTGGCAAGGTGTAAGGAATTAGAGAATAGCAACTGTGGGGAAAGAAATTTTGAATATCCAGAAGCCCGAGTTGTCTTGAGTGGGTGAGAATGGAAAGGAAGGTGTCGACGCTGCAGGATATTGAGAGAAGGTGTTGAAAAATGATAGTGAGTTCTAGGTATACCGTATCAGATATCCTCATCTTTAGTAAAACAAAAGAGGAACATATGAAGCACCTAGAACTTGTGTTGAAGAAACTTCAAGAGGAGAAGCTCAACATAAATCTTGAGAAGAGTGAGTTTATGAGATAAGGGCTAGTCTACCTAGGATTTGTACTATCTCAAGGGGGATTGAAGATGGATAAGAGCAAGGTTGAATCCATTCTCAGTTGGCCTATTCCCAAGATAGGGACTGAAGTCAGAAGTTTCCATGGGTTAGCCCAATTCTATAGGAAGTTTATCAGAAGATTTAGTGAAATCTATGCACCCGTCCTTGACACCATCAAAGGAGGACTTAAGAAAAAGTTTGTGTGGACCAAAGAAGCCAATGAGGGGTTTAAGAGATTGAAAAAGGAAGTAGCTACCCAACCAATACTGGTTTTACCAAGTTTTGACAAACTATTCATAGTGGAATGTGATGCAAGCAACATAGTGGTGGGTGCATTCCTAAGCCAAGAAGGCAGGCCAGTGGCATTCTTTAGTGAGAGGCTAAATGAAGCAAATTCTAGATATTCATCCTATGACTTAGAGCTATATGCTTTAGTACAAGCCCTTAAGAAGTAGAGGCACTATTTTTTGCCTAAAGAATTTGTGGTATACACTGATAACCAGGCCTTAAGCTACATAAACACACAAGAGAAGCTCAGTTTGAGGCATGTAAAGTGGATGGAGTTTCTACAATCATACACGTTTAATATCAAGCACAAGAAAGTGGTCAATAACAAAGTTTCAGATGCCCTTAGCAGAAGGTTACTTACCATTCAGGAGATACAACTATAGAGTATAGGGGTTGAGGGGTTCAAGGATCTTTATGAAGTAGATTCAGATTTCTCAGAGATCTATAAGGTGTGTACTGATTTTGAAAATCACTTTCATAGTGAGTATGCAGACTACAGTTTACATAATGGTCTATTGTTTAGAGGGAAACAACTATGTGTTCCAAGAGGTTCCATGAGGGAGAACCTCATCAAAGAAAAGCACAACGGCAGTTTGAGTGGACACTTTGGGTTAAACAAGACCCTAGACTTAGTGGAGAGGTTCTATTGGTGGCCTAAAATATAGAGAGATGTAAGAAGGTACATTGAGCAATGCAGAGTGTGTCTGAAGGAAAAGGGGACATCAAAAAATGAAAGTCTTTACCAACCATTTCCCATTCCAAATAGACCATGGGAGTGCATAAGTATGGATTTCATAGTAGGGCTACCTAGGACACTAACTGGTTTGGACAGTGTGTTTGTGGTAGTATAAAGATTCAGTAAGATGAGTCATTTCATCCCATGCAAAACAACACATGATGCTAGTCACATTGCCCACCTATTCTTCAAGGAGATAGTAAGGATACATGGGTTGCCAATGAGCATAGTTGCAGACGGAGATGTGAAGTTCATGGGACACTTCTGGAAGACTCTTTGGAGGAGGCTAGGAACCAAATTGTCTCATAGTTCTGCATATCATCCTCAAACAGATGGACAGACAGAGGTGATAAATAGGGTATTAGGTAAATTGTTGAGGTGTCTGACTAAAGAGTATGGACAAGGATGGGAACAAGTTATTCCATGGGCATAATTTTCCTGTAATGATAGCACAAATAGGACTACTGGTATGAGTCCATTTGAAATTGTATATGGGTTACATCCAAGAGGTGTACTTGAGCTAAGAGACCTAAAGGGTTATCAAGGAATCAGTGGTCATGCTGATGATTTTTCTCAATCAATGAGAGAGGTTCATGAGCAAGTAAAGAAGACACTAATGGAGGTTAATTGGAAGTTGAAAGCTAAAAGAGATGAAGGGAGGAGAGATCTACAATTTGAGATAGGTGATTTGGTACTGGTATACGTGAACAAGGCTAGACTACAGAAGGTAATCCCAGGTAAGCTATAGATGAAAAGGATAGGGCCTTGCAAAGTGTTTGCTAAATATGGTCAAAATGCCTACAAGGTGGAACTACCCAAGGAGTTGTCCATGTCTCCTATCTTCAATGTGAAAGAATTGGTGAAATATAAAGGACCAAAGATGAATGATGAGCAGTATAGTACTGAGGTGAGTAAGGATGTGGAAGAACTCAAGGTAACAGATCAGATCATACCACAAGTTGACAAGATTCTAGATTCAAGGGTGAAGAAGAAGACTAGGCACAAGACATACATGGAGCACTTAGTGAAATGGAGACACAAACCAGAGTCAGAGGCTACCTGCATAGCAGAGAGTGACTTCAAGAAGCATGGTATCAGTGAGGAGTTCTTAACACCATAGGTTACTTAACTTCCTTGTTGCAGGGGGAGAATGGTGCAGGAGCACCTTAAGGTCTTTTGAAAGGTCTTAGAAAATTTTGTCTTGTAGGTAGTTCTAGCCAACCACCAAGGTAATAAGGACTATTTGATAAATTCCCAAGGTTGATTTGGTGTGTGTGTTGTGGCAATTTTGTTTAGAGTCTTGAGTTTTGTGTATTCTTAGGACATCCTGCAGAATTGTCATGACAACTTTTCCTAAACACTAGGAAGCATTTATGTTGTTCTAAGCCCGACCTAAGGGTCCCAGCATGTGGGGATAGGATATATAAGGTCAGAAAAAACCTAACCTAACAGTTGGAAGAGTTGGAAGTACTATTGTATGGATTGTGTCTTGGAAAGAACAAGTTTCTTGACTGTGTTTTTGAAACAGAGCCTTGATCCAGTCAATTAATGGATTGAAAGGACTAACCTAATGCTTTGAATCTTTAATTTGTGACATGTTACTACTTTTTGTGGCATTGGTTTAGTTTTTTCGCATGACTGATTAACAGTTTTTAATTTCTTGTGTTCTTCTGTTTCACTGCCCGGTTCAGGGCTAGTTTTGTAAAAGATGCACCCCACTTGAATTCCCATGGCTGAACTTCCATGGCCTCTTGGAATCAAGTATGGGACCTTGTATATAGTGTAAATATGGTCTGTGGAGTCTTTGTTTGTAGGGGAGTTAGTAAAACCATGAAGCTCTAGGCAAGTGCAGGGGCATTCTGGCTAGGTGCTTGTACAGAACAAAAGCAAGAGGGCTTGCTTAACAAATTGGTTTGTGCCAATAAAAGGTGTAGAGGTGTAGGGGTATGTTTCTTCGACATGTGTATGAAAGGATAAGTGTAGGGGAGGCCATTAAGGCACTCAATGAAGTGAAAGAAACCAGACAGTGTCACATGCCCTAGAAACCCTTGAAAATAGGGGTTTGGTGACAGACCTATGTACGGACACCAAGAAGGTCTAAAACCTAGGAAACCTAGGAGCATAGGAGGTCTATAGAGAGAATACCTAAAGATTTTGGGGGTTTGTTAAGGAATTCTTGGAGTTATACCAAGAACACTCGTTTTAGGAGGCCTAATTGACCAAAAAGGCCACAAGGCCTAAAAACAAGGTTTACATGAATTCGATGGACATATGAAGAAGGAATCCAACAATATGGATCATAGTGAAGTAAGATCAACCAAGGAAATGTTGGAAGACCTATTCCTAGTCCCAAGAATGGCTTGGGAAATGTTGTGGCAAAGTTGAGCCCAAAGGTGCTTAGTAGGGGTGTGAGAGCAAAGGTGAGTGTTTGAAGTTGGTGGAGAGTTCTATAAGGAGATAGGGGTCTTAGGAGTGACCTCTGAGTAGGGTAGAGAAGAATACGCTAGTAAGATAAAAGAGTAGGTCTTAGAAAGAGAAAATGTTCTCTTGAGAGATAGTACTCCCCATCAAAATGATTCTTCCCCTCTCTCAATTATCTGTCCTTGTTTTTCCAACACATGATTCTGCCTGAGTCCTTCAGTGACTCTCATATGGTTTCTTGTAAACAAAGGTATGTTTGCTTGCTTTCCATATTTAGGATTCTAGTGTTACTCCACCATTTTTCTTCCACTTCTTCTTTGCAGCAGTTCATCTCATTGAGGGGGGAGAGCGGGGAGGATTCTCCCACTGGGTTTTCTCCTCTTTCCCATTCATTGCATTTGTACATGGGTACCTAACATGGCCTTGTATTTGGGACCCATTCATGATTTCATGCATTCATCCTAGCATTAGGTGCATGGTTTTAGTCTCCCTAAGTTTCACTTAAGGGGGGCGTTGCTGTAATTAATTATTTAATTACACTTTATTAAGTTTACTTAGGTAATAATTAATTTACTTAATTAATAAGTAAGCTTTATTTAGTTGAGCTAATTTTAGTTCAAAATTAGGTTTTACCTTTAGGGTTATGCATAATTTGATTTTATAAAGCAATTCATCTTTTGTGATTTCTTAATTCCTAAATACAATTCATTTGCACATATTCATGCAAATTTCTTTGCTTTTTCTATTTTTCTCTTATGGAAGGTTTTTTCTGGTTTGCATGTTTGATCTTGGTTTCTAACAATAGTGAGCCTTCCTTCTTGAGTAGTGAGCTCTAAGAAGTGTGCCTGAATGCAAGTGCATTCATCATATTGTAAAATTTATTTTGAGTATACTCAGATCATATTGTGGATTGGCCATCGACTATGGTTTTTCCCCTAACAGGGTTTCCACATAAAAAAATTTGTGTTATGTTGTTGTGATTGTTTACCTCATTTTTATTTATTATGGTTGAATGTTACTATTTATTTGAAGATAAAGATTACTAAAGTTAATTTTTTCACAACATTGATTCACCCCCCTCTTAGTGTATTGTGTTTCCAACAATTGGTATTAGACAAGGTTCCTCGAAAGAAGTCTAACAACTTGGGGAGTACTTGGAAAGTGTTTCAATTGATTCAAGCAGTCTTCAACAACAACTTTTGGTGGCCCTAGATTAACTTGATCACTCAAAGGTTGAAGTTCAGAAATTGCAAGAAAACCTCATGGATGCAGAGAAATTCATCGATTCTTTGAAAGATAAAATCAATAAGTCCAAGGAGAAGAGAAGGGAACTCTATGATTAGATTAAGCAGAATGACAGCCAAAGCATTGAAGATGAGCAACTAAGTCAAGCCTTAAAAGAAAAGATAGAAGAATGTGAAAAGATTACCAGAGATAATATTGTCCTAAAGAATAAGATGTAATCTATCATGATGAGGATGACCAAGGAGCTAGAAGATGAAAAAAAGAATGAAGAAAACCTAGCACAATCCTTGAAAGAAAAATATGAAATATGTAGTCGATTGGACAATGAACTGAAACAATCTAAAAACAATGAGGAGGTGCTTGAAAAGAATATTGATGATCTCATAAATGAATTTGCCACTGCAAATGAGTACAAGGAGAAGTTCAAAGCTAGCTCAGCCAAGCTTGATGAAATAATTAAAGTTCAGAGGACTAATGGTGATAAGAGAGGTCTCGGATATGAGGAAGGAGAAATTTCAAAATCTAGACAAAGGAAATCAATTGAACAAATCTGGAAGGTATCTAGTAAGAAAACCTAATGCCCAGAGATTCAATGGATATTGTTTCAATTGTAATAAATCTAGACACATGGCTACTCAATGTAGAACTAGGATGATGTTGGAAACAAGCCACACTGAGAGGGGGGGTGAATCGGTGTTGTGCAAAAGTTAACTTTAGCAATCTTTAACTTTAAAGAATTAATAACCTTCATTCATAATGCATAAAAAAGAAACGAAAAAAAACACCATAACACCAATATTTTTACATGGAAACCCTGTTAGCGGAAAAACCATGGTGGATGGCCAATCCACAAGTATGATTCTGAGTATACTCAAAAGTTAATATTACAAGGGAATGCACTTGCATTTAGGCACACTGCCTAGAGCTCACTACTCAAAAGGAAAGGGCTTGCTTCCCAAGGGATCAGATTAAAACCATCTGAAGATTTGAACTAAAAGATTAGCATCTAGAATACCTGATTACAGTTCTAATTAAAGCACATCAATTGGTATGTTATTCTACATACTAAATCTGGAATTCTACTTTGCTTTGCTTATGGACATAACATAGATCATCTATGCGCAAGTGAAACTACACATTATTGCACCTTTGATCTACTCTAACTTGTTGATCAGACAATAACACAATTCATACATCACATAAAATGATATGGAGGATCAAGTATATATATCCACAATATATGTTTCTTTTACAAACTATTGGCTTCAACAGTACACAAGATAATTACAATTATCAGCTCATATTATGGGAAATATACAATGAGTACCCATAAAAGTTGGCCACAACTTGGCTAGGACCCAAATAATGACATACAAACATAGATATACTTAATTACTTAGTTCCCATACATTTGTCTTTCTATATTCAAGTAGTTGACCTTAATACAAGAAAACCTGAGAACACAACAACTAACTCTTCTATCTTTCACATAATCTGGTACGAGCCACTATGCTTGAGAAGAGATGGGTATAATCTACCAACAAGAGTTCCCTGAGATGCACAAAGAAAAATAATAGTCGGAGATGATCTTATAGATTGAAGAACTCTAAGTTACGGGATACACTGTTCTCACTTCATACTTTCGAGTCTTCTTGCCGGTAGGAGAAAATGATGCAGTGTGGACCTGATGGATGATTATGGTTGTCGTCAATGATAACACCAAGTGATCCTCATAGTGTCTCTTTCCAACAATCTCCCCCTTTGGCATTGATGGCAACACTTAGTGAAAAATTACTAAGTGTCCGATCAGTACCAAGATAGACTGTACCGCTCAACAAAAATTCAAAAATGTGATTCTCCAATTCTCCCCCTAAGAAGATTAACCATTTTTCACTCTATTTATTCTCCCCCTTTGGAATCAATGGAAAAGGTGGGTGTCGAATGCCAAAAATGTATTGATAGAAAAAGAAATTTTTTGAGCAAAAATTGTAACTTACATGAACTGAAAAATATCACCAAAGTCTTTCTTCAATTGAACCAGATTTGTATCGTAAATCCTTCTAAGACTTTCCAAAATTGTAATGTGACCATAGATCATAAAGGATTGAGTCTTTGTGGACTCCAAGTTGGATGGATCTGCAACTTTTAAAGATTCTTCTTCTTCTTTGAGAGCACTTGACAGTAAGCCAAGTTTTGGACAAATGATGCTCTGGAGTTCACAACTTCTGAAAATAATTTTGTCATTTTCATGTTTCAACCCTTGTATATTACTGAGCAGAGACATCAGTTCTCCTTCTTTTTTCCCAACACTACTGGTTACTGGATCAAATGGTTCTGAGATAGAATTTTGTTTGAGTTCTAGCTCCTTGACCTTCTTTTCATTTTCCTTTGTAAATTTTGAGAAAGATAGGCATGCTTTATAAATATTTTCACCTTTAGACAGAGCATCCTTCACATTCTTAGTGCATGTAGTCAAGAGTGTTTTATCTTGATCAATCAATTATATCATGCTACTAAATCTTTTATCATTGAATTCTTTTTGTACTTTTGTCATGGATGATTTTTCAAATGACTCAAAATGAGTGTCAATAGAGCTGATTAGCCTTTTTAGCTCACAGGAGGATGAGCTAGCCGAATCTTTTATATAAGATGGCATTAGTTTCTCCAATACCCCAGATGCCATATTTAACAGTTCGTTATCCTCAATGTGAGATTTTAGTAACTCCTTTCTTTCTTGAGCTTGAATGAGTGTAGCTATTCTCATCTTCTAAACTAGGCTCAAGGTAGATAGGTGAATGGGACCATCGATCAATTCTACATCCAATTCTTCCTTTTGTGCAAACAAAAATTGCTTGACAGCTTCAACAATGTCTCTTGTAGCAACCGAAACTTCTTCCTTTTCCTTGACAAGTATTTTCCCAGCTAAAGGTGAGGGATTAGCTTCATATTTTTCAATGGAAAATTTTTCAGGTATTTCTACCTTTTCAACTGAATTATTTTCAGATGCCTCCACTTCCATGGGAATTTTAGTGTTAGTATTAGCACCAACATCATTATTAGCATTAGATCATCAATATTTCCTTCTCCTACTTCATTTTCTGAATCAGGGAAAACATTATCAACATGGGTTTCCTCAGTCAGAGTATCAATTTTTTTACTTAGCAATATTTCTCTTAGAATTTTCTCTGTTTCCTTTGTGAATTATTCTATTTTACCAATCATAAGTTGGTTGACCCTTGTTTTAATCTTGAACTTCTTTTGTGATCTATTCAGGAGTGCCTTCATTTTATCTAGAGACATAGCGATACATAGTTCAGCTAGAATCCTTTCTCTCATTTGTTTTTCTTCATTTCTATCACTTAACCTCTTGGCTTCCAGAATGTCATATAATTTTTTTGGCAAACTATCCATTATTTATATCAGAACTTTATTGAAAGAATTCATGTTTTTTATAGTTGCCTCTTCTAGAGTTCTTTTATCAGAAACATTGAAAGATTCATACCATTTCTAAAGCAGTTTTAAGTTTCCAACCTAAACCATAGCTTTTTCAATAGCTTGCACAAACATACCTGATTCATTTGCCTTTTCTTTCTTCTTGGCTTGATCACCTTCACTGGAAGAATTGCTTTGTGTGACTGCAACTACTTTAGTACCTTGATTCTGGATCTCCTTGATTTCTTTATCAAATTTTGTCTCCTCATCATGTGAGATAACCATATATACTCTTTTTCTTTTCTTCTTTCCTTCCTTTTCAGATCTTTTAGGCTCAAATTTTATGGGAGTGACCTTTTCTATAGGGAATGATTGGGATACATAGCTTCTTGTAGTCTTAGCTCTGCTAGATTGCACTACTAGACCATCTAATTTTGTCTTTGATGCCTCTCTGGCGGCTTGTCTTGCTACTTCATCTTCAACTCTTTTCTGTCTACCCTTTTTTATCAATTCTGGAGATATTCCCATGTTTTCTGTGAAAATATCAACTTTTTTTCTCACATGCTTAGTGCCAACAGGATGTCTCAACTCACTATGTACCTATTTATTATATTCAGCATATGTTCTGAATCTTTCCTCTGTCGGATCAATTGGTTTTCTGAGGATATGTTGAGCATACATATGTCTAAGACTGCTCCATCAACTTCATAACCCATAGGCCTAATCCAGACCGTTCTACAATTAGCGGCCTCCATCATACACTAATCAATTATCACCATAAAACAAATAAAATATTTGTATTTTTCTACAATAGAGGTAGGAATCCTCTCTCTTGCTCGCATCATATCCTGGAAATCCTTGAAATATCCCCACATGGTGGAATTCCTTGATTTTGTGTCCCCGATACTATACAACTGATCTCTGATTTGTTCAATTATTGGAGTGTCTTTTCTCTACTATTCAAACTTGACGAATTCTCAAAATCTCATTCATAAAATAACAAAACAAGCATAGAAGCAGGGTACCATAGTTCAAGAATGATTGTTTCTTGTCCTTCTTTATTTTGGCCAGATTTCCATGAGTTGGATCCTCAACAACTTACATAGATCATAATCAGAATTTTCTTTAATCATTTGGTAGGCTGTATAAATTGTTGTGTCGGATACTGAATTTTCTTAGCTAGAATGGTAGATTTTTTAGCCAATGACCATGGATGCAAATTTTACATCTATATTAATGATATTTTCTATGTTCATAGCCCTTCTGTTGTAAGTTGATCCAGTTGCATCTATGACAATTTAGTTTTTCACATATTTGAGAATAGGCAACCCACCAGAAGAATTCAAATCGGTTACGACACTAATGGCTTCCTTAGTTTTTTTGAATGGGATGGTAAGCCAAGTGTATTCATCATGTACTTGAATTAGAATATATCAAATCCATTCCAATTCCATAAAAATGGAAAATTTAGCCATCTATACAAATTTATTTGTTTCCAAACACATAGATCGTAGTCAGCATTTTCTTTAATCATTAGGTAGGCTGTATAAATTGTTGTGTCAGATACTGAATTTTCTTGGCTAGAATGGTATATTTTATAACCAATGACAATGGGTGCAAATTTTACATCTATGGGTATGTGTAGGATCATGATGGACCAAAAAGTGGCGATATGTAAGCCATATGATGGCCCATGTGGCTGATGAAATATTTTTTACCCAAAATTGATGAAACGAAAAGGGTTTTTAGAGAAGATTCTTATGTTTCCACCAATAAAAATTATTTTGTACTTTGAATTTAATAAATAATTACTATTCATTTTATATTAGAATTACGAATAAAGTCCTAATTGATAGGCAAATTGAAAAACATCTATAACTTTCAAATGGTATCCTTTTTTTTGAATCTGACACATGCGCCACATTCTATGTTTTTCATACTATAAGATTAAAAAAAAAAATTGAATTTCATGAATTTTTTATGAAGTTAAGGTGGTTAGATAGACGAGATTTTAAATTTTCTAAAAGTTGTAATAAAAAATCCATAATTAATTATTTACATGGAAACAAATTATAAAAAAATATGCATCACATCATGACATGAGTCCTCTACTTATATGTAAAATCTTATAAAAGAATATTATCATTTTATTGTGGTTAGGGTGGTCAGATAGATACCTACTTCTTATTTTTACCCTAAAATTTAAATACTACTCCATTGAAATTACAAATTTTCACCAAATAGATTTAAAAAAAAAAGGTCTAGTAGTTTAGAAACTACATTCAATTTTCTACAGATTCAATTTTTACATTTTTTTGAAATAATATAGATAACTTATTCAAATTTTTATGTCAAGTTGTCTAACTCTTACTTTTTGTCTTTTTATTGCCACTTAAGGGCATGTTTTTTCCATGATGATTGTGGACATACCCCTATATCAGTGATTTTGTCTATGGTCATAGCTCTTATGTCATAAGTTGATCCAGTTGCATCTGTGATAGTTTGGTTTTTCAGAGATTTGAGGATGGGCAACCCATCAGAAGAATTCAAACCGATTATGGCACTGATGTCTTCCTTAGTGATTTTTAATGGGATGGTAATCCACATGAATTCATCATGTACTCAACTTAGAATATATCAGACCAATTCCAATTCCATAAAAATGGGAAATTTAGCCATCTGTACAAATTTCTTTATTTCCAAAATCTTATGCTCTAGCTTTACATGGAAATCTTCATCAACAATGTGATGTCTATATAGATCCAAAAGTTGGGAGCTACCCAGTTCTCAAGATTCACATGGATATAAATCCTAATGTATTTCATATGCAAAACTCCATGCGGGAACGATGAAAAGGCTCCTAAAGGGTCAATCTCAAGAGATTTATAGGGATGCCATTTGAATTTCAGTCGAGGATGATCCTTGACTTCTACTACCAAAGGAGTACTCATTTTTCTAGAATCACAAATTTATAGAGTTTCTGTAAAATACCTTATTCCCCGGATTGTAATTGAAATGTTGAATCTCTTCTGATGCTTGAATTATGCCTCATGTCACCAAAGATCGCTTGTGAGCTCTCCAAACTTCTTTTCTTCAAGATGTAAGGTGAAAAATGAAGTGTGAAATGAATTTTAATTCTTTTCTCACCTAACACTTTTATTCATAATAGATGTTGTAACCCTAATACATTTGGTTACACTGTATTTGTACATAGTGACAAGAAAACCATCTGCAGATCTCCATTTCAGCATATTGATCCCTCTAATGAGTTCAATGGAATCTGTTGGTTGATCATGCATCTACTAAACACATCTACATCCTCTGTCACTTTCCAGTTAGGGGTTCATCTGATTTTCTTTAACTCCCCCTAGGCCATATGCTTGAGACTAATTCTCGAAGGAATTACCAAAAGCAAGTTTTGGTGCTGGCACACTCTCTTCAGTAGAAGGTTCTTTCTTTATCGATTTCTTCTGAATTTGCTGCCTTACTGTATCTGTAGTGATTTTTCCTTTTCCTTTTCCTTTGATTCTTCCTGCATATTTTTCTTTCATTTTACCATACCTTTTTTGTTCCAGCAATATGTTGCTATATGACCAAATTTGTTGCAGTAGTGGCATATAACATTTCTTTCACAAACAAGTTGTTTCGTTGATTTCCTCTTGATTTGCATTGGTTAGCAGTATGACCAAATCTATTTCATGTGTAACATCTAATATTTGTATGAAATTTCTTCATCATGCTTCTGCATTCATTCAACTTATGACCTATCTTATTAAAATTCAAACACTTTCCTACAAAATGTGTACCACTTTGATTGATCCTAATTCTACACTGAGAAGCCATATGTCCAAACTTATTGCATTTAAAACAGTATCCACTAAATTTCTAAGCATTAGGTTGTCTTACCAAATACCTTCCAGGTTTATTCATTTGGTTTCTTTGCCTGAATTCTTTTGTTCAAAATCCTTTTGTCTTGATTTAGAGCTTTCTCCTTTTTCAAATCCAAGACCTCTTTTGTAACAATGAGTCCTTTCATTATCAATTAGTTCATTGAGCATGGTTGAGCTTGATTTGAACTTTTCCTTGTATTCATTTTCATCGGAGTGTTCATTTCTAACATCATCCAACTATTTTTCAAGAACTTCTTCATTATTTCTAGACACTTCCAATTCATCATTTAATTGACTACATACCTCAGATTTTTCTTTGAGGGATTGAGCCAAACTTTCTTCATTCTTCTTTTTTCCTTCAATTTCTTTTGTCATCTTCATCATGATGGATTCTAATTCAAGCTTGAGAACTATATTAGATCTTGAGTAAGCTTTTCACATTCCTCTATCTTATCTTTCAGGGTTTTACTAGACTAATCATCTTCATCATTCTGTTGAATTTGATCACATAATTCCTTTCTCTTTTCTCTTGACTTACTGATCTTGTTTCTTAAGGACTCAATGAATTTCTTTGCATCTTTGAGATTTTCTTGTAATTTTTGAACTTCAGATTTTGACTGATCAAGGTCATCTAGGGCCACCATAAGTTGTTGTTCAAGATTGCTTGAATCCATCCACATATTTTCCAAGATCTCCCCAAGTTGTTAGACTTCTTCTTCTTTAGAGGAACTAGCTTTGATACCAATTGTTGGAGACAAGCCACATTGAGAGGGGGGGGGGGTGAATTAGTGTTGTGCAAAAGTTAACTTTAGCAATCTTTAACTTTAAAGAATTAATAACATTCATTCATAATGCATAACTAGAAAGGAAACACAACATCATAACACCAATATTTTTACGTGGAAACCCTGCTAAGGGAAAAACCACGATGGATGACCAATCCACAAGTATGATTCTAAGTATACTCAAAAGTGAATATTACAAGGAAATTCACTTTCATTCAGGCACACTACCTAGAGTTCACTAGTCAAAAGGAAAGGGATTTCTTCCCAAGGGTTCATATTAAAACCATCTGAAGATTTGAATTAAAAGATGTAGTCGACCTTAATACAAGAAAACCTTAGAACATAACAATTGAATCTTCTATCTTTCACATAATTTGGTACAAGCTATTGCGCTTAAGAAGAGATGAGGATTATATACCAACAAACTTTCCTTGAGATGCGCAAACAAAAATAATAGTTGGAGATGATCCTATAGATTGAAGAACTCTGAGTTATTGGATATGCTATTATCACTTGATACTTCTGAGTCTTCTTGTCAGTAGGAGAAAATGATGGAGCACGGACCTGATGGATGATTATGGTTCCCATCAATGACAGCACCAAGTGATCCTCACAGTGTCTCTGGCCAACAGATGAATTCAAGTGGCCCATCATTCTTAGGTCAGTGCTTTAATTGCAATAAGTTTGGTCATATGTCAAATGAATGCAGAAATGTGATGAACAAATTTCATAGAGTTATTAGATGTTATACATGCAATAGAGTTGGTCATATTACTAACCAGTGCAGATCAAGAGGAAATCAATGGAACAACTGGTTTGTATAGAGAAATGTTGTGTGCTATAACTGCAACAAATCTGGTCACATTTCTACATTTTGTTGGAACATAAGAGGTCTGATAAATCAAAGAAGAAACATGCAAAAGAATGATAAGGAAAAACAAAAATTCACTATAGATGTGATCAGGAAGAAAATGTAGAAGAAATGGGTGAAGAAAAGTCCCTCTAGTGAAGAAAATGTGCCAGCACCAGAATCTGCTTCTGGTAATTCCTCCAAGAATTAGTTTTAGGCCTTTAGCCTTAAGGCCTTTGGCCTAGGGGGAGTTCTCAAGAAAATGTTTTAACCCCCTAACTGGTAATTGAAACCGGATGTGGATATGTACAAAAATTACATAGATGCTCTACAAATGTTGCTGAAACAATTGGAGAGAGCATTATGCATTATTGGTGGTCTGCAAAAGAATTATCCATCACAGTACATGAAAATAAGGTAATCGGATGAGTTAGGGTAAAAATAATTTATTGAAACAAAAGGGTTAGGTATGCACGTCATAAAAATTCATTTCTATCCTTCATTTATCACTTTGCATTTTTAAGAAAATAAGGAGAGCTCTGAGGCGAACTTTAGCGAATTAAGGCAAGATTTAAGTGTGAAGGTGATTCGGCAATCAAATTTCGATCCGACGAAAATGTATTTATCAGAAAAACCCTATGAATTTATGAATTGGTCAAAATGAATACTCCTTTAGTAGTTGAAGTCAAGGACAAACCTCATCCCAAATTCAAGTGGAATCCCTACAAATCTTTTAAGATAGACCCGATAGGAGCATTTTCATCTATGTCACATAAAGTTTTACATAGTGAAGATATTAAGGCATATATTCACATGAACATTGAAGAGTTAGGAAGCTCACAACTACTTAATTTGTATAAAAATCATTTAATAGAAGATGACTGTGTCAAACTGTAATTCAAAACCCTAGAAGGGAAGACATCCACATAGATTGTGAAATTTTCCATCTTTGAAGAGAATGAATGGGTTCGGTACATCTTGAGTCGAGTTCATGTATAATTCATGTGGTTGAATATACCATTCAAGATAACAAAAGAGGCTATAAGTGTTATTACAAGCTTAATTTTCTCTGGTGGATTGCCAATTCTGAAATCAGTGAAGAATAAAACTATCACTAATGCAACCGACTCCAAGTATGATAGAAGACCAATGACAATTGATGGAATTATTTATGTAGATGTAAAATTTGCATCTATGGTTATTGGGTATAAAATCTATCATTCCAACAGATACAATTTTGTGTTCAGTACAACCATTTATGTAGCCTATCAGATGGTAAAGGAAAATGCAAACTATGACCTATGTGAGTTACTAAGAAGTCAGCTAATGGAAAATATTGGAAAGATCAAGAAAGACAAGAAAAATTCCTTCAAGTATGGTAACTTTCTACTATGCTTATTCCTCTACTTCATGAATGAGGTTCCGGGATTTAGAAAGATTCATTGGGAAAAAGATAAACTCATAGCCACGCAAATTAGAGATCTCTTTCACATATTTGTAGACTCTAAGACAAAGAATGCCGCTATTTGGGGATACTTCAAGAGTTTTCATAATATGATGCAAGCAAGAGAGAGAATTCCTACCTCTATTATGGAGAAGTATAAGGATACAATTTGTTTTATGGTAGATATTGATCAATGCATTATGGAAGCTTCTAATCCCATAATAGTCTAGATCATGCCAATGGGATATGAATTTGAAGAGAACATTCTTGAAATGTATGCACAACATTTACTGAGTAAGCCTTTGGATTCGATGGAAGAGAGGTTCGGTACCTATTCAAAAAAGAACATATAGGTGCATGATGAACTCAAGAAACCTATTTTAGTAAGAAGAGTTAGAAAGAAAGTATAAATCTTTGTTGAAAGTATGGGCATACCCGTAGAGAAAATAAGAGAAACTAGAAGGAAAAGAGAAGAAGTTGAAGCAGCAAAGTAGGTAGCAAAAACTGAATCATCTAGTCTGGTAGCACCCTCTACCAAAACTAGGTCAACAAGGAGCTCTACACCCCCATCCACTCCTACAACAAAGCCAATTCCTGTGAATACATTTGGTAATGATGGAAAAAGAAAGAAAGATAAAAGCAAAAGATTATGTGTATAAGTCTCTAAAGATGAAGAGATAGAATTAGATGAAGAAGTCAGAAACATAAAGCATCAAGGTGCTAAGGTAGCCACAGTTTCTAAAGAGAAATCCTTCAGTGATGAAGTCAAAACCAAGAAGAAAGAAAAAGTTGATAAACTAGGTATGCCAGTAGAAGAAGTTAAAAGAGCTTTGATCAAGGATGGCAATCTTAAGCCACTCCATAAATGGTATGAAACTTTTGATAAACCATGTCAAAGAACTCTTGAGGAAGGAACAATAAAATATTTGAATATTTTCAATAAAGTTCTTATTGAAATAATGCCCAGTTTACGTAAAATTTTATATGAGATTTTGGAAATGAGGAGAGTCAATGCTAGAATAGAAGAAGAGAAAATGAGATAAAGAATCCTTGCAGAATTGTGTCTGGTAATGTCTATGGAAAATATGCAGGCACTCCTGAATAAAGCCAAAAAGGAATTCAAGATGAAGAAAAGAGTGAATAATCTCATGATCGATTTGACTGATGAGGTTACAAAAGAAACTAAGAAAATATTGAGAAAGATTATGTTAAATGACAAAATTGATGTTGTTACCAAGGAAACACATGTTGAAGATGTCCCATTTGGTTCGAAAGGAGAAGCAGAAGAAGAAAAACTTGATACAGCTGAGGATACTCTGATTCTTCCTGATATGGACAATATAGAAATACCTATGGAGATTGAGACTTATAAAATTGTATATGTTGAGAAGGATGAAGAAATTGAATTTCCAGAAGTTAAGAAAGAACCTGGAGCTAAATAAATAATAGTTGAGGAAAATAAATTTGAGGTAAAGGAAGTTTAAATGGAAGCAAGAAACACTGTAGGGGCAATGAAGAAGTTTTTGATAGAACAATAGGAAGAAATTAATCCAAAATTGATTGAAGGTCCTATTGATCTATCCACCTTGTCTCCAATTCATAAAATGAAGGTAGCATCATTCTCCCAGGCGAAGGCTAAAGAAGAATTGTTGAGGTCTCACATTGAGGACATTGAACTCTTAAACCTTGCATCTAGAGTTCTGGAGAAGATATTGCCTACCCATGTCAAAGATCCATCGGGTTCCTTCTCCAATGAACTGAAGAAGCTCATAAACTCTATAACTACTCATTTCGAGTCACTTGAGAAGTCAGCTATGATTAAAGTTTAGAAGGAATTTGATGCCAAAAGGTTTAATGGGTTGAAAGAAATGATTGCTAAGGATAAAATTCGGTTAGCCACGTGTGTGAAAAATGTTCAAAATGCCCTATCTGAAGGTGGAAAGATTTATAAGTCATGTTTGAATTTGTCAAAATTTATTGAAGCCAATGAGAACAAGGTTAAAGATCTTGAAAAATAGTTAAGTGTTATCTTTGAAGCCTTTGATCCCTTAGCTGGTGGTGTTGCAATGCAAGAAGATCAAATAATATCTCTATTTGAAAAAATAAGGAGCTTGAAGCATGAAAATGAAAATTTGTGGAGAAAGTATGTGAACTTAGAGGCCTAATTAGTGTAAAAATTGAGATAATGTCAACTGCACTAAAGGAAGGTGAAGATACTATGGCAGTTAGTGATCCAACGAACTTGGAGCCTGGAGAGACACAATCCTACTTAGTCTATGGTCACATAGCAATGGTAACATATCAATAGGATCCTACTTAGTTTGTGGTTACATAATAATAATTTGAACCACTTTAAGGTTCAATTATGGTCAGAGTTATATATTTATTAAATTTAACTAGTTCAAATTAGGGTTAGGGTTAAGGTTAGTTTGAATTTAGTTAGTATTTAATAGTTAAATCCTCATTTCTAATATATAACTCTAACCATGATATTGACCTTGACCCTGACTCTATTACATCTTAACCCTAATCCTAACCATAATTGAACCCCACAACACTAACCCTAGTTCAAATAAGTTTAGTGTTTAATTACTATTACAACTCATGTAGGGTTAAATTTAACCCCCTAACCCTAATTGAACCTTAACCCTAGCCATAGCTTAAATCTAACCCCATTAAAGCTTACCCTAATTTACCCTAATTTACTCTAACCCTATAACCCTAATCAAACCTTAATTGAACCCTAACCCTAACCCCAACCCTAATTTAACATTAACCCTAAACCTAACCCTAATTAAACACTAATGCTAACCCTAACCCCAAGCTTTATTGCTGAATCATAAGCCTAAACTAACCCTCATTAAATGCTAACCCTAACCATAATCAAACCCTAACCCTAATTTAACTATAACCCCAACCTAAATAATCCGCACCCTAACCCTTCTTCCAAGCCTTCTCATAACCCTAAATTCATTCTAAAATTTAGTTATATATCAATTAAAATTAAAATTCATTCTACACTTAAATTAAATTCTAATATAAATGCTAATTTTTAAAATTCACAATAAAATTAAAGTAAATTCTAATTTCTAAAATTCATTCTAAAATTAAACTAAATTCTTATTTCTAAAATTCATTGTAAAATTAAACTAAAATTTGATATATAACTTAGATTTCATTCTAAAATTATTAAACTGAATTCATTCTAAAATTTAATTATATACCAATTAAAATTAAAATTCATTCTAAATTTAAACTAAATTCTAATATATTCCAATATATATATATTAATTTCTAAAATAGTAAATTCTAATTTCTAAAACTCATTCTAAATTTAAACTAAATTCTAATTCGTACGTTAATTGAGAGAATCTGGAGGAACAAAGCAATTGGGTTATTTATTAAGGCCCAACTCGGGTTGTTCTTGAGTAGATCTGTTGGTGAATTCAAAAAGAAAAATTTAATAGTATTGGCGATAGCGTTAGCCGTTTTGGTTCATCCTTCGCGTCAGATGAGCAGGCATCAAGTATTGTCGAAATTTTTAGAGAAGATGAGGTCTGGTGTGAAGAGGGAGGCAGAGGAATGGGTAGCTCCTTCCATTAGCAGTGAGCTCAATCAATACGCTCAAGATGGATTGCAGGAGAATGACAAAATAAATGCTCTGCCTGGCCAGCCAGCTGGAATAACGTTTGCACAGTATGCGGGATATGCGACGGTTGATGCAGAGACGGGAAGAGCACTTTTCTACTATTTTACAGAGGCCACTGAAAACCCATCTACCAAGCCTCTGCTCCTCTGGTTCAACGGAGGTATTCTCCTGTCCATATATTTTACTTGTTTTTCCATTAAGATCGATTAAAAATAAGAGTTTTACAAGTTAGTGAGTGTTTAAGTTTGTCTGTATCAGGGCCGGGATGCTCATCTTTTGGTGTGGAAGCACTGACAGAATTGGGTCCATTCCGCGTACAACCAGATGGCAAAACTCTTTCTAACAATCCATACGCATGGAACCAAGGTTTTACATACATTACCCAGGCTTAATAATGCTTTTTTTTAATGGGTACAATGGAGTTTTATAAATATTGGTATCTGCAGTTAGTTATAATCATTTATACCAGAATTTTTTTCCCTCTAAAAAGCAATTGTTCAACATCACCCAGAGATTTCTCAGCATTCATTTAACTTTTGTATTTTGCAGTGGCAAACACCTTGTTTTTAGAATCGCCTGTTGGGGTTGGATTTTCATACTCAAATACCACTTCTGATTATCAAAACAGAAATGATAATAACACTGGTATTTAGCTTCGAGATTTCTAAATAACTGTGTGCATATTTTTATAAAACAGAAATGATAATAACACTGGTATTTAGCTTCGAGATTTCTAAATAAACTGTGTGCATATTTTTATATAACGTTTCAATTATGAAAGATTTTGCGACATGAATGCATACAGTCATAAAAACAATGTTTCAGTATTTATTTACCAACCATAGCAATTGTATTTCGTGGTAAACAGCTCGAGACGCATACACGTTTCTTCTAAATTGGTTTGAAAGATTTCCACAGTATAAGAATCGAGATTTCTATATAGCAGGGGAAAGCTACGCTGGTATGTCAAGCAATTCTATGATATCTGAACACAGAAAACTCATCTTCATGTTATAAATAAACTCTGTTCTGGTCTCTTATTTGTGTGTACCTTAGCAGACACAATTCTTAAGAATAACGACTCCCATACATCTTTCACAAATCTCAAGGGAGTTATGGTGCGGTACCTTTTTCTTCTAAAAGAGGTCTATTGTGCATGTCAACTATATTTATGCTTTTTAAAAATCCAAAAAATACAATAAGTCTTAATTTTAAGGTAAGCATGCATACATATAGTATTAATGACTATTTATATGGGGAAAATATGGTGAACAATATATATTCATATTGTGAATTATTTGGAATTCTTTGTATAGATTGGAAACGGAATAATGAATGAAGAAACAGATAATTGTGGTTTTATCGATTATACTTGGTCACATGCATTATTGTCAGATGAAGATTATGCAAATATGCATTGTAGTTCATCTACTCTAAACTATGTAGCTCACAACAACACCTTTCTATATCGAGCGGAATCTACTGATGGAGAAGCATATCCTAAAGAAATAAATCTTGAAAATATATATGCACCACTTTGCCCTTTTGATTATAATCTAAATTGGGTGTCTTCTATATCTATTGTAAGTATATAAACATGTTTTTTCAAGACTTTCTTGATATAGAAATTTCAAAGTGGTAATGATATATGTCATGTTCTCTCTATTGCAGAATGATACCTCTACAAGTGGATTAGATGGATTTGATCCATATAGTTCTAATTATGTATTTACCTACCTTAATACCCTAGAAGTGCAAAGTGCTCTTCATGCAAATGTAACAAACTTGCCTTATATATGGATTGAATGCAGGTATAACTATATGCATTTAATATTTTCAAATAAGGATTCAATTATTTTCCTAATCTAATGATTTTTCTATCTTCTTCTTTGAATAGTGATGTACTTTCATACGATGACACCTATGCAACCACAATGCTTCCAATATATCAAAGAATGATGACATCAGGATTGAGAATACTAGTCTACAGGTATAATGGAAAAAAATGTTATTTTGAAAAGTGTTTAATGATAAATACTTTTGGTTGTAGTGGAGATGTAGATACAGCGGTTCCTGTGACCGGCACACGATATTCCATTAATGCATTAAAGCTTCCAATCGAGACAACATGGTATCCTTGGATGAACACAATACTAGATGTGGGGGGTTATAGTGTAATTTACAAGGGCTTGACATTTGCAACTATGAGAGGAGCAGGACATGAAGTGCCTAGTTATCAACCTTTTAGAGCCTTAACCATGACCAAATCCTTTTTGGCTGGCAAGCCTCTTCCATCATAATAATTCAACTTTTTAATATTCGATAACACATTCGAATGGTTTTATATAATGATCATATCTATTTAACAGAAGGACCTCACAAAAATCTTACTATTTGACTCCTATTTACATATTTGGACATAAAAGCATATTGTATACATTTGATTTATTATATTACCATTGTCACCTCTCCCTACACCAGCAACCTCAATCATCATATCAAGCTCTGGTGGGTTTCTCATGCTAATCACTAATGCCAATACAATGATACAAAATTTTGATCCATAGAAAAAAAAGCAAGGCATAATATTACATTTTATAATTATTATATTTTTAATGGTATGAATACTAGAATAAAGCAAAGCAAGTGTAGTTTGTCCTTGTGAAGCAAAATGCTCTATTTACAGTATCTTGTGCCTATGTTAATGGAATGATACACTGTCGTTCTCTTAACATAAAAATTAATATATTTTTAAATATTTATTTAATAAGAGTTGAATAGTGATTAGTTTAATATAAAAAAAAATAATGTTATAATTAATTTGATATAAAATATTTCAGATCTTGACAAATAATTATGAGATAGAGAATGATGATATAATTTTAAAATTTTAATTCTAATTGTTCACATTATTAAATTCTAATTCTAAATTTTGTAACTATTTATACATTCTAATTTAGAATACAAATATGAGATGATGAATTTTAAAAATAATCCACAAGATAATTCTATGTAAAAAATGAACTACCTATATTTTATTATTCTACGCCTCTCATTGATGAGTAGCAAGGAATGACATTATGTTTGGACCCCCATACATAATAGGACTCTTCACTATCCTTTATACACTCTAATTGTCATTAGTTTCTCACAATGGTTAGCTATATGCTACAAATTATTTAAATTTTAATTGATATCTAACTAAATTTTTGAATGAATTTTATAAATTAGAATTTAGTTTAGTTTTAGAATGAAATCTAAGTTATATATCAAATTTTAGTTTAATTTAGAATGAATTTTAGAAATTAGAATTTAGTTTTATTTTGGAATGAATTTTAGCAATTAGAATTTACTTTAATTTTATTATGAATTCTAGAAATTAGTATTTACATATTATAATTTAGTTTAAGTTTAGAATGAAATTAAATTTTAATTGATATATAAATAAATTCTAGAATGAATTTAGTTTAATAATTTTAGAATGAAATATACGTTATATATCAAATTTTAGTTTAATTTTAGAAATTAGAACTTACTTTACTTTTTTATGAATTTTTGAAATTAGTATTTATATATCATAATTTAGTTTAAGTTAGAATGCATTTAAATTTTAATTGATATATAATTAAATTTTAGAATGAATTTACTTTAATATGTTTAGAATGAAATCTAAGTTATATATCAAATCTTAGTTTAATTTTAGAATGAATTTTAGGAATTAGAATTTACTTTTATTTTATTATGAATTTTATAAATCACTATTTATATATTATAATTTAGTTCAAGTTTAGAATGAAATCTAAGTTATATATCAAATTTTAGTTTAATTTTAAAATTAATTTTAAAAATTAGAATTTACTTTAATTTTAGAATGACTTTTAGAAATTAGAATTTACTTTAATTCTATTATGTATTTTAGAAATTAGTATTAATTTAAGTTTATAATAAATTTTAATTTTAATTGATATATAACTAAATTTTAAAAAGAATTTAGTTTAATAATTTTAGAATGAATTTAGTTTAATAATTTTAGAATGCAATCTAAGTTATTTATCAAGTTTTAATTTAATTTTAGAATGAATTCTAGAAATTAGAATTTACTTTAATTTTATTATGAATTCTAGAAAATAGTATTTATATATTAGAATTTAGTTTAAATTTAGAATGAATTATAAATTTTAATTGATATATAACTAAATTTTAGAATGAATTTAGTTTAGTAATTTTAGAATGAAATGTAAGTTATATATCAAATTTTAGTTTAATTTTAGAATGAATTTTAGAAATCGATATTTATATATTATAATTTACTTTAAGTTTAGAATGAATTTTAATTTTAATTGATATATAACTAAATTTTAAAATGAATTTAGTTTAATAATTTTAGAATGAAATATAAGTTATATATCAAATTTTAGTTTAATTTTAGAATGAATTTTGGAAATTATTATTTTTTTTAATTTTTGAATGAATTTATTTAGTTTAGTTTTAGAATGAAATTTAGAAATTATAATTTAGTTAAATTTTATTATGAAATTTAGAAATTAATATTCATATATTAGAATTTAGTTTAAGTTTAGAATGAATTTAAATTTTAATTGATATATAACTTGAATGAATTTAGTTTAATAATTTTAGAATAAAATCTAAATTATATAGTAGATTTTAGTTTAATTTTAGAATGAATTTTAGAAATTAGTATTTATATATTATAATTTAGTTAAAATTTAGAATGAATTTAAATTTTAATTGATATATAACTAAATTTTAGAATAAATTTAGTTAATTTTTTTAGAATGAAATCTAAGTTATATATCAAATTTTAGTTTAGTTTTAGAATGAATTTTATAAATTAGAATTTAGTTTAATTCTATTATGAATTTTAACTAAAATTTATATATATTTTAAATTCAAATAAGTTATGTATCAATTAAAATTTAAGTTTTGATTTTATTAATATTTTTAATTTAATATGATATATGATTTTAGTCTAAGTTTTAGTCTTTGATTTATTCTAAAATTATAATTAGTAATTGTATATTTATTTTAAAATGAATATTTAATTTTATCTAATTTATTTTTATTAGATAATTACTATAATTTAATTAATTATTAATTTAACAATATATAATAAATAGTCAGATACAACATCATAGTAGTTTGAAATGGCTCTCCCACTCTTTGTTGGAACGTCTATCCCACTCACTACTGAAACTCTCTTGCTTTCTACAGATGGTGTGTCGTTAGCTTCTGGTGTGCCATCGACTTCTGGTATGTTGTCAACTTTTGTTGGGTCAAGATTTTTCGTTGCTCGGTCATGTGTTGTTGGCTCGTGGGAGTCTACAGAAGGTTCACTACTTGCTATTGGACTTCCATTTCTTCAGATGCGTCTCTTGATGGTTCACGACCTATGGTATGTGGGTTTGCTACTTCTGATTTTCCTCCTTTAGGGTCAAGGTCGTTGTACATGGATGTCCCTCTTGCATGCCCTACTTCTCAATCCTTCACTAATTTGGTTGGTTCTAATGGTAAAATCTCCTATTCTTCTCTTCCCTCTTTTAAGGGTAAACCCTTATGGTGCTCTTCTTCTACCCCTACTGTTATTTGTGGGCAAGAGGTGTTGGATAAAGAAGATCACTTCTCTCATCCTCTTATTATTTGTAGATTTAATGGTTTATGGCACTCCCTTCCAAATTTGCGAAATGGGTTTTGGATTCTTGGAGGCCTATTATTGAGGATAGGATTTTACTCTATCCTTTAGCTAGGATTTTTTTTGTGGTTTCTTTTCAAGCTAAGAAGGATAGGGCTCGGGTGTTGGAAGGGGGTGTTTTGTTGTGGGGAAAACACTCGCTTTCTCTCTGGCCTTGTTTCCCTTCTTTCAACCCTCTTTTTGATTCTATTAGTGTTGTTCCTACTTGGGTCAGACTTCCTAATCTGCCTCTTTATTTTTGGGCTCCTTGCTTTGAGTCTATTGGAAATGTTATTGGTAGGTTTGTTATGGTTGATTCATCTTCTCTTATCTATGATCATCCTACTTTCACCTACATTCTTGTGGACATTGATAATCTTGTTGGAGCTATGCTACTTGGTGGAAAGATGCTCTTTGTGAGCATCTTACTTTGGGTGAATCTTATGATGATTCTAGGGAAGATTCTAGGCATGATGAATTGGCCCCTAAAGTTATGGCTTCTTTTACTGATGGTTCTCAGTTTCCATGAACTGTTATTGTTGTTGCTTCTGGGTTTTCTACAATTATTGTTGGGGCTTCTAGTTCTATTGTTGTTGTTGGTATTGGTGGTTCTTCTACAGCTTCTAGTTCAACTGTAGTTTCTACTAATGTGGTTGGTCTGTCTATAGTTGTTACTATGGCTGGTGAGGTTGTTTCTATTGTTGTTGATGATTTTGTTGTTGTTGTTGTGACTGCTATTTTATCTACAACTTTTGTTGCCATTGGTTGTGGGGGTGAAATTCCTATTTCTTTTCCTCTTTTGCCTTTGGTGGCTTGTCCTCCGACTTCTCCTTGCTCCATTCCTTTGGAGGATGATCTTTCTTGGATGGTTGTGAAAATAAGGAAGAGAGGTCTCCCTAAACATAATCACTCCTCTCAGTCCCTTGCAAAAAAATTTTATGGTGGTTGGAAGGTTGCACATGTGGTTTAGCTCTACTTTTCCCACTGTTGCTTGATGTTGTTTGGTTGTTGTTCTTCTTTGTTTATCTTTGGAGCAACTATTTGTACTTTTGTGGTGTTTGGGTGTTTGGGTGTTGTTGACTATCTAGTGTTGTATCTTTTGAGTAGCATTTTGTACCTAAAGCTATAAAGGGCTTCAAGTCCCTTCAAAACCTAATTTTCCTTTATAATCAAAATAATAGATAATAAATATTTTATGAATTTTTAAAATTAGAATTTAGTTTGATTCTAGAATAAAATCCAAGTTTTGCAAATATTATGGTGATTTGATAATTTAATTATTATATGATTAATTACAATAAAAATTAGTGTTAGGGTAGGGTTAAAGTTCAATTATTGTTAGGGTTAAATTTAGGGTTCTAATGTAAAGATTATGGTTTGTGTTTGGGTTTTAGTTGGGGTTAGGGTTAGGGTTAGGGTTAGGTTTTTATTATGGTTAAGGTTTAATTAGGGTCTAATTAGCGTTAGGGTTATATTTTAAAATTAGGATAAGGTTTAGTGAGGTTAGGTTTAAACTATGGTTAGGGTTAGGATTCAACTAGGGTTACAATTAAATTAAGGTTCAATTAGGGTTAAAGTTTAATTAGGTAAATATTACGATTCAAATAATGTCAACATTTAATTAGGGTTAGGGTTAGGCTTCAATTATAGTTAAAATTAGGGTTTGATTAGGATAAGGGTTAGTATTAAGGTTAGGGCTAAGGTTCAATTATGGTTATAGTTTTGATTATAAGGGGAAAATAGGTTTTGAACGGACTTGAAATTTTTACAAATTTAGGTACAAAATGCTGCTCAAAAGATACACCACTAGACAGTCAGCAACATCCAAACACCAAAAAAATCATAAAAGATATAAACAGCTGCTCCAAAGATAAACAAAAAAGAACAACAACCAAGCAACACCAAGTAATAGTGGGAAAAGTAGAGCTAAATCACATGTGTAGCCTTCTGACCACTACGAACAAACTTTACGAGGGATTGAGAGGAATGATTATGTTTAGGGAGACCTCTCTTCTTTCTTTGCACAACCATCCAAGAAAGATCATCCTCTAAAGGAATGGAGTAAGGGAAGTTAGAGGAAAAGCCACCAAAGGAAAAATAGGAAAAGAACCAAGAGTTCCACTCCCACAACCACCAACACCAACAAGAGTTGTAGATAAAATAGGAGTAAAATCATCAACAACAACAACAAGAACCTCACGAGCCACAACAACAACTGTAGATAGACCAACTACATTAGTAGCAACTACAGACGAACCAACAAATGTAGAAGAACCAGCAACACCAATAACAACAACAATAATAGAATGAGAAGCCCCAACAACAACTATAGAAGACCCATGAGAAACAACAACAACAACGAATGACAAATGAGAACCATTAGCAGAAAAAGACATGACTTTAGGGGCCAAGTCATCATCCCTAGAATCTTCCCCAAAATCATCATAAGATTCACCCATAGTAAGATGCTCACGAAGAGCATCTTTCCACCAAGTAGCATAACTTCGATGAGATTTCTAATAGTTTAAAGCCAAATGACCTGTAGAAAAACATCTCCTACAAGGAAAGGAAGACCTTCATAATCAATAATTTGAGACCATGGTCTAGTCCTCACCAGCAAAATGACCTCCCCAAGTAAATATTTTGAGTTATCAACATCCACAAGAATGAGGAAAAAAGTAGGATGACCATAGATAAGAGAAGACAAATCAACCATAACAAACCTACCAATAGTATTTCCAATTAACTCAGAGCAAGAAGGAGTCCAAAACGGAAGAGGTAGATTAGGAAGTCTAACCCAAGTAGGAACAACACTAATAGATTCAAAAAGAGGGTTAAAAGAAGATAACCAAGGCCATAGAGAAAGTGAGTTCTTTCCCCACAACCAAACACCCCCTTCCAACACCCAAGCCTTATCCTTCTTAGATTGAAAAGTAGCCACAAAAAACCCCTAGCTGAAGGATAGAGTTCAATCCTATCCTCAATAATAGGCCTCTAAGACTCCAAAACCGATTTATGAAAATTTGGAAGGGAGGCCATAAACCATTAAATCTATAAATAAGAGGGGAATGAGAGAAATAATCTTCTTTATCCAAAACCTCCTTCCCACAAATAACAATAGGGGAAGAAGAAGAGCACCATAAGGGTTTACCCTTAAAAGAGTTAAGGTTCAATTATGGTTATAGTTACAATTAGAGTTATATTTAGTTTAAGGTTAACCCTAATCCTAATTAATTTATAATTATTAATAATAAATATATACCTCTAATCATAATTGAACCTTACCCTTACCCTAATATGAACTAGTTATATTTAGTTATATATCAACAAAGTTTAGAAATAAGAATATATTAGAAATTCATTCTAAAATTTAGATATATTCTTCTTCCAAGCCTTCTCACCACTATACATAGCCATATGCATCAACAAAGAATAATGTCTAAAATACAAAGGAGTGTTGGGTTCCCTCAAATCAATCAATTGTTTATGAATATTTTCTATAAGGTATGTGACAAAATCAAAGCTCCTATTGGAATTTGTATGTAGATGTCTGCTACCATCATCATCATGTATATTAACATCCTCAAGAAATAATTATTTTATTGTACTTGGCATAATACATAGTAGGTGTTAGCAAATTAATCTTCAAATTCATCATAGCTAAATAGTTCTACTACCCTTGGAGTGAACCTTACACACTTCTTTTGTGTTTCTCTTATTCTATGCTTGGGGAGCTAGAAAACCTTGTAACTATGTTTTTCCTTTACATATTCCTTGCATAATAAGCTAAAATTAATTGAAACCCTAGCTAGGGTATTTGAGCCAAATTTTTGTATTATTTGCCTTCTTGAAATATCTAGCAGAGGTGTCGCCTTTTTTATTTTATATGTTTATGAAATTATAAGAATGTCCCAATCTTAAAGAGTATAAAGAAAACAAAATGAACCGCAGCCAAGTGAGAGGCACAATCATCTATCTAGTGTAAATATTGAATTTAATCTTGAAAAAGAAAACTAAATTTCAATAGAACGAGTAGTAGAAACACCTCAACATGGAAATGAAGCTAAGATGAATTTTGGTGTACAAGGAAGCATACAAAACATAACAAAACCAAATGGAATGCTTCACATTGATTTCAAAAAATTTCAAATGCAATTTCAACATCGATTAGATAGCTTAAAAATGCCAAACTTGTGTTATGTTTGTCGAGAATTTTATCTAGGAATTAAATTATCTCCTACCTCTGAAGGTCCTATATTCGATAGATGTCAAAAAGATAGAGGAAATTATAAATTTTCATCTTCAAATAATATGGATCTCGAGCCACAACTAGAGGAGCTTGCAATCTTAACTCAAGTTGAAGAAATTTTGATTGCATATGTTAGCCCAATACTACAAGTTACACATGCAATAGTTGCTCAATATAAATATAGAGGACACACAATAAGTTTTCCACAAAATGTGGAACATGTTTCAAAAAATTTGCCACATTCAATCAAATAGTTGTTAATCATTATTATTGTTTGAAGGGATCAATATGACACTAATTATAACTTCACAATCAATAGGGATCATGTGTATTTGGAATTAAAATACAAAGTAGGCTATGAAAAGTTTTATTCAGATGTTAGAATTGATGAAAATGCTCTGAATGATCTAACAATAAATCTTGATGAAAATATTTTTAATAAATTACAAACTATGCATATGGAATTTTATTTTGATGCAAATAAAATCATATTTTTGGGTCCAAACATGGAGATGGGCTAAGGTAACATAATTGAGCACACAACATCAATGGATTCTAGGCCACCTAATGCCCAAAGAGAAATGGAGTTGATTTGTACATGGGTTAATAACCCTGATACAAATTCAACACATTGATTGATCGGCCTGGAATTAGTATGTCTCCTGTCAATGAATATGTCACTTTAAGATTACTTGATATGGAATTACCAACATTTTTCCCTGATGGTATATGTGATTGGTTAGAACCATGAATGAGGTGAGTACATCTAAATGAATTTGTTAAGCATCTATTGTAGTACAATAATCATCCTAAAAAAAATAATAAATTGATGGTGTTTTTAGTGGCTTTTCAATCCATTCAATAAATCACATGTTCCAAATACAAACCTAAATACAAACATTTGATAGAACATGCATGTGATACAAAGATGTGAAAGCTAAATTTTATGTATAGTGTGTTATTTTAAATCTAGACCATTCATCATTAGGTCTAAGATCTAATGATCAATATTTTTTTGGCTTAACTTTCCCTAGAAGGAAACCCTATTTTATGAGGGAATTGTATTATGGCTATGCATTATGATGTATTCAAAGAGTTTCAAAGCAATCGTGCTTCCTTTGAATCTTTGGTTGGTGATGCTCCTATGAGAAAGTACATTGTAATCTTCATAATTTTTGAATAATATATTAGGAAAATTTTGGAGTGTGGATATTTTCTCTTGAAAGGATTTTCCCCATGTAAATCATTATGTTGTGGTGTGCATGATATTTATGTTTATTTTTGTTTAAGTTTTTGTAACTATTGTGAAGATCTATAAATTTTGCATTATCCTCCTCTCAATATTAGTGGAGGAAGTTGTTTTGCTACCTTAGCTTCCTTACAATTTCTTGAGCCACTTTTTGTTCTATCTCCTCATATTAGGAAGGATATTCTTCCCCTTCCTTTTCTTGTTCAACCTTCTCCTTGAACTATTTTTCCATAAATTGTATGATAAATTATTTAAATTCTTTAGTCTATAGGAATGAACCATCATCCATAAACTCATGATAGGCCTTATACCTTATGTCATCTGGTGCATGCTCTTCATCATGCACATCAGTGATTACCCTATTTTTAGGCATATTTTATTCTTCTTCTACATGAACTTATGGGGATAGGAATCTTTCATTCACCTCTTCATTAAACCTAGGAAATTCTCTCCAAACTACTCTTCCATTGTTTCCCTATCCTCAATTTGCTCAAAATATTCAACCAATGGGTTAAACACTAGTTGGTAATCAATTTGCATTGGTTGGATGGATGTAGTAGGGGTAGGTGACTTTGGTGGTTGATCCTAGAATTGTGCCAGCTCCTCTTCCCTCTTCTTTTTGGCCTCTTCCTTGGCCAATGCTATCATGTTCATGTAATTTTCATTTGGATAGGGATCAAACATTTTTCTACCATTTCCATCAAATTTGTGTACCTAGAAAATGGGCTCACATATTTAGGGTTTACTTGGAACCTTTTCTCTTCCAGTTGATTCATGTAAAACTAGTCCTACTTCCTTTTATTCACTTCATCATTAGTACATAAGTTTTTGATTACATCCTCTTAGACATGGAAATGGTGATTATAAAAATATCTACCTCACTTCTTCCTTTCACTGTTTATGATTCCCTTAGGGTCACAATTTCTCACTAGTTGCACTCTCATACCAATATTTTTTAATATAGAGGAAAAGTGCTCAAATCCCTCTTTAGTTGTCATAGTGAAATGAGATAACTTGAAGTAATTGGGGATAAATGATGCCTTCTTAACCAACCTAAAATATTCCTTATCAGCTTCATCAAGCTACCACATTATTTCCATGAATACCAGTCTATCAAATAAATATATTGGCAACTAATGTGGTCGCATCGGAGTGCCTTAAATCTTGAACACCATGGATTTGTTATGGAGATACCAATATCCCTGATTATGCTTCACCTTAGACTCAACATCATACTGTAGAGGCCTTAAGAACTTCATGATCTTCACTAAAATCCTATTATATGGGGGTGATCCCACAATAATGGGTTACACTTTTTTGCCAAACTTGACATTGAAATCAACATTTTTCACCAGATCTTCACTTTCTTACCCCTATAGAAGCTAAGCCATTACAAATTTCAAGATGAAGCAAACTAGTGATTTGTGAGATTTTGTGTGTAGATTCCAATTATATTTTTTTTTAAATATTAAAAAAAAATTGTGAATCCTTTTATGTACTTTTTATTAACTTATTTTTTCTATTAAACATCATTTTCAAAAAGTGGTGTTTACTTTCAGCTGCATAAATTTTTTAATAGAAAGGATACAATTCTAATTTTTTAAATTCAATTTTTTCACACCAATATCTACTTGATGGATATTTTTTCATAATTTTTTGTTGCATATATATTTTTTAATTAACTTTCTAAGTCAGAGTAATTATAATTTGGAAATATTATACTTTCAGCTACATAACTTTTTTTGTATGCATTTGAATTAACTTATTCTTTTTCCGTTTGAATAAGGACATCAATAGCTAGTGTAAATGTATTTTTTAGAAAAAAAATTCTCTCTTTTCTTATTTTTCCATATATGTGAAACAAAGACTTCGATGTTCATTAAAAAACCTACTTTCACTAGAAATAAAAAGTAAATATAATAATAAAATTAAATATATTTAAAATTATATTTTTTCGAAAGATTATAATAAGGAGTACATGTTTACGAAAGATAAATTTTAAATAAATTAATTTGATCACCCAAAAGGTAAATCAAAAGTGGATTTTTATCAGCATTTTGATAGGTGTAGAGGAGACTGAATTATAGGTATGGTTTAAAACTAGTGGGTTTATATCCAAGGGGGTTTGATATAAGTGGGTTTGATCAAACCCTCTTCAATTAAAATCCTTTAAATGAAACCTTTTTAAGGCTTAAATCATTATATTTTCTAAAAATATCTGATTTCAACAAAAATCAGGATGTCCTAAAAAGTGTAACCCATTATTGTGGCAACACCCATGGTCGACAACCTAGATTTCCTAACATGCTCTATACTATAACACTCTAAAAGTGATAAAATTTTCCTCATTGCAGTGTTGATCCCATATATGAGTCCACATTTAGAATGAAAATATTTTTTTATTCTCAACTTCAACAAATTATTCAAACCCTTCTCACCACTATACATAACCATATGCATCAACAAATAATAATGTCTAAAATACAAAGGATTATTGGGTTCCCTCAAATCAATCAATTGTTTATGAATTTTTTTGCAATGTATGCAACAAAATTAAAGATCCTATTGGAATCCCTATGCTATATGTCCATTACCATCATCATCATGTATATTAGCATCCTCAAATCATAATATTTTCCCTATACTTGGAATAATGCATAGTAGGTATTAGCAAAGTAATCTTCAAATTCATCACAGCTAAATGGCTCTACTTCCCTTGGAGTGAACCTTACAACCTTCTTTTGTGTATCTCTTCTTCTATGTTTGGGGAGCTAGAAAACCTTGTAACTATGTTTGTCTTTTTTGTATTCCTTGCACAATAAGCTGAAATTAATTGAAACACTAGCTAAGGGATTTGAGCCAAATCTTTGTACTATATACCTTCTTGAAATATCTAGCAGATTCGCATTTTGGCTATGCATTGTGGCACCAAAAATATGATGCACTAGAGCTATGTGATGCAGTAAAACATCACCATCTATCTCTTTCATATGTCACTCCTACATTACCCTTTACTTGAGAACATAACACAATTTCCTTTTGCACCAAGTACATGAAAATTAACTCCAAAGAACCAATGCGATGGAGTGAAGAGCTAACATCTGTCCTAGACTATTATATTTGGATACCCTTCATATTTCTCTATAACCTAAAATGTAATTTCCTTTTGCACTCTCATCTTGAGATTATGATGTGAAGAGCTTGTGTGCTATGATAGGATGCAACCATGTGTTTAGAGCTTAGTCGCCCTTTTCTCAATGTAATTTTACGTTGTACTAATGATTAGAAATTGTGATGTATTAAAATTTTGTGATGCAATGCTCCTTTTAGACCTATTCAGAATCTAGAGGAATATTCCAAATGTAATCTTGCTATACACCTTCCTTTATAAAATACACTCCAAAGGGGAAACTCAATGTAATAAAAATTTACATGTCCATGTTGCAATGTAATAATCTTAGAAAAAATTCCTTATGTGCAATCCTTATGAAATTGTGATGTACTAAGGCAATGCACTAAAATTTGGGAGTGGCGTGTGTCCTTCGGGCCTTAGGTTTTATAAATCATCACACAACACAATTTAGCTATGTTCTATGAAGGTAAAAATGTGATGCAATGAATATTTCACTTGTCTAAGGTGGGGTAGGCTTATGGAACTTAAGTGAAGGAAGTATGAAAATGCGCTAAAAGTTGTTTTTGAGAGGGGGACCTACCTAGGAAATGAAAGGAACATAATTTTAATAAAGGCATGCGGACCTAGGAACTTTTCATAAAATATTTCAACTAAGAATAAACTATTTCCACTAGATATTAGAGGTAACAAACTAATAGCTAATACAACATTGATAGGGTCGATCAACAAATGGATTCAAAGACATAAGTTGTAACTTAAAAGGCTAGAAACTAGCAATGGGAGTCAATGTGATTTCATAACAAAAGCACATAAGTGAAAACAATTTATAGAGTTTTTTTAAGGGTTTAAGGTATAAAAGAAACCCTAAGCACTCATTTAACAAGCTTTGGCTAGGAGAAAACTATTTGGAAGCTCATAAAATGGGAAACAGGCAAGCAACCATAAAAAATTTCAAAGGTTCCATCAAGGGTAATTTATGAAAATAGCCCCACAAAAGTCTCATAGTGAAAACTTAAATAAATCCCTCTTTGAAACTTATTTTCATGCCCAAATCTATAAAACTATCCATAAATTGACAAACACCAAAACCCAAAATTTATATATTTCAACTTACACAATATATTTCATACCTTGAAATATCTAAAATCTCCCCAACATTGTCATGGCTTTAACTTTTCATAAAATCTAATCTTACAAGGGTTAAGAAAAATAGGGATCTCTTACATTACTCAACCACAACCACGGCTCTGATACCACTTGTTGGGAAAATAATATCGGATGATCAAACCATTTCCTACATAGCCTCATGAGATAAAATTATGCATGCAAGATTACATAATAACCATATGTAAATTTCAAAGATATAGCCCAAGAAAACCATTAAAAGAAAAATAAACAACCTCAAAAAGAATCCACACTCAATGTATTATTCAACAATAAAAATATTACAATAAACTTACAAATTGTCTTTGAATACTTATAAAACGTCTAGCTCCTGCAATGCATCTTCCATGTGTCCAATGCATGTATCCATGCATCCCATGTCATCATTCACATATGCACTCTTCAAAAGAGAGTTCAATACAATGAAAACCAAGCTAACCCACTAATCAACCAACCTCAACTACGAAAAATGTGATTGATTTTATAAAATCAATCACACACAAGAACACAAGTGGTAAGGTAAAACCATCTACCTCAAAAAAATGAGTACACAAAACCATTGACTATGACATTTACATTTTGATACTAAGTTTTCCAAGTATTAAATATTTTTCACATGCACAACCTACACATAAAATATTTAATCAATAGTAAATACAAATTTACAAGTGGAACAAAATAAATGCTTAATGTGGTTTAAACATAGCTCCTAAAGATGCACCATAAATAAATATTTATTTTACATAATTAAACAATCATTTCTTTTGCAAGGTGTACACCACTCTATTCCTAATTAAAATGAGTAGCTAAATATTGAGTAATGAATCAAACTTATTATTAGAAAATGTTACTTGTCATACATGTAACTATATTAAATCATTCCATCAAAATAAAAAATTCAAATTAAATAGGCATTTGGCATAGACATAATAATATCAACATTATGAAAATTATATAAAAACTAAAAGTATAATATATACATTTATGAGTACTCTCCTTTAGCAAGTACTTTTGTAATTAGTTTTTCATAACTAATTATTATTTGTATCTATTAATCAATTAAACAATAGAACTTTTATGTAAAATGACATTTATCTTTTACAATGTTTATATATAAACTTTTTAATACAAATATTTACCATAATATTGAAGCATGCATAGAATAAAATAAATTGCCATTGTCTTTTCTTCTTAATTTTTTGAATCTAATTTATACAAAATATAATTTATTTTCTTCATTAAATACATATATATATTTTATTAACTTGAGATTTACTTAATTAATATTTGTATCTATATGTATACTAGCATATATATTAATTTATAAATAATATATATATATAACGCCGAGAGATATCCTTCTCGAGGCTTCTATTGCACTTTTTTGTGACTAATTGAATAAAAAAATAGATGCCTCGAGAAGGATATCTCTCAACGTTTTTATATATATTATTTATAAATTAATATATATATATATATATATATATATATATATATATATGATAATAGCATTCGCAGAGTGACATGGAAGACAAAATTGCTAGGGTAAGGATTAGGGTTAGGTTTATGGCTATCATAAGGGTTAGGGTTAGGGTTACAATTAGGATTAGTGTTATCATTATTAATAGGGTTAGGGTTGTGGTTAGAATTAGAATTGGGATCAAGGTTGGGTTAGTAAGATTAGGGTTAGGGTTAGGGTTAGGGTCATGATTATGACTAGAGTGAGAATTATAATTTATGTTGGGGTTAACGAAATGGAAGAAAAAATTATTAGGGGTAGGGTTAAGGTTAGGGATAGGGATAGCATAAGATTTAGGGTTATGGTTACAATTAGGACTAGTTTTATCATTACAAATAGGGTAATGGTTATGGTTAGGGATAGGAATAGGGTTAAGGTTAGGATTACACATAAAATTCGGATGAAGGGTATGGTTAAGGTTATGATGTGTGTTAGAGATAGAAATACAATTTAAGTTGGGGCTAGCAATAGTATTGGGATTAGGGTTAGGATAAGTGGTAGTTTTAGGGTTAGAATTGGTGTTAGGGTTAAGGATTAATATATATATTATTGTAGTTAGGGTTATGTTTGGAGATAAAATTATAGTATGTTGGTTGGATTTAGGTTTAGGGTTGGAGATAGGGTGAAGATTACAATTAGGATTTGAGATAAAATTAGGATTTCGATTAGGGTAAGATTTAGGGTGAACATTAGGGTTAGGGTTAAGATTTAAATTTGTGGATCAAACTATGTCAATTCAATTATTCTTAGTTTCCTTTGCATTAATATATTGATGGTCCATTCAAAAAATTACATATTCCAAATACAAACCTAAATACAAACATGTGATAGAACATGCATGTATTATATGAAGAGTGATTTTTATTTTTACAATAAGAACAATAATTTTCATTTTTACAATATTATAAGAACTATGATTTTCATTTTTACAATATTATAAATAATATTTTATTCCTTAGTTGGATATAGTGGATATAATTCAAGTGACAACATAATCATGTTTGAAAATATTATAGAATATATAATTTTTTACTTAATGAGGAATGGAATGTGAACAATGTCAATTTAAATCATCATGGTGCATAGATCTTAAGTTAGATTTGAACTTTATATGCTTCTAAAACAATTATTTTAATTTGATGTGATATAATTTTTTGAGTCTTTTTTGTTTAATAACAATGATTCATTTTAAAGTTTTGTATTTTTTAAGATTTTTACTTAAGTTGAAAACTATATTAATATAATCTTCATTATTAGTTTTTCAAGAAATACCGCAATTTAATAAAATACAAACCAAATATAAGTTTAATTATTTAAGTTGAAAACTATATTAACATATTCTCTATTATCAATTTTTCAAGAACCACCACAATTTAATAAAATACAAAATTAAAAATAAGTTTTTAAAATTATAGTAATTCCATTACAATATAATTCAAATTTCAAACCCCAAAACATTAAATATTACAAAACAGTACATACTATAATTTTCATGAAAGTTTCAAAATAAATTATTATGGCCACCATACATTAGTTGGATCTAGTGGATATAATATTTGAGTTGAAAACAATTCTTTTTATTTGATGTGATAGAATTTTTTGAGTTTTTTTTAGTAACAATGATTCATTTTAAAGTTTTGTATTTTTTTAATATTTTTGTTTAAGTTGAAAACTATATTAATATAATTTCCATTCATTATCATTTTTTCAAGAAATACCACAATTTAATAAAATAAAAAACTAAATATAAGTTTAAAATTATAGTAAGTCCATTACAATATAATTCAAATTTCAAACCGTGAAACATTAAATATTAGAAAATAACACATACTATAATTTTCATGAAAGTTTCAAAATAACTTATTATGGCCACCATACATTAGTGCAATCTATAGGAAAACTTAAAAAAGACATATAATTTCCATATTTATTGGTTTGGATAAGAAGTCATGGGTCAAACTCTATCAATTCAATCATTCAAATTATTCTTCCTTAATTATTGTATAATGATACTTTCTCGAGCTCATAACTAATATGCTTTCATTGCTATTAACTAGTATGTTGTAAATTTATTGAGGTAAATTGATGTGTAAAGGTGACCATATATTTCATTCTTTGCCTTCTTTATCCACTTTATCTAACTCCCACATTTGATGATATTTTTTGTCAACCAACACTATATGACCATCACATCTAGCTAATTCCCAAGATGTAGTAAAGCTATTCCAGTGAATCATAACATCATAATGTGTTTCATAATTTTTTTTTGTACTTATTTGGAGGAGAAATCAACAACATAAGGGTACTCTGTAGTAGGATCAGTCGGTGATGAAATTTAATAATCTTAGCATTGTTTGTTTAATTTCTTAACCAGTAAAATTATCCTTCAGAATAAAAACCTCTCCCCATTAGAAAATAGGAATGTTCAACAAACATTTCATTCCATAAATTGCTTTTTGAGTCATAAATCTCAACAATACCTCGGCTATTTGTGTGTCAATAGTATTGTTCAAGAAATATTGTATGTTGATTAATGGAAGAGACAAAAGTTGTTGCTATGAAATATGTACCTAAACTGGTTGTGATTTTGGAAGGACGAGGAACTTCTATCCAAGTTGCAATATCTACATTAGTATAAATTGGTAGGATCGTCTCTTACCCATTTGGAGAAATAGTAGATATTGTTGGAAACCACCTCTATGCACTTACAATAGTCTAAAAATTTTACTGAAGGAACCCTATAAGAATTTGCATCACCTTCAATGATCCATGATTATATCCCCTCATACCCATATGGAGAGAACTATAATAAGAAAACACTTCTCAAATAAGAACTGGTCATCTAAAACTATGATAGAAAATTCATTCTTGAAAAAGGTTTGGTAGAAAATTTTGCAACACTCATTAACACCAATTCTTTTGGTAGCTTTTGACATTCCTCTTTTGTTGTCTTCTTCTCCATCAAATCTACAACATGTTGTGAACCCCAATCCTATACCTACACAAACATAGCAAACAAACACAATATTAGGTTCATATGCAAGTAAGAACAAGGATTCCCCATGAAATCCATTTGCAATTCTCAAATAGGAAAGAAAATGAAGAAATGAACAAAGAAATAAATGAAATCATATTCTAAGATGCAAACTCTTGATCCCATGGGGGAGTTGGTGCCAATTGTATGTAGAAATTGGCCATTTCCCAACTCCTTTGTAAGCTTTTGATGATTTGATCCACTTTGGTGAAGAACAATGATAAACTCCTTGAGAAAACCTAAAATAACCCCACTATGGTGATGGCAAATGATCAAGAAATGATAGATTTTCTCTCATGTGAAGATAATAAATTTGCATTCAAAAGGTGGGTAATATTGCAATAGAGGAGGCCTCTATTTATAGATTTCAAATTGGAAGAATGAGCAAGATTTGAGCAATGTGGGACTAACTTTCAACCGATGGCCGAATTCAACTTGTCACAATGTGAGTGGATGAAGGTTGTGCAAGTTTTGATTAAAGTGTCAATAAATGATATTAAGTGGAATTTGAAACTAGTGAAATGACTTGTTGGAGAGGGAAGAAGATGGAGTTATGGCCACTTGGCTCAAGGCGAAAGGACTTGTAAGGTGAAATAAATGCCTTGTTGGAAGGACTAAGTCCACTTGGATTTGAATTCAAATTTGAGGGAATATTCTCCTTTTTTGCCATGTTGAGAGAAAATAGAGATTTAATAAATGAATTAAATCTATTTTCATGTGCAAATGGTAAAAGCTAGAGGATGGGACATGATTTAAGATTAGATTAATCAAAGATTAATTAATGTAATGAGAAATTAGGAGATGTGACAATTTACATTTAAATCTATGAGTTGATTTGTTAGATTAAATTAAATAAGGTTTAATTTATTCAATTTAATAAGAGGACTTTAGAGTTTTAATTTAAATAAAATGAATTATTTAAATGAACAGAGATATAAGGTTAATTAAATTAAATTGATTAATTTAATCAATGGAGGGGAAAGACCTAATTAAATAAAAAATGATTTATTTAATTAAGGGATGAAAAGTGATGATAAGCTGAGAGTGTGATTTAAGATGAAATGGTGTTAATAATCAGGATCAAGTGTGTCGGTCAATTTTCCATGTCTACATTTTGCCCCTCTTTGAAGCAATGCACTTGTTGCATTGGTTCAAAGAATAAACTGTTGTGATCAAAGTTCAAAATTTTCTTGATTTTTTCAAATGCCCCACTATTTCCCTTGTGGAAGGATTATGCTAGTATATTGTCCCCTCGAGAGATTGGACAAAAGTTTTGATTTTTGGATGATCTCGCGAAAAAGGAGCACAAGGTGTCTGATGGGTCCCGAAATGCCTCGAGATGCCAAAAAATGTGTTAAAACGCTAAAAAGATGCAGCATGGCCCTCGGTTGGGCAAAAACAGGATTGAGGGACCAAAACCCTAGCTAGATGGTCAAATTAGGTCAAAAAACTCTAATTTGCAAGCTTAAATAGACCCTGAGAGGTCACTTTCAATTCATTTGCACACTTAGCCTTTAGAAATTTTTGCACTTTGAGCTCTGAGTCCAGATCAAGATGGCACAATGACAGCTTTTCAAGCATGTGTTAGAGAGGGTGCGAGTGCACTAGTAGCTAGCTAGCGTAAGACCCGTTGTATGTACCCCCATCTCGACTTTTTAATTTTTTCGTTTTACATGCATTTAGTAGGGTCCAAGTCAATTTTAGGTCAAGTGATGCTATGTAGCACCACTGCAAATTCTCAATCAGCACTGTTGCAAATTCTCAATCAGTGTTGCGCGAGCTCAAACTGTGCAACAAATGAGAGTAGCGTCGTCGCAGGCCAGTTAGGGATTTTAGTGTTTTCGGTCAAACTCAGTCGCATATGCAAATCAGACTGTGTGGGGCAGTTTGGAACTTAGGGTTTGAGCACAAAGTCACCCACATGTGCAAACAGCACTCGTGCGACACATTTAGGAAGTTAGGATTTGGGTATGTGTAGGATCATGATGTGCCAAAAAGTGGCGATATCTAAGTGATATGATGACCCATGTGGCTGACGACTTCTTACCAGAAATTGATGAAACAAAAAGGGATTTTAAAGGAGATTCTCAACTTTCCACCAATATAAATTATGCTTCACTTTGAATTTAATAAATAATTATTATTCATTTTCTATTTGAATTACGACTAAAGTCCTGATTGATATGTCGATTGAAAAACATCTATAACTTTCAAACGGTATCACATTTTTGAATGCAAAACATGCATGTCACATTCTATACTTTGCATACTATAGGATTAAAAAAAAAAATTGAATTTCATGAAGTTTTGACCATGTTAAGGTAGTTAGACATATGAGTTTTTATATTTTTAAAAATTTATAATAAAAAAAACAATTAATTATTTACTTAGAAAAAAATAACAAAAAAATATGCATCACATCGGGACATGAGTCCCCTACTTATATCTAAAATCTTATAAAAAAATATTATCATTTTATTGTGGTTAGGGTGGTCAGAAAGACACCTACTTATTTTTTCCCTAAAATTTAAGTACTACTACATTGAAATTTCAAATTGTCACCAGATAGTTTTTTTTTTTATATAAATAAACCTAGTAGTTTAGAAACTACATTCAATTTTCTATAGATTCTATTCTTACATATTTTTGAAATAATATAGATAAATTATTCAAATTTTTATGTCAAGTTTCCTAACTCTAATTTTTAAAATTTTATTGCCACTTAAGGGCCTATTTTTTCCATGATGATCTTGGACATACCCATTTGTCAAACTTCATTGGCAGTGCAGTTTAGAACTTTACCCATAATATGTACATATACATGAGCATGATATATACATAGAAACACAAAACATAACAATAAATATCATCACTTGGGTCTATAGCATTATCCGTAAAAATCTTGAATGCCTTGTTGCTCTTTCTGTGCTCTTGGACATTGGCATGTGCAGACTATGACTTCGTAACCCATGTGGGAATTGTATCTATCCACTTGGGTATAGGAGGACTAGCCTCAGCTCTGTCATTGTCCTCACTCATAGGTTGTATTTTCTCATCCTCTGTCTCCTCGCCATCCTCCTCTTCCTCATAATCATTGTCCTACTATGTCTCTTCATCCCCATTTGGAAATAGATCTGTTGGATCTACCCTCTTGCCTGACTCTTTGTCCTCCTCTCCCGGATTTGGTAAAGGTCCTAAAAATCCCATACGATGTTCCATAGGAAATATATCTCCTAGCCAAACCACCTCCCACCACTCATCATACTCTTGGGTATGTGCAGGATCATCATGGAAAAAACAAGCCCTCAAGTGCCAAAAAATTCAGAAAAATCAGAGTTAGGCAACTTGACATAAAAATTTGAATAAGTTATCTATATTATTTCAAAAATATGTAAAATAGAATTTGTAGAAAATTTAATTTAGTTTCTAAACTACTATGTTTATTTATTTTTTTAAAAATCTATTTGGTGAAAATTTGAAATTTCAATACAGTAGTACTTAAATTTCAGAAAAAAATAAGAAGTAGGTGTCTATCTGACCACCCTAACCACATTAAAATGATAATATTTTTTTATAAGATTTTAGATATAAGTAGAGGACTCATGTCCCAATGTGATGCATATTTTTTAATAATTTTTGTCCAAGTAAATAATTAATTATAATTTTTTTATTACAACTTTTAAAAAATATAAAGACTCGTATGTCTGACCACCTTAACTTGGTCAAAAATTCATGAAATTCATTTTTTTATTTTTTTATCTTATAGTATGTGAAGCCTAGAATGTGACGCATGTTTTAGATTCAAAAAATATGATGTCGTTTGAAAGATATAGATATTTTTCATTCAACCTATCAATTAGGACTTTAGTCGTAATTCAATAGAAAATGAATAATAATTATTTATTAAATTTAAAGTAAAGAATAATTTATATTGGTGGAAAACTAAGAATCTCCTTTAAAAACCCTTTTCGTTTCATCAATTTTGGGTTAAAAAAAAGTCATCAGCCACATACCCATCATATTGCCACTTTTTTGCCCATCATGATCCTACACATACCCTCTTGTGTCATGTCAACATAATCTATGAGACTAGGGGCATGTCTATATCATCCTCCTCTGCATCGCTCCAAATGACATCATCTAATGTTAGCCATTTAAGTTCCCCAAGTCTGTGAGTGCTTTGTATTGACCATTTGTATGAAGATCATAGTGTTGGTCATCTCAATACCTACTCAAACTGTCTCACAACGTGATCATAGTAGAAAGGTCTCAGTATGTGATCGCATTGTCCCAAAAAAAGTCTATCCCTCAGCATCTGCGTCATCTTCCCTGTAGTATCTGACTAGAATAGCTCCATTAGATAGAGTCTCCATAAAATATCCTCCTGACTTAGTCTATCAAATCTAACCCTCAAGAATAGTGCATCATCGTACTACCATGCCTATCTCAGGGGATAACTAAAGGCCCATGGGTATCCCACCACTATGGCAATAAAAAATCCTCTTAGCCTAGTACAAGTAATGTGCTCTAAGATCCAAGTCTGTAGTAATGTGTAGTGTAGCATCTTGCTCACCTCTTTGTAAGTAAACTGACCCAATTCATACTATAGGTGTGCCAGTATGCTCTGACCCCATGCAAATACGACACTGTAGTGCTTCATGTCTTGAATCATGTGCACTAGCCCCCATCTAGATGTGCTCTATGACCATTGAGGACTAGTATCAGTACTATTGTAAAAATAAAGATGCATTGTTTGAGTGGTGACTACACATGTAGAAGCCATGAAAGCTCAATGCATGTTCCTATGATCTGGTAGTGAACCAGTTTCCCTAGGCAGTACTTAGTTTTAGACCGCATCTCCTCAAAGCTCCTACCCTATGCTATGAAAAGCATCTCTCCTCGAATGGGAACTCAAAATATGTGATGCGCATCCTCCAATGTGAAAATAATCTCTCGTGTAGGTAGATGGAAGGTGCAAGTGTCCACATCCCATCTCTCTTCCAGTGCCATCAGCATGGCATCATGATATTGCATAGCTAGGTAGATATAGGCCCAGTAGAGGCCTATCTCCTAGAGGATCTACACATCCCCCTTAGGTAGCTAATCAACAAGCTCTCAAAGACAGTTGAACGTACATTTTCCCACGTGTTGGTGCCATTGGGGTGCAATCTGCAATAGAAAAGAAGAATGTCATTTTAAACATCTTAAAATCTTAAATTTGTGCTTTAATGGTCAAAAAGTGTGCTAAAGTTGCTCTAGAATATCTTAATTAAGAGTTCTAGACAATTTATTCCTTAAGTGGGACACTTTGTGACAATCTAGGAAAATGAAAGAAAAACCCTCCCTAGACTCTAAATTCATCTAAAGCTTTCATAAAAACATAAAAAATTTGACTAAATCAAAGTATAGAGAAAGTGAAATCCACTCACAGTAGGTTGTAGTTCATCCCATGCAACCGTCTCTCGTAGAAGCTCTATCTGTGGATGGGTGGATGAATGTCTGTCTGACATGATGAGTCACTCTACTCCAAGGTCACTCTGTAAAAAGGTAAAAGATAAAATGAATGTGATTTAACTTCTCTTTTATCTTTATATACATGCATTTTTAAGTCACATTTTGTTAAAAAGAAAAGAAGTGCTTTTTGCATAAACTACCATATTTGGAGCTAGCAAACTCCATTTTCGATGTCGTTTATTGCAATGGAATCATAATTTCGATCCCATTCTCATTAAATGGCTATCATCATGTGGCATGGTACTTGAAAATGCCCTATGATGGACTTGTCTAGTCGATTTTATTGGATTGCTACCTTGATTCCACCTTCGTGAAGCAAGCGAAATCAAGGGGGGCATACATCTACCCTCAAATTCAATTTGCTAGGCAAGTTAGATAAGAGGATTGTGTTTGATCTACTAACCAATCTATGATACAGGATATGGTTCCTAACATTGTGGCTTTTCAGGTAACTACAATGGGGGCTTCATTCTCCCTAACGAATCCATATGAGTATCCTTTTATAAAGTTACATTTTGAAATACTTTAGCTTGCATATGCACATAGTGTCATATGGGCGCTAAAGTGGGGGCTAAATATAGTGTAGAAAAGTGCATACCTTTGCATTTTCACACTTAATTTGAATCTATTTTAGCACTCTTTGCATTAAATTCCCTTTAGGTCACTTATTATGGGGCCCTTAGACCCTTTTTGTGCATCCCAAGGCATATTCCATCGATAAACTTGACCAAAATCCATAAACAACTATTAATCTTGGAAACCCACCTTTCAAAATTGCAAAATAAGCCTGGTGGGACCAAGATTCCCTTGGTGGCATCTTAGTCCCCCTTAATGGGACCAAGACGCCACCTAGGGCATCTTAGTCCCAGGGGCTTTATTTTCGGGAATTAAGAGTGGGAAATGAAAATCTTTGATTTAATAAATTAGCATTTTGTCAGCCTTTGGGATCTAATAATCAGGCTATTAGATAGGAATGCCTATAAAAGTAAGATTCACAGGCCATTTTCACATTGAGACAAGTGAAGCAAGTTCGAAGGAGAGTTTCAAGAAGCAAGGAATTGATGTCTTGGAGTAGCCTTCTATTGTGTTTTTGCAGGTTTTTCAAGTCAAGATCTAGCATTGCCAAATACTAATGATGGATGCCTATGGAGGATCATGAGATATTCTAGGTTGGAGATGTAACTAGACATTCTTCCAAGCCTAAGAACTTCTTTCTTGATTGATTTCATCTTCCATTTTTGTTCTATTTTCTACCTAAGGAAGGCATATTTCATGTTTATGACTTATTAGGGTGATTATAGATCTCCTTTGTAGGTTATTTTCATTTTCATCTTAGGAATTATATTCTAACACATTTAAATAGTGTTTCCTCATATTCTAGTTTGCATAATCTCAGACACACTTAATATTAGGGCACACACACATTTCCATTTTTAGATCTATGTATTTTCATCAAGGTTTAATTAGAAAACAAGGGGTTTGACCAAGGAAAACCCCCATAAACAATCAATCAAATTTCCTTTGTCTTATAGGTTCAAAGCTGAAGACTTGATGAAGAAGGAAGTGCAGACCTTGAACCTCGGGACCACATTCAGAAATTCCAAAAATTCAAGACAGGACTAAGTCACCACCTAGGGTGTCTTAATCCTCCTAAAGGTATTTTGCAGAGATTCTTTCAGATCTGGTTCTGACATCTGAAGATTTTGCATTTGCCTCAAAAAATAGCAACAGGACGAAGTCAACAGTAAGGGTGTCTTAGTCCTCCATAACACATTTTGATAACTTCTTTGCATTTTTGGAATCCTCATTACATCTCTAGACTTCCCATGTACACATATCCCAACTTTTTGTTGCATAATTTCATCATTTGCATCATTCATTTAGCTTGCATTACTAGGTATTGTAAGTTGAACATTTGCTAAGTTATCTTTTCCAAGCTTTTGCTTGGTGGTGAGCCCCTCAAAGCCTAAAGAACCCCTTCCTAGGTCTTCCTTGTTGAGAATTGACTCACCTTTGAGGTTGATAATCAATCCAATTAGGATTCCTAGGACCTTATTGAATGCCAATAGGAGAAAAGTGGTGTTCTATGACCTAGGTTATAAAGCACCCATTCCCATATTGTTCAGTAAGTAATAAAACACATACTAACACTTCTACACTCAAGAAGGATGTAACCAACCTCCTCAAACCATGTACAAAGCATGCATGTAAATCTACAACTATCTCCATCCATAAAACCTTAAACGATAGTATCTTCACATATCTACAAAATCACAAATTTTGGTTAGCATGAAACTTACAAAACATTTAGGAACCCAAAAGTATGAAAACCACCAAACCTATAAACCAAACCAATGAAATATCACAAACAAGCATAACCATATATTTTAAACAAGTATAAAAATATCATATATCTAAGTAACATGAATCTATAACATGCAAGTATAGAAATTAAAAAAAGGGGTCATAAGGTTATCTTAGAAAATCAAGCCACTAAACATTCAATTCCATAACCATCACCAAGTATGTATATGCAAATGGAATTTTTTGTATCAAGGAGCTTCTAGATCACTAAATGACCAACTCCATAACCCACATGTAACCAAGGGCTAATTATCCAATGCTTTCATGAAAGCAAGGGTTGAAACCATGAACCTAACTTAAGCTCTCCACATAGTAGTCAACACAACTAGTGCTTTCCCATGTGACTATGGGCCAACAATAGGAACTCAACATGGAAACTCTTCTACTACACAAGATCATAGGATAAAATAACATAGGGTCCACCATGTTAAGGGTGGTCACACACTTCCCAATATAGGCTCCAGGCGACCCATAGGAACTATAAAAACACATGCCTAATTCCAAGATCCACCACATTAAGATTCCACAGCCCAACATGAGTCTTATTTAACCTCTTCGCAATTCCTCCAATGCTCACCATACTATTTTCTAAAGTAGCAAACCAAGTTTACTACAAAATTCATATAAGGATTTAAAAACAACCAATCCCATCCAAATCTTGAAAATAGTAATTTTGATCCATTAAAGTTTCTAAACATAATTTGCAATCACTTTCAATATAAGACATTACAAATTTAATATGTATTACATTTATCAAACAACTAATAAAAGTTATGTTGATACTAGTGCATTTGAGGATAATTACTTATCACCTCTTAGATATACTTATTGCATATCTTGAGTAAAACTTTTGAGAATGATTATTTATTTTCTCTCAATTGAATTAATTTATATATTTCATAAATTGTTATTTTATTTGAAGTACCACAAAACTTATCGATTTAGAAGAGAAATGTAAGATTTATAAAACTATTGTATCATTTATACATTAAAAAAATTAAAAATTTACCTAATCACCATTTTATAGACAATCCATTTAAAAAAATACATACATTTTTAACACTAATATGATTACTATTAGGTATATATATTTGAATATCCCTGCCATTTTTGAACTGTAGTTCTTTATTTTATATTATCTGATTATCCTATTAAATGTATTTATTATTATTTTATTTTTCATGTTCACTTAATTTTATACATGTGTCTAATTCACTTATTTATTATATTTATGCTTGCACTAATTTTTACATATATGTTATTTTATGTTAGATGCAAGAGCATGATTATAGGTAGCTAAAAATGGATTAAGAATCTTGATCTACGCATTACACATGTTATGATGTATTATAAAACATCTTTAGAACTAAAAGAAGCAAATGACAAATAATCAATTAAATTTAGGGGTGAGTTGTGATAGTTCTTATTGTGATATTTTTGGACATTGTTTGGGTCCATGATAATGTCTTTTGGAGTTATTTTAAGCCTTCATGAGGGCTTGAAATGGAAGCATTCAGGTTAAATTTATTTATTTATGTAGAGTTATATTATCAATTTTCTTCTAGAGAAGCAAGATGTGAATCTCCATGAGGCTTTGAGTTGGCAAGTGTATTATAATATGTTTGTTACATATTAATAAATTGGTTTGATGTTTTGGAGTGGATTTTTTTTATCTAAAAGGGTTTTCTCCATGTATATTGGTGTTTCATCTCTTATATCTATTTTTTTCTTCTTTCATGTTCTTAAAGTGTTAATTTACATGTTGTTATATTGTTGAAATTTACTTAGATCTGAAAGTTACATTACTTTTTCTTTATGAATTAATGGTGGAGATTAACCATGTTTATGCATTAAGGGCATAGTAGTTTGTGATTATACAATTTATATTAAAAATTTGATTAAGAAATCATAGGATATTGGAAGCTTCATACTAGGCATTTTTCCTTACACTTAGAAGTTACTAATATCGAACAATTAAAATTTTGAATAGCATATATTGTACTACTTGGTCCTATTATAAAGGAGATGGAATTTTGTATTTATCTGAGAACTAAAGCATGACATAATGGTTTCTATATGACAGTTAGAGTGTGATTTTGGCTTTGATTACTTATGTTTCATGGTTGGGTATGATGAAGCATGGAGGTTTTGTGGTTGAGATGATGGTCACTTGATAGAAGTTGTAGATGCTTTGTTGAGTCTATTAACACAAATGAGTTAAATCAAAATTCTTTGTGGTTAGTTCATGGTTTTTTGGTGTTCTCTTTTTCTCTTTCAAGGTATATGGTGAGTGGGAGAATGTTGAGACTGTGTCATACACCTTACATATCCTAATGTTCAAGTTATTTATTTTATAATATTTTTTTTCCATATTGAAAATGGCATCCCTCTTTGACTTGGCATAAAGTGTGTGAAATACTTTGTAAGATGTGTAAGACATTCCATGATGCATGTAAGAACATGTAATAGGGAGGTTACAAAGTGGACTAGGAATCTTGACCCACTTATGGCATATAAGAATGATGTGTCATAAAACATTTTGTTAAACAAGGTAATTGAAAAAATGGTTCTTACAACTTTGGTGGAAGGATAGGACATGTTTATGATGTGTAAAGGAATAGGCTATTAATACCCTATTGACCCATCATGGGGTGTGAGTCATGAGAATTTTTATTATAAACACCTAAAATTAACATCTCATTATTTCAACTAATCAATTGACTATTTTCTTTATAAATGAATGAATAATACCTATTTATTCAATCAATTATTCAATTCTCATAATTTTATTAACTAAATAATAAATAGTTGTAATTAAATTTCCCTTTGAATTTGTAACTATTTATTACTATTCACAAGCCTACTCCTAACATTAATCATTTATCATCCCTCTTCTATAATCCACCCTTATATAAATAAATCCAAATATTTATTTATCCAAGTCATTCATCCACATCCTTAAAAACTAAATAAATACCTTTTATTTATTTAATTAGCTATTTTATCCACTTTTATTAAATTTGTTAATACCAATTAGTCCACTAATCCCCCACTTACACATTCCTAAACTTGAACAACTCAATAAAATCATGAACTTCCTCCGAAAGGTATATAGGTATTATTCTTTTTACATAAGGCATGGGTCTTGGTACAAATCACATGGGCCTAAGGTTTTCCATACTCCTAAGGCACCCTTTCAAACCTATCCATCCACTCTCCTAAGGGAATCTTCAACCATTGATTTCCCTTGAATCTTGGACCCTGTCATGTGTGTTGGGTCTCAAAAACGCAAGTTTGAACCATGAGAGGTTGGCAAGCTCTCACAACGCTTTTGGTCAACGTACAAGGCCAATTGATGCAATTGAACCTTCTTCTCTTTAGGTTCTGCTAGACCAAGGTGGGTAAACCTATGTGAATGATGCATATTGAAATGTACTTCCTGGTTGATCAATCTATCCACAATGGAAAATGGAAGTGAATAGATGAAAACCACTGCAACTAATCCTACTCCTACAACACATATCTTTGTTAGATGTATTATCTGATAAATGGTCATTGCCCTCTAGGCTGGAATTTGGTGATCTAGGAAACTTTAAATCAAGAACTTTATTCTGCAAGTATCCATTAAGAAAATATTAGTTATTTAAATAATGTAAAACAATGTTTAAATGAAGTATACATGTTATTTATATCAAATTGGAGAATTCCTCACCATAAATCCTATTGGATTTGAATCAATTGTAGGAGGCATACTACCGACTGGAAGCTCATAAAATATGTAATGTCTTTGTACAATCACTCGTTTGAATTGTTTCTTTCCACGACATACAAAACATCCACAAACAACAATTTTCTCAAAGTATTCATCCCATGTACTATAGTCCTAACCTGCATCTTCTTCAGTGCAATCATTTGTTGTGTCTACAATATCCATTGTCATATCCTCTTCCATCAATTATCATCTACGTGATTTAATAGTTTTAGGTCCACGTCCACGTACATATCTTGTTCTTTTGCTAATTGAGAGCTTAGGCTCTGCATTTGCTCCAATCTCCATCTAAAATAATCAACAACATGCATATTAATTTATGTAAAGATTGGATAAAACATTATAAATTTCAATAATACTGTGAAAAAAGTTGGGCGTATCACAAAATGCCATCAAATCATTTTTTCCTAAGTTAAGTCAAAATTTGAGTACCTAATGTCCCGCTTCATCTATTGTGTCCTCATTTGATATGTCACAATTTTTTGCCATGGCCTCGTATCACCCCTATAATACACAACATAGTAAATAATGTTTAGTACACCAATTATATCATCTCAATGAATATACTATCCAACACAAAACCTCACTTTAGTCATATATTTGACATATTGATATCATGTTTTGGCTATCCTAATTTTCAAACTTTTTCCTTGATCATAGAATCACATTTAATCACCATTCCTGTGCATTTTCAACCAATAAGTTTGACCTCAAAGGCCTCATGGACAAAAAATGACTTTATCTCCTCTATGTTGTAGCATTTGTGAATTCATAAACACCTTCCTCCTTTGGTTGAGGTTTCTTTCTCTTCTTACCTCTATTGTATCTGTAGATTTTGTTGTCTCATCTATTTCCACCCACTTTTGTCTCACCGATTTAGTATTTCTATGTCATCCACGTCCTCTCTCCATGGCCTCCTTTGTGAATAAAAATTCCACCATAGAAGCTTTCAACACACTACCACCGAGAAGGAAAAATCCACTTGCGGGACCATGTTAAAAACTGCTCTACCGCACAGAGCTGATGAAGGAGCCGTGAGACAATGTGGTCACCACACTACCACATGCCAATGGTAGAAGACTTGTGGTACTATGGGAGTCACTACAACACCACCAGGAACAGAAGGAAGAATCGAGTGCCGCCACATAATCTTTCACCACACTACTACAGAGAAGGATGATGCACCTTGTGGGACCACGGTAAAAACCGCTCTACTGCATTGAGCTGATGAAGGAGCCATGGGACAATAGTGGTCACAAAAACATGGTAGGAGTTGGAATTATTTCCAACACTATGGATCTTTTGATACACAACAATTAAAATAGTCACTACACAACAATGATAGGCGCTAAATTAGGCGCACTTGACTCTGCCTTATATGTCCCAAACAGATTACATTTATGGCCAAGAGTCAATGCTAAATTTGGCATTAACTAATGCCGACTAAAGCGTCGAATAATGAATCAAAATAAAAAATTTAAAACTTTCCCTCATGAAGGAAGAAATCAAACGACAAAAAAGCGAAAAATGTCGTGTGAAGGAAGAGAGCAAGGCGCTACCAACAACTAATGAGAAATTCGATTTAGTTTGCGATGTCACGCGAAGGAAGAGATCAGGGTGCTACCAGAAACTAATGAGAAATTCGATTTAGTTTGCGACACCATAGGTAAGCTTACAAAAAAAAATCTTGGTTGAATTCATGATTGTTTACTGTTATTTGTATTGCATTTGAATTCGTGATTTTTTACTAGTTCGTGGCCTAACCATTCTAGGCAACCTCTAAATTGTCTTGTCATTATAAATTGTAAAACCTTTGAGAAACCAACAAAAAAATTTACCCTACCCATTTGAGCTTTGGCCCAAAATATTATAGCACAAAGTGAGGATGCCTCTATTTTCTTTCCCTAACCTGGGTATCAAGGAAATAGTGAACTGCTTGGAAAATATGGGAATTGGGTTGGTCACTGCTGAGCAACTGCTGAAAATAAACACAGAAACTAGTTGGTTTAGCCCAGCCACACCATAGTCACCGATGCCATGAAAAATTCATGCAAGATTGCATTATGAAAGAGTTTTCATGATAAGGTTATCAATACTAAAAAAACCCAACAAACATATTTTCCCTAGGTTATCAACACTAAGAAAATCCAACAAACATATTTGCCCACAAAACAAAACTTTCATACCACAAACTGGACGAAAACTTTCATACCTGAAAGTGTATACTTCGTTTGCCTCCACAAACTGGATGAAAATAATTTTCCCTTGGTAACCTCAAAATGTCAAGCAATGGAGGGAAGCAAGAATTGTCAGCAAATGCTAGCCACAATGAGGTAATTCATTGTCAATTTATAGATTTGTAAATGTTTCCATTGTTTCTTTGAATTTTACTTTTTAGTTTTTTATTTCTAAATTTAAAAGAAGAAATATAATTTAAATATATATATAGGGGCATGAGATTGACAAAGATAAAGAAGAATTGGATTCCATATTGGGGGGAGAGGCAGTAAAAAAATTGGTTAATGTGGACTGGATAGTTCACTTGTCAGATACATAGACAAACAATCTGGTAGCGCCCCTCAAACATTGCAAACAAATCAACTATGTCAAAGGGAATCAGTTGATTCCCCAACAACTCCTGGATCTTGCAAAATATCTAGGAGGAAATCAGTGACAGGAATCTCTAAGAATGTGGAATAGGGAGTAGAGACTTCCACTCCTAGGACACAGACTTCTTCCACCACGGCATGTTTTCAATCTTGCATTGGTAGCTACAATACGAAGATAGAATACGAGGTGGTTTCAGGGGAATTTCGAATGATAGATGCTGGGGAAATTTTTGTGAATAGGTTGAAGGAATCATTCCTTCAATGGTTCAAAGACCATCTATATTTTACATTCTCAAAGATACCCATGTACCTAAAAAAAGCAGTTATCCATGACATGGAGAATGAATTTGGCACAGGTTGGTTTGTAAAGAAGATAAAGCTACGAATGTCTCAAAACTACAAGAGATTTCGGTGCAACCAAATAAAGAAGATTAAAAAAATCCCTCCTGAGCTAAGGCAGGAAACAAGGCCAATTGATGTAAGTGTGAAAGTATGGAAAGATATTGTAAAATCATATGAGAAGTTTGATGCACGAAGGAAGTCTAGTGAGGAGAGTATGCGGGTATTTGAATTTTCTCATAAGATGATATCAAATTCATTAAATGATATTTTAACTTTATTTGTGCATAGTTAAATTGAATTAATATGTGTTTCGGGACAAGGCCTCCAAGGCTAGGCTTGAGAAACTTTGTGCCACACATCATAGTGGCTAGAAAGGTTTACAAGCCTTGATCTGTACATTTTTAAGTATATTTAATATGTTAAATGATATATTTTTTTTATATCCTTGGAAAAAGTAAATGATTGCATATTAATTAGTTTAACTAGTCCATGTGCCATGTTTTGATAGGAGGAGAAATATAGCCACCATCCAAAGCAATTTGAAAAGAATATGTTACAAAACAAAAAGGGGAACGTTAGTGTAATCTGGATGGAGAACGAGGTATCAATAGTTGATTTTCAATAACTTAGTTGGATATTGTTGTGTTAATATGTCAATTTGCATCTCTTGTGTTGAGTTGTTTATTGATGCATAGGATGAGTAAATAGAGCTCAAATCTTATGATTACAAGATGACTGTTTATGTGCATGAATAAATAGTAGAAGGATGTAGATGAACTAAATTCATCCAAATTTATGCCTCTTGGCATGCATTCGTCTTGAATCTCTAATATTAGGTGCCCAAGACTTCCTTGTAGCTTTTACCTTTCATTGTCGCCTTTCCTCTTCACTATTAAACTCATCTCCTTTTTCCTTATTTGCATTTCTGGTTTCGACTTCTAATACATCCCATGTATTACCTTCCTTCTCTTTAGAATATTCTTCTTCTTCTTCATCCTCCTCTGACTCCCCGAGAGATTCATCTTTTAAACCTTCCTCATTTGATTATGATTCCTCTTCTACATCAAAGGGTTCATATCCTTGATCTAACTCTTCTGAATTATCAGAATCAGAATCACTAGCTTCCATATTCAAAAATTCCCAACAAAAATCTTCAATAAATTTATCTGGATCATCAATAATAGTCTTCAAAATTGGTTGCCAATTCAAGTTCATTCTGCTTTCATAATACTTTATATCCATGGAGTTCAGCCATTCCTTGATGCCATCAAGTGAAGATTGAGGAATGGTGCACATGCGGAGTACATCCCTCTTGAATTCTTTGAAAACAATAGCCATTTCAAATGCATTTTTCCCAAGTCCTACTCTCTCAAGGTTAACAATCTCAATCTCACTAATAGCAATTACTAAGAAGGGTAATTCCACCAACTCTACCAAATAGTTTATAGTAGGAACAATAAAAGTAGAGGCTTTGAAAGGAACTCCATGAAAACCAAGATCTTTAAATGTTATATCAAACTCTAGTTCAAAATCTTTTAGATGAGGTTACTCCCATAGCTCTCTTATTGGCTTAATATTATTTTTATTGTCCCTCTCTTGCTTTTCTTCCTCAATTTCATCAAGATCATACATTAGCCTTCTTTCCCCTCCTAAATTTTGTACCACATCCATTACCTCCACATAAAACTAGACATCCTTGGTCTTCTTGGTTCCCACACCATGATATGGTTATGCAAATGAAAATGAAGCAAAGTAATCATCTCCTTCTCCACTGGTTGGAAGAATGCATGCTTAATGTTTTGATACATAATATCAGCTCTCTCTTCTGCTCTCATAGTTGAATATCAAAATTCATTACGGTGGACCTCCATAGTTCCAATCATCTTTCTTCCTCTTCTGCTAAATGCTGGCCTGATCCACACGTCTGGCAACCTAATTGCCTTTGTTTTTGAAAGATGAAGTTTCTCCCGAGTCACCAGTGTAGCTCTCTTCCTTTTTAGACTCTTTCATTGCTACGGGAAATTATCACCTAATTGATTAACAATATCTATCTCACTAATAGTGATTACTAAGAAAGGTAATTCCACCAACTCTACCAAAAAGTTTACCATAGGAACAATAAAAGAAGAGGCTTCGAAAGGAACTCCATGAAAACCAAGCTCTCTAAATGGTACATCAAACTCTAGTTCAAAATCTTTTAGATGAGGCTGCTCCCATAGCTCTCTTACTCGCTTGAAAAATCCTTGAAAATTTACATTGATTTTATTTTTCCTGTCCCTCTCTTATTGTTCTTCCTCAATTTCATCAAGATCATACATTGAACTTCGTACCTCTCCTAAATTTTGGACCGCATCCATTACCTCCACATAAAACTGGACATCCTTGGTCTTCTTGGTTCCCATGGCATGGTGTGGTTATGCAAATGAAAATGAGGAAAAGTAATCATCTTTCTTCCTCTTCCACGAAAACCAAACTATCTAAATTCTATATAAAACTCTAGTTCAAAATATTTTAGATGAGGCTACTCCCATAGATCTCTTACTTGCATGACAAATCCTTGAAACTCTACATTAATTTTATTTTTCATGTCCCTCTCTTGCAGTTCTTCCTCAATTTCATTAGGATCATACATTGACCTTCTTGCCCCTCCAAAAGCTTGGACCACATCCATTACCTCAACATAAAACTGGACATCCTTGGTCTTCTTGGTTCCGATGTCATGATATGGTTATGCAAATGAAAATGAAGCAAAGTAATCATCTCCTTCTTCGCTAGTTGGAAGAATGCATGTGTAATGTTTTCATACATGATATCAGCTCTCTCTTCTTCTCTCATGGTTGAATACCGAAATTCATTTTCGTGGGCCTCCAGAGTTCCAGTCATCTTTCTTCCTCTTCAACCAAATGTTGGCCTAATCCACACGTCTACTAGCCTAATTGCCTTTGTTTTTGAAAGCTAAAGTTTCTCTTGAGTCACCAATGTAGCTCCCTCTACCTTATTAGACTCTTTCATTTCTATAGTAAATTAGCACCTAATTGATTAACAATCTCAATCTCATTAATATTGATTACTAAGAAAGGTAATTTCACCAACTCTACCAAATAGTTTACCATAGGAATAATAAAAGAAGAGGCTTCAAAAGGAACTCCATGAAAACCAAGCTCTCTAAATGGTACATCAAACTCTAGTTCAAAATATTTTAGATGAGGCTGGTCCCATAGCTCTCTTACTCGCTTGAAAAATCCTTGAAACTCTGCATTGATTTTATTTCTCCTGTCCCTCTCTTGTTGTTCCTCCTCAATTTCATCAAGATCATGCATTGACCTCCTTTCCCCTCCTAAAGTTTGGACGACATCCATTAGCTCCACATAAAACTGGACATCCTTGGTCTTCTTATTTCCCACACCATGGTATGGTTATGCAAATGAAAATGAAGCAAAGTAATCATCTTTCTTCCTCTTCCATGAAAACCAAGCTCTCTAATTGCTATATCAAACTCTAGTTCAAAATCATTTAGATGAGGCTGCTTTGAAAACTCTCTACTCACTTGACAAATCCTTGAAACTCTACATTGATTTTATTTTCCATGTCCCTCTCTTGTTGTTCTTCCTCAATTTCATCAAGATCATGCATTGACCTTCTTGCCCCTCCTAAAGTTTGGACCACATCCATTACCTTCACATAAAACTGGACATCCTTGGTCTTCTTGGTTCCCACGCCATGGTATGGTTATGCAAATGAAAATGAATCAAATTAATCATCCTTCTTCCTCTTCCATGAAAACCAAGCTCTCTAAATGCTATATCAAATTCTAGTTCAAAATCTTTTAGATGAGGCTTCTCCCATAAATCTCTTACTCGCTTGACAAATCCTTGAAACTCTACATTGATTTTATTTTTCATGTCTCTTGCTTGTTGTTATTCCTCAATTTCATCAGGATCATACATTGACCTTCTTGCCCCTCCTAAAGTTTGGGCCACATTCATTACCTCCACATAAAATTGGACATCCTTGATCTTCTTGGTTCCCACACCATGATATGGTTATGCAAATGAAAATGAAGCAAAGTAATCATCTCCTTCTCCGCTGGCTGGAAGAATGCATGCTTAATGTTTTTATACATTACATCAACTCTCTCTTCTACTCTCATGGTTGAATACCAAAATCTAGTATGGTGGGCCTCCAGAGTTCTAGTCATCTTTCTACCTCTTCCACCAAATGTTGGCATGATCCACACATCTGCCAGCCTAATTGCCTTTGTTTTTGAAAGCTGAAGTTTCTCTTGAGTCACCAACGTAGCTCTCTCTACCTTTTCAGACTCTTTCATTGCTATAGATCATCTCTGGGATTTAATCATTCATACCACATGGTTGATGTGCTTTGAATCCTTGCATCTAAAGTAAATTTCCTTAACATAAATATTGCTAGGGAATTTCAATGTTGCCATGCTAGTTGGCATTAAATCTAGTACCTACAACAATGAAAATCAAGATCCCTCTCTTGCTTTTCTTCCTCAATTTCATCAAGATCATACATTAGCCTTCTTTCCCCTCCTAAATTTTGTACCACATCCATTACCTCCACATAAAACTAGACATCCTTGGTCTTCTTGGTTCCCACACCATGATATGGTTATGCAAATGAAAATGAAGCAAAGTAATCATCTCCTTCTCCGCTGGTTGGAAGAATGCATGCTTAATGTTTTGATACATAATATCAACTCTCTCTTCTACTCTCATGGTTGAATATCAAAATTCATTACGGTGGACCTCCATAGTTCCAATCATCTTTCTTCCTCTTCCACCAAATGTTGGTATGATTCACAAGTCTGCCAACCTAATTGGCTTTGTTTTTGAAAGCTAAAGTTTCTCCTGACTCACTAGTATTAGTTGTAACTTTTTTGAAATTTTATTATGGTGCGTGCACTTTGATAATATGATGTAATATGATTCATCGCATATGTTGTAATATTAGATATATAACAGAAAAATAAATTATTGCATGAAATAAATAATAACTTTTCATTCTAAATATTTTTTTTTTCCAAAACACGGGTCTTCCAGAAGATCAAGATGGTCCTCAACATGATATAAATCCACAAAATATTGGTTATGTTGGTACAAATCACATGATAGGGGATGTTGATGATGCAGATATGGAAAACACCGAAGCCAATGACAATGATGATGACGATGACGATGATGATAATGGTGATGATGATCATGATCATGATGGTGATGATGATGATGATGAGATAGTTGGTAGTAGTAACCAGTGACATTCATGATCATATAGATTTCATCATGGGTCATTGCTGATATATTGTTATGATGACTCTTTTCATGGTTACTATCATATGTATCATTTTCATAGCCTACAGTGTACTATATTATTGAGTTGTATCATATTGACACGATTCATTTTCACTATATCATTTGAACATGTATCATCTTGACTTGTATCAGTTTGAGTTACATAATTTATCGATTTTATTTACATCATTTGTACATGTATCATTTTGACATGTTTTTGATGTGCTGACATATTTTACTTTCACTTGTTTTAATTATATATGATGATGATCTTATCAATATTGACTTGTCAATTTATATATATTAAAAGTGGTCGATGATTTTTGGATGGATATTTATTACGTATGATGATTTTAATTTACTGCGCAGGATGAATGTTGTCAAATTCAATTAAATTATAGATATTTGACTCACTTGTTTTAGTTATAGATGATGATCATGTTACAATAATAGTTCAAGTGGTGATGAAAGGTAAAATTAATGCTTGGCACCTCCAGAACGTAATTGAAAAAATCAGAGAAGTGTTGAGCTCTTTTGGTTGGTAATGACAATGAACAATAGATGTACTTTTTTATCTTTACAAGCAATACAAAAAATTCATGTTACCGACCCAAAAAAAATAAATTATCTTGTTATTTAATCATATAAGTTAAATAATTAAATTACTTACTATATAATCATATGAGTTATTTAAGATGCATGATATATTTAAATAATTAAATTGAAATAAAATATATTAAATTACTAAATGGAAGCAAAACAAGAAGAATTTTTAGAAGAAAAAAAGGAAGCAACAATGGAAGCCAAACTAGAAGCAAACTAGAAGCAATCTTGGAAGCAAAACCAGAAGAAAACTTGGAAGCAAAGCTAGAAGCAAAATCGGAAGCAAACCTAGAAGCAAAATGGGAAGAAAAATTGGAAGCCAACCTAGAAGCAAAAATGGAAACAAACATGGTAGCAAAACTGGAAGCAAAATTGGAAGCAAAGCCAAAAGAAAAATTGGAAGAAAAAGTGGAAGCAAAACTAGAAGCAAACCCGAAAGAAAAAATGGAAGCAAAATCAGAAGAAAAAGTGGAAGCAAAATTGGAAGAAAAACCATAAGCAAACGTGGAAGCAAACATGGAAGAAAAAGAAGAAGCAAAATTGAAAGTAAAAGTGGAAGCAACACCGGAAGTAAAAGTGGAAGCAAAACTAGAAGTAAAAGTGGAAGCAAAATCGAAAGAAAAATTGGAAGCAAAACTAGAAGAAAAATGGGAGTAGACATAGAAGCAAAATCGGAAGCTGAATTGGGTGCCAATTTTGGCATTACTTCTGGTGTTACTTCCAACATTAGTTTTGGCATTGTTTCAAGTAGTTGAAGAGACGTTACTTCCCAACACTATTTTGGGAAATGACGTGGACGTTGTGATTTCCCAATGCTAACTACGACGCAAGGTACGACGCAATGGACAACGAAAACTTTGGCACAAAATTTGGCACCGAGAATACCATGTCTTTTTGCATCGAGTTTAGCACCAGCCAAATCACCCGATTCATGGACTAAAATACACTAAAATCCAGTGCTATTTTAGGCCCTATTTTCTTGTTCTGCTATAGTGAAATCCCACCACAAACAAAGAATTCAAAGAGAGAGAGGAGGGCTTACCCCTTTACCTTGCCTCTTCTACGAAAATAGGCAGAAAAAACCACAAACTTAGCAAGCTTTTGTATTGCATCCTACCACTGCATGGTAAACTGGATGCTTTGGATCAAGGATTGTGCCAGTAGTAAACTTAGCAAGCTTTGTTTTTGCACTTGAAAGCAAAGAATAACAAAATTTCTATGAAATGCATCCAGTCTAGATCTGAACGAGATATTAAAATGGAGAACATATAAACTAGAAGAAAATGTCTAGGAAATTGTTTACTTAAGGTTTTCTTGACTTTGGTTATTTCTTTTCTTCTTTTCCCAATGGACATTAAGCTTTATGTTATGCCTTTCAATGGATCTCACTAGCAATTTGATATGTGCTCACTTCCTAAAAATATTTCAAGATTAGAACAATCACTATTAGCATTCAGGGAAGGATTGAAAAGGGTCAATAACCTACGTATAATTGCTATTTCCATATTCAAAGTAGCTACTGATGTAGTAAAGTTGATCATAATATGTGAGGATATAGGTTTTTATGGAAATGGTTACTACTTTTTAGTCAATATGTGAGTTGTTTAGTGCCTAAATAAGTAGTTAATAGTTGATATAGATCTTGATTGAGGCTAAAGAAATTTTGAAATCATAATACATTGTGAGTGAACTTTATGTCTGTCTGCAGATCTGAATTTTATGCAAATAGATGTAAAAAAATAAAAATAAAAGACAACAACTAGAAAAAAACAATACACTATAGGAAAATGGTATCTGTCAATCTGAATTTTATGCAAATATATGTAAAAAGGAAAAGGAAAAGATATAAAATGTGGAAAAAATTTATGGTGTTTTTTTGTCGGTTGACTATATTTTTTACCATTTTCAGAAAAATCTTTTGTCAATAACAACATATTAAAATTGAATATATTTTCTAGAAACTCACGAACTGGTATTTCTTTCCACCAATGATATTCTACTTGAAAAGAAATTAAAAAAGAAAATTTGTAATCTTATGGCATGTACTATGTAGTCATAATGACTTTCAACAAAAAAAAAACCATGAAATATCATATAGACAAACCCATAACTGACACCACATCTGGAAAACTGTGAGAATCTAAACAATGAGAATATTTTTTCATTGAATTTAAATCCAAAATCACATTCATAGTTGAAGAAAAAATATTTTTTGGATCTCTATAACCCCCCTATTTTGTTTATCCCCTTTACTATTCTATAATATCTGAATAATCCTTTCTCTATAAAATCTAGTCTTTGTTTATCTTCTTAAACACAAAATAACCTCGTAAAATAGCATCATTTAATCTTATTCTTGAGAATCCTTCCACATTAACCTGTCAATTAAACATCCTTTTGTAGACAATTACATGGTATTTATGGTGTCTTAAGTGAGGGATCATGTGTTCTTAATTTAGTCACAAATTTCTACAAGGGTACTAGTTTCAATGTCAGTCAGTGAGGGGTCTATTTACTAATTTAAATAAACTACAAATGAAAAGCAATACAAATACTACATCAACATTCACTGTTATAGATGTAGCAACTTTTTTGGACAAGATCTTGTATAGCTTGGATCACAAAACTATGTGGGAAAAAATCACATGGGAAAATTATGGTAAATTGAATCATAGGTGGTTGTAGCATTTTCTTTAACATAATCTTTTCTCTATGGATTATTCCACATAACATATAAATTCCCATCTACTATAAAAAAAACATCCAAAATCTTGATTGAGACTCCATAAATTTAGTATAAAGGCTAAGAATATTACAAATTTCTTTGTGTCTGAAAAATATGGTGTATGTAATGTTTTTTTGGCTCATTCATTTATGTATGTTGACTTTTGTGCTTCACCTTTCTTTCTGTCTAAAAATTATGGTCCATGGTTATCTTATTCCTTTGTACTTCTTCACAACACTTCTACAGTTCTTTAAGCAGTTTATTTTTAGAAATTAGTAGTTTACAGCTCTACATAACTCTTCCCATCTATTAATAAATATATTTAATATAATATATAACTTTAATGTCTTCAGTGTACCCATTGCACCCCAAGATGCGATTGCTAGTTTTTATTTTGTTTGTGTTTATTTGAGGGGAATATATTTAAATGGTATAATTTTGTGTAATTTTTTTTTAATTTTATGAGATAAAGTAAGGTATTTTCATATTAGGTTATTTTAAAGAATTTGGTATGGGTTTTAGGTGGAATATAGTACATGAGACAAACTTTCACTTACTTAAGTGTGCTCCAAATATGAGACGTACATACATTATCTTTTACAAGATTTAAACTTGTGAATTCTCTTTTGAGAGCACAAGTTCTTCACCATTTAGACAACTTATACATCTTTCTATGCACCTACCTCTTAACCCCTTTCTCATTTACATATCCTTATACATTTAATCAATCCACATTTATTATTCACATGCTCACACACCCTTATACATTTACTCAATCCACATTTATTATTCATATGCTCGTACTCATTCTTATGCACAAGCTATCCATTCCAATGTAGACCCTTTTCTATCTTAGGACTAGTTCACAGTCAAGAGGTTGTCCTTAAGGTTATGGACTCATCTTGTTATAATTTATTTTTTATATAAAATTGATCAACTTCTCACCCTTATGCTTCTTGCCTAGGGCCAACTAAACACATGTTTCAGTGAAATATTGGTAATGCCCTTATATTTAAATGTATTCAATGTATTCATTCTAATTATTTAATTATAAGGATAAATAATTCTCTCTACATATTGTTTTGAATTCTATAAAATGAATATAGTGTTATAAAAACATTCTAGGAGCATTTATGAGGATAAAAGAGTGATATTATCTCTATTGTTTAATTTCAAGTGGTTGGTCAAGGCACAATAGCCTCATGTCTAGGTCATATAACAGCCCTGTCAAGATATCCATCAATAGAACTATCCCTCATATAAATCAAGAAGGATATGATAATTATACACACTTCAAGTGGATCAAAAGGGAACAATCTAAATTACACAAGTTGAGTTCATGGGTACAAGACAAGTTCATGGTCTTTTAGTTTTCCTTGACTTCAAAACTTATGCCTCTACAAAGTCAATAAATTTTTTTATTCCTAGATGATTGATAGCCTAATTTTATTTATTCCTGTTAGAAGATTAATCTTTACTTGGTAAAGGTTATTCTTTATTTGTAATTATTTAGTAACTTGTAGGAATATTCCAAAGGAATCCCTACAAGTCTTTTGTCTTTTTGTCTTCTCACACTTTTGTGAGGATGACTTATTTTTTAATTCCTTTATTAAGGAATATTTGTAACCACCTCCTTAAGAGGTGACACTTTGCACACACATAGATGAATGGTGGCATTCATTGAGTTGGGAATTACATTCTAACTCCTTCTTCTCACCTCTACTTATTGAGGTGCCTCTCCTCTCATTCTTCATTATTCAAGCATGCAAGCTAAGGCTGAAGCTCTCTCTCTCTCTCTCTCTCTCTCTCTCTCTTTGTATCATTCTTAGGCATTTTGCCTCCATTCATAATATTGGGGTTTTTTTCTTGTTTTTTCCCCTTATCAAATTCTTGTGTCTCCTCTTGATGGTGGTGGTGCTTGATTTGGCTACTCTCTCTTTGGTAATATTTTTCCTTCAAACAATGCTCATTGGTTAGTTATTTCCTTTGTTCAATTTATTTTTCCTTTCATGGTATCAAAGCTTGGTATTACTAATCCTTTGTGAGCTACATTGTTGAAGGTTTACCAGATTTAAAAAGCACACCATTGGAGACACTCTGAGAGAAGAAGAGAAGAGCTAAAAGCTTAATCTTGTTTCTTGTTTAATATTTTTACATTCTAACCCTTGTGCAGGATTCCTTATTTAAAGATTTCTAAAATTTTTCTCTTTTAATTTAAATCTATAAAAAACCCATTATTTTTGCATGCATATCTCTTTTCAAAAATCATTAATATTGTACAAATAAAAAATTATTTTATTCTTGCATTTGTTCATACAAATCTGTATGTATGTATATATTTTTTCAAAAAATCAGCATTTTTTCAAATCTCTAACCCTGGTTTTAAAATATAAATCTTTATTAAAAAATAAATAAAAAATTAGGGCTCTATTCTCTGTAATTTTTTTTTGAGATTTGATCTTTCGCAGGTCGAAACCCGTGTCGCCTTGCTGTGCTTCTCTTGTGATCTGAGCTTCTACTCCCGCCCCCTGCTTCGCACCACCTCTCTGCATTCTTTCAGCCCTACTGCTCTTCGGTCCATTTTGGCTTCCATTGCAAAATTTCTTCCAACCCTCTCCACACCCCCCACCTACCGTCCAAACTTGCATTAAAACCACTTATCAAAGTTATTCGCTTTTCTTTTTTTTAGTAAAAGTTTTTTAAAAGAAAAGCCCTCCCTTCTCACCCGCAGCTCCCTTATCTTCATTTTTTTCTTCTTTTCGTTTAAAAGCTTTTTCCAACCCAATGCATAAAGGCAAGGTTTCTTAAGCTTTCATTCTTTTAAATTTTTTAAAAACTAAGTTTCTTATTACTTTTTTAAAGTTTTTTATATAAAGTTTTTTATAAATCTAGATCTTTTTATAAGTTTTTTAATAATTGTCTTATTTTAGAATTTTTTAATTTTATTAATATAGTTTTTCTTAATTTAAAAAAAAAGATATTAAAATAATTGTAATTTTTTAAAATTTTAAAGTTTACTATAAGGGGTTTATTTTATTTATTTATTTTAATCAATTTAATATTCTTTTTCTTCTAAGATTTAATCTAATTTAATGAGTTTTTTTCAAGAAGGATTAATTTTGTTTAGTTTAATCGTTAAATTATTTTCTGCACAAATCTTTTACAATGTCAACTTTAATTCCTGAAATCAAATTAAATTCTTCTAACTATCATTTTTGGAAAACTCATATTTCCTTTATTTTTCATTTTAGACATCTTTTAGATGTAGCTACAGATCCTAAATCTAAACCAAGTTTGTCTGCATCCAAAGATGAAATTGAAAAATGGAATCTTAAAAATGAGGAAGCCCTTGGCCTCATAGGTATCTCCATGTCACCTGAACTTTATGTTCATATTGGGACATGTACAACAGCCTATGAAACATGGGACAAACTCAAAACCATTTATGATAGTTCAAATGAATCAAGAAAAATTCAAATTCAAGATCAACTTGAAGATTTGAGGTATTCTGATTTTAAATCTATGGATGAATTTTTATTGAAATTTGATGCTTTAAATAGTCAATTGCATGGTTTAGGAGTAAAATTAGATAATCTTAGATAAATTCATCTTATTATTAAAAAGTGTCTTTCTAGACAATTTCAACAATTCATTACTAATATTCATGCTCAATTAGCTATTCCTTCTTTAGCTACTCAATTAACTTATGATATTTTTCGTGATTTATTAAGACAAGAAGAAGCTAAGTTAATTCAGTTTGGTACTCTTAAGTCTAATGAATATGCCTTTTTGTCTAATCATAAGCAAAAATTTAAACCTCATTCTAAACAACAACATTATAATTCTAAATCCCATTATAATAATGGCAATGATCATGGAGAGTTTAACTCTTCTAAGAGACCACATTGCACTTATTGTAATAAGGATGGTCATTGGCAAAATACTTGTTTTAAAAAGGAAAATGAGAAAACGCCTATGAATCAAAATAATCAACAGTTTCATAACAATGGTAATCAATCTAGACGTGCTTTTACATGTAGTTTTAATGTTTCTAAACCTTTTTGAATGGGTTATTGATTCAAGTGCATCTCAACATGTTACTTCACATAAAAAGTTTGTTTTTTAAATAACTTCACAAGTAATTTATTATTGGACTTGATCAACCCAATAATAGTGTACTTGTTTTACTCAATTATATTTGGAATATGAAAAAGGGATATTCATGTAGTCATCAATGCATGAATATCATCTTAATGTCTTATTTATACTTAATAATCGTTCACTTCATAGTATGCATTTCTCATTATTCCATCACAATTTTTTCTTAATATTAATTTTAAAACTTAAGGTGGCTTGATTTGTGGATTTTTGATCTATTAAAATATTTAAAACAAACCTAGTGTTTCCTTCTCAACTACATTTATGTTGTTTTGATAAAGGGAATTTGATATTTTATTGTGTCTCATTAATCTAATATTGTGCCTTATTGGTAAATTTTGCCTTCTTGATGGATTTATTCCATCTATATATATTTTTTGCAAATTAATCATTTTATCAAGTCTCAATGGAGCCTTTATATATATTTTATGCGCTAGATGCATTTGCAGTAATGTTGCATAGGGAGCCCTATCTATAATCAATCATATATTTTATCAAGTCTCATTGGAGTTTTTTTTTCGGACCCATGGAAAATATTTCCATCCACTCCAAATTTATAAATGTAAAAATGATTAATATATAAATTTGGATCATATTTCCATCAAGCTAAGCACATTTATTTTCCATTATATTTCCCATAGTCAATTATTTCAAGTTATCAATATCCATGTCATTTATTTGCCTAGGTTGATTTATACTTATTTATTTGCATTTCATTATATTAACCTAGGTCACCTATAAAGAAACTTTATTTTCCTTTACAATTTGGTGAACTCATTCAATCCTACATATCCCAACTTTTTGATAGTGTTTCTAATTTAAATGTTCAAATCTAAGAGTACTTTGATTCTTCACATAAAATTTAGTTTCACCTAGGGTTTGATCTTATTTGTTTATATATCTTATTTTAGAGTTTGCACATACATAGTGATGTATCTTTTATTCCACCCTCTTACCTTAGATTTTGATATCCTTATGGCTTATCTCAAGTCTTTCTCATTATTTGATATCCATTCATTCATTTTAGATTTTGATAGATTCTTATGTTGTATCATACAACATCACTCTATCCTTTATATTCTCAAGATAGTTTTATAAGGATAATGGTGTGTCCTCTATGTAAGGTTTATTTTATCATGCTTCATATTTTCCTTCTTTCATTGAGTTGATTAGTACTCATCTATGCTTATTAGATACACTTATGTTGATTGGTGATTATCTATTGTCATTAAATACAATTATGTCATTTATTTGGTAAAAAATGGTGATCATTTGGATTGTGATAACAATGAGAATGTGTCCAGTGATGATTTAATTTGTGATAGGCCTTAGAGGATGTACATAAAGGATATGATATTATCTTCTTTACCTACTCATGACATAGTTGCATCTCATGATAGTGCTTCTTCCACATGTCATTATGATATTACATTTATAGATTCATGATTTCTAAATAACATATATCTATTTTAAATTTGGGAAAAATCAACTCCACAACTCCCAAGAATCACCAGCAATTAAACACCTATCACAAAAAGAGAGAATAATAAAGCTATGGATGCCAATAACTATTGATCTAAAAATGAATGAATCATATTAATCTGCATCTTCTAATGATAATACAATAGAGAATCCTTATAAAAGGATAATTAACCTAGAAATCCTAGGTGAGGATAAAACAATATCATGACATGTTTCCTCATCCTATGACATGAGACATAAAGAAAACATGACCTAAGAAAACTTAAGTAATTAGAGGAAAAGGAACCTAATAATTTAATAAATAAATAATTAGGAAATATCTTTTACTCTAACACCCCCTTTAATTGAAACTTAGGGAAAAGATCAAACCTCTAAAGATGAGTGCATGATGGGTCAGAACAAACAAGGGATAGTGAGGTGCCTATGTACAAACAAAAGATCTCCCAAAATCGGATAAAAAGGAGAAAAACCTAGTGGGAGGAAAATCCTCTCCAAAAGAGAGAAATACAAGATGAAGGACTAAGAAGCCTCCAAACAAGAGTGAAGGATGAAGAAGCCTCCAACCAAGAAATTTCCCAAAGATAGGAATAAAGGATGAACATGAAAAATACTGCTAAAGCATGAAGAAGTTGCAAATGATGTCAAAGAATGATGCTATAGTGTTGAAAGAAGAACCTCTACAGAAATAGATGATGATCTAGATCAAGAAGACAATAATTTGCATGGGTGACCCAAATGACACTACTTGAATCAGATGGAAAATAAAGGAAAACACTTGGAGCTCGAAGATACAGATTGCATAGGTACCAAAAATCTAAAAAAAATGATCAAGTGAAAATGGAAGGTCACCTCTAGAAATAGGAATGTAAGGGTGTCCATATGGTAAGTGATCCATCTCACTAAAATGAAACCATTGCATCTAAAATTACATAAGAACAAATAATGTATTCATAGCTCACTCCAATCCGAACCCAAGGAAGCATTACCACCAACAATAAAACCCCCCATAATGCTAAAAAGGAAGAGGTGTGATAGGTACATTGAAATTGAGAGACAAAAAGAAATGCATGTAGAAGAACCAAGGACATCTGAACATGCAAACATGAAAATACCAATACATATAAAGGGTGTTCGAAAAAGGCACACACTCATGAGGTTGTTGTCCTAGAAGAGATACTCACTTGACAAAGGTATGATGGAAAAGGAAAAACATCAACCCCCCCATGGAACTTATATCATAGTGCAAGTATAATAAGGCACAAAGTGATGTGTAAGATCCCAATAATCATGTGAAATACAGAGTGGTGCAGGAGCACCAAGTTGCTTTCAAGCCTCCATGAGGCCATTTGTAAATAATTGCTCTATTTTGTGTATTGGGTCTTATAATAAGGTTTATAAAACCATTTTATAGGTGTTTGAGTCTTAAGAAGTAATATTTGAAGTCATTTGTCAAATAATGTTTAAAGTTGTTATATATTGTAAAAATTGTAAAAGTTGCTCAAGAAAATTGTCAAGCAACTTGTCAAAAGTGTCATTAAAGTTTTTTGTCAACAAACTAACTAAAAGGTGGTTGAAAATAGTTGGTTTTGGTTGTAAATTTATAATTACACCCTCCAAAACTAGAATTGGAGAGTTGGAGAGGTTGGAGACATTACTTTTGAAGTTTGAAGAATGACAACCTCAAGTTTTGTATGCATTTTCTGATTTTTAGATTGTTTTCAGGTTGAAGTTGTGATTTGTACGGCCTGATATGGAATCAAATAATAGATTATCATATATGGATGGAAAGATATCTGTTTCTAGTTTCCAATTCTTTTTGTCTCATTGAAGTTTATTGAGTTTTGTGGAAGATATGACTATTTTGGTGAGGGCAGGTTTAAACACTGCCTAGGGTTTGCAGTTTTGGTAAAAATGCAATAACTTTAGTTTCGACCATTGGATCTTCATAAAAATTGGAAGGAAGGTCTGTAATTATTTTATCTTAAATCTCACCAAAGGGATTGGCTTCATTATTTGTTTTATGGAAGTTATTAATGACTGTTTGTTGCATTGAATTGTGGGTTGTTGTGAGAATGATTACACTATGATCTAGAATGCACTTAATAATTCTTTGAGATGAATAACTTTATGAAAGTTGTGAAGTAAATGGAATTTTGAGTTGTGAATCCTATTTGCTCTGCATCACAGAGAAACTTTATTTCAGTGTGTTTACATAATAAGAAGTGCATACAATGGAAGCCCATAAAAAAAATAACTACATGTTGAAAATACAACTCTCTAGTCCATAAAAAGAGGAAACTAGTAGCACCATGATGAACTACACAAAAAACATGCACTTTCAAAAAAATGGCACCCAAAAGGGAGTCTAGATGTAGAAGATATGGCCCATTGAAGTCTCCAAAATGAGAGCTGCACTATAATATCACTAAGAAAACATAATTATGGAAAATCCAGAAGTCCAAACTGAAAACCACCTACACCACTACAAAGAGCACAAAATTCTACATGTTTCAATAAAATGCACTCAGAAAGACCATTGTATGGCCAAGATATGGCCTCTAGAAGTTGAGGTGCAAAAGTGAAAATCCTAACAAAGAGGAATTGAGCAAGGAAAAAAATAAAATCCGCAAGATTTGTCAAAAAAACCTCCAAATGTAGAGGTATACCAAATATAGAAGGATAAAAAAAAAGTCTTCCAAATATAGTAGTAGTTGGCATTTTTTGCAAAAAAATAATATATTGCAAAAAGGTTTTTATTTTTATTTTTAAAGTTAAAAAAAAACATGAAAAATAAAACTATTATTTTTTGTTTTAAAAAAATATAAAATACTTTCCTTTAAAAAATAATAATGGGTGGGGGGTACCTACCACTAGCCCTAGGCAATGTTCGAGGGGGTTGTTGTTTCTAGTACCCCCTCAGGAGTGGGGCTTGAGGGCCTACTGTCCCTACCATAGAAGGGGGAAGGTACCCCTTGGATATCCCCCCATTAATGGGGTTCATTTTATTTTTTAACATAAACTTATTTGAAAAAGGCAAAAAACCTACACCCCCTATAAAAGGGTTTAAAATATATATTTTTATTTGATTTTCATAAATTTTTATAGGAAAAATGTGTGTGTGTGTGTGTGTGTGTGTGAAAAATACCTTGATTTGCATGCTAGGGAAGCCATATGGCTTTCGTGGCAAAAAAAAATTAGCTCAAAAGCTCTCGACTTTGAAATAAGTTGAATTATATATCAAAATTCATCGAATCAGCCTCCTAGACGAATTGTGAGGTTCTTTTCAGCCCAAAATAATCTGAAATTTTAGCTACACTCTAGATCCAAAAAGCGCAATTGCTTCAAACCCTCACAGATCTAACATCTAGAGTCCAAATCAAGCCAAACAAAATGAAAAACTGGCTTTTTTGACACCTCTGAATCCAATGGAAAACATTGATTTTCTCTAGGATGCACTGAATGATAACCCAAGGCATGAAATCCCTCAGAAAGAGGAGATGGGATTCCAAGTTTGAAGCTTTCATAACATGTTGAGGTTGGTAAAAATCAGCTCTAGAGCTCCCAAGGATCACCTACAATCAAACATAGGTGACACAGAAAGAGAGAATAGAAAAGCTATGGAGGCAAAAAGTGATTAATCCAAAAAAGCATGAATCATAATAATATGCATCTTCTAATGATAATACAATAGAGAATCCTTATAAAATGATAATTAACCTTGAAACCCTAGGTGGGGATAAAACAAGATCATGACATGTGTCCTCATCCTATGGCATGAGACATAAAGAAAACATGACCTAAGTAAGCTTAATTAATTAGAGAAAAAGGAACCTGATAATTAAATAAATAATTAATTAGGAAATAACTTTTACTCTAATAATATCCTCTCACATGATGTAATATGTAATGCTTCTTGTTTGAGATCTCATGTTGAATTAAGGATATGTGGCATTTAGATCACTTTCCTTTGTATGGTGATATATTATGCCTTAATAATACTTTAGATTAGTTTCCCTCACATTCATACCTCATGAACTTATTCTACATTTTATGATCACATCATGAGCCTTAGTGAGTAAATTCTAAATGATAATTATGATGAAAGATCTATTGATGCATAAATATTTACATATAAAGTATGTCTTTCTTGCTAAGTATATGCACATAGATGATTATATTCTATTGATTAGTGTTTAAATTATGTATAAGATGTAGATATTTAGAATGGTCTAATTCATCTTGCTTTCTCTACACTTATTTTACTAGTTTAGCCAAAAAATTTGATTTAATTTTCTAGGCTCAATTCACATGAGGATAATATAGAATTAGCAATGATATATAATGATTTATCTTTCAATCCTTTTTCGCCTAATGTTAAGAGGACCTATATATGTACTAAATTTACTCCTCATCACACATATGGGTGTTTTAAGCATAGATGATTTACATTACAACATAAAATTTAAGAATTTATAGATAAAAGTAAATTAAACATTAAAAATACTCATAAGGTGAAACATGGGAAAACAAGTCTTGTATGTCAAAAATTTAGGCTTGTTCATTGTAACACACCATATATTAAGGTTACACATGAAATACAAGAAAAATCACATTATTTAAGAGATGATTCTATTGTTCACCATATTTTATTCTTTTATTTAGCATGTGGATGACACACAAATAGTTTCATAAGTACATGTAAAATATCTAATACAATATAAGAGTCACACAAGAAAATCAAGTAGTCAGGATCACCAAGAAAAAGGAAGAAAACCTTCCACAAGAGAGTAGCAAGAAATGAATGTTAGATCATGTAATAAATCCAAGATAAAAATAGAATATGACGAAATACATAATTGACAAGAGGAACATTTCTTATGTAGGCAAGTTGCAATATAGGATAATATAGAATAATAAAAAGTGTCACAATTATATGACATGAGACACAAAATTAATGACCTAAATGTACCCTAGTTAAGCTTAATTAACTAAGCAAGAATGGGATCTAGATGGGAACCAATTAGGAAATATACCCTATTCACATCAATACCCCTCCTTAAGTGCAACTTGGGGGGGGGGGGAATAAATGTAAACACATGAAGATGGATTTCAACAACAAGGCCTTGTTAGGCACCTATTGTCATTTCATGCCCCCTTGCCTTGCCCATTTATTATAACCAATATGAGAAATGTTAAATGTTCTATCCATGCTTTTCAAAAAAATGCCTCTAGTTGTTTTATTTCTCCCTCTCAAATTTTTTCAAATTTCCAAGTTAAAACACAAAATTTGACTAAGTGTCAAGTCATTGGAGAAATTTAAAGGTTTTAAAACTAGTGTCAGTTGTTGGTAAGGTTTTCACAACCTCAATAAAATTCAACAAGGTTCTCAAAACCAATCCTAACATTGACGTTGTGCCAAAGAAGAAGAGGAAGAAAAAAGAGGCAAGTGCTCGAAGATGTGTTGAATTTTTTCATAGGTTTCAAAACCTCTATCAAATATCGACAAGGTTGCCAAAACCACTTCAAATGTTGATAGCTAGAATTAGTATGAAGAAATGAATAAAAGAAGCTAAGTATTCAAGTAATAAAAGTTTTAAGTTTTTCGATAAAACTCAATGGTTTGAAACCTTTGTTAACTCTTGATAAGTTGTCACAACCTCATTGGAAGCTAACAAGGTTTTGAAAAGTGGTTTGATCTTTGATAGTTTTTCCAAAATGATCATGGATTCTTTGACTTGGGAATGGTTAGTGTGAATAAAAAATTAGAAGAAAGGAGTTAAGATGCAACATTTCCAAATGGTTTTGAAACTTAGATCGACAGTCGATGAGGTTGTCACAACCCCATCAAAATTCAACAAGGTTCTCAAAATTAGTTTCAGATCTGATACAAAGTTTTGATGTAGAAAAGAGAATCAAAAGGAATCAAAAGATAGATAAAATGAAGACAAGGAAGAGATAAACCAAATTTAAAAGTTGATTTTTTGGTAGATATCATAGGTCTTGAAACTTTTATCAAAATTTGATGAGGTTGTCACAACCTGATTGAATTCCAAGAAGGTTCTCAAAACTATTTTGATAGCCAGTTCCAATTGTCAAAAATTAAACTAGTTTGATAGTTAATTCCAATTGCCAAAACTTGAGGGAAGAAATAAAAGAAACAAGAAAGAAAATAATGAAATGATTAGTCTATTAGAAGTTTTAAGAGGTTATCTAACCTATGTTAGCTCTCAATGAGGTGGTCACAACCCTTTTAGAGTTTTAAAAGGTTCTCAAAACTAATTTTTTAGCCGATGTCATTAATTGATAGACTAAAAAGTTCACTTTAGAGGGCCTTCTTCCATATACCACTCTACAATGCCATAAATGCACCCACAACACCCACCAATTGCCAGATCCATCAAATTCCCAAAACCATTGATTTATGATTAGGCCATGATGCATTGATGTTGTGGGAATCCCTTATTAACAACACCATTCCCTAGGTTGTATTTTGTAATAAATTTGTTGGGTGGATTTGATCAATTGATAAACCATTAACACATAAAAAATTCATACCTTATTCAATCAAATATTGTACACCTATCTATTTTTCACTAGTTTATGGTGGTGAATAAGGTTTCTTCTCCTACCACGTGTTCTAACAATTTTAATGCCTCTTCAAAAGATAAAAAACACAAAGTGTTAATTTGTAGGGGGTTCTTCCTCTATTTTCTTTACTAGGAAGCTTGCATTTTTGGAATTTCTCTAGTATTATAAATAGGTTCCAATACCTTTAAATTAATAAGATTTACTATTTTAACCTCTTCTCAATTCTTGTATGTCATGCAATTTATTTTTACCTTCATGCATGAATGATTTAATTTCTTTCTGCAAATGCATATTTTGTATAAATAATTTGAAATAATTAGTTATGGATTTCATCCCTCTTTATATCTATCAAATCCTTTACATCCATATCTACAAATAGGAGCTACTAAATGAAGACCTATGTGAGTTTTGCGAATTTTATTGATTCTCTATGTTGTAGTGAGTGGGGAAGAAACCCAATAAATCTAGGTGTATAACCAGCCATTTATTTTCCTAAATATCTCTCTTCATTTTCCTCTTTGAATTTTTATCTAATAGGTTTAGATCTTAGGTTTATTTTGTGTTAAGTTGGATCAACATGTGCATCTAGATTTAGCACAGAACCAACTTTCTCTAGAGGTTTGATCTCATCAACAAGGTCCCACACCTTGAGATCATTTCCATTATATCACTATATTTTTAAGATTCAAGATCAACAAGGGTTCAAATCCATGTGATAAAAATTCTCATGTACAAAATATCTCTCAAAAATAGAGTAAAGGAGAAAATATTGTAGGAAAAAAAACCTCTTCAAAAGAGAGAAAAAATGTAAAAATAAATGTACAAGTGATGGAAGGAGGACATAACATGACCCAAAAATAACTACATCTATCATGAATATACAATCAATATCCCCCATAGGAGTGAAATAGTGTGAATATAGATCTCACCTTGATTTCAGCATTGCTTTTTATTGTTAAACAAAAAAGAGACTACATTTTGACACGTGCTTTAAATTTTTTGTTTCATCTGATTTCTAACATGTCACTGACATCTGGTTTTTGTTTTTGAGGATAAATTTTTTTACCCAAACTTGTTGGGGTCATAACTTTCTACTCGGTGCTCGAAATTCAAATCCTTTTGCATCATTGGAAAGGTCTCCAAGAGTAAGTTGATTCAGTCCCTAAAAAATTGTGCCTGTGATACTCAATTTTAGGGACTGATGTAAGTTTCAACCCTAAATTATGCTCTGAAGGCCTCCAAAAATGTGATTTACTAAAACATAGAAAAAATCAAAAAAATTGAAAATTTTGATTTTCGGTGTTTCTTAGTTCTAGTTATTGTAAAAATGTTTTGACACTTATGGGAAAATTATAAACCATCATATACTACTTTGCTTCATGTTTTAGGACCACTAAATTTCAATTGGGTTTTAAAATTTACAATCTTAGGACAATTAGCTTTCAATTGGGCTTAAAATCCACTTTCAAAGTTGGTTAAAATTGGACCCACATATCCTCATTTTGCAATATCATTTTAAAATTGAACAAAAGAATCAAACACTTTCATTTGGTGCTTAAAATGAATGAGTGTTTTCTTTGCTTGTGTGTATCCACTCTCCTTGTGCTTTGTGCGATCTTGGGTGAAGAGAAACACACAAGTATACTTTCTTTTCTTATGCTTACTTAAAATGTGTATCCTCTCCCTTCGTTCCTTTTGGCGATCTTAGGTGATGAAAAGCATATTAAGTGTCTTTTGCACATTATGTTACCTTTAGAGTGCCTACCTCCCAGGTTTTGAGAGGGAACGACCCAAGCGGTACTTTCATTTCGGTCTTCTATAAAACAATTGGTGTGATGAAAGTCATTAACCAGCTAGTGCAGAGGATTTATACCGATGAATGTTTCCCTTAGTATCTATGTGATACGTAAAATCCCTTAAATATTTCTAAGGGTTGGGATGCCTCTTAATTGAGTGAATTGTTGTATGTATAAACACCAGTTTATCCCAAAAATCTTGATTAAGAATCCTTATTAGTAGTGGTTAACCAATTTTATCTTCAAAGCATATTTTAAGGTAGTGCATTGGAATAGCACTATTCCAAGAAGTTACCATGTTCAGTTTTTGGTTGAGGAAATAAAGAAAATAGGGAAGGGATTCTTTTTCTTGGCGTGTCAAGACGATACACTTCCTTGACATAGCCTATTTTTCCATTCCATCTTCACGGATTAATCATCTCTCAGGGGATGATGGTAAGCCTACTAATAATAAACACCCACTTGAGCTAGCGTTGTAATTGCTTGTGAGTCAGTTTAATACTTTTCTTGGTTCCAAAGCATTTCAAACACACATCAACAAGTTTCTCAAAATTTCAAACCCTTTTGTTTAAGCATGGATACCCTTTGAAAAGTCTTGATATTGATGCTTGTCCTAAGGATTTTATCCTTAGAAACTTCTAAGTATTTTGGCTTATAGCTAAATCCATAATTTCCAAAGTCAACACAGGTAACCATGGCTCTAACTTCATGATTTTGACATAATGGACTTTGTGAAATGAAGGATGTTTTTGACATAGACATTTTTGTTTGAAACTTAAACAAGACATTGTATGTGGTAAAAATAATTGTTGGAAAAATAAGGATAGACAATTAAGAGCGGGGGTGAATCATTTGTTACCAAAATCAAACTTATACAACATTAATCAACCTTTAACCTCAGATCTAATAATTAACAGTGAAAGCATTAAATCAACAACACATCAAAGACACATGAACATCAAGATTTTATATGTGGAAACCCTGTTAGGGGAAAAACCACAGTGGATGTTAGTCCACAAGATTATACCCTATTAGAAGTATAATGAAGAATAAAAAGGAATGCACTTGCATTTAGGTGCACTACCTAGAGTACACTGCTCAGAAGGAAGGCTCACTACCTTACATATAGTAATCAAATTAAATCCATGTGAGGAAGTTTAACTGAGAAATTAGCTTCTACAAAAGCCTGATTATAGTTTTGGTTAGGCGCATGCAAACTTCTACACACTCTACTCAATCTCTTCCACACTCTGCTATGCACTTGAATGATATGATCTTTATTCACACATGTACATCACTTGTACACTCTGAGAACTACCTCTAAATGAGGAAAACAATCTCATATTTATATCTGCTACATGGATTTACATCCACTATTCAGTCGCCCTCAAATAAAGAATAAATTACAACTGTCAACCTCAATACATGAATAAATTTAAATTCGCACCAAAACAAGTCAGTCACAACATAGTGAGGAACCAACCAAACACCTTAAAATATGTCAAACAATAAAATATTAATCCTCATGGATCTGCAACACGCTAACACCATCATGTCGGCCAAGAACATGAAAACTTGAGAACACATCAGAAAAATCTCCAATCACAAACACTCTGATCAATGCATACATACAATAGGGATAGAACATGATCTAGAATCATCCATGAATATCATAGGTACATGTGCATCACATTAAATTACCAGAATTTCATTCACTTCATCCAAGAACACCATCTACAGAAATTAAATAGCTGTAGGTATACAAATCTTCATAACTTCCACAAATCTTGATGCGAACCTTTGAAACTTTCAAAAAAAATACTAGAAAGGTTCAGCAACAAACCCTTTGAATCGCACCTTCAAATTAGTAATTTAAAGCTATTTCCACCATTCTAACCTGCTTAGCTTCACTGGTTATCTGCACTATATTTTTTACAATTTTCTCAATCTCCTTGGCATATGTAGCCTTCAAAAACACCAATTCTAATAGTGTTGACATCAATGGCAACCACATATCAACAATGAAACCATAACATCCAAAAATCTCCCCCTTTGGCATTGATGGCAACACATGATGTGAAAAATAATACCATCAACCCAACTAACTCTTCTCCAATAATCTCCCTTTGAGATTGTGCACTCTTTCTTGTTTCCTTCTACTTCTATGTTTTTCACATTGCTCTTCTCTCCCCCTTTGAAATCAATGGCAAAGGTATACATGCTCTGATCATAGATTTGAATCATCTAACAACTCCCCCTAAGTAGCAACCACCACAACATCAATCCAGAATAAGATATGGCTATGAATTCACAGACTAATGCAAATACCTGCAACTTAGCTCTGATGAGGAGGGTAAATCACCCCTAACTTTCCTCTAAGGTACTTAAAAGTATCCTTAGGCAATGGCTTGGTAAAGATATCTGCAATTTTCTCCTTGGTAGGTATACACTCCATTCTAACTTCTTTGTCACTTAGTTTGTCTCTCAAGAAGGGATACTTGATGGATATATGCTTTGTCTTTGAATGCAACATTGGATTCTTAGAAATGTTAATGGCACTTGAATTGTCACACAATATGGCAATGGGTTCTTCATACTCAATTTTGACATCTCTCAACATTTGTTTCACCCACAACACTTGGGTACAACTATTTACAACATAAATATATTTTTTCCCAGCAGTAGATAGTGAAATTGAGTTTTGCTTTTTTACTTCGCCAAGATACCAACTTCTTTCCTAAGAAGAATGCACCACCACTGGTACTCTTCCTGTCATCTACATCTCCTACCCAATCAACATAAGTGACAGCACTTAGGATAAGATCATCATCCTTAGGATACCAAAAACCAAGATCAAGTGTCCCTTTCAGGTATCTAAAGATTATTTTCACAACAGTCACATGAGACTCTTTAGGATCAGCTTGAAATCTAGCACCTATGCATACAACATTCATTATATCTGGCATGGTTTGAGTCAAATAGAGTAATCCACCAATCATTAACCTATATCTTGTCTGATTTACTTTAGGAGAATCATCATTCTATGTAAGTTTTCATCCGGTTACCATAGGTGTACCAACTGGCTTTGAATCTTCCATGCCAAACTTTTTCAGTAACTCTTTCACATACCTAGACTGAGATACAAAAATTACATCATCTAACTAAGTGATTTGCAATCCTAAAAAGAATTTATGCTCTCCTATCATTGAAATTTCAAATTCACCTTTCATTTCATCAAAAAAATTTATACACAAATCATCATCACCTTCAAAAATAATATCATCAACAAAGACTTCAATGATCAGTTCTTTATTTTGATCCAACTTGAAATACAGATTGTTGTAAGTAGTACCTTTATTGAATCCAAGTTTCAACAAGTATTTATCCAGTCTATCACACCAAGCTCTAGGAGCTTGCTTAAGTCCATATAGAGCTTTCTTCAATCGGCATACCATGTCCTTTTCATCAGTCAACTAAAATCGATCTGGTTGTTCAACATAAACTTCATCTAGTTCACCATTTAGAAATGTTGACTTTACATCCATCTGATAAACTTTGTAATTCTTGAAAGTAGCATAAGCAAGAAATAATCTTACAACTTCAATTCTAGCAACAAGGGCAAAATTTTCTTCAAAATAAATACCTTCCATCTGTGATTATCCTTTGGAAACCAGTCTTTCTTTGTTTTTGACCATATTGCCTTGCTCATTCAGCTTGTTCCAGAACACCCACTTTGATCCAATCACATTTTTGTTCTAAGGTCTAGGAACAAGATCTCATGTCTCATATTTTTGTATCTTCATTAGTTCTTATTTTATGGATTCCATCCAATATTCATCCTTTCATGCTTCATTGATATTTCTAGGCTCAACTTTAGAGATTAGATAGTATTCTTCAATAATTCTTCTTCTAGTTTGCACACCTTTTCTCTTATCTCCTATGATTTGACTATCAAAATGATTTCGCCTCACATATTTAGGAGTTTTAAGATTTTCTCTCACCTCTTGTTCTTGTCTTCTTTCTTCTGCACTTCTTCTTCTGGATTCTCTTGGTTCACTAGAATAATTTGAAGTTGATTATGTGCCTGAAAATTATTTCCATTGTTAGCACTATCATGTTGATCATCTAAATCATATCCACTAGATCTGGATGGTTTACCAATATCTTCATCAACTTTGACATTTTCACTTTCAACCATTTTCTTCAACCTCTTATTAAAGCACCAATAAGCTTTGATTTTAGTAATGTATCCTAGAAATATTCCTTCATCACTTCTAGCATCAAACTTTCCTATATCATCATCTCTGTTGATGTAGCATTTGCTTCCAAAACATTTGAAACACTTGATAGTAGGTTTATAACCAAACCATAGCTCAAAAGGTGTCTTACTAGAACTACTATTGGCATTCACCCTATTAATGGTATAAAAAATAGTACTTACTACTTCTCTCGAGTAGAAATGAGGGACATTTGCTTCTAGCATCATGGTTCTAGTAGTTTTTGGAATGGTTTTTTTCTTTCTTTCAACAACTCCATTTTGTTGAGGATTTCAGGGAGCAGATAGTTGTCTTTGGATTCCATGCTCTTCACAAAAAGAATTGAATTCTCATGAAGTGAATTCACCACCTCTATCTGAACTTATAAATTTGATCTTTTGACCTATCTCATTCTCTGCCACAGCTTTGAAACTTTTGAACTTTTCTAATGCTTCATGTTTTTCTCATAAGAAAGCAACCCATATCATTCTAGAATAATAATATCATCAATGAGCAACATAAAATACCTTTCACCTTGTAGCCTTATGATTCTAGATGGACCACATAGATCAGGATGTATTAGATTGAGTACTCCATTAGAGCTATACTGTTTGCTCCAAAAATAATTTCTTATTTGCTTTCCCATCTGACATTCCTTACACATAGTGTCAGTAGGCTTCACTAACTTCGGAAGATCTCTAACTGCTTGAGTAGAGCTTATCTTGACAATGTTATCAAAGTTCACATGACACAACCTCCTATGCCATAACCAACTTACATCAATTTGAGTAATCAAAAAACTTTCACTAGCAGTACTCAAATGAAAGATATTACCTTTTTTATTTGTACCTGAAGCAATCATATTTCTAGAACTTCCCCTTCTACTTCACTTACCATCCTTGAACTATACATTTAACCCTTGTCTACCATTTTTCCAACACTCAACAAGCTATGCTTTAAGCCTTCTACATAAATAACATCATGAGTATTGTGCTTACCACAAAAATAAATAGTGCCTCTACCATGAATCACACCAGAAGTTTTGTCTCTGAATCTTGCAACACCACCATCATAGTTTTCCAATCTTACAAACTTGCTTTTTTCACCAATCATATTCAATGAGAGCATCCACTATCAATTACCCACTCATCTTTTTCTTTATTTTTTGTTGCAAGAGCTTTCTAAACATTCACATTACTAGTAGATTCAATGGACACCTAACTATTTTCTTTGATAGCAATAAATACCCATTCATCTTCATTTCCAGTTTCTTCATCAAATTCTTCATCAGTTGCACCTTCTTCAATATAATAACACTTCCTTTGAAATCTAGTCTTCTCAAGTTTGTACTTTGAAACTCTTTCAGGACATCTAGATGCAAAATGACCTATCTTACTACAAGAAAAACAAATAATAGGTAACTTTCCTTTGTACTTACCATGACCTCTTGATTCTCTTTTTACAATCAATGCTTCCAGTTCTTCCAATTCCTTTTCTTCATCTTCAATTTGCTTCATCTCATCTTCATACTTAAATGTTCTCTTGGAACTTTCTCCTGAATCATATCTCTTCTTGCTTTTACTGGATACAGTATCCTTGAAGGAAAATTCTATCTTAGGAGCAGACTCACCAAATTCACTCAATTCAAATGCAACAAGTTTTCCAATCAGCATGTCTCTTGTAATGTTTGTCACTATCCTGAGTTTATCAATAGAATGAGCTCTTGTTTTGAAGGAAGGAGGCACAAATCTAAGTATCTTATCCACAATCTCTTCTTCATCTAAGACTCCACCGACACATCTAATGCCCAACACCATTTCATTTTTCTTTTGAGAGAAAGAGAGGATGTTCTCATCTTCACTCATCTTCAAGTCTTCCCATTTTTCGTTCAGACTTTGTAGCTTAACACTTTTCACTAGTGCATCTCCTTCATACAATGTTTCCAACTTTTTCCAGATCTGGTATGTAGTCTTCAATCCTATCACATTTTTCATCTCTGAATTTGTCAAAGCACTCAACAATGATTCTATTGCCCTGGTATTAATTTCTACTTTCTTGATCTCATCTTTAGAAGAAGGACAATTTTGAGGAACAGTATATGCACTTTGTGTAATCTTCTAGAAGGGTTCACCAATGCACTTCAAATGACACTCCATCCTAACTTCCATAGAGAGTAGTCTGTACCATCGAATCTAGGACTATCCTTCTTGTATGATGCCATCTTGGATCACCTCAAGCTATTAGGATTCTTTAGAGGAACTAGATCTAATACCAATTGTTTCAAAAACAAGGATAGACAACTAAGAGGAGGGGTGAATAAGTTTTTACCAAAATCAAACTTATAAAACATTAATCAACCTTTAATCTCATATATGATAATTAACAGTGCAAGCATTAAATCAACAACACATAAGAGACACATGAACACCAAGATTTTATATGTGGAAACCATGTTAGGGGAAAAAACATGGTATATGTTAGTCCGCAAGATTATACCCTATTGGAAGTATAATGAAGAATAAAAAGGAATGCACTTGCATTCAGGCGCATTGCCTAGAGCACACTTCTTAGAAGGAAGGATCACTGCCTTACATACAGTAATTAAATTAAATCCATTTGGTGAAGTTGAACTGAGAAATTAGCTTCTGAAAAAACCTGATTACAGTTTTGATTAGGGGCATACAAACTTGTACACACTCTTCTCAATCTCTTCCACACTCTACTTTGCTCTTGAATGATCTGATCTGTATTCACACATGTACATCACTTGTACACTCCGAGCACTGCCTCTAAATGAGGAAAACAATCTCTTATTTATATCCGCTACACGGTGTACACATCTAAAAATGGTCACATCATATTAGCCTGGTAAACTAATTAAATAAGCATTATTTAATTAATCTTCTTGATTCATCTACATTTAAATAAATTTAATAATTTATTTATAAATGTTCACCTTTTCTATAAATCATTCACTATTATCATTTTCTCATGTCTTCTTAATTAATTAAATAAATACCATTATTTATTTTAATTAACTATCACATTAATTTATTATATAAAGTAAATACATTTCTTCAAAAATCAAAACCCATAACCATACACTTCATTAAATATTTCATATTTAATTAAGAAAGCTTCTAAAATATTCTCCAAACATATAATTAAATATTTATATTGGAAGCTTCCATTTGCACATGTCACAAGAAATTAAATAAAATTATTATTTAATTTAGAAATTATCTTCAACAAACAAAACTACTTCATGACAAATGGCAATTTGTCTCCATTTTTCAATGAGGAGGTTTTGTGGGTTGAAAACACAATCCATCTTTTTCTCTCCAGCAGCTATATTCTCTCCAACCTCTACATCTCTCACCATCCATTCTTCCAGGCTAAATCTCAACCATTGAAGCTTGCCAACAAATATTTTTCCTTTTGAAAATCTATAAATACAGCCTCTTGGCTCTTCCAAAATATAGATTTTAGTTGCATTGTAAGAGCATTATAGTGAAATATCTCCAACAATCAAGCACAGTAATCTAGTTTCAATTCATAGCTTAATCATGTTCATTAGCTGCACAATACACTGTATCATCTTACAATCATTTAGCATAGGAGTCTAGATTTCTTAGCTTGTATAATACTCATTCTTGGAGTGGTCATTCTACTAAGCTGCTACTTAAACCAACTGAGAGAAAATAATTTCTATAGAAACACTGAAGATAAAGGACAATGGAATGACTTTGAAGATTATTTAGCTTGTTTTTCTAAATTAGTTTCTTTCAATCTAATGTTTCATTGGTGTGTTAGTTTAATTTCTAATTAATCCACATATTCTAACAACACATTTTTGACACCCACTGTGGGGTCTTTCCATGCTTTTAATATTTTTATTGTAGGTTTTCTGATAGGTGACGAACTAGAGCTTTGGTTTAGCGCATACGAGCCTCGGATTAGCGCATACGAGCTCTTTCTTGGCACATTTGACAATTGTTTTAGTGCATTTGGAGTTTTTTTTAGCGCATTTGGCACTTCTTTTAGTGCGTATTACTTATGTTTTAGCACATCTATGTTTTAGCGCATACGAGGCCTGTTTTAGCGCTTTTATAGTCAATCTTAAAATGGCCATATCTTGGTCATATTTTGGTCTTTTTTAGAGCTTTGTTTTTTGAAATGGGGTAGAATTTCATAAGCTATCTAATGGTTTAGGTGTTTATCAACTTTGACAGAGTTAAAATTTTCAAATTCTCACTTAATGTCAAACCAAAATGAAACTTGGTCTAACTTTTAGGGTTTTATGCTCAATCATTTATCTAACCCTCATATCTTCTTGTTTCTTGATCTCATCTAACATTTAGAGCTTGTATTCCAATTTTTAAAGGACCATGGAGCATGAAAATGAAAGAAAAATAATTATCACATGATTGTAACAAGTGTTTTTAAAACACTTTGGGAGTTTTGTAGCACATATGACCTTTGTTCTAGCACATAATCTCATTCTTAATTTGTTTTATGGATCCGATGTGACCATGGCTAGTGGTTTTATTGTTAGTTTTAAAGTAAAATAAAGCAATCCTAGGATAGACATTTAAAATCAAGGATTTATCAATCCTAGGGTAGTCACCGAACATTATTTTATCTTGGTTAAAATGAATCCAATGCTTGTTGTGGAGCAACATCTTCACTTAGTGTAGAAAATTTTCATTTGGATTTAAAACTCAACCACTTGTTTGTTGTGATTGATGGGTAATAGGTTTCTGCTCTCCCCTTTACTGGGTGACCAAAACACCAGACTTACCTTTTTCATTTTATGCAGAATTCATGCTTTATTACATTCATTAGAAGGCCTGTTGTAGTGGGAAAAAGTACTCACCCTACGGGAATGACCTAAGTGGGAACAACCAAAGCCAGGTTTTCCAACCCACTATAATCAAAAGTGAATTTTGGGGAAAACCATATTCAATGGAAGTGAGCAAGATAACCATCTCCAAAATATTTGTTCTAAAGATTGGGAGGTCTTCTGAGGGAGTTTATCTATTGCCACGCTGAATGGATACCTTTAATACGAACTATAGTGTAGAAATCCAACCGTGTCAGTATCCAAACGTCATAATATTCATAGTGCAAGGGGAGGGAAGAATCTGCCCCCAAGACACTCACCGTATAATTGCCATGGATTGTTTTCTCAAGGGATCGATAAATCTAACCTTGAGTATGCACCTGGAAAAGACAAAAACATGGGCACCCTCTAGGGTGTGACATGGTTGTGTGAGTCAACGCAATTCTAAGATGTGGGCTATGATTATTATGATGACCCTTTGACCATTAAGAGTGAGTCTGCTTGAAGTGTCTTCTTGTTCAAATACCACTGAAAATAAAAAAGGGTCATGCTCGATCCTTGAAAATACACTCAATGTTTTAGATTCTATGTCTTTAAAAACAACTGTCTTCCTATTGCATATTGTGTTTTCAAAACATTAATTCAGATAAGATCATCCAGAAAACACAAGAATTTGGCAAATCAAACCGTGAAATTTATGTTAAGGGATTGGAAATCAACAATAGAGCAAAACTTGGAAACATTAGGCACCCACAAAAATCCTTATTTTCACAAACTATGATCAAAACATCACAAAGTGCAACATCACCTTTATTTCTTATTTATATTTCAATTCCCACAACAGGATCATCATCCTTCCAACCAGGGAATCACGAGCTAAAAAATTAGAAATTTATTTAGTCATATCAATAGAATTCTCATTCTATTCTGACTAAGATATCCCACAAATTGTACTCTCTCATTTTGTGATCAAAGTTAGTTGAAATTTCGTGTAAGCATATGCCTATTTCCAAAATCTCCTAAAAACAAAGAGAAGAAGATGAAAGAAGAGATCCACTTTACAACATGGGTGATAGGGAAGAAAATCTTGTTCATAGGCTTCATGGAAATAGTTCAAATGATGAAATGCTTCAAGAAGTTGAACAAGATCCACTATTTCTCTTAGCTATGGAAAAGCTTTTAGAGAAAAATAAAGAAGGATACTTTCTTTTATTGGCAAACCAAGGTGCCAAATTGCCCTCTGACTATAATATGGAGAAAATTAAAGAGGATTTTGAAAAGAATGAAACTCCCTTAAACAATCTTAGTACTCTTACCCAACAAATAAGAGCAATCCAAAGAAAAATCAAGGAAATACAAGGGGGAACAACTAAAAAGTCCTTTGACAAAAATATGAATGTAACCTTTTCTCCTCTAAAAACAACATCATCCAAATTCAATGTTTTTGAATTTTTGCAAAGGATCAATGGGAAGCCCAAATCTAAGCCATCAAATAAAATTGACCAATCTTGTCATGTCATGCATTTATCTTCATCCCCCATAATCCAAAATAGACCTCATGGTTCTTCCACCCAGGTTAACGATTCCATTCAATCACCTTCTTCTATCATATCCTCTACATCCAATGATTCATTTCAATCTACACATATCGATCAAAACATTCTTTCCACTCAATCCCATGATACCAAAATCCCACAAACCCTTCCAGTCTTTGATCAAGATCCCATCTCTCAAGAATCATATGATGATCCCCTCCTTTCATTATTCACCCACGATAATCCTCTTCCATCTCAAGAACAAAATATTCTTGCAAGTCATCCCTCCACCCCATCTTATGAATCCATATCCTCTCATGACTCAATCACATCCCAGGAGCATGAAAGTTCTTCCACCCTATCCAAAGATTCCCTTCCATCTGATTATCAAGCTACTCCATCTCCTTCATCTAATGATTCTTTTCCTAGTCAAGATCAAAGTATCCCATCATCCTCATGTCAAGGGCTTATCAAACCTCTTCAAGCTATTCATCAACCCCACACCTATAAATTGGGATCCTCCACCTTTATCCACTCTAGTTTAATTCCAACACCTATCCTTTCATCCATATGAAATCTTCCTCAAAATGAACTCGCATCTTGTTTCACAAATAGTGCATATCCTATGGGTAAAAGAATGTGTGAAATTATGAATTACAAAGGAAAATGCTTAGGCGTTCATGAACAATGTATCCTAGAACCCCTTTCTATCCAAGCACATCCATATTCTCACAGCCCTGGTTATATACCTCATTCTCAACCTAGGTATCCTAGTTCATCAAACTCTCCATCTATCCTAGGTCCTTATCCTAGTCCACCAAACACTCCCTCTATCCTAGGTCCTTATCCTAGTCCATCAAAAATTCCATCTATCCTTGGTCCTTATCATCCCAACCCTAGCTCATCAACCCTTCCATCCATATGAGGGTCCCACATTTCTCTATCTCCTATTCTTCAAGAACAAAAAAGGCACACATCCTTGATCCACTTTCAAAATTCTTCCTACATTAACTCATCCATCATACCTTCATATCATTCATCTCAATACACTCCTCCCATTGCTCTTGGAAGCAATTTTGGGTGCCAAATGTCAAAAGCTTCAATATAAAAAACCACATGTATCAAAGGATCAACATGTCTCCTTGAAGAGTCATGCAAAAATAAAAGAAAATTTGATCCAAAAATCAAAAGAAAATTCAAAAGGCCACAAAGGCCCATCAAAGAAAAAGAAAAATCGAAAAAGAAGACAAAGGCCCATCAAAAATCGAAAGAAAAATTCAAAAGGCCACAAAGGCCCATCAATTCAAATGGAAAATTCAAAAGGTCATAAAGGCCTATCAAGTCAAAATAAAAATTTCAAAGACTGCAAAGGTCCATAAATCAAAGAGAAAAATATCAAAAGGCCACAAAGGCCCATAAAGAAAAAGAAATAGAAGCATTAAAATCAAAATTGGCATCCAAATTTGCTAATCTGGAAGCTTTTCCGCATCTCCCATCTAAAAACATATCACCTTCCAAATCCACTTTTCCTCCATCACTCCATCACCCTTCAAGGTGTGTGCCAATGTTAATATTTCCATAATTTCCATCTATCCATCACCAAGCCTTCCAACCTCCTATCCATTCCTCATTCTCCACCTTTAATTCAAAGCTTTGCATAAGGCCTTAGCTTCTACTATCATGCCAACATTTATAAGTCTTATTCCCATTCCCATGGTCTATTAGAGCACATATTCAAGGTGTATTAGTCGTTAAACTTGATGCTTAAATCCTTCCTCCATCCCCCTATCATGCAAATATTATCTTTCATATCCATCTCCCTATCCATATATTATCTTCCATTTTCCTCTTATCATTCATGGTCATTATCCTCATTTTCACCTTTGATCTTGACAAGGTTAAGGATCTTCTTGAACATCACGCATCTTATTCTATTCACTTCATCCAAATATTCCATACCATATCTTCCATCATGCATCTTCTGTTATATTGTGGGGCATCTTGTTTCTTCAATTGGTCATCCCATTCCATCTTAAAATGTCCTTGCAAAAATCAGAAAAAAATCAGATACATCAAAATCAAAAAAATCAAAAATCAAAAACATCAAAAACATCAAAATCCAAACAAAATCACAAAGATCAAAATCCAAAAAAAATTCAAAAAATTCAAAATTCAAAATATTCCCAAAATCCAAAACAAAATCAATAAATCATATGCTTTCATCAATAAATTGGTCGTGTCTCACCCTAGACTGGGGGCAAAATTGTGAATTCACTAGGGGCAATCAACTTTTTGAACTTTTTGAGCAAACAAACAACAACATGTGTCAAGTATTACATCAACAATCAAATATCCAATCAAGTTTGGTCAAAATAGCTTTGAGACATGTCACACATTGAAACTGAAACAAACTGGATGATCTTAATCTGAATACAATGAATGGAACACTTAAAGCATAAGTTGAATTATTTTTTTAAAATTTGATGACACCATATCTCTGGAGTGACTCAATGATGTACTGAACTAGAGTCACATGGGGGGAGTATGATTTTTCTTTGTTTGTTTTCTGTGAGTTGATCATTATTACTATGCAAAACTATTGTGGGACATGCTCTACAAAGTATCATTGATGACATTTCAGAATTTGCATAGGAAAAGGGTTAACTCTTGTCTGTTTATGCAAGCAATACTCAGGTCATCTTGCTTCAATTATACCTCAATGATTGTATTAACTTTCTATGTCAAACATCATGGAAGCAGTACTCGGGTCATCAATTGTGTGAATATCCCCTTTGATGCTTGTACTCACTTCCAACATATTATAAGCTCAATGATGAGACGTAAAGCATAAAGCAGCTCACAAAATGACAACTTTACATTTTAGTTTGCATATTAGATAGATTGCATCCATCTTAGTTTATGCATGAGCATTATCATATCCATCACATCTCATCTGCATTATCTCAATCTATTCATCCAATCCTTTCTTCCAATCTTATCTCAATCAATTCATCCAATCCTTTCTTCCAATCTCATCTAATCAATCCATTCAATCTAGAACAAATCATTTAATCATAACTTTGGTCGTGTTCCTAGCCTTATTGCAAGCCTTGATCATCATCATCATTGGGATGCATCCTTCCCTATCCTTATGTTGTTTCGGGATGTATCCTTCCCTTATCAACAACACTCTCATCATCATCATCATCATTGGGATGTATCCTTCCCTATCCTTGTGTTGTTTCAGGATGTATCCTTCCTCATCAACAACACTATCATCATCATCATCAATCCATATTGGCTTGTAGTTTGACTCGGGCAACATCATACTTATTTTTGAATCCATTTGTGCTTTCTTTCTTCTCATTTTCTCTTACCAATATCATATCGCTTATCATCCTCTCTTGTCCATCATTTTGCATTATCTTCCTCATCTCACCTTTCATCTAATAGATCCATCATCTCAATCCAATCATTTAATCATTCAATCAATCAAAATCACTCTTACTATTTGTTTTCATCAATCATGAAAGCAAATTTATCAATCTTACTATTTATTTTTCATCAATCATGAAAACAAATTTATCAATCATCCTATCATTCTTATCATTCATAATCAATCAATTATCACAAATTCACTATCACATGCTAAATCAATTGAAAAATATCATCATCATCATCATCATCCTCATCATCATCATTTGATATCAATATTTCAATAGTGGTTTTCATCAAATCATCTTTATCAGCTGATGAATTGGATAGAAAATCAGTAAAAAATCATCAAACCATCTTTATCCAATTCATCACCTGAGGGGGCATATAGCATCATTAGCCAATTTTCCAAAATCAGGGGCAAAATTTTCGTTATCTGAGTTTTTCTTTGAAGCAATGCATAAAACACATCACTTCAAAGAGGGGAAAAATGTACACATCTAAAAATGGTCACATCATATTAGCCTAGTAAATTAATTAAATATAGATTATTTAATTAATCTTCTTGATTCAACTACCATTAAATAAATTTAATAATTTATTTATAAATGTTCACATTTTCTATAAATCATTCACTATTATCATTTTCTCATGTCTTCTTAATTAATTAAATAAACACCATTATTTATTTTAATTAATTATCACATTACTTTATTATATAAATTAAATACATTTCTTCAAAAATCAAAACCCATAACCATACACTTAATTAAATATTTCATATTTAATTAAGAAAGCTTCTAAAATATTCTCCAAACATATAATTAAATATTTATATTGGAAGCTTCCATTTGCACATGCCACGATAAATTAAATTAAATTATTATTTAATTGAGCAATTATCTTCAACAAACAAAACTACTTCATGACAAATGGCAATTTGTCTCCATTTTTGAATGAGGAGCTTTTGTGGGTTGAAAACACAATCCATATTTTTCTCTCCAGCAGCTATATTCTCTGCAACCTCTCCATCTCTCACCATCCATTCTTCTAGGCTAAATCTCAACCATTAAAGCTTGCCAAAAAAGCTTTTTCCTTTTGAAAATCTATAAATACAACCTCTTGGCTCTTCCAAAATATAGATTTTAGTTGCATAGTAAGAGCATTATAGTGAAATATCTCTAGCAATCAAGCACATTAATCTAGTTTCAATTCATAGCTTAATCATGTTCATTAGCTACACAATATGTTGTATCATCTTACAATCATTTAGCATAGGAGTCTATATTTCTTAGCTTGCATAATACTCATTCTTGGAGTGATCATTCTACTAAGTTGCTGCTTAAACCAAATGAGAGAAAATAATTTCTATAGAAACACTGAAGATAGAGGACAATGGAATGACTTTGAAGATTATTTAGTTTTTTTTTCTAAATTAGTTTCTTTTAATATACTGTTTCATTGGTGTGTTAGTTTACTTTCTAATTAATCCACATATTCTAACAACACACACGGATTTACATCCACTATTCAATCGGCCTCAAATAAAGAATAAATTACAACTATCGACCTCAATACATGAATAAATTTCAATGTGCACCAACACAAGTCGGTCACAACATAGTGAGGACCCAAACAAACACCTTCAAACATGCCAAACAATAAAATATTAATCTTCATGGATCTGCAACATGCTAACATCATCATGTCGGCCAAGAACATGAAAAATTTAGCACACATCAGAAAAATCTCTGATCACAAACACTCCGGTCAATGTGAACATACAACAAGGATATAGCACAATCTAGTCTCATCCATTAACATCATAGGTACATGCGCAACACATGAAATTACAAAAATTTCATCCGCTTCATCCAAGAACACCATCTACAAAAATTGAACAACTGTAGGTACACAGATCTTCATAACATCCACAAATCTTGATGCGAAGCTTTGAAAATTTTAGACAACATACTAAAAAGGTTCAACAAAAAACCCTTTGAAGTGCACCTTCAGATTAGCAACTTAAATCTCTTTCCACCATTTTGACTTGCTTAGCTTCACTAGTTGTCTGCACTATATTTTTTACAATTTTCTCAAACTCCTCAACATATGCAGCCTTCAGAAATACCAATGCTAATAGTTTTGACATCAATGACAACCACATATCAGCAACATAATCACAACATCTAACAATATCAAAAATAGATCTTCATAACATCCACAAATCTTGATTCAAACCTTTGAAAATTTTAGACAACATACTAGAAAGGTTCAACAAAAAACCCTTTGAAGTGCACCTTCAAATTAGCAACTTAAATCTCTTTCTACCATTTTGACCTACTTAGCTTCACTTGTTGTCTGCACTATATTTTTTACAAATTTCTCAATCTCCTCAACATATGTAGCCTTCATAAACACCAATGCTAATAGTTTTGACATCAATGACAACCACATTTCAGCAACATAACCACAACATCTAACAATAACTTCATTAATCCAAGATTAAATTAAATGAACACCCCACATGGATGTATGTTCAAACTTTGACTCCCTAAAACAAACAAATTGAGACAAGGAAAATATTGCAAACATTGAGTCCAAATCCTATTTTACCATATCATTGAGTTTCATTATCCAAATCATTGATTTTTTGAGGTGTTATCACTCAAGAGGTATTGCATGTTTCTCACTAAATTGGTCTTAAAAAACAAAGTTCCCTCTTAGGTTAACATTTTGGGTAAAAATATTTCATCCACCCTTCATCATATTTCACATTTCACTTCACCAAACTTTGGAAATTTTTGGACACACGAACACTTTGGACTTAGACATTTATCAAATCAATTCCCTAGCTTAGCTATGTTGTGTGTGAAATAGATCCCTTTCCATACAATTATTTGAGTTATTTATCACATTTGTGGACTAGTTTACCTTGAAGGTCACAAGTATACCTTAAAGATTTACAAGTTCACTATCACCTTTATCCATAAATCAAACCTATCATCAAAAGTGTTGTCCTAAAATTTTGCAAAGATCACTATCCATATCATTCATCCTTTTCATCCGTCATTCTCATATCATTAGTCCAAAACACCTTATAGTTTCAATTTTGCAATGAGATAACAACACAAGAAAATTATGAAATATAAACTTGATTCATACATCATGGGTGATCTAAATCAGCCAAACTATCAAAACCTTACTATACCAGTTGATTATCAAAACTCACATTTATACAATTCACACATGGGATCATTATATCCTACAAACCTCAATGCCACAACAAAAGTGAGTATGCCCAATCTAAATTTTAGAATACAATTCCCTATGATATATTTAAATCAAAGTCAAAAACTACAAATCTATCAACCAGATGATCAATACATGAGTCTTCAACAAAATAACATTATCAAGAATCAAATACATGCCAAATGTGAATATACCAAATACAAACTTACCAAACATGAACATTTCAAATCCACACTTGGTGAACTATGGGATAGATACGTTTACAAATAACACCAATATTGTTCAAAATTGAAACAATATGTTGACAACTCAGTGTATTGATCCAAATCAAGGTAACACCATGCAAAATCAAGGCTACCTAAATCAAGGAAATGTGTTTCCCAACCAAAAAGATCTTAAATTCCAACCTATGATGCAAAATCTAAACATCATCCCAAATCAAAACGTTGTCCAAAATCAATTTGTGCATGATCCCATACAAATACCACAAGTGTGTATTCCAAATATGTTTGACCAACAACTAAATCAACTATGTCAAGGGTGTCAAAATCAAAACCAAGATCAAATTTTATGATATTAAATTGATTCTCTTACCAAAATAGTTGATTCATGGTGCCAAGAGACATCTCCACCTCCAAATAAAAACACTCTTCATTAGAATAATCTAAACACTGATTTGTATCCACAATATCAACCAACACATCTCCAACATCAAGATATTGGATATCAAGAAGGACAACATCAACAACAAGATCTATCCTTACAACAACACGATCAATCACAAAAAGATCAAACACAATAAGAACAATCTTCATAAGGGAACAACGCCACTACCAAACACAAATACACTCCTTTAGGGGAGCCAATCAAATCAACATTAAACACATTAGTCAATGCTAAACTTATCAATCTTCCAGAATTATTAAATGGTGGTGAACCTAGCATCAAGTTCCCGTGGGATGATGATAATTCTTATTGTGAATACCATATCACAAAAGGTCATGACACGTCAGATTATATCAAACTCAAAGATCTCATCCAAGACCTTATTGATCAAGGAAAAATAGCTAATGAGGAAAATGATTAAGATTCGACCATTAATGATAGTAGTGACAATCTCTCCACCACAATTGTTGAAAAAAATGATCAAGATCTATCCATCAATGAGCACCTTGAAAAACTTTCTACCACATCCAACAATCAAATCAACATACATCAAGTCACTTTTTAATCATGATCAAAACCCATCAACAATATCCAACAATGATCCATTTCAAGAAGCATTAACATCATTTGATCTTATGATTGAAAACATTGACAATACCCCACCACCATTTTTTAGGACAAAATTCAAGATCTATTCACCAATGATCATGTCGACAATATATCTACATCACCTAACAAGTTAGAGGAAATATCTCAAGAATTTATTCCAAAGAATGATCATGTCGACAATATCTCTACATCACCTAACAAGTTGGAGGAAATATCTCAAGAATTTATTCCAAAGAATGATCAACATATTTCACCAAAGTCTAGCAATGATCCTTTCCAAGACATATTAACATCCTTTGACCTCATGGTTGCAGATATTGAAGGAATCCTTAATTCAACACTTGATCCAAATTAACTTGAAGATCAAGAAAATATCGAGGCAATACCCATACATAATAAAGACATTCAAGAACCCTTTGAAAATAATCCATCCCTTGAAATTGAGCCATGTCAAGAACATAAACCTAATCATATTGAAGATAATACCACACAAAATCAAGATCAAAGATCCATATCTCCAAGATACTACCATGATCTAATGGGTATTCTCCAATACATACAAGATGTCACAAATAATGATCATATCCATATATCACATACTACTCCATCTACCCATGAGATGCTAACTCCTAATGTACATGTAGATGATCTTCATCCAAAAAAGAGTCTCATACTCTTGATATCATTGCTAAGGAGCAAGAGTCTCCTACTCCTAATATATTTACAGATGATCAAGGCATAGCATAATCCATAGACATATCAAAAATTGATCATGAAGAAAAACTCTAAATGGATGGCTAATCAAAAACATCCTTTGAAGAGAAAGCAAAAATGGATCATAAGGAAGACTCATATATGGATTGTAAAGCATCAACACCTTTTGAAGAAGCATCAAAATCATACACATCCTCCATACATATTGAAGAAAGTGAGTATGAGGATACCAAGCATTGTCAAAAATCAACAAAGCTAAACCATCTTGAACAATAAATAAATGGTTTGTCAACAACAGAATCAAAGCATGTCATAAATAATCTCATAATACTAAGGGAAACTTTATCTAGGTCAAAAACCAACATGGGGAGCACAAAGAGTCCTTATGATGAAATAGCTACCAACACTCCAACCATTCATATCATGAATCATCGTCCATGCATCTTTCCAACCACTAATTGGGACCAACCATAAGAAATAGGTCTATCTCAAAGAAAAAGAGCAAATTATTGAAGCAAAAGAATCAGCAAAGAAAAATTCAAATGGATACCAAACCAAAATAAAGAAAATCATCCTTATCACACTTCATTATTCAAAGAAACTATGGGGCAAAGTAAAAAAGGGAAACTTATCCATCAAAACTATCAATTGATACAAAACACAACTTCAAGGGAGATCTACAAGGTATATCAAGAAGTTGGTCCCAATCGAATCTCCATATCCACCCATCATTGCTCGTCATCTCAAGTTTGGAGAATCAAAGATTCCAAACTATCGACCAATCCATCTAAATCTTCTATCCCTCAACACATTCCACCATCCACTTCTACATCCATGGTATCCAACTCTCATATTGACTATGTATTGGTAGCAAATATTTATCATAAGGACTCTAAGGGCACTCTATTGTGATGTGTGCATCTAGGTGAGGTTAACTCCAATATCGATAAAGAAGATGAAAATACACAGCAAATATTTATCATAAGGACTCTAAGGGAACTCTATTACTTTGTGTGCATCTAGGTGAGGTTAACTCCAATATCAATAAAGAAGATGAAAATATATAGGGGCTACATTCAAGTGCTTGTATATTAGAAAAACAGCTCCTCCAAAAAGGATATCATTGCCACATCATGATAACAACATCTATATTAGCACCAACAACGTCTACGTCAACACCACTAGGTGGTTCAACATGAGCATAAACTTTCAAAAATTCAAGAAAATAGTAAAAATAAAAATCATCCTCCAATGAAAACTACTTTGGTGGCACTTTGGAAAAATACCATGATGAAAACCTAGAAAACAGGTGTCATGAGTAGAATCGAGCATCTATGTGCACCTTTTAAGGTGGAGGCATCTCATCCCATCCATAATAAATCCCACATTCCATCCATCTTATCCATAATAAATCCATGAACCCTTCATTATCCAATCCATTTTCATCCCATCTAACTTATCTTGATCTTGGCAAAGGTTTGGTATGTACTTAACACTTGCTTATATGGTAAACATATTGACATGGGTCACTATCATTGGTCCTACCCTAACCAAAATTATATAAGCCATGAGGCATTGTCCAAAGAAGCATGCTCTATCCAAACATGTTATCCTATCACAAGGTAACCCTTGGCATCCTTCTCATACCCATCCATCAATCCATTCATTTATCCATAAATCCACCCATATCATTCCATACATTGCTAAATACTGGGAGTAAATACTTACATCCTACTTTGGGATTAAAATCTTGAGCTACATCCTATAATGCATGTTGTGATCTAAAAATTTGCTAAGCACAAAATCAAATTTGTCAAATCATTTGTAAGAAAAAATCTAAATCACTAGCCCATGACACATTTTGATGAGAAGATGTTCCTTATCAACCTTTATCTTTTATCAAATATCAATCCAAACAATCAATATCAGTTGCATCCACCTTACACTTCAACATCACATCAAATCATTCCAATAGATTTTGTTCCAAGCCTAGATTCAAAATCTTAGTCTACCTTATCCAATCAATCAATCTTTATGTTGTTCAACACTATCCTTGCATTGTTGAGCATCCTCAACAATTTTATCACTATCGGTAATCTATCAAACAAACCAATCAATCCTAACTTGTCTTTCAACAAAATCTCAAATAGATCATTGATATCATCACACATATCCATATCCAAATTGTCAAAATCGTGTGAAAATAAAAAACATCCAAATCTCATTGAAAATCCCAAAAACATTCATAAAACCTCATCAAAATCCAAAAACACTTGCAAAATCCAAAAAATCCCAAACAAATCAAAAAATCTTGTACAACTAAAATCCAAAAACATTCAAAAACTATAAATTCAAAATTCAAAACATCCAAAACACATTGAAAATCAAGAAAAAAAAATGCCATCTTGAACTACAAGTCTCTGAGCTAGAACATAGGCAAGGTCATCACTAATGTTCTGGGCTAAGACACTCTAGGTTTGTCCTTTAGGAGTCTATCATAGTAAATTGACAATTCATCAAGTGTTCGTTCCTCATCAACAATAAGTCAAGTCACTCGAAATATGTGGTCTTTGTGTGTATAACATAGGCAAGGCTCATCTCTGATAAGCCCCCAAGGCCCCTAAGATAGTCTTTTAGGTTAGGTTCTTGGTCAAAACTTAGAAAACCCTAAAACATTTGAAAACTTAGAAAAAACCAAAAATATTTGAAAAACTCAAAAACTGCAAAACATTTGAAAACCTAGATAAAACACAAAAATAGCTGAAAATTGAAAACCCCAAAACATTGGAAAACATTGAAAAACCCTAAACAACCTCAAATAATCGAAAACCAAAACATTCACATAAACTTTCAAAAAGACCAAAAATAGCCTCAAAGCATTTTCAAAATACCAAAAACATCGAAATATTCTAGAAAATCCAAAACCATCCATCCCATTTCACTTTCACCCACAATAAACTTCCACCCATAATAAATCAAATCACCCTCTTCAAAATTTGGCAAAACAAATAGAATACAAGTATCAAAAGTAGAAAAGTGAGAACCAAAGTGTCAAAATCTGAAGTCTAGATCATAGGTAAACAAGTCAGTAGAGTTTGTATCAATGGCCTATCCCACACCTAGTCCTAGTCAAAACATCTAATAACCTGTCCTAGGATGTATCCTTCCGACAATGGGCATCAACATCAGAAATCATCTTAGTTATGTTAAATTCGTAAGAGATATAGATAACATTGACTATTTGTCTTTGATATTTTGTTATGATTTATCTCATTGACCCATTCCAAGGACCTCTCAATGATGTCTCAACAATTTAGAGAGAAAGAAATGGGGGATCAATCATTATCTTTTATTTTTTCTGCTTGTGGGATATTCTTGTAAAATAATTTTGATGCATACTTGCTTAGTTGTGTGTAGGGAGGTTGTCTAGAGTAAATTTCTAATGCAGGAGCATCCAGTGGTGTAAGGGCAATCTTGCATCACCCAAAATATCTTTACCTTTTTGTTGATGTTTTTGCATTTCTGGATATCGTTTTCATCAAAGAAGAGTTTCCAACTTTCAGATCTGTTTTTCTGCTTTTTCTGCTCAATTGCTATTTTTAGCAGGTTTGAATTTTTAGGCATGAGATGACAAAAATTTATGGGAAGCTTCAGGACAGAAAGATAAGCACTTTGGCAAAAGAATCATATCAAGATCATTCCCGGTTCAAAAGTTATTCAAGTTTCAATTTCTTCTTTTTGCCTTATGAAATCTTCGGAGCTAATTTTGAGGTACTTAGAGGCTCCGGATGGGCCCAAAAAATTGTCAGAATACGAAAGTGGTTAGTGTTTAGGCCCCACTTTCCGGCCCTTGATCTTCGCAAGAGCTTTCCAAAAAGGTATTATGATTGAAAATCCGATGGTTAGACCTTAAGTTAGGGCTTTCGAAAGTTGGTGCATAATTTGGATGTCATTTTTGGCTCCAAACAAAGAAATGGGCTATTTATGGGCGAGTTACTATTTCTTTTGGGCAGTTTTTGGGGAAAGAAGATCGTATACTATGAAAAGGGGAATTTCTGTAGTTTCTTTCTATAATTTGCATGTAATGCAAAACGTGGGGATTTGAGATCCTCTGCATGTAAGAAGTTCATCATTTTGAATATAATAAAATTCTTTGATTTGTGTGTGTATTTCTGTGTCTCAGGTTCGCACCCTCATCAAGTGGTATCAGAGCGGGTTTTCTTGAGCATGTGGACAGATCGCCAATTGTGAGGCAGTTTGCACCAGGACCGTGGTTGTGGGTTCGAGATATTCAAGATGCCTCCAAGAGTAGCACGTGGTAGGCGAGATGGTGCCAGAGGTACCAGAAATGCTGGTGGAAGAGATCCGTTGGCGGTTGAGGGTTTGAGAACCCTCCAAAGACAAATTGATGCATTGCAGGAAGAGTTGAGAAGAGGAGTAAACCTGAGAAGAGGAGAAGAAAGTGAGGATGAAGAAGAGGTGGAAGATTCAGATGTTGAAGAGGAAGAAGAAGTGATTGATCAAGATCAAATGCGGTTGATAAGGGCCATTTCGAAGATCGGAAAAAGACCTAGAGTAGAAGTTCCCAGTTTTTCCGAAAGTCTGAACCCGGAAGAGTTGATTGATTGGATCAACAAGTTGGAAGAGTCTTTCGAGTATGAAGAAGTAGAGGACCCAGATTGGGTTAAGTTTGCAAAAACGAAGCTCAAGGGCCACGCCAATATTTGGTTGAAAGAGGTCCAGCTGGAAAGAAATAGGAGAGGAAAAGGAAAGATCACCAGATGGGATCGCATGGTAGAGAAACTGAAGAAGCAGTTCATACCAGTAGACTATGAGTTAGATCTACTGAACAAATTGCAAGGGTTGAGGCAAGGAAGTAGATCTATGAAAGAATACACAGAAGATTTTCACAAGATAATCATCAGAACGGGACATGCAGAGGCCAACAAGGAGAAGGTAGCCCGTTATCTTAATGGATTATGACCAAGCATTCAAGAGGAGCTAAGCCTGGTCAGAATGACCACCATTGAGGATGCGTACCAATTTTCTCTGAGAGTTGAAGAGAAGTTGAACAAAAGATTTGACAGCAAGCAAAAAGGACGAGGAGGTCAAAGTGAAAGGGGTAGCGGAAGATCTTTTGGATACCAAAATGAGAATGAGAAGAAAAATGTAGATGTGGGTACCAGTTGAAGCCAGAGGAATGAAAACTTCTACCGCCCTCGTGATCAAAACAATGGTGATCAAAGAGGTAGAGGACGAGGAAGATCTGGGCAAGGACGCGGAAGAGGTTGGTTCAGAGGAACTTGTTTCTGGTGTGGTGAAGAAGGGCATCGAGCCTATGAATGGACACAACACCAAGGAAGGACAGACAGAAGGCCAAAAGGTCATGCAAGGGTTGTGCATGTAGATGAGGAGGCTCAATCCGAGCATTCAGATGATGCTGAAAGGGGAGAAGCCCTAGTGGTTAGAAGAGCCCTGGTGACTGAATAGAAGGAGCCAGAACAAAGGAAGAATCTATTCTACACAAGGTGCAAGTGTGAAGACAAATGTTGTGATGTCATTATTGATAGTGAGAGCACTGATAATCTGGTGTCAGAAGAGATGGTTACGAAGTTGAATTTGAAGAGGGAAAGGCATCCACATCCATATTGGATTGCCTAGTTGCAGAAAGACCACAAAGTTCTGGTCAATGAGTAGTGTCTGGTGAAGTTCAAGATTGGAAGCTACCATGATGAGGTACTCTGTGATATCATCCCCATGGATGCATGTCACATGTTGTTGGGGAGGCCATGGTAGTTTGGCAGGCGAGTTGTACATGATGGCCATGCAAACACTTATTCCCTGATGAAGGATGGAGTCCGCCATAAGTTGAAACCCCTGAAGAAGGCTGAAGAAAAGGTACGTAGTAGTGCTAGAATTTGTTATGTTGATGGAAGGAAATTTTTAGAAGACATGAAGCATGAGCGTGTGTGCTATGCATTGATTCCTAGAATGGATAAGAAGGGTAGTGAGAAGGTGCCAGTAGAAGTTTCTGGATCATTGAATGAGTTTCAGAATATTGTTTCTAATAATGTACCTAAGGGTTTACCACCAGGGAGGAAGATCAGTCATCAAATTGACTTGATCCCTGGAGCCAGTTTGCCAAATAAGGTAGCTCACAGAATGACTCCTGCAGAAAATGAGTTGTTGAATCGACAAGTTGAGGAGTTGTTGAGAATGGGTTTGATTCGAGAGAGTCCGAGTCCATGTGCAGTACCTGTAGTACTAGCACCAAAGAAGGATGGCGAGTGGAGGATGTGTACAGACTCCTGAGCCATAAACAAGATAACAATCAAGTATAGATTTCCCTTGCCAAGGATGGATGACCTAATGGACTATTTGAGTGGATCTCAGTACTTCACAAAGATTGATCTAAAGAGTGGATATCACCAGATCCAGATTCGAGAGGGAGATGAATGGAAGACCGCCTTCAAGACCAAAGAGGGCCTGTACGAGTGGTTAGTCATGCCTTTTTGGCTAACCAATGCACCGAGCACATTCATGCAGCTCATGAACGAGGTACTGAAAGAGTTCCTAGGAAGTTTTGTTATTATGTATTTAGATGATATTTTGATATTTAGTAAGTCACTAGATGAGCATATAATGCATATTGGTAGAGTCCTTGAGAAGTTAAGAGTAGAGAAATTATTGATTAATCTGAAGAAGTGTAGCTTTGTGTACTTGGGGTTTGTTGTCTCGACAGAAGGTCTCAAGATGGACCCGGAGAAGGTGAAGGCTATTCTGGAATGGCCTACCCCAAGAACTGCTACTGAGGTGAGATCTTTAAATGGTTTGGCCAGTTTTTACAGAAAGTTTATTAGAAACTTCAATAGTATTTGTGCACCCCTGACTGAAACAATGAGAGGGGATAGAAAAGAGTTCAAATGGAGCACTGGAGTAGCAAAGAGTTTTGATCTATTCAAGTAGAAGGTAATAGAACAACCTGTTTTGGCTCTCCCAGATTTCAATAAGGTGTTTTAGGTGGATTGTGATGCCAGTGGTTATGCCATTGGAGCAGTGTTAAGCCAAGAAGGTAAGCCCATTGCCTATTTCAGTGAAAAATTAAATGATGCAAAGAGAAAGTACTTTGTATATGATCAGGAATTTTATGCAATAGTTCAAGCATTAAAGAAATAGAGGCATTATCTATTGCCAAAGGAATTTGTTATGTTTACTGATCATCAAGCATTGCAGTACCTGAGTAGTCAAGGAAAATTAAATCAGAGGCATATGAAATGGGTAGAATTTTTGCAGAGTGATACCTTTGTTTTAAATCATAGGAGTGGGAAGTCAAATAGGGTTGCAGATGCCTTAAGTAGGAGGCATACATTGTTGACAGAAATGCAGATTAAGGTGGTTGGGTTCAGTGAACTTAAGACATTGTACCCGAAAGATCCTGATTTTGCAGAGGCTTGGAAAGCTTGCAAGGAGCCCATTATAGTTGACAGGACAAAGTGGTTGAATTTCATAATTTAGGAAGGTATGTTGTTTAAAGGAAGTCAATTGTGTATTCTGAGGAGTTCCATGAGGGAGAACCTGATAAAGGAGAAACACAGTGGAGGAATGGCAGGACATTTTGGTCGAGATAAGACCATTGCCATTATCAATGAGCATTATCATTGGTCGCAGTTATCACAGGATGTGAAGAAGTTTGTGCAGAGTTGTAGGGTATGTCAATTGGCTAAAGGAGTGAGCCAAAATACAAGATTGTATCAGCCCTTACCTGTACTAGAGAGGCCATGGGAGGATATAAGCATGGACTTTGTTCTTGGTTTGCCAAGGACATGGAGAGGGAATGATTCAGTATTTGTGGTAGTTGACGGGTTTTCAAAGATGGCACATTTCATCCCATGTTAGAAGACCCATGATGCAGTCTGCATTGCTGACTTGTTCTTCCGAGAGGTGGTGAGGCTACATGGTCTGCCAAAGAGTATAGTCTCAGATCATGACACCAAATTTGTTGGATACTTTTGGAGGACCTTGTGGAAGAAGTTGAAAACAGAGTTGAAGTTCAGTTCTGCACACCATCCGCGGACTGATGGACAGACTGAGGTTGTGAACAAAAGTCTGGGTAACCTACTGATATGCTTGGTAGGAGATAAACCTAAGGGATGGGACTTGATCTTACCCCAAGAAAAAATTTCTTACAACAATTCTATCAATAGAAGCACTGGTAGATCACCATTCTAGATTGTGTATGGATGTAGTCCTAGGATTGCTCCAGAATTGAGAAAGATGGACCAAGAGAAGAAGACAAGTGCTGAAGCTAAAGAATTTGTAGAGCACATCAAGAATATGCATGAGAAGGTAAAAGAACATATTAACAAGATGAATATGTAGTATAAGGCTAAGGTGGATCAAAAGAGGAGGTATAAGGAGTTTCAGATTAGTGACGAAGTGATGGTCCATTTGAGGAAACAAAGGTTTCCAGTGGGAACCTATAACAAATTGAAGATGAAGAAGTTTGGTCCCTATAAATTTTTGAAGAGGCGTGATTCAGGGAACGCGTATGAGGTAGAGTTGCTAGATGGAGTCAACATTTCCCCTGTGTTCAACATTGCAGATTTGACAGAGTATCATGAGGGTGGCACAGAGGAAGTACCAGCAATGGATTATTGTGAAATTCCAGCACCTACTTCAGAGAAGGAGGAGATTGAAGAAATCTTGGATGGCCATGTGGGAAGGAGTACTAGAAACAAACATTATGAAGAATATCTGGTGAAGTGGAGAGGAAGGCTTGTGGAAGATTCATCCTGGTTGTCTAAGGTAGAGGTTGACCGTTTGGGTTTTCCTCAACCATCTGAGACGTGACGGGGTCACTTTTCAAATTACCCTGGGTGTCTAATGTAGGAGCATCCAGTGGTGTAAGGGAAATCTTGCATCACCCAAAATATCTTTACCTTTTAGTTGATGTTTTTGCATTTCTGGATACTCATTTCGTCAAATAAGAGTTTCCAACTTTCAGATTTGTTTTTTTGCTTATTTTGCTCAACATCTATTTTTAGCAGGTTTGAATTTGAAGGCGTGAGATGACAAAAATTTATGGGAAGCTTCAGGACAGAAAGATAAGCACTTTGGCAAAAGAATCAAATCAAGATCATTTTCGATTCAAAAGTTATTCAAGTTTCAATTTCTGCTTTTTGCCTTATGAAATCTTCGGAGCTAATTTTGAGGTACTTAGAGGCTTCGGATGGGCCCGAAAAATTGGCAGAATACGAAAGTGGTTAGCATTTAGGCCCCACTTTTTGGCACTTGATCTTCGCAAGAGCTTTCCGAAAAGGTATTATGATTGAAAATCCGATAGTTAGATCTTAAGTTAGGGCTTCCGGAAGTTGGTGCATAATTTGAATGTCATTTTTGGCTCCAAACAAAGAAATGGGCAATTTATGGGTGAGTTACTATTTCTTTTGGGCAATTTTTGGGGAAAGAAGATCGTATACTGTGAAAAGGGGAATTTCTGTAGTTTCTTTTTGTAATTTGCATGTAATGCAAAACGCGGGGATTTGAGATCCTTTGCATGTAAGAAGATCATCATTCTGAATATAATAAGATTCTCTGATTTGTGTGTGTATTTCTGTGTCTTGGGTTCGCATCCTCATCAATTGTTGACTATTGTGTATGCTTTGTTCTGAAATATTATAAACTTCTAAACTACATTCCAACAAGGTTTTTGTATGTCAAGATGTGAACAATGACTATCTTATCTATTTATAGAGTCAAAGTCCATCACACAACTAGATACAATGCCATCCTAGTTTTCAATACTATGATGCATCATGTTTATGTGCTATATCAAACATAAGGAATGACAGAGAGTCCCAATCCCAAGATATGAGTAAATCATCCATATCATCACCATAATCTAATAAAGTCTCGATAGATCATGGACTTGTTGGCCTTTTGAATCAATATCAAAATCAATGGTTAATCCATCCATCTTATTCTTCTATCTTTACCAACAATTCTATCCAAGTGTTGAATATGTGTGATATATCAAAATATGCATGAGGCTACCCATGGTCGATGATTGTCTAGATACATCATAAAATATGTCTACATCAGACATCTGATCTTTCTAGTCCTCTTTGAGTTGAACCTATGTTCAATCTTTGTCATGAGATCACCCCAAAATTCAAAATTTTCACTCGATCTCTTGAGGGGGCAGGGAACCAGCTTATTTCCTTCCACTAGGGCAATACTGGACCATCCAAAAATTAGATTTTTATTTATTTTTTGATCTGAGTAGTAGCATTAATCTGAAAAAGTGTCAATCTTTGAACCAATGTAATAGGTACCTCGCTTCAAAGAGGGGAAAAACACTTTAAAATGTCCTAAATGATACTACACACTGACATCTAATATACTAACATCATTTCATCCTAAAAGCAATCCTCTTTTCACTTATTTGATTAAATTAACCTATTTAATTAATCAAAGGCTTCATGTTCATCTATTGATCTAATTAACCTAATTAAGTCAATTCACTAGATTTTTCATATTCACCTTGAATCATCTTGTCTAATCGAATAATGAAAATTATTTAGTTATCCTTCTTGTATCGTCTTATTTAATTAAATAAATCCTAGTTATCCTACTCATTTAATTAAATATCCTAATCCCACCCCTTTCATTAAATAAATAAATAGTTTAATGCTAAATCTTAAATTCCTCCAAAAGGGAATATTCCTATGAAATATCCCTCCCCTTTGCATATTAAAACTTTGTTTTAATTTAAACTAAATGCTAATTTTCCTCATCCACTTGTATGAGTGATCCATGCCTCCATCTTCTTTCCATCCTGGCCATGGTTGATTCTTTCAATCTTGACCATCGGTTTCTTTTTGCCTATTCTATAAATAGACCTTGCATCTATTGAATAGGGATCCATCTTTTGATAAAAAAACTTATGGTGTTGAATCTTGCACCCATTTGCACTCATGTTTTACATTTGATGTGCATTTTAGGTTAATTTTCATGCATTATTAGCTTAGCATCCATTAATGGTTTCCATGGTAACTTAGTTGCATTCAATTAGTATATTTTGGAATTTAGGGTTTGTGTTTTTGAATCATGTACACATTTAGAATAGGTTTGCATACACTTTCATCCAATATCTTAGCTTTTATCATGTTTTCATTCATCTTTTTCATCACTTTCCATCAATTTTAATCAAAAAAATCGATTGGAAAGGTTCATATTATCCAAGGGATTGGAAAAGGGTCGCCATTCCACATCAATGCAACACCACTCCCCCAATAAGATAAGATTCAATGTCTTAGAATAGATGTTTGTCAAACTTTTGTGTTTTAGAATGTTAGTTTTAATGACTTCTTTTTGTCAAAGTAAAATATAGTGACACATTTTTAAAAATTCAATTATAAAATTAATATTTAAAAAATAATATATAATTATATAATATTTACTACTCTTTTCAAAAGTTGAAGAAAAACAAACAAAATTAGTGAAATGATAAATGTAGATTTTTCTAAAGTAAAATTAATTATTATTTTTCAATAAAATAAATATTAGTGAATAAAGTAAATATTAGTGTAGCAAAATAATTTTAAATATTAAATAAAACTGTAAGTAAAAAAATTAAATAATTGTTTGTTAGAATCTTCAAAATAGATATAAACCTAGAAATTAGTGGAAGTTATAGAATTTATAAAATATGAATTATAGATGATAATAGCATAATAAAGTTAGTTTCATAAGAGAAAATATGCAAAATCTCACAATAGTTTTATTCTGTATCTTAATTTTCATAAGAGGAAATGCAAAAACTCACAATAATTTTATTCTATATTTTAATTTTCATAAGAGAGAAGATGCCAAAACTCAAAATAACTTTATTCTCTATCTTAATTAAGAAAATAAAGAGACAATATATAGCTTTATAGTTTCCAAATCTAACAAGGAGAAGATAAGAGGTGAAACCAACAAATAAGGGATCACTTACCCTAGTTTTCAAATCTATGAGGATAAGGAAAAAAATAGAAACAGTTAGTTATCCTATTAAAAGAAGAGATGCTTATCCAAAATTTAAATTGTTTAATAAGGAAAAAATAGAATTTCATGAAAGAGGAGAATGTTCAATTGAATATCCAACCAAAATTCATATATTTTTAAATATTTGTCAGATAGATATATTTAAGATATCAATACTAGTAAATATTTAAAAATCTAAAATATTTTAAAACAAAAAATACATAATTAATCATAAAGACCTTACAACTGATATATATTAAAAAAATTAAAACTATCTAATAACTTTTACACAAATAAAATAAATAAATAAATAAATAAAATAATTTATTATTTTTGAAATATGTATTTATTGAAATATCTAACTAATATATTTTTAAATTATTTTTAAAAAAATTATAAATAATTTTATTTTATATTATTCCATAAAAAATATAATGCATACCATATACCTAAAGTGGAATCCTTCAACAATAATATCATATCCAACATTTTTTTCAAATACAAATTTAGCAAATTAAATATTATTTAAAGAATGTTTATATTATAGATAAAATGTCTAAAATTTTCTTGGTTAGATCGATTGAAGGTCTTGGGAAAGTCATTAAAAAGTCAATTCTATGTCGTATTCAAAGATTTTTTTATTTTTATTTTTTTGCAGGGTTTTGGGTATGTGTTAAATTCATTACTTCTTTTTAGAAAGAAATATAAGTTGGTCAAAGCGCGTTTTAAAGGAGGAATTTTGATCAAAGATGAAAGGGCGTTATTTTTTGTATAAACGTGTTCCCGCGTTAATATATTTTATTGCCCTTTATCCACTCATTTTGTATGGTTACTATTCTATGTTATCTTTGTATATTTTATGTTGGTTTTCTTTTATAAATATATTGTATTTTACTTTTCATTAATGTTGGTTTTTTTTTTTTTTCTCTTTTCTCATTTATTTTGTTTTGGAGTGTTTTTTAAATATAGATAAATTGATAAATGGTAAAAAAATGGACGAGATTGGCAAATTTTTTATCTTTAGTTTTCTTATGTTAGTTTTTTTATGCAAGGTCAACTGAACACAAGTTTGTGTGATATGTTAGTATATCCTTGTATTTAAAAGAATTCGATCTATTCATTATGATCATCAAATTATAAGGAGACATCATTTGCTCTACACACATCCATTGATTCTCTAAAAAGAATATAGCATTGCATAATCATTATAAGAGATTTTGTAAGCTTGAAAAGGGACGTTCTCAATATTGTTCAATTTCAAGGTGTTGATCAAGGCACACTACCTTTTTAGCTAGGTTGTACAATAGCCCTACCAAGGTATTGGCCTATACCACTAGTTGTCACAAACATCAAGAAGCATACAAGAATTCAAAACATCTTAGGTGAAGCAAAAGGAACAATCTCAAATTACATAGATTGAGTTTATAAGTGCTTGATAATTTAATGATTGTGGATTTATTCTTGACAGTCAAATTCATCCATGCATAGAGTCAACATAAAATTTTGATTCCTAATGTTGAGACTTACTATATACTGAACAATTCTTTATCAACATCTTAATAAAATTCACAATCTAACTATGAGGGCTTTTCACCTTGATCAACCCCCTCTTTCCCCCTCAAAATTGAACAATATCAAGAACATCACTCTTAAACCATGCAATGCTCCTAGGATGATAATGTAATACTAGATTCCTTTATAACACCAATTTGAAGTGTGTGAACTGAACAATTTCACCTTCTAATTTGATGATTAGAATGAAAGCATCAAATGCCTTTAAATAGAAGGACATAGTTCAACATATCACACAAATTTGTGTTTAGTTAGTTCTAGGCAATAAGGTTAGGGGAGAGGATCCAATAGTTGAGCACCCTAACTTTGCGCTTCTTAAAATCCTATGTAGAAATTTCAAAAAATTCTCAATACATTTTTTTTGTCGAGGTGTCAAAAAAAGTCCAAAAAAAAAGTGAGACCGATACTTGTGCACTAAATCATGTTTTATTGGCGTGTTGATGTGGCATCACATGATTTGTTCCTTTTTATATTTAAAGAATACATATTATTCAATTATTAGTAGTTGTCATCAACACTAACAACTTTAAAGTCACAACTATTGGTTGAATATTGTTAAAAATATTGGACATTAAATCAATAAATGCTATAACAACTATTGAAAAATGCTCAACTACTAGGCATTTCCCTAAAGCCAAGAAGTTAGTCAAATTTGAATTTAAAAATTTCAATTAGAGAAAGATGAGTTTGTTATTGCAACGCTGACCCTAACCCAAAACTAATCTTATGATAGAAAAAAGAGCTAGATCACAATAGATAGATGTACATAAAAATGAGCTTAAACATGAAAGTAATAAATAAATGAATTGAATAAATGTATAAAAGTATGTGAACATGAAAAAGAAAATAAATAATAAGTATACATATAAATATGTAATAAGATAAATAAATAATAATAAAAAAAAATCTTTTTTATACACAATTATACCATTATTTATATATTTAAATATAAAAATAATCCCCACAAAATAAACCTAAATCTAAATAAAAATAATAATAAAAATAAGAGTGTCTAGAAGACAAATAACACGCTTCTATCTTTCACCAAAATTCGTGGTCTAATCTCATGCGGAGATGAGACGAATATTTCAGACCAATCTTAAACTGCCCTTTGACCGTTAGCCAACGGACAACTTATTACTCGTTTAAAATCAAATCAACAAATATCCTAGAAAAAAAATAACGAATCCCAAAAATAAAACAAAAAAGTTGTGTACCACAGAGAATTGACAGTTTTATTTATTTTAATCTTTAAACGTTTTAACCAAATAAAATTAGAGATTTTATCTCGAAAATATCTTGTCATTAAATAATTGTAATATGACATGATTGTGATTCCTAGAATTAAATTAGGAGTCATATTGATTATTTTTTAATTAATTTTTTAAAAATATATATTTTTAGCTTTTTTAATTGAATATATGGTTTTATTATTATTTATATAACATGACACGCATTTATAGAAAAGTCGGTGGGCGAAGTTACATTTTAAAATTCGGATAAGAAAAAATTTGAAATAAAAATATAGTAAGTTGTTATGTATTAAGAGTTAAAGCACTAGTAATAGGAGGGGTCATGATCATTCAATTTACCTCATACATTAGTGAGATTTGGAGTACCCATGGGAGGCTCCCAATCATCATTACCATCATAATTTTTTTTCTTCATCAAGAGGTTGAGTGTCATGAACAAGCGATATAGCAAGAGCAAGGAAAAGAATTTTTCTAGCCATGCCAACCACCAAACCGACAACTAGGAGCCTAAAGAAACATAGAGTGGTGGTGGATGGGCTAAGACCATCCTCTTTGAGATCAATCCTTGGTTCTTCTTGCAGGAGGCTAAGAAGCATGAGAGTGTGCATCCTATTAACCAAAAGGAGTCTTCAGTTTAAGATTATCATAGAATATTTTCATTTGATAGTTTAATTGAAGAGGAATTTGTGGGGCACAATCTTGTTTAGTATCTTGTGAATATGGGTTATATCAACAAAAGATATAATTTTTTGGCTATAATACCAATTATCACATGGGTGGTGTCTCTAAATTTGATAATGTGCCTTAGTTAACTCAAGTGGTCTTGGAAGCCCATCTTTAGCATAAATAGGTAAAATCACATTCATAAATATCAACACGACATTGAGCAATGCTAAGTAATATTTGACTTCTAGATACTTTTTTATATCTTTTATTTATTATTGTAATTAGGCAAGAAAAGTAGTAGAAGTTATCTAAGTACATATTTTCCATTATGGGTCTAACATTGGCATTCTTTGCTTTGCCTAAGAGAGTAATTTTACAAGCTATAAAAAATAAGTATTTGGTTGTCAATGCTATAAGAAGGAAGGATTTTTTAAATAAGTTTCTTGGATTAAAACATGTTACTTTTTTTAACCCCAAAACATTGATGTTTCAAATCATACTACGTGATTCGTCTTTAGAATTAGAAGAATATGTTAGAAATTTAAACTCAACAAAAAATCTACAACATCCATTAATTAACCATAATATCTTTCACAACACTATCACTCTCTGTCAAATTCCTAAGCATGAAAGATAAAAAACCAAAACAAATAGAAAACTCCAAATGTCACATAAAAACCACTATATCATGCTTCAACTTGTAGACACCTAAAATATGCACCTCCCCAACATCTCCTATCGCATACCTATTTACCATATTAATTAAATAAATTATCGCAATTTATTTAATTATTTATATAATTTTACCCTATTATGTAATTCATTTTCCTTAGTCCTAATCCTATTTTCCTTAGCCCTAATACTATTTTCCTAAGTCCTAATCCCATATTCCTTAGTCCTAATAACCTAGCCCCCTTCTAAATTCACATGATTTTATAACTTATTTATTAAATCCTACTCTTTTTTCCACTCAAACACCTAAAATAATAAAAAACATTTTTCTCTAACTTCCATCTCATAGCTATCTCCCATAAATAAAAATGTATTATAAAATTAGCTTTAATCTTCCATCATCCATCTCCCAATTGCCCAAAAAACTTGATCTCCATTGTTGATCTCATAGAAGATCTCCACCATTGATTCCTCTGCCTAAAAATTTATAAATTAACCCTTCCCCAAGCCATTTTCATGGTGCAAACTTGATTACATATCAATATGTTGTTGTTGTGAGTAACTACATACCAATATTGTAGTAATCTTTGAGAACAACTACGTTTGTTGCAAAATAAGAACCATTGGGTAGTTTTTAAAAAAAAAATCATTGTTATTTTTGGTTTGTATATCATTCATGACTTGTTAGTTAGGAATGAAATATGATTTAATATTTTATGGTTTTATTCTTCATTTTCATTTCAATATTTTTTGTTTACATTCTTGGCACACTTGGTGGGACTTGTCCCTCATCTAATCCTTACATTTTGTACATTTTTGCTATCTTGTTTCTTGTATGTTTTACCTTTTTTTGGAGAGATTTGGAACTGAGTGTTTATAAGGAGCTTGCTGGTATAAAATGAACCTCACAATTGATTCCACAAGGGTTGACACAAAAAATCATATATAATTTGACATATTTTGGTGCAAGAAAACCTTTTAAACATTTTTTTCATTTTTTAATCTTTCTTTAGTAATCCATAAAATTGTATAGATTTATACCATACAAATTATAATTTAATTGACGCACACTCTACATTCTATTAAAAATTAATTTCTTTTTACTCACTAGTTAGATCTTTTATTTGTGAGGGGTTAATCACTTAGCTGAGAACCTCTGCCCTCCTTTTATACCTCAGAAAAACACTTCTATTTTAAAATAGCATAATTTTTTTTCATGTATTGAATTTTTAATTTTTCATAGGAAATTTGAATTGAAGAAATTTTCTATGCATGAGTATTTTTTATATATTATAGATTGAATTTTAGGTATAATTGTTCAAATTCACTCTTTGCTTTCAATTTTTAAGGACACATCTATTTGCATAATGATATAAATTTTATTATGCTTTTGTTGAAATTGTAAAGAAAATCATGAAGAACATTGTAATAAATTTTTTTGTTGTGTGGTAATATTTTTTTAAATTTTTGTGTAGAGGATTATAATTTCATTAATAACATCGTTCTTGTAGTAAATCACTTGTTAAAGACACCTATCTTTTGAAACTACTAATGTATTTGTTGAACATAACATGTGTCCAAGATTATCACTAAAAGTACAAATGTATTATGTATAGGAATTTTATTAAAGACAATTTTTAAGCACTAAAGTAGTTGCACATCAAAATTTTCAAAGGGAATGAACATTGTTTTCTACGTATATAAGAGATTTGAAGTGTGTATACTCTTCCACCAAAACACAAGGGTTCAAATCATCCCTTTAATGATCAAATCCAAGGTAGGCTCGCTAAAGGGAAATAAATCCAAGTGTTTTTATTCCTAGGATCACCTTGTATTGTAAAGGAAGAGCATACACAACTTGGACTCTTGGATTAACACAACAAAGAGAAATAGAAAGTGTTTCTAATTTAAAAAAACCCTAATCTAGGACCAATACACCTAGCCTGATGTATGAGTCCTAGTGTGCATTAAATTTAGTATTTCCAACATTTGAGATCTTCATTCGAGCTGCTATAGGCCTCCAGGTGCACCTCTCTGATTTCCTAGTTTGTTTTTGTTGGAAAAACAAGCATAGACAACTAAGAGGGGGGTGAATTAGTTCTTACCAAAATTAAACTAATACAACATTAATCAACCTTAAATATCAAATCTGATAATTAACAGTGCAAGCATAAACCAATAATACATCAAAGACACATGAACACCAAAATTTTATATGTGGAAACCCTATTAGGGGAAAAACCACGATGGATGTTAGTCCATAAGATTATACCCTATTAGAAGTATAATGAAGAATGCAAAAGGAATGCACTTGCATTCAGGCGTACTGCCTAGAGCACATTGCTCAGTAGGAAGGATCACTTCCTTACATACAATAATTAGATTAAATCCATTTGATGAAATTGAACTGATAAATTAGCTTCTTACAAAAGCTTGATTACAGTTCTAGTTAGGCACACAAAAAATTCTACTCACTCTACTACACTCTGCTCAATCTCTTCCACACTCTGCTTTGCTCTTGAATGATCTAATATTCATTCACAAATTTACATCACTTGTAAACACTGAGCATTGCCTCTAAATGAGGAAAAAAATCATTCTTATATATTCGCTACACAGATTTACATCCACTATTCAGTCGACCACAAATAAAGAATAAATTACAACTATCGACCTCAATACATGAATAAATTTTGATGCGCACCGACACAAGTCAGTCACAACATAGTGAGGACCCAAACAAAAAACTTTGAACATGCCAAACAATAAAATATTTATCTTCATGGATCCACAACACGCTAACACCATCATGTCGGCCAAGAACATGAAAACTCGAGCACACATTGGAAAAATCTCCGATCACAAACACTTAGATCAATGTGAATGTACAACAAGGATAGAGCACAATATAGAATCATCCATGAACATCACAAGTACATGTGTAACAACTGAAATTACTAGAATTTCATCCTTTTCATCCAAGAACACCATCTATAGAAACTGAATAACTGCAAGAACACAAGTCTTCATATCTTCCACAAATCTTGATGCAAACCTTTGAAACTTTCAGAAAACATACTAGAAAGGTTCAGCAACAAACCATTTGAAGCGCACCTTTAGATTAGCAACTTACAACTCTTTCCACCATTCTGATCTTCTCAGCTTCTCTGGTTGTCTACACTATATTTTTTACAATTTTATCAATCGCCTCGAGATATGCAACCTTCAGAAACACCAATGCTAATAGTGTTGACAACAATGACAACCACATGTCCAAAAAAAACCACATCTAACAATCTCCCCCTTTGGCATTGATGGTAATACATGATGTGAAAAATAATACCATCAACCCAACTATTTCTTCTCCAACAATCTCCCCTTGAGATTGTGCACTCTTTTCTTGTTTGCTTCTTCTCTTATGTTTTTCACATTTCTCTTCTCTCCCTTTTTGACATCAATGGAAAAGGCACACATGCTCTGATCATAAATTTGAATCATCTGGATACTCCCCTTGAGTAGCAGCCACCACAACATCAATCCAAAATAAGATATGGCTATGGATTCATGGACTGATGCAAATACCTGCATCTTAGATCTGATCAGGAGGGGAAATCATCCCTAACTTTCCTTTGAGGTGCTCAAAATTATCCTTAGGCAATGACTTGGTAAAGATGTCTGCAATTTGCTCCTTGGTAGGCATATACTCCAGTCTAACTTCTTTGTCACTTACTTTGTCTCTCAAGAAGTGATATTTGATGGATATATGCTTTGTCTTTGAATGCAACACTGGATTCTTAGAAATGCTACTGGCACTTGAATTGTCACAAAATATGGCAATGGGTTCTTCATACTCAATTATGACATCTCTCAACATTTGCTTCATCCACAATACTTGGGTACAACTGTTTACAACAACAATATATTCTACCTCAGCAATAGATAATGAAATTGAGTTCTTCTTTTTGCTTAGCCAAGATACCAACTTCTTTCCTAAGAATAATGCATTGCCACTAGTACTCTTCCTGTCATCCACATCTCCCACCCAATCAACATCAGTGAAAGTGCTTAGGATAAGATCATCATCCTTAGGATACCAGAGACCAAGATGAATTGTCCCTTTCAGGTATCTAAAAATTCTTTTCACAACAGTCACATGAGACTCTTGGGCGGGTGCATGGAAATGGGTAGCAGTTCTGTGGACACCCTAAAACAAAAAAAGTTGAAAAGCATAACGCGAGCGCATTATAACGCACTCGCATTATGTATTTCGTTAAACCTAGGCAAGTTCCCTTCGGCCACAAATACAAAGACATAACACGAGCGCATTATAACGCACTCATGTTATCTTATGTTAAAAGAAGAAAAACAAATGCAAATCTCTCATTTGCATTTTGACTGGTTCTTTTGCTCCACCCGTGGCCAAAAACCCCAAATATTGCGCTCGCGTTCCAGGAGAAGAATTTCTTCACAATGATGGCACCATGACGACAAGGAGCTGTAAGAGGTAAGGATTCTATGCTTTTTGTTTTGAATTTGTTAGTTTTAGGTTGAATTTGTTAGCTTTAGGTTGAATTTGATATCTATTTGTTTGATTTTTTAGGAGATGCAAATCAACCTGCAAACCCTCAAAATCCTCAATAGGAGGACCAACCAAATCCTCAAGATCAAAATCAACCACAACATCAACCTCCTCCACCAATCACTCAACCCCCTCCTAGCACTCAACAAAATTTAATGAGTGAAATTGAGAACAACAAAAAACAAATTGAGGATTTGATCAATAGGTTGAGTGATCCAAATGGTTCAACCATAGAAAGAATGACCCTAGCAAATTCATTGAAAGATATGTTAACAAACGTAGATTCAATTAGCAAACAAATAACTGGATGGGAAGATAGGAGGCAGGCAACTAGGGAGTATTATGCAAACAAACTATCATACAAGGATGTGAAAGATTTAAAAATAACAAAAGGTGATTTGTGTTCATTATTCACCAACCCAAGCACAAATCAAAATCTTACCCTCAATGCAAAGAGGTTTCCTATCCATTGGTGCCACCACCAACAAATGAAGGAGCGGTTTTATGATAGGTGGTCATGGTATTCGATTACCCACCATGCAACAATTGTGAGGTCCCACAATATTTCCTTAGGAAACTATATAGTGAGTTCGTATTAACAAAATCCAAAATTATTTTGATATGAGGGATTTCCAAGGGAGAGGTGGGGGGTCAGCTCAAGATAGACCTGGTGCGCAGCCGGATCCTACGCGGCAAGGTAGATGAGCTCTCGCTAGGCCACCTCATGAGCACATTGTTATGCCTTCTGTCATGAAGGAAAGTATTAACGTAGAGACATTGCAGGCAATCAACACTTTGACCCAGAGTGTCATCCATCATACTAGCCCTATTCTATAGCACCATCTAGGGGAGTCTTCTAGTGGTGGTCTTCGAACACATGTGTGTCAATCTTGTGGGGCTACTTGTTCACATGACCCCACCAACCCTGAGGAGACTAGTACGCACGATCCGTCTGTAGCTATGGAGATGGAGAGGGCAGCTGACATTTTGCATGAGGCATATGGCATTGATAGTTAGGTAAAAGTTAGTGCATGTGTTCATTGAATTTAATTTATTAAATTTCAATTTTGAAATGCAAGATTAACTAAAAATGTTTTATGATTTTAATAAAATTGCAGGGTCACAGTGTTGAGACTGGATACACCCCCCCACCAACCTATTTTTGCAGTACACCTATCACTAGGGTATGTAACTAGTAAACAATTATAAGTTTATTGCATATTAATGGCATTGTTTTACGAATGGTAATTTAATATGCAATTTTGGATGTTGAACAGACTAATATTGGAGGTTTTGATGGAACACTTCCCACTGGTGGTGGATTTACTCAAACCTTCACGTAGGTAATAGAATAAAGAGTTTAACTAATGAATCAAGTACTTAATAGATTTGTATAGTTTATGCATGCACATCGTTGATTACATTGAATAATTTGTTGTTTTATTTTCAGTTGTTGTGAGATGATACACCTCCGAATGTGACGAGGGCAATGGATATTGGTGTGACATCTGCTATACAATCCTCGATGGCTCTGACATAAGAGTTATGAGGAAAATTAGTAAATTTTAATTTACATTTGTTGTTATAGATGTTAGTTAGTGAGAAATCAAACCATTATTGATTCACGTAGTTTTTGTCTATTTGCATGGTGTATACAGGGCTTGAGCATGCCTGAGCATGGGCATGAGGATATTTTCATTATGGACAGAGATTGTGAGATGGCTATAAGTGATTATTTTGTCAAATATATCATTTTTGATAATGTAATTTATATATATTCATGTCTTTACTTCTTATTGTAATAGTTAAAACTTCACCATGAACTAAACCCTAGGAGGAGTAGCAGGAGCACTCCACAAGCACAACAAATATGAGTGACGAACCTATCACCATCCGAGCAAAAAGAAAAGTGTTGATGGTGTTTTTATGCACTTCACAACATAGGTAATGCACAGGTGCATTACCTCTCTTGAAAGACAATCCTCCACAATTGTAGAACACTATCCCAAGGTCTCTCGGATGTCAGGTCTTGACAGTGCTTGGAATATTTCAGTTGTTTATGTGATTTGCTGGAATCAAAAGGTGGACTTATGAATGAGTTACAAAGTGAGGAAGTTGGATCTGCAAATGGAGTTCTTAAGATGGGAAAGTTGCTGAGTGTTTGCTGCAGGTTCAAACAACAATATGAAACTCTATTTCAACATCAGATTTAGCTTTACAATGTGCAATGAACCTTGCCTAAGGTTACTTATTAAAAAAAAAAGAAAAAAGGTAGGGAAGAGAAAAGGTTCCTGGATCTGAAACTACGAATGAACAGTGATCATGGAGGCTGCTACAGTAGACAAATTCCCTAAAGTGGGTTTTACTTGGCCAAGAGAATCCTACAGTTACACAAAATGAGTGCAATCTTCTAAGGATTGCAAATTTTCAGTTTGGATACACACATCATGAACATACAAATGAACTAAGTTGTAGCAATCAAATAAAAAATCCCAGGCTAACTTTGCACAGCATCTTGTCATCAACAAGTGCCAAAAGTATGGGCTGAAAGCTCATCAAATACTGTAACAACAATCACCATTACCATTTCCATTGAAGAAACTACAACTAAAACTAACTTGGAAGGTAGAACCATGCACACATAATGAGCAAAATCAAAAGGTAACACCCATAGATCATGCAATGCTACTTTCTATTGCTGCAGAATGTTTTTACAACAGCTCTCCAACACTTACAAATGAGGGGGAGACCCCTATTTATAGTTTTCCAAAGCCCAAATGAATGGCCAAGATTGATTTACATTGTGTGGCTCAGATTCAATTACATTAGGGCTTCACCTACCCCATAATATTCAACAATTTAAAACACATCTTTGTCTTTTCCCTATTCTGTCTTGTAGTGGCCAGTCACTGTAGCAATTTTGTCTTCTAGTTGATTTCCCTTTTATTGTAGCTAAAACTACCTAAAAGTTGCCTTCTTCCTGATGGAATTGCACTCTTCCTCATTAGATCAAATGGTTCTGTCGACGGACCCATGGTAGGCTTCTTGACACTGGAAATGAGAGGCCGAAATGCTGTTTTAGGAATGCTGATTTGAAACGGCTGACGGAGCACGAAACTCCGGATGGTACTTCCCAGCTGCAAATTTAGAATTTTAAAGGTTAGGGGAGGATAAGACCCCATTTTAGCATCTGGATTGAAGTCCGTTTTTGATTTGGAGGTGCGTTGGTACGTTCCGAAAACATGAGCCCAAAATGCTATTTTGGAAATGTTGTTTTGAAATGGCCGATAGAGCACAGAACTCTGGATGGTACTTCCCGGCTAAAAATTTGGAATTTGAAAGGTTGGAGGAGGATAAGACCCCATTTTAGCATCTGGGTCGAAGTCCATTTCAGATAAGAGGTGCGCTTGTTCGTTCTGGAAACACAAGCCTAGAATGCTGCTGTAGGAATGCCGCTACAGGAAAGTCGCTGTAGGAATGCCGCTATAGGAAAGTCGCTGTAGGAAAGCTATTGCAAGAAAGCCGCTGTAGGAATGCCACTATAGGAATGCTGCTATAGGAAAGCCATTGCAGGGAAGCCGCTGTAGGAATGCTATTGCAGGAAAGCCGTTGCAGGGAAGCCGCTGTAGGAATGCCGCTGCAGAAATGCCCCTGCAGGAAAGCCGTTGTAGGGAAGTCGTTGTAGGAATGCTGCTGCAAGAAAGCCATTGCAGGGAAGTCGTTGTAGGGAAGCTGCTGTAGGAATGCCGCTGCAAGAAAGCCGCTGTAGGAATGCCGCTGCAGGAATATAGTTTTAGAATTTTCAAAACTTTATGAAACTTAATGAAACCTTGTCAGTTCACTTAGGCACCACAAAAGCATCCAAAATCCATAGGAAATCTATCCCCAAAGTCAAAAAATGAAGGAAGAAGCGAATCGAGCAAGCGGGGGGGCGAAGCCGAAAAAACCCAAGACTTAGCCATTTTTTATTTTAGGGGCAAAATATGGTCAACCAAAAATAAGACTTTGAAGGGCATGTTGACCAACTAGGACAACAAAATGATGGGCATGCAAAATGAGACAGGAGCAAAGAAGCCCGCCGGGAGGGAAAAAAGAGGGCCCCTACCTACGACAGGGCGAGTGTACAAAATATGCACAACAAATGGTGACTCGCAGGGGGAAATGCTCTAGAGCATTTTGATGACAAACTAGAATCACGAAGCCAGAATCTCTGGTTCTGACCTTCATGCTCCAGAAAACAAGGCAGACACTCAACCAAAGGATCAAAACCACTAGTTATCCCAACTTTCAGTATGCTAAAAATCCAAGTATGTGCAATTGCATTAATTCCCATCCTTTAGTTGCTGCAAGAATCCAAGCTCCATCAAGTTAAGCTACGTAGTTTATTCTAACTCCAAAAGCATCCGAGACATTGCCTCGCTACCAGTTAGGCATCCATAGCCCCGATGAGGTTGTCATTATGATTCTCCCGAACATTGCTCTACTGTCGGTCGGACGTCCATAGCCCTGGTAGAGTTATTCGTATACCCCTGAAAAGTTGAATTTCTCTTCTTTGGATTTTCAATATTTTGCTTTCTTTCTTTTGTTTCTTTTCTCTTTTCAGTTCTTTTATTTCAACCCGCATGCAATGAAGCTCGCGCTCAGGGCTGAGAATCACAGTGGCGCTGGAGCAAAATTTTAGATTTTTCACTTAACTAGACTTCACAAAGGGCCTACAGTGACTATCAGATTCTTAAAATTTGTGAGAGATATAAGATTCCATAATACTTCAAAATCAGACCAATCAATGACTTATCCACTTTGAATCAAACATCTAGATCACTTGATACTAACAGAAGATCCTCACCATCCACTCTGAAAACTTGATTAGAGTTTGACAAAGAAATTCATAGAACAACCCCAAGCGAGAAGAATGGTTGTTGTGCGCACAGATGCACCCAGCCAAAAGCAAAGGGACCCCGAGCAAAGCAGCAGCAAAGCAAGAGCAAACAAAAGAAAATGAAAAGAAAACACCAAAACCAACCAAAGCGAGACAACAAAAGAAAAGAACGAAGAAAATACTCTAAAGCAAGCAACCTACAACAAACAAACTAACCTAACAAAGCAAGAAAAAAAAAATTATATACAGGAAACCTACACTACTCAAAACGAGTTATGTACAACGATATTTACAAAGAACTATGTTCAAGCAAGGCCAACCGATACTCATGCCCATTGGATTTCACAATGCATGTACAAACAAATGGGCAGTCATTATAGTTCTCAACCATGCAGATTTATCCTTATGTTTAAAGAAAATAAATTCAATATTGCAGCATTCAAATTTAGTCACCCGGCTAGGGAAAATCAGCAATTGAGGAAGCTCACTAAACCCATGGTTAATCCATAAACATGTTCATTTTTCTCATTCCCATAATCAAAATGATAAGTGCAGCTACGAAAATTAATAGGAGAAAGGAAGGATAGAACCTGGACTTCATCACATGGAGGTGGCAGCATTTGACAATCAAGAGCAAGCACTGCACTGTCAGTCTTTGCATCAGCAATCTCAGGCGGGCATGGTGGAGGGTGCAACACCTCAAGAATCAAGTTTGCATATGGTAGAGAGAACGAGGTAGCAAACACTTCTTCCATGTCTTGTGTGGGATCAGCGATCCCCCTTGGCAGTTCTTCAAAAAGAAGTACTTCATCTCATTGATCTTTTGCAAACCGAGCGTCCACATGATTGATGTCCTCAAAAGGAAACATGTTGTCCCATCTCCTTTCCCAAGTTCCGACCTTATCTTCATGATGCTCAGTGTCATGGGATGATGACATGTGCAAATCTGTCCAATTGTAGCCATCTGAATATGAAGGAGGATCAACAACGATCATGGCGGAAGGACTCCAAGTTGCATCTTGTAGTCGACCGGGTGCTTCATCTTTGTTGGAAGCTATCTCAGCACCTCCACCTTTGTCTTCTTCTCTTTCTTGTTCATGCATTTCATCATGATGCTCACTCATTTCCCCTTGTTCACTATCACAATAAATGGAGAAGGAACCCCTCTCCCAATCCGAAAACTCTAGTGCATCACCATTTGGAGGCTCATGGAGTATGTCTCCATCGCTACTATCTTCTGGGATGTGCTCTTCCTTGGCATGAGCATACCTCCACAACATAGCTCCCAATGGGAAGAAGTCATCAATTGATGGCACCTCATCAAGGGGACCAAAATCCACCATGCATTCTCCCTCCAACGACTCGCCATGAAGCCCATCATCCATGGTGCACAAATGTTCTTCAAGAGGAAGAAATTTTTTATGACTGGTGGACAACATTCCTATTTGATCTACTTCATTGCTTGGAAGCTCAAGACTATATTGCTATCCTCCTTCTATTTTTGTTCCAACATCCTCTTGAGGACTGCCTTCAGCTGAGTCATTACTTGGCTCGGGCTCTTGATCTTCACGTTCCACTTGGGCAGCAAGTAGAGGATGTGGTGTACTCGGTTTCCTCGATTGATCTCTGACTTGCTTCATGGATTCTTGGCACAGTCCGCACGTGAAATCAGAGTGGGATGAATCATGGAGCCTGCACCAATTTGGTAGCAGCAATACCTCCAAATCCACTTGACATTTTAGCTCTAACCAATCCTTTGCTAGCCTTGACACTAGCTCATTATATATATCCTGTAGTTGTTCCCACTCCTCCAAATCTGCATTTTTAGATGCTTGGTCACTATCATTGACAAAGGAGAGGTCTTCCAATCTGATTTTAGTTATGTCTTCATCATCATTTTTTGTTGTCCCAAGGCTATCAACCTCTTCCTCTTGCTGATTTTCAGCATCTTCATTGGCTACCCCAGCATACACTACTGCAAAATTGATTGACTCATCCTCAAATGCCAATGGCTCCTCTTCTTGAGTGGAGGACTCCCCCTTACTAGCGAAGGAGAGACTTTCCAACTCCATTCTTAGTGAACCTTCACCAAATATTTTTGCTGTCCCCAGAAAATCAGCTTCTTCCTTTTTATTTTCAGCTTCAACGTTTGCTATCCCAGCATCTATTTCTATGGAGCTCCTTGGTCTATCTGCAATGTGTTGTCCTCTAGATGCTGATAGCTTTTCTGCCTCATGGGATGACTCATTCTCCTTGCCAGTTGGCTGCTCCAACCTACTCAAATTGCCATTGACTTGGGTGATGATGCTTGCACATGACAGACAAGTAAATTATGAATGAGGTGCATTGTGAAATCTGCACCAACTTGACATTAGTGCTTCCTCAAATCTTGGTCCATCCTTGCTACCCAAACATTCTTGGATCAGCTCTTCAAATGCCTTGGCTTCCATGGTTGTCAATTCTTCCTCTAGATCTGCAAGGGCTAAAGGCTGATATATTTCCCAAAAGGGAATCTCTCCTTGCAAGACTCTTTCAATTCTGCTCAAGAAGGTTAGACACTCTAATTCATTGTGCCTGCAAGCGCAATGGATCCTACACTTATCCGCCAATGCAAATTGCTACAATGCTCTCTTCAATCTCTTATTTAAATTTGCATGTAGCTGAACGATGCTGATTTGCACATGCTGCTCAATTTCAACTCAGCTTCTTTTTGCCTTCAAAATTTTTTGATTTTATACTTCAGCATTGAAAGAGATCTCTCTATCTTATATTTCTTCTTTGAAAGTGCTCTTATCAACATCCAACATTCAGCTTTGGAGCCTCAACATGTCAAGCCCTCCTTCTAGTGCCAGTTCTGTTGATGGTATTTTTATGCACTTCACAACACAGGTAATGCGCAGGTGCATTACCTCTCTTGAAAGACAATCCTCCACAATTGCAGAACACTATCCCAAGGTCTCTTGGATGTCAGGTCTTGACATTGCTTGGAATATTTCAGTTGTTTATTTGATTTTCTGGAATCACAAGGTGGACTTACGAATGAGTTACAAAGCGGGGAAGTTGGATCTGCAAATGGAGTTCTTAAGATGGGAAAGTTGTTGAGTGTTTGCTGCAGGTTCAAACAACAATATGAAACTCTATTTCAATATCAGATTTAGCTTTACAATGTGCAATGAACCTTGCCTAAGGTTACTTATTAAAAATAAGGAAAAAAGGTAGGGAAGAGAAAAGGTTCCTGGATCTGAAACTACGAATGAACAGTGATCATGGAGGCTGCTACAATAGAGAAACTCTTTAAACTGGGTTTTGCTTGGCCAAAAGAATCCTACAGTTACACAAAACCAGTGCAATCTTCTAAAGACTACAGATTTTCAGTTTGCATACACATCATGAATATGCAAATGAACTAAGTTGCAGTAGTCAAATAAAAAATTCCAAGTTAACTTTGCACAACAACTTGTCATCGATAAGTGCCAAAAGTATGGGCTGAAAGCTCATCAAATACTGTAACAACAATCACCATTATCACTTCCATTCAGAAAACTACAACTAAAACTAACTTGGAAGGTAGAACCATGCACACATAATGAGCAAAATCAAAAGGTAACACCCATAGATCATGCAATGTTACTTTCTATTGCTGCAGAATGTTTTTACAACAACTCTCCAACACTTACAAATGAGGGGGAGACCCCTATTTATAGTTTTTCAAAGCCCAAATGAATGACCAAGATTGATTTAAATGTGTGGCTCAGATTCAATTACATTAGGGCTTCACCTACCCCACAATATTCGGCAATTTAAAACACATCTTTGTCTTTTCCCTATTCTATCTTGTAGTGGTCAGTCATTGTAGCAATTTTGTCTTCTAGTTGATTTCCCTTTTACTGTAGCTAAAACTCTCTGAAAGTTGCCTTCTTCCTGATTGACTTGCAACCTTCCTCATTGGATCAAATGGTTCTGTCGACGGACCCATGGTAGGCTTCTTGAAACTAAAAATGAGAGGTCGAAATGTTGTTTTAGGAATGCTGATTTGAAACGGCCGACGGAGCATGGAACTCCGGATGGTACTTCCTGGCTGCAAATTTGGAATTTGATAGGTCAAGGGAGGATAAGACCCCATTTTATCATCTGGGTCAAAGTCCATTTTTTATTTGGAGGGCGCTTGTATGTTCCGAAAACATGAGCCTGGAATCTTGTTTTGGAAATGCTGTTTTGAAGCAGCTAACAGAGCATGGAACTCTGGATGGTACTTCCCAGCTACAAATTTGGAATTTGAAAGGTCAGGGGAGGATAAGACCCCATTTTAGCATCTGGGTTGAAGTCCGTTTCAGATTTAGAGGTGCGCTTGTACGTTCCATAAACTTTGACCCCAAAATGCTATTCTAGAAATGCTGTTTGAAAATGGCCGACAGAGCATGGAACTCTGGATGGTACTTTCTAGCTGCAATTTTGGAATTTGAAAGTTCCAAGGAGGATAAGACCCCATTTTAGCATCTGGATCGAAGTCTGTTTTTGATTTGGAGGAGCGCTTGTACATTCCAGAAACATGAGGCCTTAACGCTGCTATAGGAATGCTGTTTCAAAATGGCCGACAAAGCACGAAACTTTGGATGGTATTTCTCTGCTGCAATTTTGGAATTTGAAAGTTCCAGGGAGGATAAGACCCCATTTTAGCATCTGGGTCGAAGTCCATTTTTGATTTGGAGGTACGCTTGTACGTTCCGAAAACATGAGCCTGGAATGTCTCTATAAGAATGTTGTTTCAAAACGGCCGAAAGAGCACGGAACTCTGGATGGTACTTCCTTGCTACAAATTTGGAATTTGAAAGTTCCAAGCAGGATAAGACCCCATTTTAGCATCTGGGTCGAAGTCCATTTCTGATTTGCAGGTGCGCTTGTACGTTCCGGAAACATGAGGCTGGAATGTCGCTGTAGGAATGTTGTTTCAAAACGGCCGACAGAGCATAGAACTTCGGATGGTACTTCTCAGCTGCAAATTTAGAATTTGAAAGTTCCAAAGAGGATAAGACCCCATTTTAGCATCTGGGTCGAAGTCCGTTTCTGATTTGGAGGTGCGCTTGTACGTTCCAAAAACATGAGGCCTAAAGGCCGCTATAGGAATGGTGTTTCAAAATGGCCGACAGAGGACGAAACTCCGGATGGTACTTCTCAGCTGCAAATTTAGAATTTGAAAGGTCAGGGGAGGATAAGACCCCATTTTAGCATCTGGGTCGAAGTATGTTTCTGATTTGGAGGTGCGCTTGTACGTTTTGGAAACATGAGCCCGAAATGCTGTTGCAGGAATACCGCTGCAAGAAAGCCATTGTAGGAATGCCGCTGTAGGAAAGCCGTTGCAAGGAAGCCGTTGTAGGGAAGCCATTGTAGGAATGCCACTGCAAGAAAGCCGCTGCAGGAAAGCCGTTGCAAGGAAGCCGCTGTAGGAATGCCACTACAGGAAAGCCACTGTAGGAAAGCCATTGCAGGGAAGCCGCTATAGGAATGCCACTATAGGAAAGTCGTTGCAGGGAAGCCGTTGCAGGAAAGCCACTATAGGAATGCTGCTGCAGGAAAGCCACTATAGGAATGCCACTGCAGGAATATAGTTTTGGAATTTTTAAAACTTCCTGAAACTTAATGAAACGTTGTCAGTTCACTTAGGCACCACAAAAACATCCAAAATCCATAGGAAATCTATCCCCAAAGTCAAAGAATGAAGGAAGAGGCGAATTGAGCGAGTGGGGGGGCGAAGCCCAAAAAACCCAAGACTTAGCCATTTTTTATTTTAGGGGAAAAATATGGTCAACGAAAAATGAGACTTTGAAGGGCATGTTGACCAACTAGGACAGCAAAATGATGGGCATGCAAAACGAGACAAGAGCAAAGAAGCCCGCCAGGAGTGAAAAAAGAGAGTCCCTGCCTACGGCGGGGCATTTGTGCAAAATATGCACAATGGAAAGGGAAAGATTTTATTTCCTAGGCATGGAGAGCAATGAATTTTGATTCCAGAGTCCTTTATTGTATGCTCGCATGGCAGTTTTGCACATATTTTTTATTGGACATATTTGACATTATATGCCTAGATGGCATTCTCATAAGCCTACATGGCTATTTTGTGCATATATTTCATACTTATATCGACATATATTTATGTATGCCTACATGGCTATTTGGTTAATACAAATATCTTTTTTCGATGCCTATCCATATTTGCATTCTAAATTGATGGTTCAATAGATATGAGTTACGTATATTCAAGTGTATACTTTACAACTTACGTGTATACTTTGTGACTTACGTGCATTCGAGTGTATACTTTGTGGCTTACATGTTTTCATGCATATACTTTGTTTTAATTTGTGTATACTATGTATTCGTGTGTATACTTTTTGAGGCTTACGTGTTTATGAGTACTTGTAGTTCCCTTATTGACATGTACATGTTTGACTTATTCACGTGTATAATTATTAATTGGTTAGCCCTAGCATTGATCTATGTCATCCTCAATGCATGATCCTTGAGATGGAGTAAGTACACCCTCAAGGTCAAAAGGAGTTTCACATGCATTCTTCGTAGGCTCATTTTGGTAGTGAAACCAAAAATCTCTTGCATCATTGAAACGAAAAAAAATTCCTTTATAGCAGGTCTGAAGCCATTATCATTCTCCATCAGTTCTTCATGTATCCACTCCCCATTAATGGTTGTCTCATGACCTTCATGAAACCAAGCACTTATCTCATTTGTGATAGAAGAAATGTATGAAGATTTATCTTCCTCCTTATGAACCATTCATTATCATGAGAGATGGGTTCTTGTGAACCACTACTGATGAATCATGGGTCAATGAGTTTGACTTGTAAAACTACATGATTGAATCCTGATAGCAATATCACAATATTTATATATCTAAATGTGTTATTTCCTTTAGCTAAAATTTGTGCTTATACTTATGTGATTGATGTATGTTTGTGTATGGGATCATAGTAATTTCTATTTGATGATGCTATTGTGTCTTTAAGGTTTATTTATTAAAGGGTGCATGAAACAAGTTTTATATCCTTACAAATCTTTGAATTTCTTAGGTTTTTCTATTTGTCAAGTCTGGGCTTCGAGCCCGAGTCCAAGTCAAAAAATGGCTTGTCAAGTCTGAGGCGAGTCCTAGTCTTGTAACACTGGTGTGAACACATTGAGGAATAATGTATATGCCGATGAAGAGAGAACACATCCTTGTTTCCAAACAAAACATTTATCCCTCAAGAGCACTCTTGCTCTTCCTAAGACCTATTATTTGGTCTTCCTATGGTATTCCTCTCTATCCTACTAAGGGATCACTCCTAAACCCCTCTCACCACATAAGACTCTCCACCAATTTCAAATTCTTCTCCATGACTCCCAATCCACCACTAAGCTTCCTTGGGCTCGACACTGACCCAAAGTGTCCTAACCACTCTAGGGCTAGGGAAGGGTATCCTAGTTGTCCCTTTGTTGATTTTTCTCCTCACTGATCCATCTTATTGGATTCTTTCACTTTTTACCCTCGCTTTCTTGAAAAGCTCAATTTTAGGCCTTGTAGCCTTTTGCCCCAATTTGGCCTCCTAGAACCCGTTTTCTTGACTTTTCTCACAAACAGTCTTAACAACCCCCAAATTTTTTTGTAGATTATTTCTTTTGACCATCAAGGCTCCAAGATTTACCAGGCCTTAGGTCCTACAAGTGTGTGTACATATGATTGTCCTCAAACCCCCTATTTTCAAGGGTTCCTAGGGTTTTTGGCTCTTTTTCCTTCTTTGACAGCTTCAACGACCTCAACAAATCCCCTCCTAGCACACACATGACTGAGATACATGTTCCTACACTCCCATACTCTTGATTGGCACAAACCAATCCATTTAGCAGCTCTCCTTGTTGCTGTCCTCTCCAAGCTACTAGCCAGAATGCACTTGCACTTGCCTAGTGCTTGATGATTTCATCACCTTCCCTGCAAAACAAGACCCCAAAACCTATATGTACAATATTTACATAGTCCCCAACTTGATTCCAAGTGTCCATGAGAGGGAAGCCACGGGAAGTCAAGTGGGACTCATTATTCGAAAAACTGGCCTGAACCGGCAATGAGACCAAGAACACCAATAACTTGCAAAAAGATAACCAGTCGGTCTAGATGAATAATCTAATGCTACACAAGGTAATTAAGTGACACAAATGGAAGACTCAAAGCATCAGATAAGTCCTTTCAATACATTCTTGAAAATCTCAATTTTAGGCCTTGTAGCCTTTTGCCCCAATTTGGCCTCCTAGAACCCGTTTTCTTGACTTTTCTCACAAACAGTCTTAACAACCCCCAAATGTTTTTGTAGATTATTTCTTTTGACCATCAAGGCTCCAAGATTTACCAGGCCTTAGGTCCTACAAGTGTGTGTACATATGATTGTCCTCAAACCCCCTATTTTCAAGGGTTCCTAGGGTTTTTGGCTCTTTTTCCTTCTTTGACAGCTTCAACGACCTCAACAAATCCCCTCCTGGCACACACATGACTGAGATACATGTTCCTACACTCCCATACTCTTGATTGGCACAAACCAATCCATTTAGCGGCTCTCCTTGTTGCTGTCCTCTCCAAGCTACTAGCCAGAATGCACTTGCACTTGCCTAGTGCTTGATGATTTCATCACCTTCCCTGCAAAACAAGACCCCAAAACCTATATGTACAATATTTACATAGTACCCAACTTGATTCCAAGTGTCCATGAGAGGAAAGCCACGGGAAGTCAAGTGGGACTCATTATTCGAAAAACTGGCCTGAACCGGCAATGAGACCAAGAACACCAATAACTTGCAAAAAGATAACCAGTCGGTCTAGATGAATAATCTAATGCTACACAAGGTAAGTAAGTGACACAAATGGAAGACTCAAAGCATCAGATAAGTCCTTTCAATACATTCTTGAAAAGCTCAATTTTAGGCCTTGTAGCCTTTTGCCCCAATTTGGCCTCCTAGAACCCGTTTTCTTGACTTTTCTCACAAACAGTCTTAACAACCCCCAAATGCTTTTGTAGATTATTTCTTTTGACCATCAAGGCTCCAATATTTACCAGGCCTTAGGTCCTACAAGTGTGTGTACATATGATTGTCCTCAAACCCCCTATTTTCAAGGGTTCCTAGGGTTTTTGGCTCTTTTTCCCTCTTTGATAGCTTCAACGACCTCAACAAATCCCCTCCTGGCACACACATGACTGAGATACATGTTCCTACACTCCCATACTCTTGATTGGCACAAACCAATCCATTTAGCAGCTCTCCTTGTTGCTGTCCTCTCCAAGCTACTAGCCAGAATGCACTTGCACTTGCCTAGTGCTTGATGATTTCATCACCTTCCCTGCAAAACAAGACCCCAAAACCTATATGTACAATATTTACATAGTCCCCAACTTGATTCCAAGTGTCCATGAGAGGAAAGCCATGGGAAGTGAAGTGGGACTCATTATTCGAAAAACTGGCCTGAACCGGCAATGAGACCAAGAACACCAATAACTTGCAAAAAGATAACCAGTCGGTCTAGATGAATAATCTAATGCTACACAAGGTAAGTAAGTGACACAAATGGAAGACTCAAAGCATCAGATAAGTCCTTTCAATACATTCTTGACTAGATGAAGGCTCAAACACAAAAATTCAATGAAAACTTGCTCTCTTCCAATCACAAAAATGTACTCTCCAAGTCTCAATTCATGAAAACAATCCTCCAACCCAGGTATTAGGGTTTTTATGACCTTATATACCTTTCTCCCATGCGCTAGGACCCTTGGGTCGGGCTTAGAGCATCATTAATGCCATTTTCCAACTTTTAGGACAAATAGCCAAGGCAACATTGCTCAAAATGCTCATAGTGTCCAAGACTTACCCAAACTGCAAGCCCCTAACAAACCTATTTCTAATTCACTCATCAAAAAAACTCTTGGGACTTTACATCATAGTCCTTATTCCCTTGGTGGTTGGCTAGAACCACCTACAATCCAAAATTGCAAAGATCTCTCTGAAAGACCTTAAGGTGCTCCTGCACCATTCTCCCCCCTGCAACAAAGAAGTTAAGGAACCTGTGGTGTCAAGAGCTTCTCATTAATTCCATGCTTCTTAAAGTCACTTTCTACTATCCAAGTAGCCTCTGACTTTGGTTGATGTCTACACTTCACTAGGTGCTCCATGTATGTCTTGTGCCTAGTCTTCTTCTTCACCCTTGAGTCTAGAATCTCATCCACTTGTGGTTTGATTTGATCAGGTACCTTGAGTTCATCCATGTCCTTACTCACCGTAGCACTATATTGTTCCTCATCCATTTCTGTTCCTTTATACTTCACCAAATCCTTCACATTGAAGATAGGTGAAATGGACATCTGCTTTGGTAACTCCACCTTATATGCATTGGATCCACTAGGTGACTCTCCTCCTTTGGGTTTAGCATGATTGCATAGACAACTCTTTCTTCCTCCTTCATGTCTCTTAGGAATTCCTTTCCACTCATCAAAAATACAGTGAATTCTACCTTTTCCACTGTGCCTTCTTGGGGAAAAACCTTCATGGTTAAGCGCTTGAGCTGGAGTATACTGGAATGGGTGACCTCCCAAGAAGGCCTAGTGCCTCACCTCTATGAGCATCACGTAGATGCAATGAGTGCTAAGTGGGCCATTCAATATCATTTCAAATTTGTTGCTTTAAGCAACTTACAAATTTGCAACTTAAGACTCCTCCAACCTAAGGAATCGATCAGGTGGAACATAGCTCAAAGCGATTCCACGTGTTTCGATGCAAAAGATGACCATTCCTAGCGTAAAAATACCTATTTGGACATTTTGGAACAGTCTGCCTGGTCACACAAGTTGCAGAATGAAAGTTGCACCACTCTGCAACTTTCCACTACTTGCATTTGATGCTTTTTCCATCAAATGAAAATCCGCCACCACTGGAAAACTACTCTGTGATAGCCAAAACTGAGAGGTTTTTGTAGATAGGCTCAACGCGATCCTATAGGATTAGACAAGAAGTTTCTAAGCATCACAACATCTGAGTAATAGCATACTGCAGTTTGCAGCCATTTTGCACTTTGGACCCTTAAGGGATCAATCCGGTGGAACATAGCTCGGAGCGATTCCACGTGTTTCGGTGTGAAAGAGGACCATTCCTAGCGTAAAAATACCTATTCGGAGTGTTGGAATAGTCCACTTGGTCACACGAGTTGCAGAGCGAAAGTTACACCACTTTGCAACTTTGCACTACTTGAATTTGACACCTTTTCCATCAAGTGAAAATCCGCCGCCATGAGAAAACCACTCCAATATAGCCAAAACCGAGAGAGGTTTTTCTAGAGGGGCCCAATTCCTTTTCATAGGATTAGACAAGAAGTTTCTAGGTGTCACGGTATCTGAGTACTAGAATGCTGAAGTTTGCAGCCATTTTGCACTTTGGACCCTTAAGGGATCAATTCGGTGGAACATAGCTCAGAGCGATTCCACATGTTTCATTGTGAAAGAGGATTGTGCCTAGAGTAAAAATACCTATTCGGATGTGTTGGAACAGTTCGCTTGGTCACATTAGTTGCAGAGCGAAAGTTGCACCACTTTGCAACTTTGCACTGCTTGAATTTGACACCTTTTCTATCAAGTGAAAATCCACCGCCATGAGAAAACCACTCCAAGATAGCCAAAAATGAGAGAGGTTTTTCTAGAGGGGCCCAAATCCTTTCTATAGGATTAGATGAGAAGTTTCTAAGTGTCACAGTATCTGAGTACTAGCATGCTGAACTTTGCAGCCATTTTGCACTTTGGACCCTTAAGGGATCGATCCGGTGGAACATAGCTTGGAGCGATTCCACATGTTTCGGTGTGAAAGAGGACCGTTCCTAGCATAAAAATACCTATTTGGATGTGTTGGAATAGTTCGCTTGGTCACACGAGTTGCAACGCGAAAGTTGCACCACTTTGCAACTTTGCACTACTTGAATTTCACACTTTTTCCATCAAGTGAAAATCTACTGCCATGAGAAAATCACTCCAAGATAGCCAAAACCGAGATAGGTTTTTCTAGAGGGGCCCAATTCCTTTTTGTAGGATCAGACGAGAAGTTTCTAAGTGTCATGGTATCCGAGTACTAGCATGCTAAAGTTTGCAGCCATTTTGCACTTTGGACCCTTAAGGGATCGATTCGGTGGAACATAGCTCGGAGTGATTCCACGTGTTTCGGTGTGAAAGAGGACCATACCTAGCATAAAAATACCTATTCGAATGTGTTGGAAAAATCCGCTTGGTCACATGAGTTGCAGAGTGAAAGTTGCACCACTTTGCAACTTTGCACTGCTTGAATTTGACACCTTTTCTATCAAGTGAAAATCCGCCACCATACCAAAACCACTCCAAGATAGCCAAAACCGAGAGAGGTTTTTCTAGAGGGGACCAACACCTTTCTATAGGATCAGATGACAAGTTTCTAACTATCACGGTATCCGAGTACTAGCATGTTGAAGTTTGCAACCATTTTGCACTTTGGACCCTTAAGGGATCGATACGGTGGAACATAGCTCAGAGCGATTCCACATGTTTCGGTGCAAAAGAAGACCATGTCTAATGTAAAAATACCTATTTAGACGTGTTGGAACAGTCTGCTTGGTCACACGAGTTGCAGAACGAAAGTTGCACCACTTTGCAACTTTGCACTGCTTGAATTTGACACCTTTTCAATCAAGTGAAAATCCGCCGCCACGAGAAAACCACTCCAAGATAGCCAAAACCGAGAGAGGTTTTCCTAGAGGGGCCTAAAGAGACCATGCCTAGCATAAACATACCTATTTGGACGTGTTGAAACAATCTGCTTGGTCACACGAGTTGCAGAAAAATATGTACAAATTGTTTACATGACCTTTATATGACCTTTTTCACATTGTTTACATTTCAAAATTCAAAGTTTGAAAATTTTCCTACTCAAGGCATTTACAGAATAAGGTGCTACTACACCAAAAATGCACATCAGCCTTACAATATTTGAGTATATCTCATTATGTAATTAAATCTTATTACAATGCCTCTGGCACTTCATTCTCTCAGATCTTTGACAATGTCACTCATACATTCAAGATTCTCTTTAAATGTCTACATCATAGGTGCTCATCACGAGGTTAAATTCAAATGAGTAACTTGAGATTCCCTCGCTAAGCTTCAGATGCTCTCTTACAATGGTTTGAAATCAAAATTGAGATTTTGCAAAATCATCAAAATAAGTATGTTGCATTGCTTTTTTGGCTGAGATTTTCTTTGATGGCTCTTAAATCAGCATTTTCTGCAACAAAAGATCAATCAACCCTTAGTAGTTTACTTACAAATATGCAGAGTAAAAGAGAAAAATAAGGAGCATCCAAAATTGAAATGAAATAAAAATAGATGGAAGGCACTTACAGATGTTGCATGCAGGCATCAAAATAAGGATGCTACATTGCTTTTTTGGTTAACATTCTCTTGGATGGCTCATATATCTGCATTTTTTGCAAGGGGACACCAATCACTGTAAAAGAAGATGATAGCATTGGCATCAAACAAATTAATGTGCATACAAGTATAAATTAATAAGAACCAATGTGCATATACTTACAAATTAATCCAACGAACCATCCGGGTCTGCTCTACTCTTTATTGTGTCAAGCATTGCCTCATGGTCAGACTAACGGACCTTCCATAACATCTTGTTCAAAGGTCTACCCCCATATTTGGTCAAATGAACATTGGATGCCATGACAAGGTTCGAGTAATGAAGAATCTTACGATGCATGTCAAAGTCCTGAAATAGCCAATGTTTAACACTTGAATATGGGTACCTTCTAAGCCATGTTCCAGTAACCACAACTGACCCTGTAGGGTATTCGATGTTTTCTCCATCTATAACTGGAGCCTCCAATTTCTTTTTTGTCTCAACACAACGACACAAGTAATAGTTTGTGCCCTCTTCATTGTCTTCATCTGCAATAAATCCATAAGCATGCCCTGCATTGATATGTGCAAAAAATATCTTGAAATTTATCAACATTATGAATACAGTACAAAGTAAGTTCCAACGATATGAAATTTCAACAACTAAGAAAGTAGATATATCACCTCATTGAACTAGATCTGATATGTGGTCAAATTCCACTGATGATTCTATCTATGTCAGTTCCAATGCCATCGGAGGGTGATACATGTGAAGTGGGCTAAGATAACTTGTGAATCATTTGTCAGCCCACTCCCCTGACTCACAATCATTCCAGTCTTGCATTGTACATGAAGAACAAAAGTATGCCATCTTTTGTGTATCGATACTCCATGAACCTATATTTGAGCTAAGGAAAGAGTGTACCTCACTCAATCCTATTAGTGTACAACAGTCCTCATACGGTGCAATGTTAGTATCATCCATCAACCAAAAGAATCTACGAACTGAAGATGTACCTTGATTACCTCGACCCATCAAAGCATTACACCACTCGACGATTGATTTTGCATCTGTCAACTTTGCATTGTCTTTATACTTTAACTCTTCACATGCTAATGCTCTTTTCATGCATGCTCCCCCTTTCCATGTCCAGCCTCACAAAAGTTCCACATATGTTGAACACCTATAATGATATGCATCCTACACAACCAGTAGAACATGCGCGAGTTCTTGAACTGTGCTACACAGTTATCAGACCATATTATATGTTGATCGTATTCTATGCCCCTCTGAGCCAAACCACTATAGAACATCTAGAAGCAACCTTGCACGAACTCTGGAGAATGTGTGTGATCATCACTAATGTAAAAGTGGTACTCCCTCAATACCTTCCTTTTCTCATCTGTACTATCAGATGCATGAATGAATGCTATGAGGACAAATATTGAAACTTGTGTGGAGTTGTAATACTGTGACTACACCTCATGTTGTGGCTATAGAGTGTAGTTCTCTGCAAAGTCAACCATGAAGACTATGCTTCCAATTGGAAAGGTGTCCTTGCATAGCTTGAACTGCATGTCCAACCATCGAGCTCTATGGGTATGCATTGCATACTCAGATAGTATACTGTCATGAAATGTGGTCATAAATTTGTACACTGGAATCTTCTCAATAACCAAATCACACCTTTTTGCTTGAGACCCATCTTTTGTAGCATATGCCACTGTTTTATACTTCCCGAACTCTACTAGTTTTTGGCCCACCTCATATGTGCTTTCCATATGTTGACATACTAGCATACGCTGGAAGCCACCGGAATGCTCGCATGAACCATCCAAGCATGTTGTCCTATAGAATATCTGGCCATCCTCTGTTTCACATAATTTTTTTGATAAGAACTCTCTTGAAGATTTTGGTGGGGCTTCTATGATACAATCCTACAAAACATCATTAGTATGCAAATCTAAACATATAGAACGATAAACATTGTAATGGTTAGAAAATTCAATATGTAGTCTACATAAACTAGTGCATGTGTGATTTATCTCGACATAAAAAGGTTTAAGCAGTTCAAAAAATCTTTGAGAAATACTAATTTGAGGATAATCATTTTCAAATTTCTTAAAAAATTGGGTTTGAGTCATATCCAAAAAATGCTTTGGATGTGGCTCACGATTCTGACTACCGATTCTCCTTCTTACCACATCCCTTTGATTTGGAGATGGCCTTGTGTTATTCTTCCAATACTCTTTAATTAGTGTTCTCAAGGCTTTGACAACTTCTTTATCTTTTTGTGACAGTCTCCCCGAGAATGCTCATTATTCATTTGTATCATTGCCCTCAATTCTTTGGCGCCTTTGAATGGCTCTTGATAAAGTCTTTCCACTAATTCCCATTTTTTCACTAGTATTTTTAATTAGGTGAGCTCTCTTTGTTTGAAAACTTACCAAAGTCGATGTAATGACACGTTAGGTGACATTACTATCCTTTGAGCGTGAGGTCTTACCCACACTCTCATAAGCATCCATTAGATTCTTCACAATAGTGTCTTCACTCGATGCATTCGATGTTCTCAACCCAAGAGTCTTCATGATGTTCCTATACTTTACACCCTGCATCATTTCAACAAATAGTTGACATCTTGCAGTCTCATTTAGCCTTTCAAAGAATCATTCCCAAATCTTATCAGCATATCTTCTACAAGTGCGTGTTGAAATCTTACCTTCCATGTGCTGCAAAATATCATCATCAATATTAATCAAATACTTTGGCTTTCTATGCAAAATTCTTGGTGGTGTTCTCCTAGGTACATACATCTCAACATTAGGAATTTCATCAATATTTAATTGAGGTGGGCTAGATTGCATACCTTGATCGAGGGTGGAGAAGAAGACATACCTTGAGGTTCACATGGGAATGATGGCATACCTTCTTCGTCAATTTCGAGTGATGGTGTACTCTCAACTTGAAATGTGTTGGATGGTGTCCAACAATATTCACTTGCGGTAAATGGTGTCCCTCCATATTCACTTGCAATAGATGGTGTCCATCCATATTCACTTGTGCTAGATGGTGTCCCTCCATATTCGCTTGTGCTTAATGGTGTCCCTTCATATTCACTTGTCGTAGAGGGTGTCTCTCCAACTACGGTATCTAAATTTGTCTTATGACGATGCTTTCGCATTTGTGCCTTTTGTGTTGCCAATTCCTGTTCTCTTTTTAATGGTTGAGGTTCCTCTACAATTGGGTTGTTTTCATCAATCATTTCCAATTTCTTCTTTTCATGATATGCCGCCACCTGAACTCTCTCCTTTTCTTTCAAAGTTTCGTTCTCTTCGTCTGTTAGTTTCCTCTTTGTCTTTTTCTTCGGCATGACGGATAAATTTATCTGTACCATGGTAATGAAATGAATATTAGTTCCTAAAAAATGTATCCATTCAAGATAATTGAAAAATATATGTCATTGAAGGCTTCATTTATGTGTGAGTTAAGGCTAACTTAGGGTAGTCTAGAGCCTTGAAGTTTGGAGAAGCTTGAATGATGAAATTAGGCAAATTAGTCCATGTAGACTTGGCAATTTGTCCTAAAAGTGGGAAAAGGGCATTAATGATGCTCTAAGCCCAACTGAAGGGCTCTAGCACATGGGAGAAAGGTATATAAGGTCATAAAAACCCTAATTCAGCATGTGGGAAATCTATTGTATGATTTGGAGTTTTGGAAGGGGAATTTGTGGGTTGGAAGAGTGCAAATTTCATTGAATTTCTGTTTTTGTGCCTTCATCCAGTCAAGAATGGATTGAAAGGACATGTCTAATGCTTTGAGTCTTTCAATTGTGTCACTTAATTACTGTGTGAAGCATTATATTAACCATTTAGTTCAATTGCTTTTTGTTTTGCAAGTTTTTAGAGTTTTTGGAAATAATGATCCCCACTTGAATTCCCGTGGAAAGGCTACCATGGCCACTTGGAATCAAGTAGGGGACTTTTTTTACAGTGTACATATGGTGTGTGGTGTCTTGGTTTGCAGGGGAGATGGTGAATTCATCAAGAACTAGGCGAGTGCGAGTGCATTCTAGCTAGTGGCTTGGCGAGGACAACAATAAAGAAAGTTGCTAAATGGACTGGTTTGTGCCAATCAAGAGCAAGAGAGTGTGGGAACATGTATTCCAGACATGTGTGTGCAAGGAGGAGAGTTGAGGAGGTCATTGAAGCCCTCAAAGTTGGAAAAAGGAGCTAGAACCCTAGAAACCCTTGAAAATAGGGGGTATGAGGACAACCATATGTACGGACGCCAAAGGGTACCACTAGAAAGAATCTATAAAAATATTTGGGGATTTTTAAGACCGTTTTTTGAGAAAAGCCAAGAAAGCGGGTTCTAGGAGGCTTAATTGGGCAAAAGGCTACAAGGCCTAAAATTGGGTTTTTCAAGAAAGCGATGGGTACAAGGTGAAAGAATCCTATGAGATGGATCAGTGAGGAGTCAAATCAACAAGGGGATAGTGTGAATACCCTTTCCTAGCCCCTGGAGTGGTTAGGACACTTTGGGTTAGTGTGGAGCCCACAAAAGCTTAGTGGTGAATTGGGAGAAATGGTGAAGAATTTTGAAATTGGTGGAGAGTCTTATGAGGTGAGAGGGGTTTAGGAGGGATCCCTGAGTAGAGTAGAGAGGAATACCTTAGGAAGACTAGAGAATAGTTCTTGGGAAGAGCAAGATTTCTCTTGAAAGATAAGACTCCCCATCAACTGTTGAAGGAGTGGTCTATGTAATGAACTTTTGATCTTGTGCAGGGTATTTTGAAGATGTTTGATGCTTTGGAATGGTCTGGGAAGACCAAGGTATAGGAGTTTCTATAAACCCTCCCTCTTTGCTTTGAAAAATGGGGTTTTTTGTATTGGAAGGCTAGTTGAGCGGGTAAGGTCCTAAGACCTAGAAATTATCTTGTTTTGAGACCTAAAACTAAACAACTTGTGAATGACATAATCATTGGTTGATGTTTTGAGGAACCTAGTTGATTGTAATCAATTATTTTCAATATTTTTGAAGGTGTTTTGAAGGTCCTTAAGGAATTGGGAATTCTTAATGCTAATTTGAGTATACGAATCAAATGTTTTGTGAAGGGAAATATACTTGAATAAGTGTGTCAAGAAATGTGTTGATTTCTTCCTTTGTACTGCATCAGTTTGTGCAGAGGTATTGGAAGGTGTTTGGACCCTTCAGATGAATGGGAGAGGCTTGGAGTTGTCTTAAAGGATGAGAGAGTGGAATTGTTCTGAATTTCTATAATTGGCAAGTGTAAGATGGTAACTGGCAAGTGTAAATAATTGTGTATATAATTTGGTAATTTAAAATGTGCATTGACAACCTAAGGTTATAATGACAAACAAAAAATGAAAGCAAGCCATAATAGAATGAAAGAAAATTTGTAAAGACTTCACATACCTTAAAAACCAGACTTTGAAATGGAGGAGTTCAACCCAATTATGTAGCCTTAGCTTCTTCTTTCTTCAAACTCCACAATAATTTGACTTGTTCAAAAGCTTGTTCCCTTCCACACTTCAATTGTATATCAGTTTTCAATGGAATTCAAACTTCAATTGATATTATATGTCTTTCAACATGGAAACTCTGCTATTTCATGCAAAGGTGGTAAAAAGATCATGGAAAAGGTGATGAAATGTGAAAAAGATGCTTGGACAATTCAAAACATCATCAAAAAGATATTTTTTGTCGGAGCAAATGCAGAACCAGGGGAATATGCAGATTGTGGGTCTTCAAATCATAGGTATATAGATTTTTTTACTGTTTTAGTGGACTAGAAAATGGGCTCACGTTATAATGTGCTAGCGTTATAACACGAGCGTGTTATGTGTAATTTCCTTTTCTTAGTGTATTTTTTAGAGTATAGGAGTTTTTGAGAGAGTGGGAGTGAGACAGGGGGAGAGTGGAAGATAGAAAGGGAGGGAGAAGGAGAGAGTGGAAGAAAGAGAGAGGGAGACAGTGGGAGATAGAGTGGAGGGAGAGAGTGGAGGGAGAGAGGGGTAGAGTGGGAGAAAGACAGAGTGGAAGAAAGAGAGAGGGAGAGAGTGGGAGATAGAGTGGAGGGAGAGAGGGGGAGAGTGGGAGAAAAGAGAGGGAGAGAGTGGGAGATAGAGTGGGAGGGAGAGAGGGGAGAGTGGGAGAGTGGAAGATAGAAAGGGAGGGAGAAGGAGAGAGTGGAAGAAAGAGAGAGGGAGAGAGTGGGAGATAGAATGGAGGGAGAGAGGGGGGGAGTGGGAGAAAGAGAGAGGGAGAAAGTGGGAGAAAGAGTGGGAGGGAGAGAGGGGAGAGTGGGACCCTCAACCCCTATACCCTCTTAATCCCTTAACCCTTAAACCCTAATCCCTCAAGCCTTAAACCCTAATCCCTCAACCCCTATACCCTCTTAATCCATCAACCCTTATACCCTCTTAATCCTGCAATGCTTAAACCCTAATCCCTAAACCCTTAACCCCTATACCCTCTTAATCCCTTAACACTTAAACCCTAATCCCTCAACCCTTAAACCCTAATCCCTCAACCCCTATACCCTCTTAATCCCTCAACCCTTAAACCCTAATCCCTCAATCCCTATACCCTCTTCAGCCCTCAACCCTCAACCCTTAAACCCTAATCCCTCAACCCCTATACCCTCTTAATCCCTCAACACTTAAACCCTAATCCTCAACCCTTAACCCCTATACCCTCTTAATCCCTAACCCTTAAACCTAATCCCTCAATCTATACCCTCTTAATCCATAAACCCTTAAACCCTAATCCTCAACCCCCTAATCCCTCAACCCTTAACCCCTACCCTCTTATCCCTCAACCCTTAAACCTAATCCCTCAACCTGTACCCTCTTAATTCCTCACCCTAAACCCTCAACCCTTAAACCCTAATCCCTCAGCCCTTAAACCCTAATCCCTCAACCCCTATACCCTCTTAATCCCTCAACCCTTAATCCCTAATCCCCTGACCCTTAAATCCTAATCCCTCAACTCCTATACCCTCTTAATCTCTCAACCCTTGAACCCTAATCCCTCAACCCTTCAACCCTAATCCCTCAACCCTTATACCCTCTTAATTCCTCAAACTTCAACCCTCAACCCTTAAACCCTAATACCTCAAACCCTATACCCCCTTAACCCTTAAACCCTAATCCATCAACCCTTAACCCCTATACCCTCTTAATCCCTCAACCCTTAAACCCTAATCCCTCAACCCCTATACCCTCTTAATCCCGTAACCCTTAAACCCTAATCCCTCAACCCTTAAAGCCTAATCCCTCTTACTCCCTCAACCCTAAATGCTCAACCTTTAAACCCTAATCCCTTAATCCCTATACCCTCTTAATCCCTCAATCCTTAAACCCTAATCTGTCAACCCCTATACCCTCTTAATCCCTCAACCTTCAATCCTGAACCATTAAACCCTAATCCATCGACCCTTAAACCCTAATCCCTCAACCCCTATACCCTCTTAATCCCTCAACCCTCAATCCTCAACCCTTAAAACCTAATCCCTCAATCCCTATACCCTCTTAATCCCTCAACCCTTAAAATTTAATCCCTCAACCCCTATACCCTCCGAATCCCTCTGAATCCCTCAACTCTCAACCCTTAAACCCTAATCTGTCAACTCCTATAACCTCTACTCTATAACCTATTAATCCCTCATCCCTAAACCCTAAACCCTTAAACCCTCTACCCTCTACCTCCACTCCTATACCCTCTACCCTCAACCCTAGTCCCCAACCCTCAAACCCGCTTAGTAAACTCTCTACCCTAATCCCTCAACCCTCTTTACCCTTAAAACCTCAACTCTTAAACCCTTAAACACTCAACCTTAAACCCTTGACCCTCAACCCTAACCCCTTAAACCATAAACTATTAAACCCTTTACCCTTTACCCTCTAACCTCTACCATCAACCCAATACTCTCTACCCTAAACCCTAATCCCTCAACCCTTAATCTCTCAACCCCTATAACCTCTACCCTATATATTGGACCCTCAACCCTAATCCCTCGACCCTATACCTTAAACCCTCAATCTTCAACCCTCTACCCTTAAACCCTCTACCCTTTACCCTATACATTAAACACTCAACCCTCAATTCTCAACCCTCAACCCTTAATCGCTCAACCCTCAATCCTTAAACCCTAAACCCTCTACCCCTTACATTGGACCCTGAACCTAATCCTTCAACCATATACCCTCAAAACTATACCCTAAACCCTCTACCCTCAACCAAGTAAACCCTTAACCCTAAACCCTTAACCCCAAACCCTTCAACCCTAAACCTTAAACCTTCTACCCTACCCTATACCCTCAACCAAATACCCTCTACCATCAAACCTATTCCATCAACCCTCAAACCTTAAACCCTAATACCCTAGAAACCATCAACCCTATAGGTCCTCCATCCTAATCCCTCAACCCTATGCCCTCAACCCCTATCACTTTCTCTCTATCTATACATCTCACCTCTCCCTCCTTCCCTCCCTCCCACCCTCTCTAATTGTCTCTATGTACCGTCTCCCTCTTTCTGCATACCTCTTGTTCAATCAATCCCTACCACCCTCTCTCACTCCCTCTCTCTCACACTCCCTCTCACTACCTATCTCTCAAGTCTCTCCCTCTCACCCCCCTCACACTCTCAAGTCTCTCCCTTTCCCACCCTACCTACATAACCCTCTCTTTCTCTTTCTCTCTCTCTCTCTCTCCCTCTCCCTCAATTCTCTCTCTCTCACCCCCCTCTCTCTCTCTTCCTCTCCATAAATTCTCTCTCTCCCTCCCTCTATCCCTCCCACCCCCCCTCTCTCTCTCTCCCTCCCTCTATGCCTCCCATCCTACCTAGCTAAGTCCCCCTCAATCCAAACCCTTCTCTCCCACTCCCTCTCTCTTAAACTCTCACTTCAACCCCCTCTCCATCTCTCTAGACTCGAGCTCTAAATTCTCCCTTCATCTAAAGACATACATAAATGCATACATACAAGCATAATACATTTGCACATATAATCTTACATCCATACAAGCATACATACATACATGTACATAAAAATATATCAGCATACATTAATAAATTAGCATTTAACATAAAGTAAGACATAACGTGAGCGCATTATAATGCGCTTGCGTTATGTGCTAGTAGACATGTTCCCCATAGAAGCAAAAACCATGTCAAAAGTGAGATATAACGCGAGCCTATTATAACGTGCTCACGTTATAGCGTGTTGTAATGAGCTTGCATTATAGCGCGCTCGCGTTATAGCTTGCTTTGAGAATTACCGAACTTTAAGCTTGGTATTGCCTTGGAATTCCAACCCAAAGGTTTGAAGGGCATTCCCAATGACCAGAGACGTGTTTTTAAGAAATCCACCATATTTCTCATAATCGAGTTTGTGCTCACCATCAGGATTGCACGTGGTTCAATATCGAATAAATCGAGCACATGGGTAATGTTGGGTTCTCTCTTAGCTATCCAACGATGTAATTTTTTTCACTTTCTGAAAATGTTAAGTCTTTCATTCATAATTTATTTTATCTATATGTCTTTTTTTTGCCAAAAAGTAGCGTTTGGTATTTTTTTCATTATAAATTAACCGTTCATCAATTTTTCAAATAAATTACATTTTTAGAAACTAGAATCCATTCTACAAATTTAAAAAATTAAAAGAAAAACAAATCAATTAGTTTCCAAAATTTGTAGGGGTAGCACGGCCAAAATTCTATTTTCAGGATATGTCCACTTCGTAAATTAGTAAAAAATCAAATATTCATTAAAAAATTATCAGAAAATTGTGCATCAACTACATACTATTAGCTAACTTCTGACCATTGCAATTTTAAAAATACTAAAAAAATGTTCATCGTACGAGGGTCGTACAAGAGTTGCTATGCTATGTTTTTCTGACAAAAACAACACCAATTTGTGTACATCCCTCATTTGAACCCCTTAATCTCAATCATTTTCAAAATAAATTAGTAGTTTAGAACGTAGACTCAGAGCACTTGAATCCTTATTTTCATTCCATCTCAAAATTTTGAGTCCAAGCATCCTCAATTTCACATCCAAGGTCAGTATTTCCTGATTTCACAAAAAAGTTGTCCACTTAAGTCCCCTTTTTGGGAACCATCTTGTTGCACTTACCCTCGTTAGGATTAGCTTGAAATCTAGCAACCATGCATACAACATTCATTATATTTGGCCTGGTCTGAGTCAAATAGAGTAATCCACCAATCATTGACATGTATCTTGTCTGATTTTCCTTAGGAGAATCATCATTCTATGCGAGTTTGCATCCGGTTACCATAGGCGTACCAACTGGCTTTGAATCTTCCATGCCAAAAAATTTCAGTAACTCTTTCACATACTTAGATTGAGATACAAAAATCCCACCATCTAACTAAGTAATTTGTAATCCTAAAAATAATTTCAGCTCTCCTATCATTGACATTTCAAAATCACTTTTCATTTCATCAACAAACTTCATACACAAATCATCATCACCTTCAAAAATAATATCATCAACAAAGACTTCAATGATTAGTTCTTTATTCTGATCCAACTTGAAATACAGATTGTTGTCAATGGTACCTTTATTGAATCCAAGTTTCAACAAGTATTTATCCAATCTAGCATACCAAGTTCTAGGAGCTTGCTTAAGTCCATATAAAGCTTTCTTCAATTGACATACCATGTCCTTTTCATCAGCCAATTGAAATCCATCTAGTTTTTCAAAATAGACTTCTTCTTCTAGTTCACCATTCATAAATGTTGACTTTACATCCATCTAATAGAATTTGTAATTCTTGAAAGTAGCATAATCAAGAAATGATCTTACAGCTCCAATTATAGCAACAAGGGAAATTTTTTCTTCAAAATCAATACCTTCCATCTATGAGTACCCTTTGCAAACTAGTCTTGTTTTGTTTCTGACCACTTCACCTTGCTCATTTAGGTTATTCCAAAACACCCACTTGGTTCCAATCACATTTTTTTTCTGAGGTCTAGGAACAAGATCCCATGTATCATTTTTCTGTATCTGAATTAGTTCTTCTTTCATGGCTTCCATCCAATATTCACCCTTGCATGCTTCATTGATATTTATAGGCTCAACTTTAGAAATTAGACAATACTCTTCCATAATTATTCTTCTAGTTTGCACACCCTTTCTCTTATCTCCGGTGATCTGGCTATCAGAGTGATTTCGTCTCACATAATTAAGAGTTTTAAGATTTTCTCTAACTTCTTGTTCTTGTGTTCTTTCTTCTACACTTCTGCTAGTTTCTGCTTCTTGATTCCCTTGGTTCACTGGAACAATTTGAAGTTGATTTTGTGCCTAAACATTATTTCCATTGTTAGCACTATCATGTTGATCATCTAAATCATATCCACTAGATTTGGATGGTCTACCAATATCTTCATCAACTTTGACATTTGCACTTTCAATCATTTTCTTCAACCTCTTATTAAAGCACTGATAAGCTTTGCTTTTAGTAGAGTATCCTAAAAAGATTCCTTTCTAGCATCAAACTTTCCAATATCATCATCTCTCTTGATGTAGCATTTGCTTCCATTTTTTTTGAAATACTTAATAGTAGGCTTATAACCAAACCATATCTCAAAAGGTGTCTTACCAGAATTACTATTGGCATTCACCCTGTTAATGGTATACACAACAGTACTTATGGCTTCTCTCCAATAGAAATGAGGAACACTTGCTTCTAGCATCATGGTTCTAGTAGTGCCTAGAACGGTGCGGTTGTTTCTTTCAACCACTCCATTTGTTGAGGGGTCCAGGGAGAAGATAGTTGTCTTTGGATTCCATGATCTTCACAAAAAGAATTGAGTCCAGGAAGTGAATTCACCACCTCTGTCTGACCTTAGACATTTTATCTTTTGACCTATCTCATTCTCTGCCATAGCTTTGAAGCTTTTGAAATTTTCTAATGCTTCTTATTTTTCTCTTAAGAAAGCAACCCATATCATTCTAGAATAATCATCAATGAGCAACATAAAATACGTTTCACCTTGTAGACTTCTGATTCTGGATGGACCACATAGATCAGTATGTATCAAATCTAGAAATCCATTAGAGCTATACTGTTTGCTTCGAAAATAATTTCTTGTTTGCTTTCCCATCTGAAATTCCTTGCACATAGTGTTAGTAGTCTTCACTAACTTAGGAAGATCTCTAAATTATTGAGTAGACCTTATCTTGACAATATTATCGGAGTTCACATGACACAACCTCCTATGCCATAACCAACTTACATCAATTTGAGCAATCAAATAATTTTCACTAGCAACACTCAAATGAAAGATATTACCTTTTGTATTTGTACATGAAGAAATCATATTTCCAAAAATTCCCCTTATTCTATAGTTACCATCCTTGAATTGCAGATTGTAACCCTTGTCTACCATCTTTCCAACACTCAACAAGTTATGTGTTAAGCTTTCTACATAAATAACATCATCAGTATTGTGCTTACCACTCAAATAAATAGTGCCTCTACCATGAATCACACTAGAAGTGTTGTCTCCAAATATTACAACACGACCATCATAGTTTTCCAAGCTTACAAACTTGCTTTTCTCACTATTTATATGATGTGGGAATCCACTGTCAATTACCCACTCATCCTTTTCTTCATTTTTTTCTGAAAGAAATTTCTCAAAATTCACATTACTAGTAGATTCAGTGGACACCTAACCATTTTCTTTGGTAGTAGTAAATACCCATTCATCTTCATTTCCAATTTCTTTGTTAGATTCTTCAGCATAATAGCATTTCCTGTGAAAACTATTCTTCTCAGGTTTGAACTTTGAAACTCTTTCAAGACATCTAGATGCAAAATGACCTATCCTACTGCAAGAAAAACATTTAATAGGTAAATTTCCTTTGTACTTAACATGACCTCTTGCTTCTCTTTTCACAATCAATGCTTCCAGTTCCTTTTCTTCATCTTCAATCTATTTCATTTTGTCTTCATATTTGAATGTCCTCTTGGAACTCTCTCCTGAATCATATCTCTACTTGATTTTCTCGTATATAGTAGCCTTGAAGGTAGATTCAATCTTAGGAGAAGACTCACCAAATTCACTCAACTCAAAGGCAACAAGTTTTCCAATCAGCATGTCTCTTGTAATATTTGTGATGGTACTAAGTTCATCAATAACATGAGCTCTTGTTTTGTAGGAAGGGGCCACAGATCTCAGTATCTTAGCCACAATCTCTTCTTCATCTAAGACTCCACTAACACATTTAATGCTCAACACTAGTTCATTTATCTTTTGAGAGAAAGAGAGGATGTTCTCATCTTCACTCATCTTCAAGTCTTCCCACTTGCCTTTCAGAATTTGCAACTTAACACTTTTCACTAGTGCATCTCCTTCATACAATGTTTCCAAAATTTTCTAGATCTAGTATGCAGTCTTCAATCCTATCACATTTGTCATCTTTGAATCTGTCTAAGCACTCAACAATGCTTCTACAACCCTGGTATTAACTTTTGCTTGCTTGATCTCATCTTCAAAGGAGGGACCATTCAGAGGAATAGTATATGCACTTTGTGTGATCTTCTAGAAAGGTTCACCAATGCACTTCAAATGACACTCCATTCTGACTTTCCATAAAGAGTAGTTTGTACCATCGAATCTAGGACTATCCTTCTTGTATGATGCCATCTTGGATCACCTCAAGATGTTAGTATTCTTTAGAGGAACTAGCTCTCATACCAATTGTTGGAAAAAAAAGCATAGACAACTAAGAGGGCGGGTTAATAAGTTGTTACCAAAATTAAACTTATGCAACATTAATCAACCTTAAATCTCAGATCTGATAATTAATAGTGCAAGCATAAACCAATAATACATTATAGACACATGAACATCAATATTTTATACATGGAAATCCTGTTAGGGGAAAAACCACAGTGGATGTTAGTCCACAAGATTATACCCTATCTAGAAGTATAATGAAGAATGCATAAGGAATGCACTTGCATTCAAGCACACTGCCTAGAGCACACTACTCAATAGGAAGCCTCACTACCTTACATACAATAATCAGATTAAATCAATCTGATGAAGTTGAACTGAGAAATTTGCTTCTACAAAAGCTTGATTATAGTTCCAGTTAGGCACACAAAAATTTCTACTCACTCTACCACACTTTGCTCAATCTCTTTCACACTCTGCTATTCTCTTGAATGATCTGATCTTTATTCACACATGTAAATCACTTTTACACACCGAGCATTGCCTTTAAATAAGGAAAACAATCACTCTTATATATCTACTACAAAAATTTACATCCACTATTCAATCAGGCACAAATAAAGTATAAATTACAACCATCACTCTCAATACATGAATAAATTTTGATGCACACTGAAACAAGTAGGTCACAACATAGTGAGGACCCAAAAAAACACCTTCAAACATACCAAGCAATAAAATATTTATCTTCATGGATCCGCAACACGCTAACACCATCATGTCGGCCAAGAACATGAAAACTCGAGCACACATCAGAAAAATCTCCGATCACAAACACTCTGATCAATGTGAACGTACAACAAGGATAGAGCATGATCTAGACTCATCCATGAATGTCACAGGTACATGTGCAACAACGGAAATTACCAAAATTTCATCCTCTTCATCCAAGAACACCATCTATAGAAACTGAATAACTGTAGGAGCACAAATCTTCATATCTTCCACAAATCTTGATGTGAACCTCTAAAACTTCCGAAGAGCATACTAGAAAGGTTCAGAAACAAACCCTTTGAAGCACACCTTCATATTAGCAACTTATAGCTCTTTCCACCATTCTGATCTTCTTAGCTTATCTAGCTGCCTGCACTATTTTTTTACAATTTTCTCAATCTTCTTGACATATGCAACCTTCAAAAACACCAATGCTAATAGTGTTGACATCAATGAAAACCACATATCAGTGACATAACCACGACATCCAACGTTTATTCTATTTTGCATTCATTTCTAGGTCATTTATTGTAGTCTTTCATATCAAATATTTTCATAATTATATCTTGCATGTTAATAGTCTTTCCAAGCCCTAGCTTAGTGGTGAATCCCTTTTTATTCTTTAAACATACCCTAGGACAACCTTTAGTAGATCTCTTTCTCTCATTCTATCCTTGTATTGAGATCTCTAGGGTTTACTTGAGTGAAATAGGAGGAACCCTATCCTTGTCCTCGATCTCCTAAAAGGTGGGGCACCCTATTTCCGTTGTTTCATTTTTGTGAACCTACATTTAAAACACCTTATTTGTAATTTAGAGTGCATCATAATCCTAGATCTAGCTTGCATTAAATTTACATTGGGGTTTGCATTATTTAATTTGCATCTAGGGTTTCTAATTCTTACATTAGTGAAAGTACATATAGGTTGCATTTTTGAATCTTGCATCATTGAATACTGTTTGAAATATACATTTGTACTTATTTTAAACATCATCCAAGATAGAAAACAATCATATTTAAATAGAATTTTTTGAAAATGGTGTAAAAACCCTAATCTAGGACTCATATGCCCCACTGGGTGATTTAGTCCCCGTATAGGTGGTTTTGCTTGATTTTTGGGTATTTTGTGGTGACTATTATTCAACATTTAAATCCATAAAATGCCCTAATTAGGACTCATAAGCTCCTTTGGGAAATTTAGTCCCATTTCAGATTTTAAACTGTATTTTCCAACATTAAAAACTCTATCTCTATGTTTTTGTTTGTTGTTGTTAGTCCTCTATTTAAGTTTGAAGAGTTTCTATTTTCTTCATTTCATTACATCTAGCTTCATTTGGTTCATTTCGTGCATTGCCTTATTTCAAACTTGCACCTACACATTTTATTCTAGGTTATTGTATTACATTTCATAATGTATATGTGGTTTGGTAAGCTTTGGATGTCCTTGAAATCTTTAGTGGATGTGTCAAGTTGTGCTCTTGGAAATGACCCTAATGAAATTGAACTTACACATGCTTTCTCAACTCCTAATTCATGTCCTCCTTGTGATGTTGACATCATTGGAGAAGATGATGACAACATGAACAAATTTTTAAATGATTTCCTTAAGAACCTTGAGACTAATGCATCCTTTTATCCTTCTATTAAACAACCAACACCCCCTATCATCCTACCACTTGAGATGTTTTCCTATTTGCATCTTGAAGTTGAAACACAAGCTAAGCCTAAGTTCCCTACAATAGGTGAACATAGTTCCTCTAATCAAGCAAACATTCAACCATTCTACGTCAACAAAGTAACCAAGCGACATATGGAAAAGGATTCATGATCTTAAGTAAGCAAGGGTGTGATACAACAAGTGAACATGAAATTCATCAACTCTTAGAGAAAACACCAATTGAAGATATTAAAGGGTTAGGATATCAAGATCCTCCTCCTGATATGAGTTTCCTTCTTCATAAAGAACAACCAATACTTCGTAATGATGATAAGGATGATAGGATTGTCTTAGGTTCTCCTCCTCAACATTCAACTAGAAATTTGTGAATCTAGAAAGAGATGAAGGCCTTACAAACTAAAGAAACTAAAATTGCCTTATCGACCAACTGCCACAGAAAGAACTTTACAAATAATTTTAAACAAAGGACTGGTTACATTACCACCCATAAGAGAAGATTGATCTCCAAATCCTAAGAATACAAATACAACACATTGTCGATACCATAGATTTCTTGGACACAATACCAATAAATGTCATCCTTTAAAACAAATATTTAAAAAATTTAATATCATAGAAGTAGCTCCTTAAAGCATGTCACGCTTCTCCTTTCCATGTAAAATTTTTACAGTCATCACATTCTCACTATTACATGCTTTACAATCATTGCAAATAATTTCAAAATGCAAGGAGCTCAATCCTATCACCTACCTCAACTCATTCTTGTCTTGCACATAGTGGGGGCAAGAATTAGATAAGCCTTGTCCTAGTTTTGGTACATTTTGTTGTCCCTTTTGCTAGTTGTCCACCTTCTATATACAATTGGGATGTGGACGACCTGCTCATAGGTTGACTCACATGCACCTTACTAGTCTTTTGTATTATTTTTCTATTTCTTTTATATGATTGCTTGTGCATAATGTCATCCCTCGTGTTGTTCTATTTGATCTCTCTCCCTCTCTCTCTCTCTTTGTGACATTCCTCTATTTGTACCTACACTCTTCTCTATGTCGTAAACATTTTATCTTTTTTTTTGTTTTGTGTTTTCCTTTTGGGGATGATGCAAGGCATTGAGACATTTTGGTCTCTTCCATGTTGACCCAAAAGATTTTTCTTTATCTTTTTCATTTGTCTTGTGTTTTCCTTTTAGGGATGATACAAGGCATCAAGACATTTAGGTCTCTTCCATGTTGACCCGAAAGGTTTTTTTTTTTTTTTCACTCTATTTGTGTCATTCTTCTTTTTCCATGAGTATTTTGAGAATGATGACAATTCTGAGCTCTCTAAAAACATTGTAGCAAGAACATACTGACCCTAAATCCATGGATCCCTTATGTGTTTTGGGATTTCATGTTGGGGCAACCCTTTTTCATGACGTAGCTTTATTTGGAAACATATGACTTAACATAGGGCTTTCCAAATAAGCTCTTATTTCCTCTTTATTGTTAGCATTTATAATTTGCTACTTTAAATTAATTGCTCACAACATGGTGTTCAACAATTTCTTTAAAGTGGGGAATACATTGGAATTATTGTCTTACAATTCATGTTTCATTGCATAGTATTCTTACTTCATGTGATGCATTTTTTGCTTTGTGGTTGACATTGGGTGTGATTTCCTTTCAGATCATGATCTCTCTTAGCATATTATATTCCTCTTAGTGGCTTGATGTGATGCACTGCATCCCCTAGGTTGTGAATCTTCTATTCTTTGATTGGTCCTCTCTTGGAGACATTAGGAACAATGCTCCCTAAGTTAAGACCTTTCATGAACTAGGAAAAAATCCTTTAATTGTTCCTTACACTACTTTGCATTTACAATCTCGGTTATATGGCCACCTTGCATAATACACTTTTCTTGGTTCTGGTGCCATCTTGTTTGTTCATGAGTATCAAGCATATGGATTTTTTCTTGCCTCATGAAGCTCAAAGTTCGTTGTTGTGTGACACCTTATCAAAGTTACCTGGAGGTATAACTTTGGTTTGGTTGTACAAGAACCTGAACTTAGGCGTGACTTTCCCATAGCCAATTGCTTGTGTAGACACTAAAAATTGGTCCAGGCCTACAAGCACCACTTTCAACATAATTTTCCAATGTCAATGGTCACGATTAAATAATGTTAATTATTTAATTATTTCCTAAACACATATTTCTTCTATTAATTAAATAACCTTTTAATTATTTGATTAATTCATTATGACTCTTATTCAACTCTAATTAATTAAATAAATCTTATTTATTTAATTACATGGCTAATTAATTAATTCCCTTTCTGAATTAAATAATTTATTATTTAATTTATCTCTTATCATATTTTTCCTATAATTAAATATTCTTTTCAAATTATTTAATTATTCAATTAACCTTTTTAGTCAATTAAATAAATTATTATTTATTTATTTAATTAAATCATTACAATTTTTGAATGTTGAATTAAATTAACATTTAATTCATAATTAATTGTTTCTGTCACATTCTTCTATTGTCCAGTTAACTAATTATTCACTCACCATCTAACTCGAGATCTATTTAAATATGTGAGTTATCTCCAGATTTGATATCTAATCATCTCTATGAAAATGACTCTATCACAACCAGTCAATTAACTAGTTCTAACTCATATGCATGAACATATTTATTAATTAAATATATTTATTTAATTAATTAATTCATGTGTGCATTCAAACAGATCATTCTCCAAGTTCTAACTTTATCCTTTTCATTCAAAGTCTAATTCTTCTATTTTCAAAGACTTTCAACTGAAGATTAAATCATTTATTTAATCTTGAATGTCTATTCTTAAATATTTTGAAATAGTATTAACACCAGATTAAATTATTATTCTAATTTAATCTTTATCCTACAAAATTTCCCAACTCATGTTCTAACTGACACAAATCTCACATCTTATGGAATTCATCAATCTTGATCGTTGATGTCTCTTTTGAAAATGAGTCGGTCGTTTGAAAACCAATTTCCTATAAATTGACCTATCATTCATCATTATTCCTCCTCTGGAAATCAATACACTTTTTGGAAGAACTTAATCTTTGATATTTTTCTTAGACATACGTCAAGGCTATGCTTGCATACATACTAAAAATTTGAGGGCAAGAATACCAACATGAAAAAACGGAGAAGGACAATCAAGATAATTCAAGGAAATGGATTGATATTGAGTGAGACTATTCTATGTTTTACTTTATTTTCTTTTTAATTCATTTGATTCATTCTTTGTTGTTTGATTTAAATTTATGCATGTTTAGATTAGGTTTAACCATCTTACTGTGAAATGCTATTTTATCTACGTTACATTTGGTGAATACGACATGAAGACACTTCAAATTTTTTGAATCCATTCCACTTTCTCATTTTTTTTGTTTTGCAGGTATCGTACAACAAACCACATTTGACTGAAAAAATGATGCAGCTGAGATCACGAACCACATCTGACAAATTATGAGATGCATCTGACGACACGAGCCGCATCTGAGACCTCCCACAATGTATTTTATTGTCAACTTCATGATACATCTGTAAATTAAAATGACGCGTCTGGCTTGTAAAACTTTCAATTTTTCATATTCTGTATTTTCGTGTTTTGGTATTTTTCGTTTTGTTTTTCACTAACATTTTATTTACAACTATGATTTAGGAGGATAACATTATTTTTGTAGGATGAAGCGTAGAAGACATTGAAAACCAAACCCATTTTCTTGCAGGACGAATGACGAAGACCAATAAACTACTAATCGGTTGCATGCATGACCTTTTTTGAAGATTATGAATATTAAAATTAACTTTTCTTTTTGATAGTTGGAAAATCATCATTTGGAATTAAAAGGAACAAGTTTTTTTCATGACTGTTTATGTTAGTGTAGAACCCTGATTCGGTACATCGAATTATCCTCTCCCCTTGCCCATTCATGTGATCCTGGGTGTAAGAGAACCGATTACTGACTCTAGAAATTTGGGCTTGCGTTGGTGTTAAGAGTAACCAACGCGACTCAAAACTCATGATGGGATTTTTTGCCAAGCCACTCCCAACCGGTATACAAATTTTAATGCTTGAGGAAAGCTCGGTATTACGGGGATCTGAACAAACATGCATTTGATTCCACAGTACCCTTGTGGTGCATCGATACTTGCAGAGCCTAACCTTTGTAGACTGGGATGATATTGTCTCTCACATGGCTCTTCTGAATGGGTGCCCAAATTAAAAAGCCAAATTGTTGTAGTTTTCCAAAATCTTATCTATTTATTGGTGCAACAGGTCGGACCTATGAAGCCATCTCAAATTCTTATGGTTCATATGTAGAGATGAAATGTATTCCATGGGAGTTTCATGGGTATCGTAGCTTGGTTTCCCCGTATAAGTGAGTGTCGTGGAGGGGAGCTAGTGGGGTCAAGCTACTAGTCATCCACCTTGAATATGAGTAGTTGGAGAAATCCAATTGAGAACTCAGTAAATACTGTCTAACACAACCTAGGTTGTACTTGTCTTCTAATTTTAACAGATTCATACACATCAAACTAAAAACACTTTGTATTATGTGATTGTTCTTGCTTTATTCATCAAAACTTGATCATTAAATGGAGTCAGTCGTAACTTTGTCATCAAAAAACTGCAATTGTAAATAGATTTGCAACTGCCATATTTAAAACCGCATGTGTCTTTACGAGCCACAACTGTCAAACAAAGAACCGCATGTGTATATCAATAGATTTAGTTTCACATAGAGTAGATTCTGAGTCGCATATGCTTTCTAAGTTGTATCTGATTTATGATTCACATCTGTCATTTTAAAATGCATCTGTTAGCAAAAGTCACATTTGTTTGTCAACATTCAAGACTTAGTTTGGTCAATTGACTGCATCTGAAAAACTGAAATACATATGTCAAATTCATCAACGCATCTGAAACGCGAACCGCAATTGATTGTCAATAGAAAATTTTGAAAAATTACAAACTCAGTTTGAAAACAAAACTGTCTTTTTCACTTTTGTTTCTTACGATCAACCTTGGACAAAAAATGGAAAAAAATTCTCAAAACCCTTGCATTATTAGGTGTCATTTACGTCTTAGCGGTAGTCATCCTAAGTTGCAAACATTTAGACACCCCATAGGAAGTTGCATATCATAGAATAGAACAAATTTTCGTGTCATTCGATATGTTCATTCTCTGATTTGTTGTTATCATTGAACCTAATCACTATTGTCCTATTAGTGAATCCTTCAAGCTCAACAGTCTATTTTGGGAAATTCACCTTGTCAGTTGTCTTTGTCCTACAATCAGGTTCCTTGGTAAAGTTAGATCATTGCTTGGATTTATTCCATAGGTGGTAGGTTATACCCATCTTAGAATCATTTACCATCATAGTCTACTCAAAATTTTGCATATTGTCCATCCTAGCATACGTCATCCTAGTATATGTCATTTTAGAAATCATTAATTTTTAGTGACATCATTTATATTCAAAAACTCCCAAAAACATAGAAATCGAACACATCATTTTAGATGTAGTTGCATTACCTCATTCCGAGCAGCTTTTCATGGTTGAAACATGGTTTAAGAAGAACCATAGAGCAATATCAGACCCTAACGAATTTTTCAATCCTTTCGGAAACCAACCATTAGGGAAAGAGAGACCACACAAAACTTTGCTTGAAAAACACATCACTAGAGACACACATGGAATTTTTTTTATTGAAGACATAGAAAGTACCATACAAGATCCTGAGTTTGCATCCTTTATGGATGAGTGTTTGGCAAATGATCCCCAATGATATCTAGCAAAGTTGCTAGTAGAAGGTGTCACACTACCACTAGGATTTGATGTTCACACTTTGAAAACAACATCTTCTCAACCAATGCAAACCATGATGTCAAGTGTCTCTGTTCCTCAAATTATCACAACAATACCAACTGGAATACCTACTCAAACATTGTCAATTGTAAACACAACCCCATTCAACATAACACAAGGTTTACAATTCACTATAAGAGAGTCTTCATCAAACCCCTTTGGCACAAACACTCCTGGTAAAAGATCCAAAGTTGGCATGAACACAACTATACCAAATATTGCCATTCCAAAAATAGGGGTTACACAAAATATTCCAACATGAAATATTCTTATACCAAATCAGAACATTCAAATAGGAAATATTCCTATACCAAATAAAAAAAAATTGATCGGATATATCCCTACACCGAATCAGAACATTCAAATAGGATATATACCCTCGCCAAATCATAATTCGTCACAAAACATAGCATTTTAGAACACTTACATCAATCCTAACAATGTAAACAACATGTCCTTGAAATAGGTAGACGTTATGTAAAATCAAATGCAAATCCTTCAACAACAAATGGATAGTATGTCTATGTTAGGCAAATGAACTATCTCAACGCAAGATTTATGTCCATGTCCTTTTGACAAAGTGCTATACATGACACCCTTCCCACATAGATACATTATACCAAATTTACCTAAGTATAATGGGAAGAGGAATCCTTTAGAACACATTAGAGAATTCTCTACAACATGCATGGACATATCATATGACCTCACATACTTGATGAGACTATTTATGTGAACCCTTGTCAGGATAAAATTGGAATGGTTCTCTAAACTACCATATGGCATATGATCATGGGGTGAATTAGTTGAGAAGTTTTTCGAACACTTTTCCTTCAACATAGACAATGAAATAAAAATAGCTACCTTGTGTCACACCACACAAGAAGAAGGAAAAAATTTCACCACTTTCTTCCAGAGATGAAGAAGTTTAGCTAGTAGATGTCCAGTTGAGATACCAGAAAAATAAAAAGTCATGATATTCCTTGAAAATATTAATTAGAAACTAAGAAGTGACTTAAGGGTAAATTGTTGTACTTCATTCCTAGAATTGGTACAGAAGGGAATCATACTTGAAAAAGGCCTTATTGACAAAGGAGACATTAAAGTACTACGTAGGAATCTAGTTGTTCAACATCAAAACGCTCCCAATGATAGAAACAAGTTTTGGTCTAGAAACAAAATGTAACAAATGATGATATTGTTGATGCTAAGACCCTACATGCAAGATCTGTCATCACACTTAGAGGTTACGACCCCAATCAAGTAATTACAATTAATCCAAATCAAATGAAAATTTTTGTCCAAAATTCACAACAATGACGATAGAGGAGATTTCCTAAATGTGAGTTTACACCCTTAGAGAATCCAATTGAGACAGTTTTCAAAGAACTGATCAAACATAATCTCCTAAAACCTCTGGAACCAAAATAGTATGATCCTAGATAGTTTAAACCCTCATGGTGGGATGATAACACCTATTGTGAATACCATCAAACAAAGGGACATAACCTACAACAATGCTGACAACTGAAAAACATCATACAAGATTTTGTTGAAGATGGAACCATAGAGGTCAATGGGCAGAAACATACCAAGAACAGTGATCAAAAGGTCTTCACAGATCCATTACATGACCATGGGAAAGGAAAGGCCTCCAGTTCAGGAACTAATAATAATACCTCGACTAAATATAATAGTGCTAAGTATGATTATAAACCAAGTAAGATCATCAATCATATCCGAGCCATTGATGAAAAAATCTATACCTTTGCCATAAAGAAGCGACCTGAATGTGTTGTAAATACACACAAAACTAAGATAACCCTTCCAGGTCCTTCTTCTGAGCCACCTACATAGTCTTCCAAGTCTTAAGTATAATTTTCTTGATCGACTGGGAAAGACCCCAACACAAATATCTATCTTGGAACTGTTGACTATCTCACCAGATCATCAAGCCATTCTTGACAAAGCCTTGCAGAACACTACCGTCCCTACTAACTTAGATGCCAATCATTTCAAAGAAATGGTGGGATATTTAACCAATTCCCATCATGCCACATTCTCTTAACAAGATTATTCCACTGAAAAGACCCATCATAATGATCCATTACACCTAGAAGTTCTTGTCCATCAAACTAAAGTCACATGAGTCTTGGTAGACAGAGGAGTAGGGTTGAACCTTTGTATCTTGAAATTGGTTAAGGCATTAGGATTATCAAAAGCATGCGTGGACACTACTAAGAGTATATTCATTAAAGCTTATTACGATGAGGAAATATCATCCAAAGGAGTTGTTACACTCCCTATAAAGATTGGCCCTTCAGTTATGGACTCTAGCTTCCAAGTCTTGGATCTCACCGTTCCATATAACCATTTTTTAGGTAGACCTTGGATACTTTCAATGAAAGCCATACCTTCCACATATCACTAGTGTCTTAAATTCCTATATAATGGCATTGAGATCACAATTGATGGTGATCTAGATCCTTTTCAATATTGCACAAGCCTACGTGAAATTCCACAATGACAAGTGCCAATTAATCAAGAAGCTTCATCATCTACTTTATCCTTGTATATTTATCCATCAAATCTTACCAAGTCCATTTCATCATAGCCACCATCATCCACTCCTAAGGTCAAGTTCCAAGACAAGGGATATGGAGAATATCACCTGAAGGCAACCTATTGTGTCAGTCAGCTGGTTCCACCTAAGACATATGGTTTACCCACAATAGATAGGAGACAATCAATAGTCAAATTTCACGTTCCTCCTACAATGATATTAACAAAATGGGGAGAGTTAAGTGAATAATTTGTGGACCAAGATGATATTACCTCCTGGTTGTATCAGGAAGACAATGGATACCCTTCACCATTTGTTCAACTAGCTAAGGATCAATATGGAAAAGGCTTTATGATAATGCACAACAAAGGCTATGAAAAACATAGTGGGTTAGGACTAAATCAAAATGGAAGGACTGAATCTATCATTGTCTCAGCAAGACCAAAAGGACTAGGGTTACAGTTTCAACCAATTATAATTGGAAATCTGAGAACTTCGTCGCTTTTACAAGAGGAAGTAAGTGCTTCTAAAGACATTGAGATATCTCATGAACCACTTGACTCAGTTTATGATGACTCCCTTGACTCAAGAAACTATCAATGGGATTCCCTTTCCTCCACCAACATAATGGACCTAGACAAGCTGTTTGGTGAACTTGATAAAATGCTACAAACCACACCAACTCCATCTAGTCCCTGTCCTAAGAATTCCTTGTCAAAAGAAGAATGGATTAAGCTTTACTATTGGGAAACCCTTGATCCTACATCTTGGGCACCTGATGAACCATCTTCTAATGACCTAACCCTTGTAGTTGTACCACAACCAAGCTTACCTATCCCTAGGAAAAAGAACAAAAAGTAGTTAGTCCAAAACTTCTGTGACCATGTTAACCACTCTATATTCACCTTGTTAGCTTCCACATTTGATAACTCTGATGATGAAATGTACCTCATATATACCCAACTTATCGATTGGGATCAACAAGGTACACCCATCTTAGACATATTCGAGAATGACAAAGCAATAGCTGAGTTCATGGGACTTCGAGAAGGCATACCTAGAGGGGATCATAAAGCTAGATTTACCATAGACTTGGATGACAAAGCATATTTTGGGGAGTCTGTTCACACGTCTAGTTGCAAAAATTAAAATAAAAATAAAAAAATGAAAATGACAAGTCCCTAGGTGAAAATCGAAAGGTGCCTTTGGATGAAGAAATAGTAAAAATAAAGGATGCATCCGAGGGTGAAAACCTCTCTGAGGCACCCAAGGATGGAGGTTTGAACATTCTCCCAGTTGCTTAGGAAATATCACCAATGTTATTAGAGGAGTTTGTTGAAGTCAACATAAACATAGAAGAAAACCCTCGGGTCATATATTTTGCAACCTCTTTGACATAGGCATAGCAACAAGAGTTTCGAGACTTATTCACAAAGAGACAGATAAAATTTGCATGGTCATATGCTGACATGCCGAGGCTAGATCTAGACCTTATATTGCATCATCTACCATTACATCCAGATGTTAAGCCAGTCAAACAAAAGTTAAGGAAAATGCATCCACAAATCACTCTACTAGTCAAAGTAGAAATTAAGAAACTATTGGATGTCAGATTCATAAGATCCATAGACTATGCATACTAGATTTCAAATATTTTTCTAATGACTAAAACAATTGGGGGCATCCAAATTTGTATAGACTTTAGAGATATCAACAAGGCATGTCCCAAGGATGACTTTCCTTTTCTGAACATTGACATGATAATAGACCTTACAACAGGATATGAGATGTTATCCCTAATGGATGGTTTCTTTGGGTATAACCAAATAAAAATCACAGTTGAAGACCAACACAAGACAACTTTCACATGTCCATGGAGAACATACTGCTAGAATGTTATGCCTTTTGGGCTTAAAACGTAGGAGCTACATATCAATGCGCAATGACGACTATTTTCCATGACCTTGTACATACTCTCATGGAAGATTATGTCGATGATCTCATGGCTAAATCAGTAACAAGGGAAGATCATTTGAAAGCTCTAGACAAGATATTCCAAAGACTAGAAAATTACAAAGTCAGACTAAATCCAAAGAAATGTGTCTTTGGAGTGAAATCAGGGAAGCTTCTAGGATATATCATTTCTAGAAGAGGCATTGAAGTGGACCTAGTAGAGGTAAAAGCTATCATAGAAATGCCTCCCCTAGCCAATACTAGTCAACTAAGAACACTACAGGGAAGATTACAGTCTATCAGGTGCTTCATAGTACAACTAGTAGACAAAATACATTCATTCCAATATTTCCTCAAGAAAGGAGTACCATTCGTATGGACACCTAAATGTCAAGAAGATTTCCAAAAGATCAAGGATTATCTGCTTGCTCCACCTATGTTAATGCCACCTACATATGACAGACCTTTGATACTTTACATTTCAGCAACTTAGTCAGCATTAGGATCCCTTCTCGCACAAAATGATGATCAAGGTCATGAAAGGGCAGTGTGCTACATCAGTCGTGTAAAGTACAAAAAATCTTAAATTCCAAGAATCGAAAATACTTTAAATAAGATCCATTATATTCAAAATATAGTCGTCATTCCATTCATTTAGACATCAAGAACTAGTTGATTACAAAACAATGACTTAAAAGTCGATAAGATAATTTCATTACAATTCAGTCTAAATTGTAGAAGTGTCGAATTACACAATTCCAATTTATAAATACAATGGATAACAATTATATCAGTTACAACCCGAGACTTAGGCATTCACTTGCCATAAGCTCGTCATTTCATATATCAAAAATAATAAAGCATAAAAGAAGATACAGCCCGTCGATCTTCCATCCAAACAAAAATCTTCAATAAGAAGACAAGAACAAGGATCAGACGCTTTTTCCGCCCAACCTCGAAGCTTATGCTTCCCCTGAATTTCTTAGTCAATCAAGAAATACCCGACCCTGCACGAATTGCTTAGCAAAAAGCAGTCTACGAGCAAGATGGAATCTGGTGCATGCCTAGTACTACTAGTAAACCACAAGCATTTTCATTTTTCTAATTCATTTAAGAAAGAAGCAAGTTCAGTACTAGGATATGGTATAGAGTTCAATAATCCATTTGTTTCAATGGTACAAAAATTACTTGGCCAAGTAAAATGTCATGCACGACAAATAAAATAGTTTTGGGAAAGCAAAACTACACTCTCTATTTACCCATATTCAGCACTTGTCCCAGAAGGTAACTTTCCAATTACATAACATGTGAATTCTTTATCAAGCATGCATGTTTCCATTTAGATAAAATAATCAATCTTTCATAAACACATGAAATGCACTTTCATTTTCAAGCAACATGGTTTCCAATGCAATTTAACTCACAGTTTTAAATCATAACTATGTTATGTTCATGTTCAATATTTAATTGAATTAATGTAATTTTAAAAGAAGGTGTATCTCAAGTATGTAATTAAAACATAATAAAAAAATATTAAATGAGCACACATTCTTTCAGTTCAATCCCTCATAAAATTCAAGTTTACTTGAATTAAAACCTTCTCTAAAGTTTGTTTCATTTTGGATTAAATATTAATTTAATTCCAATTTAAATACTTTTCTGGTTTTCATATTTGCATTAAAATATAATCTTTATCTAATTCATAATCGTTTCTCATTTACAGTTCAATTTCTTAACTGTTTGATATTATCTCAAAAATTGTCAAATTTTCACTATAGTTTCCGTTTTGAGAGTTTCAAAGAAAAATGAAATTTGCAAGTTTTAGTAATTTTGGTTTCTAAATTGTGTTAAAAATTCAAAGTTAAATTCTGCCATTAATTCTCAGTCAACAACCATTATTTTTTGTCCATAAAATTCCTTTATTTTCTATTCATGATCATTTCAGATTTAAAAGGTTCTCCTAAATTCAGTTTACTATTTAATGCAAGATTTCTAAACAAGAAATCCTAAATTCTCAGCAAAATATCAAAATCACTGTTTAATATGTTTTTGAAGCTAAAACAAAAGTTTATTTTTTGTTTTGAGTTGTTCCTGAAATTTATCAAATTTCATTTCCTGATCTAATTCAAAGGTTTTTCTTAAAATCTCAGGTTCTAAATTTGTCAATGTTCTGGAAATTTAAATTCAGGAACAATGATTTTGAAGTTTCAAATAAAATATACAGAATAGTTTTTATACAATTCTTTTAATCTCTCTTTTAAAACAACCAAGATTTTCTTAAATAATTTCTATTCATTTCCAGAATTGTTTTAGTCTCTCTTTCCTAAATTATTCATTCAAGAATTTGTTGAATCTGGTATCCGTTTCTAGAATTTAGGAATTGAATTGAAAATCTATTCTTAAAATTTAATCTAAGAATTCTTACCTGGTAGATTTCAAATTCTGGAAATGTATTTATGATACCTCTATTCTTTTCTCCCCTACTGTTCTTCCTATCTTCTTTGCTAGTTTCAAATCTTCTCCTTTTGCTGATTGTGCCTTCCCTTGGCACATGGGTGTGAGAAATATGTAGATATTTTTTTTGTTGTGGACGGAAGGGAAGTGTTCCCCTCAACAGATGCATGCTAAGTTGCTTCCTTGCAGCCTTTTGGAATGCCTTTGGAGGTTGTGCGTACCTCTTCCAGGCCACATCTCCTGTCTTCCTCTTCTTGCATGTGAGAGAGAGAGGAGGGCGTGGGTTTCTCCCTCACCTCTCAACACTCTTTCCAGGCTGAATTCCCATGCCTTGCGTGGGTGAGAAGTCCCTTGCCTAGCCGCATGTGTTCTGAGTGAGCAGTTTGCTCCAAATTTCAAATTTCTTCCCTCAAAAAGAACATAAAATTCCTCCGTTCAATTTGTTTTTGCTCCAGAATAAAGAAAATTCTCTGTGTTTTCCCCAAATTTGAATTTTTTGAGTATTCAAACTCTCTGTCTATCCCCAATTTCAGATTTTCCATGAGATATATATTTTTTATTTTCTTGATTCCATGCATTGATCAAAACAAGAATTGAGAACCACAATTCCCTCATTGATCTTCAGTTAACCAATTAAAACTCCAAGTCTTTCAATTTTTGAATGCCTTGGATAAATTTAGACATTTTATTTCTCAATTTTAACTGAACTATAAATTTTAGAAAGCATAAACCAAGTTCACATGAGTTTTCATTTTCAATTTTTCATTTAGCTAAGTTTAAATATTAATTCAATTTTATGATATTAAAATCCATTAATTTTCCCGATTTCAATTTAAAAAGCATTGTAATTTCAAAATCATTTTATTTAATTAAATTTAGTCAAATTTCAAATTTAAATCTATTGCATTTAAATTTCTTATTTTCAAACTTAATATTTCCAAATCGTAATAAAATATTCAAGCAAGCATTTCATCAATTAATTTAAGTTAAATTTCATCAATATAACAAAATTATCATTCAATCACATGCATTTTCACAATTTTTGAGAAATCACATTTAAACTAGATTTTTAATTTGCAAGCATGATATACACATAATACATTAAAATATTCATCTATGTGAGTGTGTGAGATCCCATCTATTTGTAAACGTCAATCGACTAAACAACTCTACCTAATCGTTGTTCTCGCCTTCAATCACTTTCACATGTTCATGTGTTCACTTGCACTCGATTTATCATCAGTAATGACAAACCTCGAAATAAATATAAATACAATTCTAATCATAATAATTGCATTTCGATTTCAATTTCATCTCGATTTCAATTTCATTTTAACTATCATTAAACAATAATATAATTTCTATTTAAATATCGACATATTGATTAATACATGCATTAAATAAATCAATAAGAATCCACACATGACAAGTCATACCTTGGCGGGATATGAAATAAACTATAGTAACATGTAACGTGCCTGGCTTGTGGTAGTATTTTCTACTCAAAAAATTTGGCACTATATGCTAAATTGCCAAACCATGTTGGTCACAAAGATTGATCTTCTCAAATATCTCCTAAGTAAAGAAACATTAACAGGCCAATTGGCTAAATGGGTGATGATACTTAGTGAATATGACATCCAATATGTGGAGAGGAAAGCTATAAAAGGGAAAGTAATTGCAGATGAATTGGCAGATGCACCCATCAAGGCAAAACATCCTTTACTGGCAGATTTTCCTAATGAGTTTATCTTCAAAGTTGACACTAGAACCAAATAGAAATTATACTTTGATGGGTCACATACTAATTGTGGTTCAAGAGTAGGCATACTATTTGTTACACCTCAAGGCGATACTATTCCTAAATCATTCAGGATTCCTTTCCCTTGCACCAAAGACAAAGAAATATGAAGCCTTAGTGACATGACTAAGAATGGTAGCCCAAAGGAAGATTAAGAGTCTACATGTTTATGGGGATTCTTAGTTAGTAGTCTGGGATGTAAATGATGATTATGAAACTAAAGATGAGAAACTTTCTTCCTACAAGCACATGGCTGATAGTTTCAAGCAGTACTTTGATGAAATTTCCTTTCAAAAAATACCACACATTCAAAACAAGGTAGCCGATGCTATGGCAACCGTGGGTTCCTTATTGGATATTCCTAGCAACATGCCTAAATTTGAGTTTTTGGTCGAACAACTGTTGGTCCCTGCCTATGATATCCCAATTCCATAATGGTGTGTATGATTGTTGGTCCTTCTTCCCCTTGGTACAAGAACGTATATGACTATCTAAATGCCTAAATCTTACCTTTAGACCTGTCAAACAACCAACTTAGAACCTTTATCCATAAGTCTGCCAAATACACCATCATTGGAGATACCCTGTATAGACGTACCTTAATAACACCTTAATGAGATGTCTTGATGTGGAAGAAGCACAAGCAACCTTGCGAGTGGTACATGAGGGTATATGTGGATCCCATTCTAGCGGTCCTACTTTATCCCACAAGATTATGAGATTAGGTTATTATTGGCCTACAATGGAAAAGGACTCATTTATCTTTTTCAAGAAGTGTCAACAGTGTCAGATACATGGAGATGTGATACGCCCGCCAGTACAGGACCTCCATCCGATTACTTCACCATGGCCCTTTTCCCAATGGGGACTTGAACTCATAGGTAAGATACACCCTCCATTATCAAATGGCCATAAGTTCATAATAACTGCCACCAAATACTTTACCAAATGGATTGAAGCTATTCCCATGACATACATCACCGACACAGAAATATCCAGGTTTATCCTAAATGACATAATTTTTCAGTATGGTGTACCTCAATCCATTATCACAGATAATGGCCATCCATTCAAAAACCAAGAATTCTTCCATCTATGTGAAGAATTCCATATACAACATCATTTTTCCACTCCATATTACCCACAAGGTAACGACCAAGCCAAGGCATCTAATAAAACCATTATCAGAATCCTAAAAAAGACTATCAATGATGCTAACCATGACTGGCATTAACAGTTTAATCCCGTCTTATGGGATTTCCACACAAGCATGCGTACTCCCATTGGCACCACTCCATACTCCCTAGTATTCGGATCTGAAGCTATCTTACCTATTGAGGTTGAAATTCCTTCCTTGAGGGTATACTTGAAAGGTCATATTGACGATGAAGAGTATCGTGTATCCAAATGGCATGAGTTAGAATTCCTAGATGAACAAAGACAAAAGGCACTGGATCATTTGCAAGCATATCAGAATTGTCTTCATCGCAACTATAATAGGAAAGTTCTAAATCGACAATTTGACATTAGTGACCTAGTCTTCATGGAGAACCCCAAGAATCAAGCTAAATGAGAAAAACTAGGTAAGTTTGAACCTAACTAGTTAGGGCCCTATATTGTTATAGAATTTTTTGGATCAGGAGCATATCAAATCTCTACCCCTAAAGGAGAACCACTTTTGTAACAAATCAACAACCTTCATCTGAAGAGGTTCTATGCATAGCTTCTAAGAACCATGTTTTAATCAGAAAATACAAAAAAAAAGTGTAAAAAACAAAAAAATGGTTACCCTGATGAAAACCTGACAAATAGGCATCTTTGTAACACCAAAAAAATTGAAAAATCAATGAAATAGTAAAGAGAAATAATCCATCCAATAGTGAAAACCACTTAGGTGGCACTATGGATAAGTACCATGGTGAAAACCTAGCAAATAGGCACCATATGTAGTCAACATCACTCCTTCGTCTACCATCATTCCAATCAGACTTTTCACCATCACTCATAATAAATGGTTGTCTTATCCATTACTTGGAATGATTGACATCAAGTCCACTCCGTCTCTCCACTCCATCCTATATGTCTTATTCCTGACTGGGGGAAAATCCTTGACCTGTGTCATGTGAACCTTCTACATAGCAACCCAATGTCAGAAAATGTCCTGAAGAAAGCTCAAAAACATAAAAAATGGTCTTGAAAAAATCTAAAAACATAAAAAAACTCCAAAAAGACAAAAAAATGAAAAACATGTCAAAAATCCCAAAAATAGAGTTAGAGTCAGTCATAGACATAGTCAAACTATGTTGCCTCTGTGACTGGATGTAGGAAATGCCATCATTTGATGTGCCCTTGAGGCATTAGCTCTATCTGTCTAGGTTTTTTATCCCTCACATCAAGCTATGTCAAACATCAAACAATTACACAATATCAAGTTTTGGAAAATACTTTTATTTTGCTTTTTGACTTTACATCATATTTTGTTTTATCTTTTCATTGATTTGTGCATGAGTCCAGTTACTAGCTTTCTCAAGGATGTCCCTTGAAGGATTTAGAGAAGCAAGGATGTCTCATGACTCTTTTTCTTTAACTGTTGTCTATCAATTATCTTTTTGACTTTGGATTTTGAGTCATGTTACTAGTTTTCTCAAGGATGTCCAATGAAGGATTTAGAGGAGCAATGACGTCTTATGACCCATTTTTATTTGTTTTTTGTCTATGGTTTGTCTAGACAAAAAGACTCGGGCAATCTTTCTTTTAGTATTAGTTAAGACACTCCTTGCCTGCGACTGTCCATTTTTCACAAGTGGATGACTTTGTACACTATGGTCTATCTCATATCATGATGTGTACTATCCATTTGTGTCAGTCCCACCCAATGATGATAAAATGAAAAGCTTAGTATATAAATGGAAAAATATCGAAGATCATATGTCCTTTCAAATAACCTTCTTTGTTTCTTACTAACATTTTGAAATCATCCACGCTAACATTTCTCCTACCCGACATAATGATAGAGTCCTATGACACAACAAAATAAATAAATAGATAATCTTCATATGCATACATTCTATAAGAATTATATAAATAGTGTCGTATGTCTATATATAGTACATCATATAGTTATGTTGCATTTAAAACAAGTAGGAACATTAGACATCTCCATTGCATATCTAGGAAAATCATGGCATAATAGGCATTCAATCATCATAAGGTACATAATAAAAACATTACATGTACATAACCATCACATGTAAATAGAATTATATATATATCATTTCATCCCATTATCATAAAGTACATTACATCCATCATGAATAGAATCATCATAACATCATAGGCTACATAAACACATCATAATGTAGACAGACTCATCCATAACATGTATATATCAGATAAACAATAACATCTCATAGAAACATAATCATTTAGGGAAAATATGCATCATCATAAATAGAACTACATATCATATGAAATGCCACCAAAAATCATATATATATAGCTCAAAATAACATGTGTCACAGTGAAATGTCAGAATGTATCAATAAATAAAAATAAGCTCACAGGTTCTATGACCAAAGTATAATGTCTACATACATGAAAAAGTTAATGGGTCCCACTGTTGCTACTCCCATGTGGCGAACATGGAGGAAAATATCTCAGAGGTACTCTCTATGAGGTGGATAACCTGTCATATGGACTTGTCCTCGGTGGTCCTACCACACCCTCTATGCTCTATGTCCTAGTCTAACTCTTGCCCTGTGATCTCTGGCTGCATATCTCAAAAAATCTAGGAGCTTATCTCTCAGCTGGCACCACTGACTCATTTAGATCCCTATAATATGAAGCCTAATCCACTTCTCTAACTATCTAATGAGTGAAACCATCAGATGATGTACCACTGTAGAGGCATCTAATCTCCATAAATTGCTGCTTTGTCTCCTACCTCTAAGCTACTAGCTGATCTCTCTCCATGAGAGCACTGCCTCTCTCCATTTGTAGGGAATCCTGCTCTGTAGTAACCACTCTCAGCATCTCCTCCAATAACTCCCTAACACTGTCTCTAGGAGCCTCCTCATCCCATCTCCCCTCTACTATCCAATCCTGGAGTTCTCTCTCCTGCTCGGCCATGGGTATCTCCTCCTCAACATCATCCTCTCCATAGCCTGCTAGTATGCCAAGGGGATCAATGTCCATGTACTCTCTCTCAGCCTCCTCCTCTGCATGCTCGTCTATTTCAACCTCCCTATCAATATCAACCTCTGCATGCTCCTTTGCTACTGCCTCCTTGACAAAATGTTCTCCTCCGATCTCTACCTCTCTTCCACCCCTAACATCCAACATCAGAATGTCCTCAACCTGAGCCTCTTGGATAGGTGATAATCCACCCACCCGACCACTTCTCCATCCTCTCTAACCTCATCTCTCACCTCTACAACCACCACCACCTCTACCATCATCACCACCATCTCTGCCTCCAACCCTGCCACCACCTCTGCCTTTGCATCACCCTCTCGGCCTTGTCCCTCATCTCTCCACTTGTGTCAGCTGATCTAGATCTGTGTATGGCATAGGATGATGTGCTACCCCACCTGGTATCATATGCAATGGTAGTCCCAAGATCCCCTAATCCACCCCTCCATCCCTACTGTAACGACTACAAATCCTGAATATCCGCCTTTGCAGTAGCAACTGGTATCATGGGCCCCCACCAAGGAACCTCTCTAGATGATTGAGAAAACTCTGCTCGTCCTCTTAGCTCATCTTGCACCTCACCAAACTGTCTCAACACATGGTCTAGCAGATGTCTCTCTATGATGTGAACACTAGAAACAATCCTCCCAATCAGGTACTGTGTCTACCGACAATAGGGTAAATGCTTGTCCTCATCTGACCATCTCTCACAATCCATGTAAGGCCTCCATATAAACTGACCCAATATGTCTAATGCGTGTCTCCAATATCCAATATCTCCCACATGGCTCTGTGTGATGTTTCCCACATAGCAGAAAATATATGGAGATCTTGCCTCCCGATCAGTAGCAACTGGAGGATGAAACACAACAATGCATTCTGATGCGGTTAAACTAGTCATCACTTTCAACTTCCTGTAGCATCGACACGTTGTCACACAACTCTCACCAAATAAGACTACTGTTGTTATCTTCATAAACTCCATATCATGTGGTCCTCACAAATACATGGAAGATTACCATCCTATCGACTGCTCCTGACCGCTACTGATCACTACCGATCAAGACAACTCAGGCTTCTGCATATTCAAACTTTCCTTCTCCATAGTCGCTATTCTCTAATTCCTTACACCTTGCCACTGTACTGCTGCTCAAACCCGAGCCCCTCCAAACTATCTGCCATCACTATGCTATTCAAAGACGAGCCATACACTGCTCAAACATAATGGTCAAGCTCGCACCATGATGTAACAGCTTCTCTACAAACCTATATATATCAAACCGGTTCTCCCATTCCATTCGGGACTGTCATAAAGACACTCGACCCATACACAACAAGGATTATTTTAATACAGTCCACAAAGAATGAATTCCTTGAAACTAATCCGCATTCACAATTACAAAGTAATACACCAAGAAGATAGAGACTATGCCACAATGGGAAATGTAAACTTATCGAATTCCAAATATTAACATGCCAAAAAAACATACATATTTCGGCCAGAGAGCCCAATTTCTTCTCCTCTCGTTACTCTCTCCTTACTCTTTCTGCCTATTCGCACTCTCTATTCCCTTTATCTCCTGTATTCGGTTACATCTCATCTCTTTATAGAGATTCTAGGGTAGTTAAACAAACTACTCACTATCCCCGTATTCGGTTACAACTGTTATTTAATCTTTTTTTTAGGAATATATCATTGCAATTTTAAAACACTTAACCATTTCCTTAACATGGTCCCACCAAATTCTAAGTGCCCAAGACATTACAATTGAAAAGTCGAGGTTCTCCTGCACCATACTCCCAGACTTAACAAATTTCCAAGTCCCATGGAAATGTCGAGGTGAGACTCCTGCAATTCAAATCGTTTGCCTCTGTGTTGTCATCACTGAATCAAGGCATATGCTACTTCCTCTATTGTTGTTACATGACACCCATCAATGGAGTTTATGTTGGTTGCTGTCCTCCTCTCTGCATGTTGTTGCTTCACACCACCACCATACTGCCATATCACCCACACACGATTCTGGAAGATGCTTCCCACCCTTCTCTTAGTGGTTGCTCTCATTGCACCTTCTACCCAGCTACATCATGAAGGAGACAATATGAAGACCCCAGCTTGAGATCTTCACACACGTAAGAACAACTATTGCAGCTTGGATGGATCAATGGGCAACCAAGAACCCATGCTACTACATAGTGTAGATTGCCTTCTACACACTCAAAACCTTCTGTGCTTTGATACCATTCTGATGTGGTTAAACTGGTCATCACTTTCAACTTCCTGCAGCATTGACACATTGTCACACAACTCTCACCAAATAAGACTATTGTTGTTATCTTCACAAACTGCATATCATGCGGTCCTCACAAATACATGGAAGATTACCATCCTACCGACCACTCTTGACCGCTACTGATCAAGACAACTCAGGCTTTTGCATATTCGAACTTTCCTTCTCCACAGTCGCTATTCTCTAATTCCTTACACCTTGCCACCGTACTGCTACTCAAATTCGAGCCCCTCCAAACTGTCTACCACCTCTATGCTATTCAAAGTCGAGCCATACACTACTCAAAACATAATGGTCAAGCTCGCATCATGATGTAATGGCTTCTCTGCAAATCTATATATATCAAACTGGTTCTCCCATTCCATTTGGGACTGTCATAAAGACACTCGACCCATACACAACAAGGATTATTTTAATATAGTCCACAAAGAATGAATTCCTTCAAACTAATCCACATTCACAATTGCAAAACAATACACCAAGAAAGATAGAGAGTATGCCACGACGGGAAATGTAAACTTCTCCTATCAAATTCCAAATATTAACATGCCAAAAAAACATACATATTTTAAATGGCTCTTTGGCCGAAGGCCTTCTCCTCTTGTTACTCTCTCCTTGCTCTTTCTTCCTATTCACACTCTCTATTCCCTCTATCTCCTATATTCAGTTACATCTCATCTCTTTATAGAGATTCTAGGGTAGTTAAACAAACTGTTCACTATCCCCGTATTCGGTTACAACTGTTATTTAATTTTTTTTTCAGGAATATATCATTGCAATTTTAAAACACTTAACCATTTCTTTAACATGGTCCCACAAAATTCAAGTGCCCAAGACATTACAATTGAAAAGTCGAGCTTCTCCTGCACCACGTTCCCATGCCCAAACCATGAGAAGAGTAGTCCCGCAGCTCATCGACTGTGCATCTCTATATGCTATATCATGCATATGGAAGTAAAGCATAGCTAATAGACAAGGACCCCAAGCATATACAACCTCTCTCTCTAACATACCAACATCTCTCCCCACCCAACAGGAAATCCATGACCCTGACGGTCAGGAAGGACTATCCCACCAATCAATGAACATAATATATATTATATCCTCTCATACCTATCCGCTAGCACTTGCCATCTAATCTCGTAGTGGTCTATGCATAATCTCCTAATATCATCATATACGTAAAATCTACTAATCTCACTAAAACGCCTCTAGGTATCATACATCACTGTCTCTCCTCTGATAGGTAATCTAAGGATCCTATACACATCCTCCAAAGTGATAGTTGCCTCTCCAATAGGCAAAAAAAAAGTCAAAGTCTCTGAATGCCACCTCTCGCATCAAAACATTTTCATTTGCCTCGTGCTTTCTTTCGGGGATGATACAAGGCATCAAGACATTTAGGTCTCTTCCATGTTGACCCAAAAGGTTTTTTTTTTTTTTCTTCGCTCTCTTTGTGTCATTCTTCTTCTTCCATGAGTATTTTGGGAATGATGAGAATTCTGAGCTCTCTTAAAATATTGTAGTAAGAACATACTAACCCTGAATCCATGGATCCCTTATGTGCTATGGGATTTCATGTTGGGGGCAACCCTTTTTCATGACGTAGCTTTATTTGTAAACATATGACTTAACATAGGTCTTTCCAAATAAGCTCTCATTTCCTCTTTATTGTTAGCATATATAATTTGCTACTTTAAATTAATTGCTCACAACATGGTTTTTAGCAATTTCTTTAAAGTGGGGGCATACATTGGCATTATTCTCTTAAAATTCATGTTTCATTGTGTAGTCTTCTTACTTCATGCGATGAATTTTTTTCTTTGTGGTTGACATTGGATGTGATGTCCTTTAAGAGTGTGATCTCTCTTAGCATATTATATTCCTCTTAGTGGCTTGATGTGACACACTGCATCCCCTAGATCATGAATATTCTATTCTTTGATTGGTCCTCTCTTAGAGACATTAGGAACAATGTTCCCTAAGTTAAGACCTTACATGACCTAAGAAAAAATCCTTTGAATTTTCCTTGCACTACTTTGCATTTACAATCTCGGTTATATGGCCACCTTGCATAATACACTTTTCTTTCTTGTGGTGCCATCTTGTTTGTTCATGAGTATCAAGCATATAGATATTTTCTTGCCTCATGAAGCTCGAAGTTGATTGTTGTTTGGCACCTTATCAAAGTTATCAGGAGGTATAACTTTGGTCTGGTTGTCTGAGAAGCTGAACTTAGGTGTGACTTTCCCATAGCCACTTGCTTGTGTAGACACTGAAAATTGGTCTAGGCCTGTAAGCACCACATTCGACATAATTTTCCAATGTCCATGGTCATGATTAAACAATGTTAATTATTTGATTATTTCCTAAGCACATATTTCTTCTATTAATTAAATAACCTTTTAATTATTTGATTAATTCATTGTGACTCTTATTCAACTTTGATTAATTAAATAAATCTTATTTATTTAATTACATGGCTAATTAATTAATTCCCTTTCTAAATTAAATAATTTATTATTTAATTTACCTCTTATCATATTTTGACTATAACTAAATATTCTTTTTGAATTATTTAATTATTCAATTAACCTTTTTAGTCAATTAAATAGATTATTATTTATTTATTTAATTAAATCATTTCAATTTTTGAATGTTGAATTAAATTAACATTTAATTCATAATTAATAATTTTTGTCACATTCTTCTATCATCCAGTTAACTAATTATTCACTCACCATCTGACTCGAGATCTATTTAAATCCATCAATTATCTCCGGATTTGATATCTAATCATCTTTGCGAAAATGACTCTTTGTCACAACCAGCCAATTAACTAGTTCTAACTCATATGCATGAACATATTTATTAATTAAATATCTTTAATTAACTAATTAATTCATGTTTACATTCGAACAAATTATTCTCCAAGTTCTAACTTTATCCTTTTCATTCAAAGTCTAATTCTTCTATTTTTGATGACTTTCAACTGAAGATTAAATCATTTATTTAATCTTGAATGTCTATTCTTAAATATTTTTGAATAGTCTTAACACCAGATTAAATTATTATTCTAATTTAATCTTTATCCTGTAGAATTTCCCAACTCATGTTCTAACTGACACAAATCTCACATCGCATGGAATTCATCAATCTTGATCATTGATCTCTCTTTTGAATTTGAGTTGGTCGTTTGAAAACCAATTTCCTATAAATTGACCTTTCATTCATCATTATTCCTCCTCTGGAAATCAATACAGTTTTTGGAAGAATTTAATCTTCAATATTTTTCTTAGACATACATCAAAGCTATGCTTGCATACATACTGAAAATTTGAGGGAAAGAATACCAACACAAAAAAATGGAGAAGGACAATCAAGATAATTCAAGGAAATGGATTGATATTCAGTGAAACTATTCTATGTTTTACGTTATTTTATTTTTAATTCATTTGATTCGTTCTTTGTTGTTTAATTTAGATTTATACATGTTTAGTTTAGATTTAACCATCTTACTGTGCAACACTATTGTATCTACATTACAACTTGTCTATGTAAGCACATACCAACTGCGTGTGTATGTGTCTCAACATTTTGGATACTCACCCAGCTGATAGGGTGAAGTTGTGTTGCCTCAAAGTGAGCATGCATTTCTAGAAAAATAGCTTGGATCTAACCCACATCGCGATGGACAAAAAATTGAAGCTTGATCCACCCTCCTTTTTTTGATTTTATTTTTATTTTCCTTTGTCTTTGGTAGTATATGCTTGTCACTTTTTTTTGTTCTTTATGTCATTTTCACGTGGGTTCTTTTGTGCCTATGTTAGTTTGTCATTGAATCTTGATCCTAGGGGCTTGATCATTATCATCCTATCTTACTGGTATTGGTACACTTGGACTCCTCTTGATACGAGTTTGTCTACTTTAGTGTGAGTTTGAAGAAAGTTCCTCCTCTCACTAAAGTGGGGGTAAATGTAGTGAAAACAATTGTATTCCTCTACATTTTCACACTTGTTTGGGACATCCCTATTAAATTGAGCCTAATGTTGCCCTGATTTAGTGTTGTAATGTGTTTAACACATTCACATTAGGTCTTGGGCCCTTGTAAACTAAATGGACTTAATGGTGCCTTATTTAAGGTGTTGTAAAGTGTATCCTAACACTTTCACACTAATCTAGGTTTTTCATTAATTAATTGGGCTTCTTTGTGCCTTATTTGGCATTCTTTTGCATCCAGAATTCATTTTTTTGAGATTAATCCCAACATATACCAACATCCAATAATAATTTATATTTTTTTAGATTGTATGGCCAAAATTTAGTGATTTGGGACTCATACGCCACCTTGGGCATATGGGTCCCACCTACATTTTGGGACCCTGATCTGGATTTCACATGAATCTAAGCATTTCTTGAAAAATTTTCCCAAGCTTAGCCTAATGGGACTCATATGCCACTTTTGGTGTATGAGTCCCACTTAGCTTAGACCTAATTTAAATTCAAATTCTTGGTGAGATTTTATTCTCCTAGATCTGATCTCAGCTTCTAGTGTTGTAATTTCAGGAAATTTGGCATAAATAAATATAAATACAAGGTTATTTCACATATTTTCTCCTAGAATTTTTCATGAGCAAGTGTGGCCTAAGCATTCAAGTATTCTAGCATTCAAAATCATTTAAGAGCATTCAAGAGTAATTCCCACGTATTTTGGAGCATTATTCAAGTATCAAACATTATGTCAAAGTCATCATGCATCATGTTTATTTTTTAGCTAACATTTGTGATGTAGGGTTTCATGATTCAAACAAGCATTCAATTCAAGATCTACAACATTCAAGTAAGAGTCAAGATCCACATTCATGATAGCCATCTCATACATTTTTGCAACACTTTGTTTCTAGGGTTTGGTGAGTTGCAACATATCATTTTGTTCATTCATCATTCCTCCCTATTCCATTTCATTTCAAGGTTTGATTACCAAAACGGGGTTTGACCAAGGAAAACCCCTTTCTACTAATTTTTTTTTTTGTTTTCCTCTCTCTACTGTGTGATTTGTAAATCTAGGTTGAAGACACATTGTAGAGCAATATTGGAAATAAGTTTTCAAGTTTGCAAATTTGTCAAAGTTGTCACCTGGTTTCCAAGATCACTAAAAGATATCTATAGAGCAGACTTTGACATTTCAGATCCAAAAATTAGGTTGAGAAGATAGAGTAGAGGTTAAAGAGAAGATTCAAATCTTGATTTTTGAAAAAAAAAAAAAGCAAGACTGATACACCACTTTTGGTGTATGAGTCCCATTATAGCCACTTTTATAGATTTCTAAAGATCTAGACTTGTCATCACCAGATTCCTATTCCAGCCCAAAAATCTTGATTTGGGACTAATATGCCCAACCTAGTGTATGAGTCCCAATGTGCATTAAATTTAGTATTTCTAGCATTTCAGATCTTCATTCAAGCTACTATAGGCCACCAAGTGCACCTCTCTGATATCCCTTTTTGTTAATTTGTGTTGCATTCATTTTTAGGTCATTTATTGTAGTCTTGCATATCATTAAGTTTCATAATTATATCTTGCATGTTACTAGTATTTCCAAGCCCTAGATTAATGGTGAAACCCTTTTTTATTATCTAAACATACCTTAGGACAACCTTTAGTGAAAATTGAAAATTCTATCCTTGAATTGAGATCTCTAAGGTTTCCTTGAGTGAAAATTGACTGAAATAGGAGGAATCCTATCCTTGTGAAACATCTCCTTAAAGGTGGGGCACCCTATTTCTATTATTTCAATAGTATATTTTTGAACCCACATAAATTGAGTCACTTGCTTGAATAAAATATTTTTTTAATATGGCCAATTGTGCAAAACCAATGTGCCTAATGTGTTTAATGTGTCTTCTTGTCAAAACCATTGAACAATATTTGTTTAAATATTATTCTAAATTTTTTAATACCAATAATTTTATCTCAAAAATCCAAATTTGAAAATACCATAGTCAAATCCTCATGTAATCATAGGTAACTGTGAACCCTGGTTTCATACCTACACAAATAAGGCAAACAAGCACAATATTAGATCATATGCAAGTTAAAAACAAGGATTCCCCATGAAATCCACTCACAAATACTCAAAATAGGAAAAACAAGAACAAACATGAGATATAGATGAAATCCTAAAATAAGCAAATGCAAACTCTTGATCCCATGGGGGAGTTGGTGCCAATTGGTATGTCAAAATTGGACCTTTCCCAACTCCTTTGTAATCTTGATGATTTGATGGAGATTGATCCACTTTGTTGATGATGAACAAGATGAGTTCTTGAGAAAACCTGCAATAACCTAGCTAAAATCTTGATGAAATGGATGAAACTAGATGTTGCTTGAGAATGAAGTTGAGTATAGTAAGTTTACTCAAGTTGTGGATGTTAGAATGAGAGGAAGAGTCTCTCATTTATAGATTTCAAATTGGAAGAATGAGCAATATTTGAGCAATGTGGGACAAATGACCAACCAATGAGAGAAGGCCACTTGTCCACATGCGATTGGAGGAGGAATGAACACATTTTGGTCAATGTGCATGATAAATGCTATGAGATTCAAATTTGAAATTTGAATGTGACATGTTGGAGGGAGAAAGAAATGGAGTTAATGTCACTTGGCTCAATGCACAAGGACATGTAAGAGAAGTGAATGCCTTGTTGTAAGTACCCATCCACTTGCATTTTGAATTGAAACTTGAAGGAATATTCCTCCTTTATTCTATGTTGTGAGAAAATAGGCAATTAAATAAATGAAAATAATTGATTTATTGTGCAAGTTGCATTCTCTAGAGGATTTTAGTGATTGAGATTAAATTAATCAAGAGTTGATCAATTTAATGACGGGTTAGGTGATTTGACCATTTTGACTTAGATTTTAGGATTGATTTAAAATGAGAGAGAAATGATTAAAGAATTAATTAAATAAAGATTTGATTTATTTAATTAAAGAAGGATGATGTTGGATTTAAACCAAATAAATATTTATTTAATTTAAATGAGATGACTTTAGGGATTAATCAAATAAAATGATTTATTTAATTGAAAGGTGGATTAAAAAAATAATTAAATAAAAATGATTTATTTAATTAACAAGAGATGATGACTTAATTATATAAAGTTGATTTATTTAATTAAGAGATGAAGAGTGATGAATTTAATCAAATAGGGATTATTTGATTTAAATGACTAGCAAAGGAGATGATTCAGGATGAAATGGTGTTAGTAAATCAGGATCGAGTGTGTCAGATCAAATTGTACATTTTCCATTTCTACATTTTGCCCATGTTTGAAGCAATGTACTTGTTGCATTGATTCAAAGAATAATCTCTTGCAATCAGAGTTCAAAATTTCTCAATTTTTTCGAATGCCCCACTATTGCCCCTGCGTAAGGATTATGCTGGTATATTGCCCCCTCAAGAGATCGATTGGAAATTTTTGATTTTTCGATTGACATCATCATAAAATGCGAGAGGAGTGGTTCTATTGATCAGAGGATGAAAGATAATTCTTTGATGTAGACAATTTTGATGATGTATAGACAGTCATTGGCCATGGGTAGCCTCATGTATATTTTGAGATCTCACACTGATTTTGGATAGAAATGTTAGGAAAGATAGAAGAATAAGAAGAATAAGATGGATGGAAGGATGATCCAACAAGCCTACCTTATGATGATGATTATTTGCTTACCAGGAGTTGGGATTTTTAAAGGGCTAATTAATTTATGTTTGATAACACACATAAGTACGATGCATCAAGGTATAAAGAACCGGGATAGTGTTGTACCTAATGTGATGGACTTTGACTCCACAATTAGATATGAGTGCTCTTGTTCACACTTGACATACGATAAACTTGTTAGGATGGACCTAACAAAGAAAGTATTCATCAAGTTATTTTATAAGAACATCCAACAAGCATAGTAGACAAAAAAATAATGATCATTGCCCCATTCTTACTCTCTAAACCTGTTTTGTATAGGCATCATCGAGAGGTCCTTGGAATGATCACAAAATAAGATAAGTCAAAAAAGACCAAGACAAAGTGAACAAACAAGCTAATGTTCTTCGTACCACTAGCCAAGGCTAAAATAAGGTGAGATACCTGATGCTTATGTCCATCGTGGGAAAGATACATCCTAGGACATGTTGTTATCAGGGTTTTGGTGAGACTGATTGGGCGATAAGCTATTGATACTCTGAGTTGATCAACTTGCTTTCTTACTAACCTAGACTTGAGACTTTGATAATTAGGGTGTTCACTTTGGAACTTGCTTGACTTGCTTCTAATTGCTTCACCAAAGGATGAAGGCGATGATTGATTGATTAGGAATGATGATTATCACGGGTGAAAGCGACATGAGATGGATGTACCATTTTGGATTTTCAAATGTTTTGAGGTTATTTTTGAATTTTTTAATGTTTTTTGGTATTTTCAAGATTTACGATGTTTTTAGATTTTGTGTCTCGGGGGCCAATCAAGGATGGCCTTGTCTACATTTAATCTTAGAGATGACGTAGTGCAACCAACAATTGAATTGAGTATTGATGAGATAGATGGGCAAACGGATTGCCATTGCGACAAATGCCTAAAATATGAAATAGATGGGCAAACAAACTGTCACTGCAATGGACGCCTAAAATGTGAAATAGATAGGCAAATGGATTTCCACTGTGATGGATGTCTAAAATGTGAAATAGATGGGAAAATAGATTGCCATTGCGATGGATGCCTAAAAGACTAACCTAAACTGGAAATAGATGGGAAAATAGATTGCCATTACAATGGACGCCTAAGGACTGACCTAAAATGTCTCGGGGGATGATCAAAGATCAACCTTGCCTATGTTTAAGCTCAGAGATGATATAGTTCGGGAAGATGACTCTATTTTTGAATTTTTCTTATTTTTGACATGTTTTCGATTTTGATTTTATGGTGTTTTTGGATTTTTGCATGATTTTGATGATTTGGATATCGATATGATATCAGTGCTTTGTTTTGGGATTTTGTCGAAAACCAAGCTAGGATTTGATTGATTAGATTGATGGATTTGTAGTTTGACTAAGTGTGTTAAGTCAAACAAAAGTGATAATGCACTAATAAACTCTAGGAAGTTGTGTTATCCTAGAGTAAACTCGTACATGAGAGGGTAGTTTGACTAAGTGTGTTAAGTCAAACAAGTTGATGATGGATTGGATAATTTGACTAAGTGTGTTAGGTCAAATAAGATGATAATGCACTTGTAAAATCTAGGAAGTTGTGTTATCCTAGAGTAAAGTCGTGCACAAGAGGGTGGTTTAACTAAGTGTGTTAAGTCAAACAAGGTGATAATTTATTGGATTTGATTGATCAGGATTAGGATTGTGAAGCTTGGTTTGGAACAAAATTGTTTTGATGATTTGATGTGACATTGAAGTACACATTAGATGCAACTAATATTGATTTTGGATCTATGTTCGATGAAAGATAAAGCTTGATAAGGAACATCTTTTCATCAAAATATGCCATGGGCTAGTGGTTTGGATTTTGGCCTTTTTACTCACAAATGCTTGGTCGATTTGATTTCACATTTTCCAATGTTCGAACCACCACATAAGTTGGAGGATATATATCAAGATTTATTCCTAAAGCAAGATGCAAATATTTACCCCTAGTGTCTAGCAATGAATGGAATGCCATGGGTGGATTCTTGGATAGATGGATGGATGGTTATGGTAAGCATGCAAAGGATGCTAAAGATTATCTTGAGACAAGATAAGGTGTTTGGATAGTGGATACTCATTTGAATAATGCTTTAAGGCTCAGATAACATTGGGTAGGATATGATCAATGAAAAATGACCCATGTCAAGATGTCTACCATAAGCAAGTGTAAAGTGTGCACCAAATTTTCCAAGATCAAGATAACTTGGAGTATTGATGTGGATGGATAAAGATGGATTGGATAAATGGTTCATGGATGAATGGAATTATTATGGATGGAATGTTGGCTTTATTATGGATGTGATAAGATGCTTTCGCTTGAAATGACACACGTAGATGATCGATTCTAGACATGATGCCTGTTTGCTAGGTTTTCATCATGGTACCTTCCCAAAGTGTCATCGTAGTGGTTTTCACTAGAGGACAATTTTTTTCTTTACTGTTTTCAATCCTTTTTCTGATTTTTTTAGATCTTTTAGATTTTTTTATTTTTTTGTATTTTATGAGAGATTTTAAGCTTATGTGGAACCACTTGGTATTGCTGACGTTGATTCTTCTATCATAATGTGCCATCAATATCTTGCTTGAAGAAGCTGCCTTGCCAAGTTATCCACACTTGAATGCAACTTTTGAGATCCCTGATCTGCTTTGTTGATACCAAGGTTAAATTTGTCTCTATGCGCACATCGCGATAGAGTGCCTTCTGAATCCTTATGATGAAGGGTTACTACTAATACATGGTCAATGTGAGAATTGGATATCATGTGTGGAGGTGTGGATGGAGTGTGTTTAGGAATAAAAGATGGATTGGTTGATAGTTTGGAACCTTTGACTCTTCAAACTTGGGAAGATGAGCAATGATGGGTGGATGCAAAAGTTTGTGTGTAATTAGGACCAACTACTTGATACACTTTGTATGTCACTTGAGAAGCCTGATTTTTCCTTTGTGGACATCTTTGATGGATACTTTTCCCTTTTTTATTTTTCCGCATAGTTTCTTTGACCAATGGAGTTTGATAGAGATAATCATTCTTTTTATTTTTTGGTATCCATATGTATTTGATTTTTCTGATATGCTTCTTAGCTTCTTTTCTTTGATTCAAATATCCATTTTGATGTTGGTCCCAATTCATGGATGGGGTGATGGGTGGATGAAGATTCATGACATGGCTGGTTGTAGTATTGGCATTGTTTTCATCATAAGGATCCTTTGTGCCCCCTATTTTGACATTTTCTTGAGATGAAATTGCCCCCAATTTTATAGAGGTATCACTGATATGTTTATATCCCTTGATTTTCGAATAACCAAGGCCTTGATGCTTAGGATTGATGATAACATACACTGGTTCTAGGATACCTTGTTCATGCAGGCCTAATCCTTTGCCTTGATAATTCATCTACTCAAAATTTTTATTTGCAATAGGATATGATTTACCCTGGAAACAAGGTGCTAATCCTTATCTGCTCTATGGTGGATCTTCAAAGGTTACAACTTCTTTATTGATGAGACAACTTGCCCTAAAAAAGGTAAGTGATCCAATTTTATAAGTGATAGGATCCTCCATATGTGGGATAAATTCCTTATTGATATCTTTAGCTTGATCTTGTGAGATATCAGATTGTGATGCTTCTTCAAGATGTGTTGATGATTCACTATCTACATAAAATTCTTCCTCATGATTCATTCCACAATATTTTTCTGATTTACCACTTCTATAGGATCCTTCTTCATGACCCATCTCTGATATGTCTCTAGATTTCTCCATATCTTGATCATGTGTATAAATGTTAAGAGTAAGAGACTCTTGTTCCTTGGTAATGATATCAAGAGTATGAGACCCTTGTTTTGAATGTAGATCATCTACATGTCCATCTAAAGAAATCATCTCATGGGTAGATGGAGGGGTATGTGCTATATGGATGTGATCATCTTGTATAGATAGGAGAGTGTCCATTATATCATTGTAGTAGCTTGGAGATACAAATTTTTTATCCTGAATAATTTCAGAATTGCTTTCGACATGCTTTGGAGCAAGTTCTTGACATGGGTCAATTTCAAAGAATGGATTTCCTATAAAGGGTTCTTGGATATCTTCATTAGGCATAGGAAGTTTCTTAAATGTCATAAGGTCAAAGGATATCCATACATTTTGGGAAGGATCATTGCTAGACCTTGGTGAAAGATGTTGATCATGTTTTGGAATACGTTCTTGAGATATGTCCTCTAACTCATTAGGTGTTGTAGAGACATTTTCAACATGATCATTGGTCGAAGGATCTTGATCATCATTTTCAATGATTGTGGTGGGAGTTTGTTGCAAGCTTTTTTGCGCAAGTAAGGCCTGTTTTTGTTGTTGAGCCAACAACGCTTGTTGATGATCATGTCGTTGTTGTTCCAATAATGATTTTTGTTGGGCTTGTTGTTGAGATACTTGTTGATACACTTGTTGATGGATTTCTTGCAATTATGCCTAGTATTGTGCTTGCTCTTGTCGAGCCTGGTGTTGGGATTGATCTTGAGCCTATTCTTGTTGGGATACTTGAGCTGCTTGTGCAGCTTGCATAGCTTGTGCAGGTTGTTGGTTTTGGAGTGCCTTTTGGTGGACAACTTGTTGAGAAGCTTGCAACATGATGGAGAATGATTTTTCCATGTTGTGCTTTGGTGTTGGTGGCAGTGGATTGGGAATTGTTTTTACCGTTGTGATGAGCAGAATGGTCACATTAATTGGCAAGGTTTGAGTGGTGAATGGTGTGATTGAGATGCTTGGTCCTTTAGACACTTGAGGGATGGTGGTTGTGTTGACTATTGGGGTTCCTTGGATGGTTTCCATCTATTTTTGCGATATTGATGGCAAGATGAGAGGATTTCGTATGATGTTTTTCTTTATGATTGGAGTATTGCTCAGAAGGCTCACGCCTTGATTGTTTGGTTGATAGATTTTTAAGTTTTGACTTTGATTTAAATCTACCAAAGGGAAAGGTGTTCCAAAATTTAGATTGGGCATGCTCAAATTTTTTGTACCATTGATGTTTGGAGGAGATAATGATCCTATGTATTGTTTTTACAAATGAATGTTTTGAAAATCAATTGGCATTGTAAGGCTTGGACAGTTTGGTTGACTTGGATTACTCATGATGGGGGAATCAAGTTTATATTTCATATTCCTCTTGTGTTTTAACCTTGTTGACCTCTGAAGGGTTTATGACCATTGATGAGATGAAGGATGAAAGGGGTGAATGATATGAGTGTTTAAACTTTTAGGAACTTTGGATCAATGCTAGACTTTAGGACTTGTTTTGATTCGATTTTGATTGCAAATAGTTTGACTAAGTGTGTTAAGTCAAACAAGATGATAATGCACTTGTAAAATCTAGGAATTTGTGTTATCCTAGAGTAAAATTGTACACAAAAGGATAATTTGGCTAGGTGCGTTAAGCCAAACAAGGTGATGTTGATTTTTCCTAAAAGTCTAGCATAAGTGATTTTTTCCAAGGTTCCAAAAGTTGTTGGTGAAATGGGATTTTGATAAATGTTTGGATGGATGAAGCATTCGACTTGATCCTAGATGACCCTACGAGGAATTTCTTACAAGACCAAGGTATCGAGGAACATGATTTTTCCCTAAGCGCATTTCAAACCAAAAGACCAATGTTTGCATGAAAACCATATGACTCAAAAGGGACCAAGCACATGTGTGGTTCAATTGTATTTTATCTTGCTTAGATTCAGTTCTTTTTTTCCACAAACACTTTCTTGATTATGCTTTTCAAACTGAGTGTCTATGTCTCTATTCCTTTTCATTCCATAATGTCCATTATGTGGAAACCAAGGTTTCAAGAGCATAGTTTCCTAGGTTGACTTTAGTAGAAGAAAATTATGATGTAAATCCAAATGCTTAGAGACCTCTAAGGATAAAATCCCTAGGGAAAGCAGCAACACTTGGATTTGGTCAAAGTTATTTGCTCCTCCTAAAAGGTTTGAAATTTGAAGATTTGGTGGATGTTTGTTTTTGAATGTTTCCGATCAAAGCAATTTGTTTTCAATTCCAAGAATATGTACAATCCTAAGATGAAGAGACAGTATTTGTTGGGATCCCACTTAGACAAATCCAACTGGGCATATTCAGTGTGGATGTTTAGATGCTTGACCACACAGGCTCCCCCTTACAGTGCACTCACTTCTCGAGTCAACAAAGCATCAGTACCCATGAATCTCCCATGGAATACTTTTCATCTCTACAACATAACCGCATGTATACATGGGGTGGCTTCAAAGGACATGACCTTTTGCACCAACAAATAGTTTAGGATTTTGGCATTTTATAAACAAGGGTTTTAATGCGGGCATTCTGTTTGTGGGGGGTTATCCATGTTGCGAGAGACCATTGCTGCCCTTCTTGTCAGAATAATCCTCATGATTCTCAAACTTTCCTTGAGAATCCACACTTATATACCGGTTGGAAGTCGCTTGGCTTTAGCATGTTCCCTATTGGGTCGTTCCCTTGGGTGATTACTTTTTCCCACAAGGTAGGCCCACTAAGATAAACAATAGCAAGCTAGCATATCCCGTAGTTCAATCAACCTTTGTTGAAAAACAAAGGGAGAACACTCACAATATACCACACTCACATGCAAGATTGGTTCAATTTTAATCCCAAAATGAAATGTGGAGGTAATATTTTATGTAACTTAATGTCACCAAAAATAATTTTGATTCTCAAGATCATCGTGAGGCATGAGAGAAGCACATATGCCTTTTTAAATGAAATTACTTTGCAAAAAAGATTACAAGACACATAAGCGCATGTTCATTTTATCCTCAAAGCAATGATTTGATTCTTTTTAAAGCACAAAAAGGAAAGATATTAGTTTCCTTGTTCAATTTTTATTGTCAAACCAAATATAGTAAGTTGTTCTAAAGTTCTTTTTAACCCTTTGTTGCAAAATTGAAAGAAAAATTTGTATTGTTCTTTTTAGGGCCCAAAAGAAATTTTAATGTCCTAAGAGCATGAAAGTAATCAAATCCTTAGAAAGGGATTATAAGTTCTCCCAAAAGTGTTTAGAAACACTTAATACAATGAGATGATGAAATCATAGAGAACCCTTGGCTTTCGTTTTCCTTCCTTTACTTTTGATCAAGAAATTTCCTTTTTTTGGCAGATTTAAACAATTGTTAGATTTTTCCATTGTTGGTAATTTTGCATGCATGACTTTGAGAGTCCTATTTTTTCCCAATTTTTTTCTAAAACTAAGATAGGATTAATTGCCAACTAACATCTGAAATTAGAAACATGGGCTTTGATTTATTAACAAAAACAACTTTTAAAAAATTAGGAAAAAAACACTAAAATGTCATTTTGAGGGCCAAGATGAAAATGTCAAGCCCCAAAAATGTGCCAAAATGACCACCAACCCATCTAAAATGGTTGGCAAACCACATGCCACCTCATAAAGAAACCACATGTAAAATTTCAACCAAAACCCACATCCGAGTCAAAAGTTATGACCTCGAGAAGATCCTACATCACAAAAAAAATGTTAAAAAAATAATAAAAAATCAGAAATCTGCAAGTGCGACGCAGTTTGGAAATCTTGCAGTGCTATATAGTGCCACACTTTGACTAAGTGTGACGTTCTACAAAAATCAAAGAGCACAATTGTGGCGCAATTTGAGCATGCGACGCAGTTTGAAAATTCAAAAATCCTTAGGTGAGAAATAGGTGCGGCGAAGTTTGAGATTAATGTGGTGCAATCTAGCATCACACCTCTCAAAGCGATGTAATATAGCGCTGCACAAACTATCAGCGACACAGTTTGGAAATTTTAAATTTATGAGCGAGAAGACAAATGCGGTAGAGTTTGCAATTTTGTGCGGTGCAATATAGCGCCGCATCTCTGAAAGTGGTGCAATATAGCATCACCAGTCTGTAAGCAGTGCAATATGGTGCCGCTTGTCTATAAGCACAAAAAAAAAGTAAAAAAACGTGAAATTTTGAAAAAAAGTGATGAATTTCTTTGAAAGAGTCCTCCTTCTAGTGCGAAAATGTGAACCCTGGTTTCATATCTCTACAAATAAGGCAAACAAGCACAATATTAGATCATATGCAAGTTAAAAACAAGGATTCCCTATGAAATCCATTCACAAATACTCAAAATAGGAAAAACAAGAACAAACATGAAATATAGATGAAATCCTAAATTAAGCAAATGCAAACTCTTTATCCGATGGGAGATTTGGAGCCAATTGGTACGTCAAAATTGGTCCTTTCCCAACTCCTTTGCAAGCTTGATGATTTGATGGAGATTGATCCACTTTGTTGATGAAGAACAAGATGAGTTCTTGAGAAAACTTGCAATAACCTAGCTAAGATCTTGATGAAATGGATGAAATGGATGAAACTAGATGTTGCTTGAGGATGAAGTTGAGTATAGTAAGTTTACTCAAGTTGTGGATGTTAGAATGAGAGAAAGAGTCGCTTATTTATAAGTTTCAAATTGGAAGAATGAGCAATATTTGAGCAATGTGGGACAAAAGACCAACCAATGAGAGAAGACCACTTGCACCGCACCCATTCTAAACCGTGGCTCTGTATTGCATCACACTCGTTGCAAACTTCACCGCACCTATTTCCCACCTCAAAAATTTGAATTTTGCAAAGTTCGTCGCCTCACAAACTACACCATGTGACCAAATTGCACCGCAATCGTGCTCTCTGTTTCTGCAGAGCGCCACACCTAGTAAAACGTGTGACGCTATATAGCACCGCAACATTTCCAAACTGTGCCACATTTGCAGATTGCACCGTTGGCTAACAGTAGAAAATTCATATTTAATTTTTTTTAACATGTGCCTTTTTATTTATGGTCTTTTGGTGTTTTGACTTGTTTATTGATTTTGTACTTTCTATTTTCTATCTTTTTTTTTAGGAAAAGGCAAGGAGGGAAGCAAAATAGGAGGTTTCATCATGACATCATCTACATCATACACAAAGTGTTTTTAAACACTATAGTGTTATTTAACACTTTTGGGAGGATCTTTAATTCTTTTCTGAAAGGAATTTGTTATCATTTCATACCTTAGGAAATAGTAAATTTTTCTTTGGGTTTTAAAAAGAACAACAACAAATTTCTTTTTTCAAATTATATAAAAGGATTAAAAGGAACCTTAGAAACAATCCACTAGATTTGGTTGAGGCTTAATAATTGAACAACACAAATCTCACACTTCAAAGCTTGGTGCTTAAAAAGAACTCATTTCTTTCTTTGATGATTAAAATGAACATGTGTATTCTATGTCTTGTAATTTTTTTCATAAAATAATATCATCTAAAAGACGTATGTGCTTCTCTCATGCCTCACGGCGATCTTGAGAATCAAAAGTCTTTTTGTGATATTAAGTTGTCAAAAATATTGCCTCCACATTTCATTTGGGTTTTAAAATTGAACAAAATTTGTCTAGTGTGAGAAAAAGGCATTGTGAGTGTTCTCTCTTTGTTCAAGCAAACAAATATGATCGAATTATGAATGCACTTACTCGCTATTGTGTACCTTTAGAGAGCCTACCTTAGTGGGAAAAAGGTACTCACCCCAAGGGAATAACTTAAGCGGTAACGAGCTAAATCCAAGCTGTTCCAAACCGCTATATAAATGTCTGTTCATGGTGAAAGCCATGGACAATGGGAAGCGGTGCATGATAACTATCCCCCAGTATCTTTATGATGTGTAAATCCCTTGTTATAAGGGTTGGGAGATCTCTCACAAGGATTTTATCATTGTACCCCCTAAACTAGATGCCCTTACTACAAAATTTTGTTTAGAAGCAAAAAAATACCTTATATTTGTTGGTGCAAGAGGTCATGTCCTCTGAAGATGCCCCACATATGCATGTGGTTTTGTTGTAGAGATGAAAAGTATGCCATGGGAGATTCATTGGCACTGATGCTTGGCTGACCTGAGAAGTGATTGCACTGTAAGGGGGAGCCTGTGTGGTCAAGCATCTAATCATCTACACTAAATATGCGTAGTTGGATTTATCCAAGTGGGATCCCAACGAATATTGCCTTTTCAGCCTAGGGTTGTACATATGCTTGAAATCAAAACATATTGCTTGGTCCTCAAAACATTTGAAAATAAACATTCATAAAGAACTTTGAATTTCAAACCCTTTGGAGAAAAAAAATACTTTTGACAAATCTAAGTACTCTTGCTTGCCCTTGGGATTATATCCTTAGAGGTTTCTAAGTGCTTGAATTTAATCATTACTTATTTTCACCAAAGTCAACCTAGGAAACTGTGTTATTAACACCTTGATTTTCACATAATGGACATTGTGGAATGAAAAGGGATTAAGACATAGATATTTAGCTTGAAATCATAATCAAGAAAGTGCTTTTGGTAAAAAGAAGTCATTAAACGAGGATAAGAACAATTGAACCTCACACATGTGTTTTCACAAATGATTTCCCACAAGGTTAAAAATGATTAGCCTAAAAACTCGTGAGGAATGTCTCAAAAGGATTTTTGAAGTAAGAGAAAGACCAGTGTATAATATCTACAAGAAAGCTTCAAAGAAAAATCCAAGTTTGTATGAATTATATTATCAACAAAATCCAATGCTTTTCCAAAAAAAAAAATTTCTCACATAGGAAGTAAGGCATGTTCTTCAATACCGAGGTCTTGTAAGAAAGAGTCTTGTCTAGGTCAGGTCTAGGATGAAATTCATCACTCTAATCCATTCCAAACATCAATCAAATTTCATTTCACCAATAAAATTTTGAGAGCTTTGAAACATCATCTATGCTAAACTTAAAAGGCAAAATTAACATCATTATATTTGACTTAATACACCTAGTCAAATTGTCAATTCTCTTGAACAAATTTACCTTTAGGATAACACAACTTCCTAAGGTCTACTAGTTCATAATCACTTTGATTGGCTTAACACACTTAGCCAATTTATTCTCTTGAGCAAGTCTTCTCTAGGATAACACAACTTCCTAGGGTTTACAAGTTCACCATCATCTTGTTTGACTTAACACACCTAGTCAAACTAACCAAAGTCAATCCAAGCCTTAAAAAGTTTAGCATCACCCCTAAAAGTTCTCCAAGAGTTTCACCCATCCACACCATTCATCCCCCCTTTATCTCATCATCACCTTTTGATTTGTAGCCATTCCTAGTTCTCTTCTCTTTTTGTGCCTAAAGATTAAGATCAAACGATCTCTATTTTATGGTCCAAACAAGATCACAACACAAGAGGAACATGGAAAACACCAAAGAAATATCAACTTCCAGTGACTTAAGCCAAGTAACCACCGAAGTAAACCTTAAGGGATCAAACAATCCCCCAAAAAACTCTTCTCTACCATCACAAAATCCTCAAGAGGAAGGCTATGGAGAGGAAATCACCAACGAGGACTTGGGAAATACACAATTAGAAATTCTAGGAATGGTTCAAAATCCAGAGAATCATAAAATTGCCAATGCGATGTTTAAATACATACGCACGTTAATAGAAGGAGGGACCCACTTCCCCTCTGACCTTGACATAAGCACCAATATGGAAAGGTCTCTTACAAGAACACCCCCAATATCAATCCCAAACATCACGCAAGAGATTCCCCAAACCATATCGACAATCACATCAACCTCACCAATTGTTCACAAGGGAAGTGCCATGTTTCGTGAATTACATAAGCATCACCTTGTAAACAATAGAGAGGTAAATGTCAACACCACACCGGATAACTCTATCTCGGTAAATCCATCACACCTGTATGTCCCGCTCACTTTCCATAATCATGCAGACTCATCATCATTCCATGCCACACCAGCCTTTCCGTCAAACATACAAACTTCTCTATCACAAGGAGAAGGTGGTTTTTGTGGAACAAAAAGAGTCACTGACCCGTTATTCTTCCAAGGGAGCATACCATCTTTCCCTCCATTACCACTCACATCTGTATCACCTCTTGGATTGGGCCTTCCCCACTACCCACCGCTAGTTTCTCAAATCAAGGAAATATGACCATCACATCAAGTCCGCTCCTCTTGATAGCGACATCATAACAAAAAGCGGTAACCACTCAAGCCACCATGGTCAATACGTCAATCGATCCTCAAATCTCTCAAAACATACCTTCTCAAGGACCAACCATCTCAACCATAACACCAAAAACCCAAAACCCGACCACCAACACAACCCCTTCGTCTGTCACAATGGTTAGCACCATTCCCAATCCACAACCAATCCCACCAAAAGCTAACATAACGAATTCATTCATCACTATGATCCAAGCCATCCAAAAGGAAAATCATCAAAGGGTACTTAAACAAAACCAACAAGCACAACTAGTTGCCCAACAAGCTGCACAAGTTGCACAAGCCCAACAAGATGCACAAGTTACACAAGCCCAGCAAGCCACACAAGCTGTGCAAGAAGCCCAACAAGCACAACATCAAGCTCAAGCCCAACACCAGGCTCAATAGATGCAAGCACAATACCAAGAACAACTACAAGCAATTCATTAACAAGCATACCAACAAGCCCTACAAGATTTTCAAGCAAAAAAACAAGCTAAAAAACAAGCTTCGTTGGCACAATAAAAATTCGACCAACAAAAAGCTTTTTTGGCACAACAACAGCTAGACCAACAACAAGGTAAATTGGAACACCAACAGATGGACCAACAATAAGCATTGTTGGAACAACAACAAGAAGAAGATCAACAACAAGCATTGTTGATGCAAATGCAAGCATATCAACAAGCCCTAAACGCACAACAGAGCTTGTAGCAAACCCCCACCAACACCCCTCTCACCAATCGAACCCCACCAACATCGCAAAACACATTCATCCCACCCCATGATCCACAATTTGATGTTGTAATGCAAATCAAACTGCTCTCGCAACAAGTTTTTGACCTCCAATCAGAGAAAACAACCAGAACGCCAAGAAATTTGTTCCCCTATCCCTTTGATAGAAGTCTCACAATGGTACTGTTCCCAAAAGGATTCGAGATCCCCAAATTCAATAAGTATAATTGCACAAGAAATCTTGAAAATCACATCAAGGAATTTCAAGTGCATTGCATGGAGGTGGCATACGATGAAACATATCTAATGTGAGTTTTCCCTTGAAGTCTGACTGGTCCTGCCATGTAATGGTTTTCTCGCCTACCCATAGGCATCAAAAAATTCTAGGAAATTATGGAAGATTTCCTTAAAAACTATGCATTTAACATGGGTGTAGATGTTGGTTTGGAGGAACTATCAATGCTTAAACAAAGAAAAGGAGAGCTCTTCGCATATTTCTTGCAAAGATGGCGATCCAAGGCCAATCAAAGCAAGTGGACTATGCCAGAAGAACAACAAGTTTGCACAATCATATCCAATCTAGATGAAAACTTGTCATTCTACTTAAAAATGCAGTGCATCACAACGTATGATGAGTTGATTCTGCAGGTGCTCAATATCGAAAGAGCCCTTACTGCTCGAGGAAGCACATCAACATTTCCCATACAATAGGATAACTACCCATCCACCAATTATAATGATAAACCTTGCAAGTGGTCAAGGAACAAAAATATCACAAATGACGGAGTGGTTGATGCTAGGTTGGTCATCAGTGCCCCTAAGAAGAACATACAAACCCATCACCAACCACAAAATTATAATCAAAATAATGTGCAAGCTAATACGACAACGCAACCACAACCACTTCCTAGTAATCAAATCAACAATCTGAATAATCAAGGAGGACCACCTCCCCGAAACAAATTTCCTCCCAAGTAGAAGTTCACAGCCCTGGGAGAATCAATTTAATCCATAATGAAGAAGTTGGGAACCCCTATCCTGTACCTGGACAAAACATAACAAACAATCACAAGATTAGATCATATGCAAGCAAGAACGAAGGATTCACCATGAAATCCATTTACAAATCTTAAACTAGGAAAGTGAAGAACAAAACATGAAAGATGAAAAAATCCTAATTTAAACAATGCAAAATCTTGATCCCGTGGGGGAATTGGTGCTGATTGGTGTGTCGAAATCAACCCTTTCCCAATTCCTTTATTTCAATGTTGATGATTTGATGAGTGATCCACGTTGATGAAGATTCAATCAAGCTCCATGATGAAAAACATGCATAACTTAGCTAAGAATTTGATGAAATGGATGAAACTAGATATATGCTTGAGGATGAAGTTGAGTATAGTAAGTTTACTCAAGTTGTGGATTTTAGAATGAGAGGAAGAGTCTCTCATTTATAGATTTCAAATTGGAAGAATGAGCAATATTTTAGCAATGTGGGACAAAAGACCAACCAATGAGAGAAGACCACTTGTCCACATGTGATTGGAGGAGGAATGAGCACATTTTGGTCAATGCGAATGATAAATGCTGTGAGATTCAAATTTGAAATTTGAATGTGACATGTTGGAGGGAGAAAGAAATGAAGTTAATGTCACTTTAAATTCTGGCTTCCTAACTCATAATCATAAAATCATACCTCCATACTAATCTTCATAAATTATCTTAGATTATCATCCATAATCCAATCCTTATTCTTATCCAAAACTCTAGGTAATCAAAATACAAATCAAGAAAAATATAAAATATTAGGTCATCTCAATCAACCTATTAGTTCTTCAACCCATTTTCAATGATCTCTAATGATTTTTGAATTCCTACGATTAAGGCTATTGAGAGGATGAGCCAATGAATGAGAGATGTATATATCTCTCCTATTATTTATTCTATGCAAGACCTAGGAAAGTATACCTCAATTAATACTATATTTTATATGAATAATAGGATTATTATAGTAGACAATAAATAATTTGTTTAAGGATCTAAAAAATGATTTCATGTTAAGGCTCTAATATTTCTACTATATTGTAACATGATTTTTTTGTAGATTACTATATTGGTTTGGTACTTTGGAGTTTTGGTTTTTACTTGAGAGGGTTTTCCCACATATATATGTGTTTTTTCTCTTGTATATATTCTTCTTTTATTCTTATTCATTCTTATTATTAGATATGTTAGTTTATATGTCATTATGTTGCTGAAATTTACTTAGATCCAAAATATACTTTCCACAAGGGTGATCCCACAAAACTGATTTACAATTCCCTTAATGAAGGAAAATTGCAAAAATGCTCTGAAGAAAAAAAAATGGTTTTTTAGGGGTTCACTCAAACCCCCTCTTCTAGTGAACGCCTTTGTGATGTCTTCCCCTTTTTGGCTCATTTTTTTTAATGAAAACAAAGGAAAATTGAAAGACAAGAAGGTTTGAGTGAACCCCCTTTGAGCAAACCCCCCTTCGCTTGAAGGGGTCTAGGGGGTTTTCTCAAAGGGGGGTTCACTCAAACCCCCCTTTTTTTCCCTTCTCCCACTCCTTTCTCATTTTACTACAAAATTTTGCATTTCCAGGCTTAGGTTGAGGATGAAAATGAAGGAAACTTCATAGACCCAACTAGATGATGACAATCCTCAGAATGATCTATCCATCAAATATAATTTAATATATTTTGGTTTTATTATGTATTTTTTTTAGTTTAATTAAACATAGGGTTTCATTGAAAATCAAGCTCTTTGTTCTACACATGTGGAAAAATGGTAGATTATAAAAAAAAACTTCTGAAAAATATTTATGCACTAGATATTGATGTCCTTGATCCAACAATTTAGTTTTTGAATCTTGATACATACCAAAAAAGTCATGTGTTAGCAAGTAACCCTATGTCTAAATTGTAACTAGTTTGACTTCAATACTTAATTAAGATTTATTTTTGAATAAAACACTATGAAACCAATTGCATGCACTAGATATCATAGTTATGAATCTAAAATCGAAAAAATTAAAATTTTATCCTTCATAGAATAAAAGTTATGTGTTAGCAATTACATGTCACTCTTTAAAAATGATGTTTACTATTAAAAACTAGATTTTGAAGGAGATAGAAAAAGAAATACAATTTGATTCCATTTTTTTTGAAAAAATATATTTAGAATCTATAGAAAAAATGTCATAAATCACTATTTTGCATCATCTTCAAATTCCTCATGGTTTAGCAGCTATAGGTGCCCGAAAGAGAAGATTTAATTTAAAAAAATTACTTCAATGTATAGTTTGGGAAAAAAGCATAAACCACTATTGTGGGATGACCCATAGAGGGTTAATGTTAGAAATTATTTGTCTTAATTTTACTTTATGGGAATAGTTGTGTGTAGTTTGGATATTTAATATACCACCATGCTCCCTTTGAGTTGTTTTGATGTCTCGCCTGACTTTCGACTACTCTCGATGTTTTTATTAGAAGCCTTCCTACTAGTCTTTCAGCGCTCTCAACTCACTGCCACCATGTGTCATGTAAGTGCTTATCAAAGGAGATCTTCCCTTCCCTTCTCTTTCAAGCCCCATTCTATCCCCACATGTCAAGAGATTGGGTGAGTTTGGCATGCTTTAGTATAACTCTCTTTCGGGCCCTGACTGCCTGCCATGTAGCCTTCACCCGTGCAAACTTTTGGTAGGCCCCTCAAGTAGTTCTGATAACAAGGATTCTGCCACATGTCTTCTCATCACAAGCTCTCATAAAAGGACAAGGAGGATGAACTATGGGCTGTGAAATGCCGCTACGTGTTCCTTCAATGCAACTACATAAAAGGGAGGAGTGATGTGAATGCCAAGATGGCATACTGTGCTGCATGTTCTAACTACTTTTGCTGAGAGGTGACACTTTTTTACAGAGGGTAGGCCGGGATCACTACCATGATTTGTAGGGAATGCATCTAGCTAGTGAATGACTGGGTTCATGCTCAAGAATTATTTTGTTACAACGATCGAAATGAATCATTCTTGCAAGCATTATGATTCATGATGAGAAATATTTTCTATTACAATCCTCCAATCAGTGGATGCCCTTGGCTATATATACTACTTCTTCTCTCAGTTAGGGATTTAGTTAGTGAGTAAGTGGTTATTTTTTGGTTGCAATTTCAAAATATCTACAAATGAAATTGGAAATACATCAGGCCTTTATTTTGTTAGAGAACTATAAAGACTCACAGACTGTGCCCTTGTACTTTGGCCTTTCTATTTCTTAACTATTGATAACACTATACTATGTTTTTTCTGAATAGTTTATTTGCAACTTCATTAATTTGAATAGGATGCTGATTTAGAACCATGTCTTCGATTCTTTTTGTTTAGTAAATCTCTATGCAAGTTATTTTATGTCATGAAATGAAGTACCCAGGTCTTTCTCTTTGATGGTGTTTATTTTGGGATATAATAGATTGCTTAACCGGCCCTTAGACTGCATCTACAAGATAGGTCTATCACGCCTTACATCTAAATCTTGGTGCATCACCCTAGTTAGATATTTTATTTTATATTTGCTTCATTTTCCCATTCAAAACTCCAATTATAGATGAGCCAACTTCTTTAAAATCTGGAGGTTACTCAGTTTAGCACAATAAGTCCCCCCTTTAACTGAGTTTCCTACAAAGGGCTATTCCCTTGCCAATTTTTGGCATCAACAATTTTTTCCTTTTTCCTAGCATGCCCGATGGGACAATGAAATTTTCTTAAGCCTTAAGCAAGTATATTATTAGCGATCGACCTGTCACAAGATCCCAAACAGTAAACAACCGTGGTTTTTTGGTACTTTCGTTAGGGTCAGTGCCAACTAGAACTCGTCACATAAATGTCTCAAACCACCCACCACCCATGTTGCCTCTTTCCAACCAAAAATGTGGCATGGGATGTTGAAATTCCTCTTAGAACACTTGTAGCAACTACCATTTGGGTCCCCATCTCAATCTCTACTCTCAAATATATTCAGTTGGGTCCCCATCTCGATCTCTAATCATCAATCAAGTTCAGAATATCAATACCGAAAAGGATGTCCGTATGGGATCCTCTGGAGAAAAGGTCTGGGACCTAATTGAGAGCTTTGGAACTTTCAATATTCAAGTTGTTCCCCAAGAACAAAATGATGATGTAAAAAGCTTGGCTGAAATCGATTCCCAATCCAAACTAGCACCTAACCCAATATACAACCAACACTCCAACTCGCAAATCCAAATGGTGGGAAAAGCTCGCAAGTATTTGACAACAATGAATACATCGCCTTGATCAGATCGTAGTCGGGAGAAGTTACCAACCAACTCCAAGAAACTGTCACCAAAAAAGATGGTAGATGAGACATACAATGATGACTCCATAAGCTACCAAAGAATTTGGTCACTCTTGAAAGTTCCCATTTTGGCAATACTAGAAATAATAAGAGAAATATTGTAGTAAAAGAAAGGCGATTATACAGATTGTCAAATCAAAGATGCAAATAATCTTAAAATCAGAAGGAGCATCCTACATCAAGGTAAAAAATGGTTCATGCATATTTCAAAAGAAAATGAGTAGGTATTGGCTTGGTCATATGATAAACTCAGAGGATATGATCCCGACATCATCCAGTCTATGATTAAACCCGAAAGAGAGATTGAATCGACATGCCAAACACAAAGACTAGTGAGTCTCAATATTGAAGCACCAATGAACCTAAAAAGGTTGGTGAAGCTAGTCCTGACTCAAGTTGTCTTCTTGACCGAGCCTAGCATTTGGGTTTTTCCATCTCATCTCGGTCCGAAAGAAGAACAAAGATATTCACCTATGCATCAATTTCTGCAAACTAAACCAAATGCCAGCAGGAAATCATCACCCACCACCCTCTATGGAATCAATCTTACATCATGTAGCATGTGTGAGTGTGTTTTCTCTATTGGATGGCTGTTTAGACTAGAGGCTGGATGGTAAAGGTCTGGTGGGTAAAAGCAAGAAGTTGGGTTGATGAAGTGGGGAAGTTGCAACCCAAAAAATGCCCAAATTTGGTAATATGGTTGGTGGACTTTTTTTCTGAATCAATCTATAAAAATAAAACCCATTAGAGAACACGATGTCTAGTTTCCAAATATATAATTTTTATTAAGATTGGATCATATTTGTTATTTTTAATTAATTTCTAAGAAAACTAGCCCATAAACTTGAAATATCAGGTTTTTTTGTTTTTTAATAACTTCTTTTTGGTTAATTCTCTTGTAAAAAAATGTATATGGTATCAATATTTAGACAATTCTGTACACACTGAAAAAAAAATATTAAAAAAATATTTATTTTAAGTCCAATTATGTTGTCCGCACACGTTGATTTTTAAAAACAACAATTAAGGCCAATAAAAATTCAATTACAAAAAAAATTCCTCATGAATCTTCATGTTGTTAGCTCTCTTTCTCAAAAAGGAATTATAAAAATACTTTTATTTGGGTCAAAAAGTGGTGTATGTACACGTGGATGGTAAGGTAAAAAACAAGGAGTTTTAAAAGGTGATTTTTATACATCTCTATCAAAATTTAATTTCTATCATCTGGGTATTTGAATAAATTACATATTTGAAAACTAGATTCAAAATTATAAATTTCATAGTATTGACTTTTTTTAATATTCATTGTGTAAGTGTCTCAAATTTTTAGTCCAAATGTGAGAAATTCTAAAAAACAGAAAAAAGACCCACTTTTTGAGCTTTTTGTGGACCCAACTTCTTGCATCAGCCATGGTGATAAAAATTAATCAATAGAAAGCAAAAACTGACTGACACGAAAAATCTGACTGTAAGATGGGAAAAATAAAATAGCATAGACTAAGTGACATCAAACACAAATCTAAACTAAAATCACAATCTAAATAAGAGAATAAAATGAAAGCATAAGTAAAATGAAAACAACAAATAATAATATTCCCCATGCTTGATCTTGAATCACTTCTCTTTCTCTCCTATTTCTCCTTATGCAAATTTGCCCTCAGATTTTGAAGTAGACTTGTGCAAGCACCTGCAAATTGTAAGTAGAAAGTTGGAGACAAAATGGTTGTTCAATCAAAAATGGAGGAGGAAGGTTGCTTTATAGACAACCATTCGAACGGATGGATGAGATTGATATTCTAGAAAGATTCTAAGATCAATGGATGAGGATTCATGAGAGGGAGGTTATAAAATGGATGGCCAAGATCAAGTTTCTAGAAAGATGACAAGATCTACGGTTGAAAATTGATGCAACTAGAACATGCCATGCATGGAAAAGATATGATGCCGATGGCTATGAAAGACATGTAGGACATGTATAGTATGACATGAAATAATGATAGGGGATCTTTGACCAAAATGGAGGGATAAATAATTTATTTGAAAAAGGAGGAGAAGGACAAGTGGCAAATGAAGAATTTATTTGGAGGAAATGAAAAAGGGCATTTAATTAAATTCATAAATTTATTTCAAGGAGGAGATAGAAATTAAATATGGATAATTGATTTGGATTAAGTATTTAAAAGATAAGAATGACACATAATCAAATAATTTCATCAATTATTTAATTATAGAATAATAAAAGGTTAAATAATTATTATTATCTGACTATAGACAGGTGATGAAATATAAATAATTAAATAAATAATGATTTATTTAATTATTGAAGAAAGGGGGTATTAGTCACACAATTAATTTATTTTAATTGATCAGGATAGAATAGAGATTAGAAAGTGAATTAATTAAATAATTAAATAATTATTTAATTAATAAAGGAATATGATCAGGAATAATTAAATAGTTAAAATTATTTAATTATTAGAGGATGAGGACTAAGGAAAAATATTGCTTCTAAACTTAGGACATTTTTCAGTATCTACATTTTTCCCCTCTTTGACATGATGTAGTTCATCACATTGTGTCAAAGAAATTTAAATTTTGAAATATGCCCCAGTGTAAAGAGAAAGGGGAAGGATGACTAGGAGGGTTGTGATATGCCCCCTCAAGACGATAGGTGGGTTCAAAGAACACAAATGTTCTCTTGAAATGGAAGATAAGACTAGAGGATGAAGGATAGAATAAATGTTAGCATGAAGGATATGGATGTTAGCATGAAAAAGACAAGGGAGATGGGATGTTAGTGTTAAAAGGGGTAAGAAGATAGTCAAGAAATGATAAGGGAACCAACTTTCATGCTTAATTTTTTATATTTATCATCATTGAGCATCAACAATATCACAAATAGACAACAAAAACCATGGTATGACATAAACAAAAGTGTGCAAGGTGACCATTTGTGAGAGACAAACAATCAAAATGACAAGGAATGCTCCAACTCATACTAAGGACCCAATTGTCCTAGTATTTTTGCCAAGACAAATCACATGCAACAAACAAAGAAAAGAGGCCATGATCCATCATCATCCCTCTAAATCCATTGATAGGAAATCCTCGAGGAGACTAGTAACATTACCCAAAACCAATCGAAAAGATAAGAAAATCTAGACTAACAAAGTGTTTTCCAAGATAGTGTTTTCTAGTGATAATGATGATTGTTTGATTGGTTGATTAGGTTGACCAAGATTATTGAGTTGATTGATAGGTTGATAAGGATTGATAAAGTGATTTGATTGACCATGCCTAGCCTCAGGAAGGACACATCATGATGAAGGAAAGATTGATTGACCGAGTTGATAAGATTGATTGGTGTGACAAAGTTGATTGACAAAGATGACAAATTGATTCAATCAATAGATTGACAAAGATTGATTAACAAAAGATGACAAATTGATTTGATCAATAGGTTGACAAAGATTGATGATTTTTTTGATGAAGATTGATGAATATGATCAAGTGATGTGATGATACCCAACCATAGGGACACATCGTATTTGAGAGAGAGGACACATCTGATAAAGTTGACCAAATGATAAGTGTTGATGAGGTACCTATCTGCAAGAAAGACATATCCTACATAAGGTAAATGACTGAATTGAAAAAATCTAATCTCAGGAAGGAAAAATACTGATAAGAGACAACAGATAATACTAAATGAGACAAGCGACATAATGCCCCATTCTAGTTGAATGACTAGGTTGATGGATGATAAAATAATTGATTGATGGAGGATTTCATTCATTTGTTCTTTTGTGATTGAAAGATGATTGCTTCTAGACTAAGGAAATGACCCGACTCGATGAACCTTAAAGGACTTGACCTAGGGGTCCTCGGGGGCTCATTGAAAAATGGTCTTTCCTATGTAGCAGTGCACAGAGACCTCATAGTTCAACACGACTTGACTTTGTCTTATTCGACAAAATACTGAGTCATAATTTTATTTGGACAACCTAAAGGGACTGACCTAATGTCTCGGGGGCTCATTTAAAATGAGCCTTGCCTACATAGCAAACATTGAGAGGAAATGTAGTTCGACCACTCTAACAAAACTGATTCAGACTCAGACTTAGATTCAGACTCTATTTTTTGGGAGTTTTGAATTTTTCTGATGTATTTGGATTTTGAGGATTTTATGATTTTTTTGGATTTTGAAATGTTTTGATTTTCTTTTGGATTTTGAAATGTTTTTATTTTTTTGGATTTTGAAATGTTTTGATTTTTTTATTATTTTGAAATGTTTTGATTTTTTTGGATTTTGAAATTTTTTAATTTTAATTTTATTTTGAAATGTTTTGATATTTTTTCAGGACATTTTATGACTTTTATGGATTTTGAAGATTTTAAAGGGCTGATACCATGTATTATTACCCATGAAGATGTAAGTCAAGGAATTTCCCATAGTCAGGTATAGGAACAACTTATTATGTGCAAGGGGATCAATGGATGAAAAGGATGATCATGAAAGTGAAGGATGCTAAATGTCGACATTGTCTTTAGGCCATGGAAAGGATGACCCTTTATTATGGATGATAACTATAAGGATCATGAAAAATGCACATGAGAGATACCCATAATCAATCAAGAAGACATGCAAAAGGATCCAAGGACAAACATGATCCTGCCCCTAGTCAAGCTGAAAACCAATTGATAGGAGATGATGACCACAACGTTGTTTGATATGGGAAGGAACCATACCGAAACAACATGAGGATTGGGAAAGAAATATCCCATTGATGATAATGCATCTAAAGGATCAAGGTTTGCAACAAGGTTGGGAACACAGCTAATGAATATTTTGGATGATGCGCTAGAGTGCATAGCAAGATTATATGGATTAGGCTTGTTGCATTTGAAATGACTAACCTTAGGACTAGATGGGACTATGGAGGGAACTTGGATAAGGGAATTAGAATCCTTAAACCAATGACAAGGGAAAACCAAGTCTAGTAGTAGGTATGGAAGGATAATGGATTGATTTTGGAAAATGATAAGAGACATGAGGATTATTGGATGGAAGAATTAGGATATGATTTCCAAGGACTATGTTGCATAGGAATAATTTATTTTCTCTGAGATATGGGTTTGGATAAATTCTATGAAGGCAATGACATGATATTTCATGGGTAGTGTATGACCAAAAGATAGACATGTCAAGAATTTTTCCAAAGCATGATTTATGTTTGTACCCCATTTCTTTATCAAGATCAAGGTAGTGGAAGGATGGATGGAAATAATAGGGCTTAGATGGATAGGTGGAAGTGTCATAAGAAATTTCATGTGAATGGTATGGGAGATGAGACAACTTTCTCCCAAGTGCAATGGTCCACATAGATAAATGTTCTTACACATGACATCTATTTTTCAAGTTTTCATCAAGGTACTTATCCAAAGCGCCATAAAAATGGTTTTCACTATTGGATGAAATTTTTCTCTTTACTATTTTTTTCCTTATTTTTCTTTTTTTTTCTTTTTTCTTTTTGATGATGTCACAAAAGACACTTGTTTGCCAAGTTTTCATCAAGGTGACAGTTTTTTTAATTTTTTTATATCAACTTGATGTTCTATACGATTGCTGATTATTCTGAATCCTTTAATGGTTTTGATGTAGATACTGGTGTCATGATGTGCCAATAGTGACCTTTATGGAGTAGTTGTCTTCTCAAGATCATAACACTTGCATATAACTAATCGACGTCATTGTGATCATTGTTGATACTAGAGTTGGCCTTATCAAAATACACACATCACAATAAAGTGCCATGGGAGTCCTTATGATAAAGAGTTACTGCAAAGATGCGATGGATTTGTGATGTGGGATTTTTAGACTTTAGGTGAGATGTAGGATTATGATGGATGATGGTAGGAATGGATGGAATATTTGGTGTTTGGATGTAGCAGTTTTTATTTTACAAACTTGGGATGGTGGATGATGGAGTTTGGAGTTTTGATTGGCATAGCATTTGGAACTAACACTTTTATATGTCTTGCTTGATGACCATTTTGAAGGAGGTGGAAATTTCTTATATGTGGGAGTCCTCTTTTCTTGTGGCTCCATATTTTGATTGACTTTTGGATTTGGAATATTTTCTTTGCTTGATCCATTTTTCTTTGGGATCCATTTTAACTTTATTTGTCCACTTGGATTTTTGTTTGATTCAATGGCCTTTGAAATTTGCTTTTGAACTTTGGATTTGTAATAATTTTCTTTTTGTTGGTTCCAAATGGAAGATTTATTCTTGTTAGAATGATGGTTTATGGTATGGATGGGAGGAGTGTTGGCAAGAACCTTATGACAAGGAATACTCATGGCCCCGATTTTGATGTTTGTATAATATAAAGTTACCCCCAATATAGAGGAGGTGCCACTAACATCATTTGATTCTTTGATTGAAGAATAACTAATACCTTGACGTCTAGGATTTTCATAAACTTGTATTGGTTCTATAATGCCTTGCTCATGTAGGCCTAGTCCTCTTCCTTGATACTGCATGATTTGATAGATTATGTTTGTGATGGGCTATTTGTTGTTTTGAAAGCAAGATGTGAACCCATAATTCTGTATGTGGAAGTTGATGCTTGGAATCTCCTCATCTACAAGAAAGCTTGCTTTGACAAAGGTGGATGATCCTAATTGATAGGATGTTTTGGATTTAAAATTTGTCATGATTGTTTATTCTTGAACATTTGGGATGTTGATTTGATTTATGGCATATTTTGTATCTTCTTATTTGACTTGATCCATAGTAGCTTCTTTGTGTTATCCTTTGACTTGATCAATAGTAACTACTTTGTGCTCTTCTTTGATGTTATTCATATCATTCATTTGATTATCTATGTGTCCAAAGGAGGCAAATGTCTCATTTTGGGAAATGGAGATGTTTGGAGTTTGGAAAAGATCATATTCAAATGTTTGGTCATGAAATTCATAAAATTCGATGAGAGGATCATTTCGGACTTCATGTTCAAGGGTAGGATCTTGGTCAAAAATAGGTGTGTTTTGGTTGACATGATTCAGAAAAAAATCTTGATCAAGGATATGTGTATTTTGGATGCTATGATTAGATAGAAGGATCTCTTGAATGCACTACTTTGATCTTAACATGAAGGTGAAGCTATGATATCATGCTTTGGACTTTCTTTTTGACATGTATCCTTAAGTTTAGGCAACAAAATTTGATTTTGGACAAGGATATGATTTTCTTTGATAGACCCAGGATTTTGACATGGCAATAATGGAGCTTCAATAGGAAGATATTTTTTGGTATTGGTGGTGAATGGAGGACATGATGGTGAAAAATTGTTGGATGGTGTAGGATCAACAAGATGAATGGATTTCCTAAGTTTTTTTTCATTTAGGAGTCGAACAAGTTCCTTTGCTAGTAGTCCTTGGAGAGCATTAATTAATGTGATTTTATTGGATGGTATTGTAGTTTGGGATGAGTGGATGGAAATGGGTTAGTGGATGATGGATTAGGATAAAATGTGGATGATTGGAATGGACTAGTGGATGATGTATTATGATAGGATGTGGGGGATTGGAATGGACTAGTGGAAGGTTGGTTTTCCTTGTCAAAGTTAGGATAGGGATGAATACTGGACATTTTTCTGGGATTAATTATATGGATTGTATCAAGTGACTCATGATAGTGAGGGTAGATGGATGAAGGACTGAAGCTTATGAACTATTGGTAAGAAAGGTATGTGAGTGGTTGGTATTAATAATTGAGGATTGATTGGTATTTAGCTTGACTATGAAGAAGATCAATGTAAAGTGAAGACATGGTCATGAATTTGGATTAGGATGGATAAGGAAAACTTAGTGAGGACCATACAAAATTTGTGGCCTTTGGATGCTAATACAAAATGGATATGAAACTATGCTATTTTTTGTGATTTTCAAGGATATAAGGATGCAAAGTGCCATTGTACCCAGGACTAAGATTAAGGAATGGTCGAATGATAATGACGCTATGACTAAAAGATATGATATGAAAGGATGATGATGACCAAAGGATTATGTTTTTGGGATTTTGGGGATAATATAGGGATGTGGAGTGATAATGCAAGGATAATAATGACCTTATGACCAAATGATATGACATGCAAATGAAGCTAAATTCCAAATAATGCAAGATGGTATGGGAATAAGATATTTTTTTTTGTGAATTTGGGATATAAGGATGCAAAGTGCAATCTAGGCAATATGAAAGTAATGTGAAGGAATTTTAAATTAAGGGTGGAAATCGAGTTAATATGAACCCAAGGAAAAAAATTCCAAATTTCATTGACCATAAGAGAACAACCAAGACTAAGACACAAGACCAAGATCAAACTTGACAAAGTGACAAATGATAACACAATGACAATAGTCAATGACAAATAGAATGTGTAACCCAAAATATCCAAAAGCTCAAAGGTCTCCCTATGTTCAAAATTTGAAGGCCTAAATGCAACCTAAGGGTGAAATTCCAAATTGTGTAATGCAAGGAATGAAGGGATGCAACCTATAATGCAATGTTTTCCTAATGGGGATAATTAGAATTGGCTAGAAAAACTTGTAAGTCTCTAGTTTGGAAATCAAGATCATATTCAAGATGAGTTGGAAAATGATTTTTGAAACTTTGGTGACCAGTATTTTGTGGTTTTGTTTCAAGAAGTTGTGGTTCACAAAGAGTTATTTTGCAAATTTGATGTTTTGGACTGGTTTTGAGTGGATTTTTGACTGATTTTGATGAAATTTGTCTTGCCAAACACAACAGACAGTATCAAGTACTTTGTTTGAGGACTAGTTTGATTTAAAAACATTTGATTTTTAAAGAATTCAAGAACAATCCTAAGGTTGGTAAGGACTATATTCAATAGATCTCACATAGATTTTAATCCAACTGCACTTATTCTTGGTGGGTGACTTAGAAGGTTGGCCACACAAACTCCCTCTTACATTGCACTCACTTCTCGGGTCAACAAGATTTTTGCCCTCATAAATCTCCCATGAAAGGCTCTTCACCTCTACTAAGAAATGCAAGAATGTGGGTACCTTGGCAACAAACATTGCTGCACCAACCAATAGGAAAGGTTTTTGGAAACTACAAACAAGAGGTGTCTAGTAAGGGCATCCGGTTCAAGGGGTACTATGATAAAATCCCTCAGGAGGTCTCCCTACCCTTAGAACAAGGGATTACATATCATAAAGATATTTGGGGGAGAGCTATCATGTACCACATCCCATTGATTGGAAAATTTCCTTGCAATTGCAAATTTCTATAGCGGTTTGGAAGGACTTGGATGTAGCCCGTTACCACTTAGGGTTGTCCTTTGGGGTGTGTAATTTTTCCCACCAAGGCAGGCCCTTCTAGTGGGTGAACACATAAACGGATGGGTCCAACTTTCTGATCATTGAGTTTACACACCGTGAAAGCATAATACCTGCCACCCTTAAATGCTAAGACATGGTGTTCATTTACCCCCTAATTTAATCTATGTGAGAAAGACAATCGTTCATTTTAGAGCACCAAATGAAGTGTTATCTAATCTAAAAGAAAATAAAGTGGTTTCAAACTATAATCCTTGGACATTTGAACCTACAAAGCCACTTGTTAGTAGTTTCACAAAATGATCTTGAACCAATGAGAAAGCTACAAAAACTAAGTTAGTAGAAGAGATTTAAAACCATACTAAAACTCAAAAGTCAACAGCTAATTAAACTAGAAAATGAAGAGACTAAACTAAACTAAGAAAAAAAATTAAAGAAAATTAAAAACTAAGAGCTCAATTTTATTGTTGCTTCAAAAGAAGCAATTTTGTTGGGAGCCCCACTCCAAAGCCACACGTTGCAAACAAAAAATTAGTAAACCAAAAAACAACTTGCATAAAAACAACAAACTAAAAGAGTGATAACTTAAAAACAATTTTAGACTATAAAAATTACGGAAAAGTAAGACATAGACCTTCAAAATCTAGAAAAAGTTTAGGAAAATAAACAAAAGAAAATTTGGATCTTAACAACTAAATCTTGAAAAGCTGTGAGCACTAAAACAGTCATAACTTTCTCAAAACATATCAAAATTTTAAACCATTTCAAGTTTTGAAAAAGTTGAAAATGAGGGCTACAAAACCCAGATCATAGTTTTTATGATTTCATGTACCTATTTTCTTGTACTCAAAATAATATGATGGGATTTTATACAACTTGTTGGTTGTAACCATGCAAAATAGAAAAAAAAGAAGAAAACAAATAATTTTTTCTGAAAAATTGTAAGATTCGCTTCAGGTTCACCAATATAAGATGGGAAAAATCAAATAGCATAGATAAAGTGACAGCCAACACAAATCTAAGCTAAAATCCCAATCTAAACAAGAGAATAGAAACAATGAATGAGTAAAATCAAAGCATCAAACTAAAATACTCCCCATGCTCGAAGTTGCTTCACTTCCCTTGTCTCTCCTATTTCTTCTTATGCCAATATTTCTCTCAGATTTGTTGTTGAAGTTGTGCAAATACCTACAAATAGTAAGAAAGAAAGTTTGGGACAAAATGGTTGTTCAATAAAAAATGGAGGAGAAAGGTTAATTTTATAGACAACCATTCGAATGGATGAATGAGATTGATCTTCTAGAAAGATTCTAAGATCAATGGATGAGGATTCATGCGAGGTAGGTTATGAAATGGATGGCCAAGATCGAATTTCTAGAAAGATACCAAGATCTACGATTGAAAATTGATGCAACCAGAATATGCCATGCATGGAAAAGATATGACGCCGATGGCTATGATGCCCAACGGCTATGACAGACATGCAAGACATACAAAATATGACATGAAATAATGATAGAGGATCTTTGATGAAAATGGAGGGATAAATAATTTAGTTTAAATTATTTAATCAAAAAAGAAGGAGAAGGACAAGTGGAAAATGAAAATTTTATTTTAAATTATTTATTTGGAGGAAGTGGAAAAGGAGAATAAATTTAATTAAAGGAGGAGATAGAAATTAAATATGGATAATTGATTTGGATCAATTATTTAAAAGAGAAGAGTGATACATAATCAAATAATTTCATCAATTATTTAATTATAGAAGAATAAAAGGTTAAATAATAATTATTATCTGACTATAGACAGATGATGAAATATAAATAATTAAAAAAATAATGATTTATTTAATTATTGAAGAAAGGGGGTATTAGTCACACAATTAATTTATTTTAATTGATTAGGATAGAATAGAGATTAAAAAGGTGAATTAACTAAATAATTAAATAATTATTTAATTAATGAAAGAATATGATTAGGAATAATTAAATAATTAAAATTATTTAATTATTAGAGGATGATGACTAAGGAAAAATGTTGCTCGCAGACTTAGGGCATTTTTTAGTGTCTACACTGACAGCTTTAAGAAGAGTATGTTCATGATGATTTAGTACAAGTGATACAAGGCACTCAGATCAGAGAGCATAGAAAGAAAAGTGATAGGGGTTGCCATTATGGGAGTTCACCTTAAAAATTCTATATAGCTCAATTAAATGGTTATACCATTTAAATATGTAATTACTATGATTATTTTTCCTCTTTGTTATTTTGTTTGTTTGACCAATCTTCCTAATCTGTGATGCAACAAAGACTCACATTGTGATACAGAAAATAATACAAATTCCTAAAGGGAAAAAGATTATGCAACAAGGTAGAGATGTTAAACATAAGCTACATCTTCATTATATTTATATAGTTCAATAAGTACAATAGAAAAATAGCTTAGAGGCAACACTTTTAAAGGAGTATATACTTATATATTTCTATCTATGAAGCCTTTTCTAGGCTATATACAAAAAAACTAACAAAGTTTCAGTCTTAAAGCAGAAAAAGGGAATTTTTAGTCTTGGTTAGAAACAACAACAACAACATCATCCGACACCACCTCATCCCTGGCTACACCAACAAAACCATATAGAGAAGTGACGATAGGTGGTGGAGGGAATACCATGTTCCCAAAGTCAATGTACCAATCAATATCATAGAACAATACCATGTTGTACATCTAGAACAGAAAGTAGTAGGCATGATCAACCTTTTGGCAATGGGCTTCTCACGATTGAAGTCAAAAACCGATCAGAAATGACAACCATGGGACAACCGCGTCTTCTTCGATGAAATTGTGAAGGTTGCTCATAGTTGAGATTCCTCCACCAAAGGCAATGTTTTCTACCACCTCTCTGAGGCTGTTCAGATACTTCTTTGGAAATATTTCTATCACCAGACGAATGACAAGTGGCTTGGGAATTTGAATGTCTAGCATCGATGCCATGAAATGAGAGCACACATCAGTGTTAACTCTAAACTTATCCTCGTACTCAATATATTCACATCCCATAACCCATTTTATGGCAATGCCATTTGAGGTTTATGGGTGGTTAGCCTAATTGAGGTATCCATGGCATCAGAATCTATATGACTACTAGGAAATGACCCTATCCAAAGAGCCTAAACCCAAACTCTACACAAATACTAAGTAGGCTGCAATTACAAAAGGCTAAACCAATCACATAATGTTGATTCCGCTAAAAGTTGCTAAGTATTGTTTTGCTACTGACTAAATGCCTATTTATAGAAGTGGCAAGGATAAGTGTGGTAATTTACACACCATAAGCATCAGGTTAACAAGGTACCACCTCGAATACTGCACCAAGGCTCACTCAAAACTCTTATCAAGTTGTGTCTAAAGGTACGAGTTGCTGCGTACAAAATCAAGGCAAGCTAATTAATTAGCACAAGCTACTGACATCATTTGATGGTAACCTTTTCGGCTAGATGATGAGTTGTTGTCTTGATAGGTGTTCCTCAGACCCCAAGAAAATATGAAAATCAATGAGATGCTTATCACATACTTTGGCGTAATCATTCCATCCAGGATATTAATTACCATGACATATGATGCCTAGCCTTCTTTCATATCACCAACAATTTCCAAGGAAAATTGTGCTAAAGGTTGTAAGTACCTGGGGTCATTATGAATCCTTGTCATTTCAAAATGACAAGTAGTTTGGTTCACACAAATTGAAAGGTTGGAAATACGTGCCAAATTTAATGCAGAAAAACTAACCACCACCTACCACTCAAAGGAGGATAGAGAAGCTAAGTATTGCATGAGTTTGTTTTTAAAAAAAGAAGGCTTTTTGAATACAAGAATAGTGCAAAGTTGCTAAGAGACGAGTAGCAAGTTTTTAGAAGTTTAGAAGAAAAGTGGAATCCACTACCCTTGAAGTAACCCAAAACCCACAAATGAATGAGCCAAGTGAAGCATCTCAAAGCATGGCCAATGCGATACTCACAACACCTATGGTCAATATTTTCGAGGAGGAGAAATCCTATGCTATGCCTGGGATCTCAGATAAGCCGGAGTGGTTTCGTACGTGGGAAACTGAGAAGGGTCAACTTAGAGATGCTAATTTGGTAAAGGAAGAGTGGGATAACATATATGACCCCATCCTCAAGACTAACCCTAAGGCCCTAAGGGAAGCTTCTTTCGCTAGGATGAAGAACTCCAAAAATCAACTACCATTCAAGCAATGGCACTGGAGACTCCCCCCAATATATGGTCACTTATGTGTACCACTACCCAAAAATAATTCATGAAAGTATTCAACACTTCAATTTGGTGATTGGCGCCATTGAAGGAAGGAGGTTTAGAGTCATGCTAACCAAGGAGGCTCTTAGGCACATGTTGTGTGTTCCTAAGATGGACATGAGAGAAAGACCAATGGAGCCCTTCAACCAAAAAAAGGGTTTCAAATTTTGGAAGGGTAGGAGGAATGCCCTTGAATTTTATAATGTAGAGACCGGAAGGCCCCAAAATTGCTAACAATTGTTAAGAAATCTGAACCGACGTGTTGATTTCACCCAGACAGATATGTAGGATGCCTTCGCAATGATGGCTTTTGTGTTCGGCTTGCACAATGACATGATCATGTCTAAAGCTCAGTTGAACCTGGGTTTCTAACTCAGGAGGTAGAAAGAGCCTTTCTAGTATGATTTCATTGAAATGATTATCGAAGATATGAAGAAACAAACTGGTGAGTTTGAAACTGTGGGTACGTTCAGGTAGCCTTCTTCTTGCCTATATATTTCTACATCAAAATCTTGATTTATTCAAGGAAAAAAAGGAGTTGTCAATATTCGATGAGAAAAAGAATCGGAAGTTGCTTTGGTATGGACTCCCATCCTCTATTCCACCTATGACTATTATGCATTTTCAAAGAAATTCTTGATTCCGGTTTTGCGTGATCTGGGAGAGGATGATGACTACTATCACCTGTTGGGCAATCAGACCAGTCAGATGTGATCCTTGTTCCCAAAGTGTGACTGATTCCTCGGTGAAGAATTCACATGTGTCTGAGTGTGTGGCTTTTGTGAAGAGCCAATATGACTACCTGCATATGTCACTGATTGGGTATTAGCCCTTGAAGTCTTCTGACAAATGGCTATTATGGAATGGACCTTTTTCCTTGATCCAAAGAAGAAGAGGGGATTTTTTGAATGCCCCATGAACTACAAAAAAATGATCATGGTAAAGAAGAAGTTAACCAAGCTACTTGAGGCTAAGATAAAACATGTCAAGTTGGTTTTCATTTGCGATAAATAGGACTACAACCCTAAGGATGATTTGGGGGATACATTTATTAAGGTAAAGCAACCCTCAGCCATACTAGGAAACACAACAAAATCCACTTTAAGATGTTAGCAAAATCTGGGTGGACTTGGTGCTCATGATGATAGATAATCAGTGGTTGTCATGGCTTAGTTTCTATCTAGTCAAGGGCAAGGTGAATGAAAATAGTCACATAAGGACTACCCTCTAAAATGGCTTCGTGAGGCAATAGGGCTAGGAGCCGAAAAAGATTAATGATTTCTAGATATATTGCTAGGAGATCAAGAACACCGTCAACCCTTTCTAACATTGATCGATTTTCAATACTGATAACCAATTTGGTACCATTTGGAACTAGGAACATCCAGATTATGGCACAAGTGATGAGGAGGAGCCCGGCCCTAAGGATGCCCTACCATGCTCCGACAAGGGAAAGAAAAAACAAAAAATGACAATGCAACCTAGCACAACTATTAGGAGTGTGTGAATGAATATCTTGTGATCAAGGTCCTCACAATCTTGACTCATGGCTGTCAGGAAGCCTGAAGCAATAGATTAATCGACGAAAGTGGTGGATTTGGATAACCCTCCACTGAGAAAAAGATAGTGCACTGATACCGCTTCAGGAGGTGTTTCACAGGAGGTTGCATTTAGCCAACCATCAAAGACATGATCGATCATTTAGGTATCTTTCTCTCCCTCTCTTCTTGGCTCATAGTCTCTTGTTTCTTCCTTAGTCCCGATGGCACCCATCGCCCCAAAAGTGAGCCTATATTTCTCTGCCCCCTCTACAATGAGTATGGGAGGTTTCTCCCAATTTTCTCATATTAGACATGGTTTTCACTTCCCCTCAAGCTACCCCATCACTTGTCAGAGCTCCTTCGGCTACCCAATTTGCCTCCTCATCTACATCCATGTCTGCCACCCCATTGGCATTTGAAGTTGTCATCCCTGTTGCATCATCCGATTCAATTCTGACTCAACCTTCACAACCATCAGAGCCTGGTGCATCTCCATTGCCACCACCATTCTCCTCAAGCCCCTCCATGCCTTCGTCACCTAGGATTTGGAGCATTCCTCCCTTCTCTCTACTCATAGTTCTCATTCAAAAGAAGAAAACATATGAGTTCAGCTACCTCTCTTTCCCTTCCGCTATCCCTCCTGATGCACCCTTTGCAGGTGAACGCATTAGATTGTTGACTGAATTATTGTCTCAGAGTGATACAATGAAGCAAGCTCGAGCTATCTGACTCTAGAAGAAAAAAGAAAAGGATGTCAGGATGCGAGCAAAGCCTAGAGTTCAAAAAATTTATAATGAGGCTCAACAATCGTTCCATTTCACAACCTTGCATCCAAATGTTTCCAAACTAGAGAGAAAATGCAACCCAATGACTATGACATCCATACCATCAGACTAGACTTACATGTTGCCCAACCAAAAGATAAATTCGAGCTAATGGAGGAGACAAAATGGGTGGTGACCACTGAATTTCTAAAGTATAGTTGCAAGTTAAAGAAGGTGGAGGACAAGCTCAAGGCTGTTAAGGCAAGGCTAAAATTCATGTTGGACAAGGACAAAGCATAGGAAGTTGAAAAGGTGTGCCTCCCACATAATGTGTAGGCTGAGTGGGTTAGATTGCAAAGAGAGCTCAAGAAATTCCAATCCCCAGAGTCTAATTGGATAGCCGAGCTATGACAAAGGAACAGGGAATTATGCAATAGATTGGCCCATTCGGAGGAGAAAGTTCAATGAAAGAATGCAGAATTACAGAAACTACGTGCTTAGTTGGAGAAAATGGTATGAGTAAAGGAGTTAAACCAAGCAAGCACATAGACTCAATTTGAAGATCTCCAGAGTTTCAGGCTTTCCCTGGAGGAAGAGTCTGCAACCTGAAACTAGGCTGAGGAAATGTGGCTAGCCGCACAAAGAGATCTACAGGAGAAGCTCACCTCTGCTGCAAAAAAAATTGTGTGGATAACTTAGGAGATTGGGACAAAGGATGCATAGATTAATCTCTTGAAGAAGATTGTTTAAACTCCTGCTCCATAGTCAGACTGATGCTTAGTAGCCCAACAACTGTACGCTTCCTACTGGGAGAGGGTCAAGGGTTTATGCTTGACTCTCCAACCCACACTCATATTCATGGAAGAGGCAATAGATTTATGCAGATAGGTTCATGACATGATGCAAAAAATTCTACAATTCATAGGGGAAAAAATTCCCGAAGTGGAGAGGCTGCTAGGAAAACTATACACAGTGCCAAGCGAGGATCTGGAATGAGCGAGGATCAAAAATTGGAGGTTAACCGGTGGGGTCGCAAAGGAATTTATCTTCTACCAAGAGGCCACCCTTCATGCTAAATGATGCTCATTTACATTAGGGAAGACTATGGATAGGGTTCAGGCAAGACTTTCCCAATTAACCCAGATGGGCTTGCCCTCTATTTTTCTTCCTGATGAATTGGTGGCTATTGCGGAGCAGATTGCGACCAAGATTGAGGAGAGGAAGCATGATTTATCAGTTTTCTAGATTTTTAGCTAGCCCCCTACTGCTGAGGACATTGAGGGTGTAACTCATCAGATCACATGACTACTTTTTCAGCTTGAGGATGGGTCCAGAATATCTATGGTGCTGCCCTTTAAAGAGGTGATCAACCTGCACGAGGAACATGAGATCCTGCGTGCCATATAAATGCCTTCCGAGGTTGACTGGCTGCCCTTGCCGGTCACCCCTTCAAAGATTTGACTCCAATGCACAATCAATAAAGCTTTCGTCATGAAACTAGAGAGTTTTGGATTCACTGTTCCACAGGAGAAATGCCCTTGATAGTCACCAAAATGTGTGGATATTTAATATACCCCATGCTCCCTTCGAGTTGTTTTGATGTTTTTCCCTACTTTCGACTGCTCCTGATTTTTACCTTCTCTTTTGAGCCCCATTCTACCCCGACATGTCAAGAGATTGAGTGAGTTTGGCATGCTTTCGTATAACTCTCTTTCGAACCCTGACTGCCAACCATGTAGCCTTCGCCCGTACAAACTTTTGGTGGGCCCCTCTAGTAGTGCCGATAACAAGGATGCTACCACATGTCTTCTCATGGCAAGCTCTCATCAAAGGATGAGGAGGATGAACTATGGCTTGTGAAATGTCGCCACATGTTCCCTCGGCGTAGCTACATAAAATAGAGGAGTGATGCAAATACCAAGCTACCATACTGTGTTGCGTGTTCTAACTACTTTCATTGAGAGGTGAAACTTGTTTGCATAGGGTAGGTCGGGACCACTGCCATCATTTACAAGGAATGCATCTGGCTAGCTAATGACTAGGTTCATGCTTAGGAATCTTTCTGTTATAACAACCAAAATGAATCCTTGCTACAAGCATTATGATTCATGATTAGAAATATTTTCTATTACAATCCTCCAAGCGTTGGATGCCCTTGGCTATATATACTACTTCTTCTCTCAGTTAGGGAGTTAGTTAGTGAGTAAGTGGCTAGTGTTTGGCTGCAAGTTCAAAATATCTACAAAATAATTGGAAAGACATCAAGCCTTTGTTTTGTTAGAGAACTGTAAAGAATCATAGACTATACCCTTGTAATTTGGCCTTTCTATTTCTTAACTATTGATAACACTATACTATGTTGTTTCTAAATAGTTTATTAAAAACTTCAATAATTTGAATAAGATGCTGATTTAGAACCATGTCTTCGATTCTTTCTATTTAGTAAATCTCTGTGCAATTTATTTTATGACATGAAATGAACTACCCAACTCTTTCTCTTTGATGTTTGTTATTTTGAGACATAGCAGATTGGTTAACAGGCCCTTGGATTGCATCTACAAGAGAGGTCTATCGTGCCTTACATATAAATCTTGATGAATCGCCCTAGTCAGATCTTTTATTTTATATTTTCTTCCTTTTCCCATTCAAAACCCTAGTTATAGAAGAGCAAGCTTCTTTAAAATCCAGAGGTTACTTAGTTTAGCACAATAGGTTCCCCCTTTAACTAAGTTTCCCACAAAAGGTTGTTACCTTGCCATTTTTTGGTATCAACATGTAGTTGTGTCAAGCATATTGTTAAGATATTTATATAGTATTAGAGGTGTATACTAGGTTCATTTTTTGCTGATATTGGTACTAGAGCTATGGTGGTTCCATGGTTGTAAATTTTTGCATTGCTATTGCATGTATATGTATGTTGGTACATGTGTTTGCATGTTGATGCATGTGATGGTTTCATGGTGTTTAGGGTTTTAGGTATTTCTTCTTTTGTAATTTCTTATCCTAGAACTCTTGAAGGAATCTATAGGAAGGAACTAACTAATTAATAATTATGAGTTGAAATATGATAATTGATATTATTTTTAGGATAAAACATGCATTTAAAGGATGGATAATGTGGAGCATTATGGAGATAGTCATTTGGTTGCAAGTAATAACATATTGACCTAGAGATTCTATTTGGTACTATGGTGGCTATTTTTGTACCTTATGCATATATGCCCCTCTTGGATCGAGGATCCCCTCTTCTTGTTTTTCCTTTGCCGGGATGGTTCACGTTTGCCTCATTTTTAGTGCCCCCATTTTTGGACCCAGTTGTTCAAATGCCTTCAAAATGTTGAAACCCATGATGCCTAACCAATTGAAAAAATTCTATGAAGTCTTGGGAGTTTGCAAAAAATTTGATGTGGGTTTCCCTCATGTGGAAGCCATGCCTCCTTTCACTGTGCTTGGGAATTTTTTTGCAGGTCTCCATTTGCACATTTCTACTTCCTTGACATCATTCTCTACGATGCCCACCTTTTCACTTTTTGCAACGGACTTCTTGCTTGATGCTTTTTCTTCTCATTTTTCCACATGACCATTATTTCCAGCTTGTACCCTTCAGTTTTTCACACCCATACCCTACACACACATTTCAAAATACTTGCATTAATGGTTCACATTAATGGCAGTTTGGGTTATAAATATGGGCTCCAACCTTTCATTTTCAGCCCAAGTGTTTGAAATTTGAGGAGCGAAGGAGATTGGTGTGTGCAAGAAGATTTGAAGACTGAAGTGACTTCCCCCTCTTTCCACCGCACAACAGTAGGTAGGTTTGATTTTCCCTCCCCCATTTTTTTGTTCTAAAATATGTCAAATGCTTAGGGTTTCATGGAAAATGCATGGGGGAGTATTTAGATGAATAAATTTGTGAAAGGAGTTTTGAGTGGGCATGATAAATAGAGTTCCACAGTGTCCTAGTCAAACCTCAAATGGATTTGTGGCTAAATAAGCTTTGATTATAGTCAGAACACAAAACCCCAGTTCACTCTTAGTCAATCATCCCTAGATTTAAAAAAATGTCAAGGGACCTTGTGGGTTGCCATTCACAGGTGACCGCCCTATAAGCACCATTCAAAATTACATAAGCATGGATGGCCTTCGCATCCCTCATTGCCCTGATGGAGTCTAGGGTGGTCGAAATTGGTGGACTTTTAAAACCATAAGCATTTCAAATTTTGATCTTCGTGGGTTTTCCCATGGGGATTTTCATGGGCGAAAGCCCATTCCACCTAAGTCATGTTTCAAACGATGATTCTCTCACATCTTCCAAACTAGAAAATCTTGCCTATGCATTTTCCACTAGAATTTCGGCCAAAACACTCAAATTGACTAAGTCTTTGAGCCTATGCAGGATATATAGTGTGGGATGCTATTGGCGGGGAGCTATGGAACCATAGCCATTATTAATGATAAATTACATACAAATTTCCCTTTGGAAGCTTCCATGGTATCCATCTCTGCAAGCACCAAATAACTTCAAACAAAAACCTTGAAAACCACTAAGTCCAAAGGCCTTTGTGAGCCCATCCTTGCGGGTTGCCATTGACAAAAGGCCATTTGACCTAAGCTGCTAATAATAGTGAAAACCTAATGGAAATTTTCTCGATGGCTTCCTCCCTTGCATTTCCTACATTCACTTAATGACTGTACATGATGATGTAAGCATCAACTCTAATACTATCACATTGACCCCTTGAATGAAGATGAAAATTCTAATCCAAAACACTGATGTGGGTTTCTCCATGCGGGCCGCCACATGCTAGACGACATCCTACCAAAGTTGTTCCCCAAATGCATAACACTAAATGACAGCCAACTCAATGGATTTCTCCTCAATTTTTCCCACATCACCCTGATCACTTAAATCTCAAAGTAACCCTAAACTTCATTTCTTCATGTGCCAAACGAACTATTTCATGAATTGATCTTAGAGCATTAAATTCTGAAGCCTTTGTCAGTTTTAACATGCAGGTGAACACTTGCAGAATTTTGTGGGTCCAAAGTCATCCCCAAATTGACTAACACTTGACGACATCCATATACCAAGTTTCTACAATTCACAAAGAAACTAAATTTCAAGTGAGGTAGTCGAACATAATTCTTCATCCAATTCCCCACGTGCTAAGTTGACTTAGCCAAAATTTTCCAAGTAGAAAATCATTGCAGAAGTTGAGGGGTAGAACTCCATTTATGTAACGTCATAGCCTAAAGGATGCTATTAGTGGTAGAACTCAAACAAAATTCTAGGTAACTACTCTTGCAGCACATTTTTCCACAAAAGTAAAATGAGGCAAATTTGACTAAGGGAAGTGATCCCAAGTAGTTTAATTATCATTTTGCATGTGACTTAACAAGCTTGCATCGAAGTAACTTAAAGTTTTAGCCTTCTAGGAATGTCCTTATGGAACTCCGTTTCTGGATTGTCATACTCTCTGAGCCATTTCTAACATCCTTAACACTGGTAGCCTCCATAGGATGGAAACCCACAACTCCCAACCCACAAAGTCACAAACCTTTCAAATGAACACAAAATGATGGAACTTAATGAATATAGTGGCTCCTTTGGAGTATTTGGATGCACTTAATGATATTTTAGCATTATTTAACTAGTGTTTCACTCTCTTAATTTATCGATCCATTTACTTTGTGTTCTTTCTGTAGGATTTATGGAACCAGCTGAGAAAACTAACAAAGGAATAAACAGTGAAAAAGCTACCAAGGGAGAAAAGGAAAACACTAAGATGAAGTATGATTTCCATGGGGTTGAGTGTGCCTCAAAGATTGTCTCACAATGGGATAAGGTGATGGATATAGACCTGGGTCACATCAATATAGATGAATTCTAACAACGAGTCTTGGTTAATCCGAAAACCAAAGAGGCTTGGAAAGTAAAGAAAATTTGGATTGCAAAAGTGACAGGTTTCCCTCCAACTCTAATTAGCTTAGAGTTGGTCATCACATGCAATAAATGTTATCATCAACAATCTAAAATAATAGTTACTGTGGATGGATAGGTGCTAGCTTATTTGACTCCTATGTCAATTATACGGACATTTGGGATCCTTGTATTTGATAACATGGAAGAGCCTGAGAAGGAATGTGCTCTAAATGTGTGGAAAGCCAATCCCACCTATTGCGAAAGGACTATAAATTAGGCATGGCTACTCAAAAAAAGAGGTAATGCTAATAACGTGCCTCAAAAGCTATACTAGAGTTACTTCACAAAGGAGATCAACAACCTCATAATGCTTCTAAGCAGAGTAATGGGACTTCCTTCTTCCTCGATATTCGAGGAGTGGATGTGGTACTTCATAGAAGAGATCCTTAGGGGTCAGACCAAATTCCATTAGGCCAAAATAATCAGAAATAATTTTCATGATTAGTTTGTCATAGTAAAGAAAACCAAGGAGTTCTATATGACCCCCTATATTGTATAACTTCTAGCAGTTACTTTCCCCTACAGGGGATAGAATTGTGTTGGTGAACTAGGAATGAAGAAATGGAAAGACCACATTTATAATTGTTACCTACAACTTCAATACAAAAATTACAAGAGAGATTACAAATGAGTCAATGATGCCTTCATAATGCACATTGTTCAAACTCTATCAAAATATTACCACAGAAGAATGTCTCATAATGTGAAGGCATTGGTCAAGAAATTTGGGTACTGGTTTATTTAGTTCCCCAAGTTTACCTACATAAGGGTCGGGGGATTCCTAGAGTTCCCATACTATTTGCCTAGATACCCCAGTGATAGAATGATTTTATTGGAATTAACTCGACACTTGCAAAATATTGATTCTTTTCTACATGATAAACATAGTGTCAAGGTTCTATACCCCATAGTTTTTAGACAAGGAGTATATTTGTGCCCTACTTCCCCATGTGTAGAAAATTCAGAAAAAGAACTTGCAGAATACAACTTGGAGTTGTATACAAAGCAAAGAGGCTTGGACCCCCTAGGAGAACTGAAGAACCCAGTTGGAAGATAGTATGCCCACAAGCCCCATATTGAATACTTCTGGGCGAATTGAAACGACGAACATGAGGTAAGGAGAAGACATTATATGAGAATAAAATCACAATTTGTAAAATCTATTTTGTCCCCAGTCCTTGACCAGGTGGTTGAAGATGATAATGTTATTGATAAGAGATACAATGCTCTTGCGAATGTGTCATTTCTAGTGATTGACTAGACAAAGCAAGAAGTCACAGAGTTAGACACAATCACTAGCCTAGTAGACAAAAGAACCAAGAAATGGTTAGATGGTCAAGTGACTCAATTACAAAAACATGGCATAGAGTTGACATATGGGGAGCTAGAGGATGAAATTTAAAGTGAGACTGATAGCAGCACTGGTGTAGGTTCATCAAGTGAGGCTCCTAAGTATCCACCTATCACCCAACCGAAGAAGAGAAAGGAGGCATTAGAGTGGAAATCCAAGTAGAAAGTGTATACTAGGAAGGAAGTTGAGGGAAAAAGATCACCTAAGAAGACTAAGAGAACAAGAACCTTTGTTCTCGATATGCCCACTATTCAAGAAGAAGAAAACTCACCTCAGGAAGAGGAAGTCGAGCAACCAAAATTAGCTTCGTGCACCAGTTCCATGCTCCTAACTACCACCACTACACCATCCCCTTCCACTTTTCCATCACTACTCGTATCATCCCCACCTACTGTGGAAATCTCCATCCACCTTACCTCTACTTCCTTGACCACTCCTGTGGTCCTGGTGGACTCCTCATCATCCACCTCCTCTCCTCTATCATATTCCTCACTTCCACCTCCATTGCCTACTTTCCCCACCTTGCCACCCTCCATGCCCACCACCTCTATGGCACCTATTTCCTTTCCTAAAAATTTTGTATCTTATTTGCAAAATATGCCAACTCAATTTTTAGAAATCATTTTAACTCCTCAAGCTAAGATTTTTATAGCTCAACTCGCCACTTCACTACCTGTAGTGTAGAAAATTGTACACTCTCGAAAGCAAGGAAGTTTTACTCTTAATTTGGACCTATTTTGGCACCCTTACATTAATTACCCTTTAAAATCATTATTAATAGGCCCCTAATACATTATTTTGGATCTCAAGGCTTATTTAAGCTAAAATCCTAACAAAATCATCTAAAACATCAATTTTTTTGAAAACCCACCCCAGAAATCTAGATTGGGACTCATTCATCACCTTGGGTGAGTGAGTCCCCCTAGGTGGGACCCATTAACCACCTTGGGTGAATGAGTCCCCCTAGGTGGGACCATTTCACCACCTTGGACAAATGAGTCCCATTTGGGGCTTTTTTCAAATTTGAGTAGGAAAATCAGCTTTTTAATTCAAAATTTTGGTTGTTGTCTACCTTTGATATATTAATAATAGTAAATTAAGTGTTAATGCCTATATAAGGAAGCTTCTAAGCCATTAATTTATCTAAGCAATCTAAGCAAGCATTTTCAAGAGCAATTTCAAGATCCAAGCATTCAAAGTCTTCAAGAATTCATTCACAAGAGCATTCGAGTTTTAAAAGCAAGTAAAGTGAAGCCTTGGAGCAAAATTAAAGTGTTTTTGAATGTATTCAAGCTCACTTTCATTCAATATCTATCATTTTCAAGGGTTGATTGTGGTTGTTTATGGTGAATCATGATGGATTCTAGGTTGGGGAGATGCAACTAGCCATCCAGCCAAGCCTAATGAATTGTTTCCTAAGTGATTCCATCCTCCATTATCACTCTACATTCACCCTAAGGAAGATAAAGCATTATTGAAAATTATTTAGGTGATTACAGATCTCTGAAAGTGAGTCATCCATTGTCATATTTCATTCATGCATCTCATTCTTGCACATTACAATAGGGTTGCATTGCATTTCAGATTTCCTAATCTTAGACACACTTAAAGTTACGGTTTAAATTCTTATTTACATGCACATTTCATTATCTCCATCAAGGTTTAATTACCAAACTAGGGGTTTGACTCAGGCAAAGCCACCATAAGAAAATCAAGTCTATAATATGTTTTACAGGTATTTTCTTAGATTTGGATTCAAAAAATAGTTTGGAAGGGAAAGGAAAAGATTGGAGCACATATTTGGACTTTGAAATCTTGAATGAAATCTTGAAAAAGTGAAATGGGACTGATTCTCTTGAAGTGGTGAATGAGTCCCATTGCAGTTGTCTTTACAACTATTTGTAGATTCAAATACCCTTTTCCCCGAAATTGGTTCCTATGTAGAAATCTAGATCTGGGAGTGATTCGCCCAGATTGGAAAATGAGTTCTAGTAGGTCAAAATGTTAGATTCTTCAGTATTTATGATCTCATCCAAGTTTTCTTTAGGTTTCCAAGTGCACACGATTGAGATCTTGCCTCTTTGTTATGATTTTTATGCATTTTATGTTGGATGTTGTGGTTGTGTTGCTGATATGTGGTTGTCATTGATGTCAAAACTATTAGCATTAATGTCTTGAAGGCTGTATATGTCAGGGATATTGAGAAAATTATAATAAATATGTTGGAGGTTGTCTATGAAGATATGAAGTTCAGAATGGTGGAAAGTTTAGTACGTTGGTATTCATATGTTGTGCATAAAAGGGTTTGTCTATGAGACTATCTAGTTTATTTTCCGGAAGTTTCAGAGGTGCTCATCAAGAATTGAGAAAGTTATGAGTTTTTGTGTTCCTACTGTTATTTTGTTATTGTAGCTGACGTTTTTGGAAGAAGAGAATGTAATTATGGTAATTTGAGTTGTTGCATATGCTCCTATGATGTTCTTTGATGTTTCTAGATTGTTCTCTATCCTTGTTGTACGTTTGCATTGATCGGTGTTTCATGATCAAAGATTTTGAATTTGCATGTTCTTGGCTAACATGGTAGTTGTAGCATGTTATGGATCCTCATGGATTAATTTTTTAATACTTGGCACATTCGAGGATGTTGTTTTAAGTCTTAATTATGTTGTGATTGACTTCAATTTGTGTCCATCAAGATTTGTTCATGAATTGGGCCAACAATTTGTATTCATCTATTCTTTATTTTTGTCCAACAAAGTTGTTAATGTAATTTCATGAAGCAAATATATAAGAGATAAATTTTTCCTCATTTGAGAGGTATGCATGTGAAGTGTGCAAGTGCTATGTGTGAATAAAGATCAAATCATTCTAGTGTAGAGAAAATTATGATGGATTTTGAGCGAAGTGTGAGGAACTGTTTTTGTGCCTAACTAGAACTGTCATCAAGCTTTTGAAGAAGCTAATTTCTTAGTTCAATCTCTTTAAATGAGTTTAATCTGAAATTTTTATGTAAGGCATTGAACCTTCCCTTTTGAGCAGTGAGCTCAAGGAAGTGTGCCTGAATGCATGTGCATTCCCATTACACATTTCTCTTATACTTTTAATGAGGTATAACTTGTGGATTAACCTCCATGACGGTTTTTCCCTTAACAAGGTTTTCATGCAAAAATATTGGTGTTATGTGTGTTTTTGATGTGTTGTTTATTCATGCTTTCACTGTTATTTATCAGATCTAAAATTTTTGGGACAATTGATTCACCCTCCCCTCTTAGTTGTCTATCCTTGTTTTTCCAACAATTGGTATCAGAGCAGGTTCCTCTGAATATATTTAATAGCTTGAGGTATTCCAAGATAGCATCATACAAGAAGGATAGTTTTAGATTCAATGGTAGAAATTACTCTCTGTGGGAGTTCAGAATGGAGTGTCATTTGAAGTGCATTGGTGAACCCTTCTAGAAGATTACAAAGAACACATTTAGTATTCCTCAGAATGGTCCCTCTACTCCCGATGAGATCAAAGAAGTTGAAACTAATATCAGGGCTATAGAAACATTACTGAGTGCTCTAACAAATTCATAGATGACAAACGTGATAGGTTTGAAAACAACACATAAGAGCTAGAAGAAGTTGGAAACATTGTATGAAGGAGATGTATAAGTGAAAGTTGCTAAGCTACAAAGTTTGAAAGGTAAGTGGGAAAAAATGAAGATGAGTGAAGATGAAAACATTATTTATTTCATGCAGAAGGTAAATGAACTAGTGATGGGTATTAGATGTGCCAGTGGAACCTTGGGAGAAGATGAGATTGTGGCTAAAGTGCTCAGATTAGTGCTTGCTTCTTACAAAATGAAATATCATGTTATTGAAGAGCTCAAGATAGTAAAAAATATGACAAGAGACATGCTAATTGGTAAGCTCGCTTCCTTTGAGTTGAGTGAATTTGGTGAATCCACTCCTAAAACATAATATGCATTTAAAGCTACTATATCCAGAAAAAGTGAACAAATATATGACCCAGGAGAAAGTTCAAGGAATACATTCAAGTATGAAGATGAGATGAAATAGATTGAGGATGAATAAAGAGATTTAGAAGAGTTTGAAGCATTGATTGTGAAAATAGAAGCCAAAGGACAAGGTAAGTATAAAGGAAAGTTTCCTATTAAATGTTTATGTTGTAGTAAGACAGGTCATTTTGCATCAAGATGTCTTAAAAGAGTTCCCAAGTACAAACCCACCAAGTCTAGATTTCAAAAGAAATCTTATTATACTGAAGGTGTTCTTGATGATGAATCTGATAAAGAAACTAGAAATGAAGATGGATGGGTATTCATTGCTATCAAGAAAAATGGTCCGGTGTCCACTAAATCTGCTAGTAATAACAAAATTGAGAAACCTCTTACAACTAGAATTGAAGAAAAGGATGAGTGGGTGATTGACAGCGGATGCTCTGAAGATATGATTGGTGACAAAATCAAGTTTGTAAGCTTGGAAAAATATAATGGTGGTGTTGTAAGATTTGGAGATAATAATGTTGGTGTGATTTTTGGTAGAGGCACTATTTCTCTTGGTGGTAAATATAATACTGATGATGTTCTCTATGTTCAAGGATTGAAGCATAATCTGTTGAGTGTTGGACAGATGGTCAACAAGGGATACAATATTCAGTTCAAAGATGGAAAATACAAGATTTTGGGAAGTTTTGGAAATATAATTGCTTTAAGTACAAAGACAAGAGGTAATATTTTTCACTTAAGTTGTGCTAGTGAAATTTGTTTAATTTCTCAAGTTGATGTAAGCTGGTTATGGCATATTAGGTCGTGTCATGTGAATTTTGATAATATTGTCAAAGTAAGCTCCACGCAAGCAGTCAAAGATCTTCCTAAGCTAGTGAAGCCTACTAACACCATATGCAAGGAAAGTCTGATGGGAAAGAAAACTAAAATTTCTTTTCAGAGAAACCAACATCATTCTAATGGAGTACTAGAGTTGGTGCATACTGATCTATGTGGTCCCTCTAGAATCAGAAGTCTACAAGGATAAAGGTACTTTATGTTGCTTATTGATGATTACTCTAGGATGGTATGGGCTGATTTCTTGAGAGAAAAACATGAGGCATTAGAGAAGTTCAAAAGTTTCAAATCTATGGCAAAAAATGAGATAGGTTTGAAGATTAAATTATTAAGATTAGACAGAGGTTGTGAGTTCACTTCCCAAGAGTTTAATTCATTATGTGAAGAGAATGGAATCAAAAGATAGTTATCTGCTCCACGAACTGCTCAATAGAATGAAGCTGTTGAGAGAAAGAACATTATAATTCTAGAGGCTACTAGCACTATGATGTCAGAAGGTAATATTCCTCATATCTACTGGAGAGAAGTTATAAGCATTGTTGTGTATACTATTAACTGGGTAAATGTCAATGGTAATTCTGGTAAGACACCTTTTGAGCAATGGTTTGGTCATAAGCCTACTATTAAATATTTAAAAATATTTGGAAGTAGATGTTATATCAAAAGAGATGAAGATATAGGAAAGTTTGATGCTAGAAGTGATGAAGGAATCTTTATGGGTTACTCTACTAAAATCAAGGCCTATCGATGATATAATAGAAGATTGAAGAAAACGATTGAAAGTGCAAATTCCAGAGTTGATGAGGATGCTGATAGATCATCCAGATATTATGGATATGATTCAGATGACCAACATGATAGTACTAATAAAGGAAAGAATGCTCAGACACAAAATCAAGCTCAAATTATTTCAGTGAATCAAGAGAGATTTAGAAGGAGAAGCTAGTGGAAGTGCAAAAGAAAGAACAAAAGAACCAAAAGTTTGATAAAATCCCAAAGTTCCAAGGTATGTAAAGCTAAATCATTTTGAAGATCGGTATATAGGAGACAAAAACAAAGGTGTGTAGACTAGAAGAAGAATTGTAGAAGAGTATTGTCTAATTTCCAAGACTGAGCCTAACAATGTCAATGAAGCATGTAAAGCTGAATATTGGATGGAAGCAATGAAGGAAGAACTATTGCAGATAGAGAAAAATGAAACATGGATTTTTGTTCCTAGACCTTAGGATAATAATTTGATTAGAACCAAATGGGTCTTTCAGAATAAGCTAAATGAACAAGGTGAAGTGATCATGAATAAAGAAAGATAGGTATGTAAAGGGTACTCATAGATGGAAGGTATTGATTTTGAAGAAACCTTTGGCCCTGTTTCTAGAATTGAAGCTGTAAGATTGTTTCTTGCCTATGCTACTTTCAAGGACTACAAATTCTATCAAATGGATGTAAAGTCAACATTTGTAAATGGTGAGTTAGAAGAAGTATATGTTGAGAAACTAGATGGATTTCAACTAATTGATAAATACAATATTGTTTGGCTATTGAAGAAAGCACTGTATGGACTCAAGCAAGCCCCTAGAGCCTGGTATGCTAGACTAGATAAATACTTGTTGAATCTTGGATTCAATAAAGGTACTACCGACAATAATCTGTATATCAATATGGATTAGAATAAAGAGTTGATAATTGAAGTCTTTGTTGATGACATCATTTTTGAAGGTGACGATGACTTATGTATGAAGTTTGCTGATGAAATGAAAAGTCAGTTTGAGATGTCAATGATTGGAGAGCTAAAATTATTCTTCAGATTGAAAATTAATCAGTTAGATGATGGAATCTTTATATCTTAGTCCAAATATGTGAAAGAGTTTCTGAAAAAGTCTAGCATGGAAGACTCAAATATTTTTGGTACACTCATGGTAATCATATGCAAGTTAACACAAAATGACGATTCTCCTAAGGATAATCAAACAAGATACATGTCAATGATTGGTGGATTGCTTTATTTGACTCAAAACAGACAAAACATCATGAATGTTGTATGTATGGTTGCTAGATATCAAGTTGATCCAAAGGAATCTCATGTAACTCAGTAAAGAGAATTTTTAGATACTTGAAAGGGATAGTTGATTTTGGCCTATGGTATCCTAAGGTTGATGATATTAATTTGAATGCCTTTACTAATGCAGATTGGGTAGGAGATGTGGATGATAGGAAAATTACTAGTGGTGGTGCATTCTTCTTGGGGAAGAAGTTGGTGTCTTGGCTAAGTAAAAAGAAAAATTCCATTTCCTTATCTACTGCTGAGGCAAAATATATTGCTGTTGCAAACAACTGTACTCAAGTAAGATGGATAAAGCAGATGTTGAGAGATATTAGAATTGAGTATTGTGAGACTATTGCTATATTTTGTGACAATTCAAGTGCCTTAAAAAATTCCAAGAATCCAGTGTTTCATTCAAAGAAAAAAAATATATCTATCAAATATCACTTTTTGAAAGACAAACTGAGTGATAAAGAAGTCAGACTGGAGTATGTGCCTACTAAGGAACAAATTGTAGACATATTTACTAAGAAATTTCCTAAGGATACTTTTGAGTATCTCAAAGGGAAGTTAGGGGTGATTTCCCCTCCTAATCTGAACTAATATGCAAGTCTTTCCATCAATCCATGTACTTATAGTCATATCTTGTTTCAGATTAATTATATGGTGGCTTCTAATCAGGGGGTGTAGTTAGATGTCTTAGATATGAATTTCAAAGCTTGTGTACCTTTTCCATTGATGTCAAAGGGGGAGAACAGTAATGTGAAAAATGTTTGAGGAAGAAAAGGGGAGAAGAGGAAACTATTGGAGAAGAGTTGGTTGTGTTGATGATATTTTTCCCATCATGTGTTGCCATCAATGCCAAAGGGGGAGATATGTTGGATGCTTTCATTGTGTTGTTGATATGTGGTTTTCATTGATGTCAACACTATTAGCATTAATGTCTTGAAGGCTGTATATGTTGAGGATACTGAGAAAATTATAATAAATATGTTGGAGGCTATCTATGAAGTTGTGAAGTTCATAATGTTGGAAATTTTAGTACGTTGGTATTCATAAGTTGTGCATTAAACAGTTTTTTTATGAGCCTATATAATTTATCCTCCAGAAGTTTTAGAGGTGTGCATCAAGAATTGAGCAAGTTATGATTTTTTGTGTTCCTACAGTTATTCTGTTATTGTAGCTGATGTTTCTAGAAGAAGAGAATGCAATTCTGGTAATTTGAGTTGTTGCATATGCTCCTACGATGTTCGTTGATGTTTCTAGATCATTATCTATCCTTTTTCTACATCCACATTGATTAGTGTGTTTTTGATCAAATATTTTTCCTTTGCATGTTCGGGTTTTCATATTCTTGGCCGACATGGTGGTTGTTGCGTGTTGTGGATCCTCATGGATTAATTATTTAATGCTTGGCATGTTGGAGGATGTTGTTAGTCTTCATTATTTTGTGACCAACTTCAGTGCATTAATATTTTTTAATGAATTGTGCTGATAGTTTATTTTCATCTATTCCTTTTTTTTGGCTGAAAAAGTTGTTAATGTAATTTGATGAAGCGAATATATAAGAGTAATTTTTTTCCTCATTTGAGAGGCATGTATGCAAAGTGTGCAAGTGCTATGTGTGAATAAAGATCAAATCATTCAATTACAGAGTAGAGTATGAAGGAGTTTGAGTGAAGTGTGAAGAAGTATTTCTCTGCCTAATCAGAACTGCCATCAAGCTTTTGAAGAAGCTAATTTCTTTGTTCAATCTCTTTAAATAGATTTAATCTGAAAGTTTTATGTAAGGCAGTGAGCCTTCCCTTTTGATCAATGAGCTTTAGGCAGTGTGCCTGAATGAATGTGCATTCCCATTATTCATTTCTCTTATACTTTTAATAGGGTATAACTTATGGATTAACCTCGACCATGGTTTTTCCACTAACAGGGTTTCCACACAAAAATCTTGGTGGTATGTGTGTTTATGTTGTTTTGTTGATTCATGCTTTCACTACTATTTATTAGATTTGAGATTAAAGGTTGATAAGGTTAATAAGTTTTAAATTTTGTGACAATTGAGTCACCCCCTGTCTTAGTTGTCTATCCTTGTTTTGCGAACATTTTAAGCCATTTAGTTAGAGTTTACATTGAATTAGGGTTAATATTTTCATCTTGCATTTTAATTTGTTTTTCAAGTCTTAACTTGGTGGTGAACCCCTCATTAGTTTACATTCAACCTCTAGGACAACCCTATTTCAAGATATCTTTCTCTATTGCATTGAGATCTATAGGGTTTGTTCTTGAATGAAAGAGAGTGAAGATTGTCATTCTAGGTCCTAAACCCTACAAAAGAACACAATTTTCTTCCTTTCACTACATGTCCCTCTACCTCCTACAGAGGAACACAAGATGGATGCCACTATGTAAATATGTGAAGAAATGGAGAGGCAAAGAGAGGAGCAACTCAAAGAAACAATTGGTATCACTAAGGAGCTCGAAGAATCACACCGTGATGATTATCATGAGAATGTTTACAATGATATGAGGATTTTTTATTTAGATGAAGTAGCTTTAGACAAACAGGGTCAAAAAATGCCTAAGGATGGATAAATGAGAAGATTTGACACCCATTATTATGTTGAGACCTCAAATCAAGAGCCAGAGGATGAGCAGCCTAAAGAGTATGATGAAAAAGAGGTGAGTCCAAAGCAACATCACTTTGAAGAAGGAAGAAATGACAAAGATATTAATGAGGGGAAGGATGATGAACTCTCAAAGGTCGACAAAGATGAGGCCTACAGGATGAAGATGTGCCTTTGGAAGGATATCAAGATAAAGAGAAGAAAAGTGAAGATCAAAAGAAAGATGAGCTAGCCCAAGAGGAAGAAAATATTGATGAGAGAAATGTAGAATCCATTAAGCTTGATAAAGGAAAATAAATAATGCATGAAGAAGAGTAGGATGAAGAAAATAAGAATATTGAGGACTCTCTCAAGCATGAGGAGGAGGAGCTTTGAAAAGGTCAAGGGGAAGGGGATAATGAATTTAATACTACATACACTTACCAAAAAAAAAGAAATCCCCTCATGGTTGGAGCAGTAGCTGAAGAGTAAATCTTGTGTGCTTCCAGATCCAAAGGCACGCTTGGAGGAAATATTGGCTTGAGCCTAGGTAAAGAAATGGGAGAAAAAGAAGCCAAAGTTTAGATCCTACATCACTACATATGCTTAGGGATCTTGAATATTGCAATTGGAAACCCCAACTACAGATAAGAATGCATACATGATACAAGCCAAAGATTACCAAGTGATGACCATCAATCTAGGTCCCACGTCCAAAGCCCAAAAAATTGATAAATTCCAAGGGTCTGTTACCAAAATCCTACAACAAATAGACAAAGATCAAGCCATGAAGGAAGAGTTAAAGGCATAGGTAGTGGAGTTGACTACCTTTATACAAAAATGGACCACAATTGAAGAAGAAAATCTAGTGGAATCACTAGCACTTTCCATGTTGTCAAAGGAAGAAATTAATTAAATAGAAAGAGTGAGAACTTGGACCGTGTCCACATCAGACTGGTTCAAAAGGGTAACAGAAAAAAGTAACAAAGGAATTCACTATGTAGTCAAGATGCACAACCATTTTCTAATCCTGCAAAAGGAGATTGAGAAGGAGGCAAGGGCATGTAAATATTTTCCCAATCTTTACAATAGGGCATACCCCAAACTAAAGAGAATTTTGAAGCTATTTATAGGGGTTTGGGAGCAAGAGTTGGCTCTACCAAAGGAAGATCATTGGCTTCTTGAAGCGTGGTTATTTAATTTTGAATTCTAAAAGGGGATTCTAGAGAAATCTATGATTGAATTGGATCCTATTCATTCCCATGTTGCCCACTTGGCTAAGAGAGATGATCTCTTAGAGTTGATGACACAGACCAAGATTTCAGCTTAGGAATTGGATCATGAATTTGTAAAGAATGAAATCAACAAGAAAATGAAATGGGGAACTGATGACACTTTGTTAGCAGACTTTATAAATTTTTTCGTGCAAGCCTTCTTCATGATGAAATGAAGGAGGAATTCAAAAGGATCACCTTTCGCATCATCAAATCCAATTTCCCAGACCAAGACAAGCTCTTGATGGTTTTGAATTTTTTTGTTCAATATGCTATTTTACAACAGGATGCTAGAAATATTATAGTAGAGTAGAAATACTTATAGTTTCTAGCTAGAAGAGAAAATTAGGTACAGGGAAAAAATGGATAAAAGAAAAAATAGGGAAAAGACAACAATAGCCAATTTTATATTGTAAAATCTTGTACTTATATTGGGTGATGTACAAACCCTAAGTTAGAATGAATCTGAGTCATTTATTGTGAATTAATCTTGGCTATTTATTTAGCTTTTGGGAAATATAAATAGGGGCATCCTCTCAATTTCAAAGAGAGAGATGAGTTGTTTTAATGTACATTCTACAACAATATATAAGAAAAGAATTGAAAGTTGATGGTTTCTTTGTGTTTCTCTTTATGTGTGCATGATTCAACCTACATATTTCATTTTACTAAACAACCTATTTACTATTTAGGTTTCAATTTAGCTTATTACTTAGTGGACAAATTTAATGGTGATTGCATGTTATATTATTTGATGCACTTCCAACTCATGCTTTTAGTGATTTATTAATGATAAATTACTATGTAAAATGATTCCAAGATTATTAATTTTCTGCACTCAAGTTCAACTGTATGTTAATTCTTAATAGGTGAATGTTATATTCTAAAAAATACAAAGAACCTTAGAAGATTGCACTGATTTTGTGATACTATAGAATACTCTTGATTAAGAAAAATATAGTTTTAGGAGTCTATCTACTGTCATATTGGTTACTATTGCTACTGTTCATAGTTTTAGAATTAGGATAGCTTCTTAACCCTCTAATCATTTGTTCTTTATTTTAAATATGAATTAAACATTATAAGTGTCCAACATCATAACTATGTCATATTTGATTAACAAGATGAGTTTAAGACTTGTTATGAATTTTCTATTACTATTCATCATTTCTAGAATTCTGAAACTTAGTTACAGACCCATAAATCCTATGCTTTGTGAACCATACAAGCCCCTTGTGATTACCAAAAAATATTACATCATCAATTGAGTTGTTTTATGCACATTCATGACCTGACATCCGAGAGACCTTGAGGTAATTTTGTAAAAGTTAGATACACGTTATTACCTTTCAAGAGAGATAGTAAATTCTTGTTCTATCTATGTTGAGAAGTGTAAAAACACCCATCAACAGAACTGGCATTAGAAGGAGGGCATTTAGATGAAGCTAGATCGAATAGGGTCATTCTCTCCACAAAGATTCTACAAGGTAACCAGATCGACACAAGATAAAGGAAAATTTTAACAATTAAAGACCTCTACTAGGTCTAGGAGAGCCAATAAAAGGGAAGCTTCAATATCCACACCACTCACTTGACCTTCATCTTCTTCATCCCCTCCATTTGCATGTTCTCCTTCACTCTAACCAACTTATTCTCCATTTACCAGCCACATCCAGAACATTGCAACCACCATAACTCAGCCACAAGTTGTTGCAACTCAACCATTACCACTCCCACATCCAAAAATGGCTTGGTTGGGAAACAATCCCTCAAAATTATCCTTTAATGGCTACCATGGTAGGCCAAAGAATCTGGAACATTTCTTCTTTAAATTCTACACCAATCCTTAGAGAACTATTTAAGAACACATCAAAATCTTACAAGATGCACTCAAAGATAGACAAATTGAACTTGAGGATGTTTCTTATAGACTCTTCCCATATTCAATAGGGGAGGAGGAATTTTACTAGTATATCCATCTACCTATAGGATCAATCACCTCTTGGGACCTCATGAAAAAAAAATTCTAAAAAGAATTAAAGTTCTAGTCAGCCCCACTGACTTATATCAATAGTTCATGTTTGTTAGAAGGGAAGTGAATGAACCAATCAAATCCTTCAACAACAAATTTCATTAAACATATATAAAATTACAACCACCCTACGTGGTTGATGATGCTTCAACTAGGGTAGTATACTATGGTGTCTTGGATAATTTCACCTCAACCCTAGTCAAGTGAATGCATTGTCCACTTGCACATTTGGTAGATGCCTATGCAAAAGTAGTCAAGGCAAGCACATATTTAGGACAACATTTGGCTGGACCACTACCTTCGTTTGGACCCGCTACCAATCTTGGACAAGTCTAGGGGCTCATTCATGCGTTAGCTAGTCAAAATCCATTAATTAATGAAGTTCCTTAGTTGTCCATCATGCCACATCTAGGACCTCCATTGAATTAGGCCCCATAAATACCCAATTATCTACAAAATCCAAATCAATAGAATTATTTGCAACAACCCAACATACCTTCATATTTGTAGAAATCTGAAGTTCCAACAGCTCAACAACATCTGTCTACAACACACCCTATTTTTCTCCAAAATTTTATACTAACATAGAGCAATTCTGATAAGGAATAGATTGATGAATTGGTTGAGCAAGTAAAAAAGCTGACCACAGAGGTTACTCAATTGAGAAACTAGAAAAATAAGCTACAAGAATCTCAAAGAAGCATTCAAGCAAACTACCATAGAGACAATCACGATTCAGGTCCAACTATGAACAAGGTTAGAATTCTAGAATTTTTTTTGAAAGAAGGCAACCCCAAATACAGAATAGGACATGGAATACATGACCCAATAATTGAGGGGTGCCTACACAACTTGACCTACCTAGCAATGCTGATAAATTGGAAAGTGGAGTATAATTTTTTGAGGCAACATTATCCAAATGGTGTAGAATCCATCAGACAAATAAGAATTCCAAACTAGAATGTCCGAAGTTTCAAACTACTACTGTAATCTTTCAAGTGGAAGATGAAAATGTTGTTGATATTCAAGTTGTAGAGAAATAGTGTGCTCAGAGCCATATGATTTGGTCTTGGTGGTTAACCAGGTGCCCTTCCCTCAATTTGATAAGAACAAACCTAATAAGGGAGGTTAAACAAACGAGGTATGTAATGAAGGAACTCTATCTCAAATATTTGATTCAATAGATAATGGTCCTAAAGGTGAGGAAGAAAAACATGAGGAAGAGGTCCATATGTTTCACCAACACCCAACCCTTTATAATTTGAGAAATAGGCAAGCTGGTGGTCCATTCATAACTTCCATACAACTAAATAATTTCATTACGCCACCTGATCCGAATGCTAGCAATAACCTAGCTTACCCCAAGGTGCCTGCTCAATACATCAATAGGAATAGGTAGCTTGATCCTACCAAAGAACTACACACTAATCTTCCCAAAATTAATCCATATGAGGAGGATGTAGAATAGATGGGAGAGTATGTGGCAAATGAATTAAAGAAGGTGAATGTGAGTCTGTCATCTTTTTAGCTGCTAAGAGTTCCCACCATTAGGAATGCCTTCTTTCAATCATTGAATGGGATTGCATAATAAAAAACAACCCAAGATGTAGTAGCAAAGAAGGTCTCATTTGATACCTGTTACCAATTTTCACTATAGCTCAATTGGCATAGCTGATTAGTCTATTTCATTTTAAAGTGAAAGTTTAGTTAATTTCTGCATGTGCTTAAATTGATGTTTGCATCAGATTTATCATGTTTCAATTATGCAATAGTTTGAGCATATAGAATTTTAGAGTTTACTTAGTGCTTTGTAGCATAAATGAAGTACACAATAGAATACATAAATGATTAAGGATAATCTTTTCTTTCATTTATTTTATAATGTTTATTCACATTACAGTATTTCATTTATAAATGATTGTACAAGATTGCAATAAATAACATTTATTTTCATAATGGAAATGAAAAGAGAATTTTAAAGCCCACACAAGTTGTGGAGGTAGCCAAAACATTCATTACAAGGAATGAAAAATACAACTAAAAATAAGGAAGGAAGCAAATAACATAGTGTTGGAAAATGTTCCTCAACTTGCTAGCTTTAACCTCTGTTAAGGACTTAAAGAATTTACTCTCCATACCATGAAGTCCTTCCTTCTCTTTGGTGGTATCATGATGAACCTTGGCTTCATCAATAGAATGATCACATATCAATGACTGAAAATGTGTTGTCTCACTGATATGCTGATATGCGATAAAAGCTCTGTCAGTGTGACTTGGGGTCATCAGTGGAACTCTTCACTAGGCTACGCCGATGGACCGATGGCAGATGGAAGTGGTTTAGACTCCAATGGTAGTGGGGACCACAACATAGTGTATCAAGGGGATCTTGATCTACGGTTGTGATTTGACTTATCCAATGGTGCTCGTTTTATTCTATGCTCAGTTGAGGTGAGTACCGACGAACTCTTGTGAATCGAGCAGAATTGTCTAAGTGTTTGACACTTGGTGGCATGTGAGATGTGCAGGCTTTGAACACATGTCATTGTTTTAGATAAACTTATTGGGAATATTGTAGATTTTGTTTTTATTCCTCAAAATTGCACAAGATGTGTACACGTGTCTTGGTGGACTCTAGTAGTCTAGCGATCAGACGGTTATTGCCCTACCATAGTGGCTATTAGGCCATGTTGTAGTAGATGTTTTTTTGATTCCTCAAAATTGCACAAGATGTGAATGTGTGTCTTTCTGGACTCTGGTGGTTTGGCGATCGAACAGTTATCGCCCTACCATGATGGTTGTTAGGCCATGCTGAAGTAGTACAGTAGGAGAAGCTCAAGGCATAGTTGACCATTTCAATAGTCAAAGTGATTGACGAATGGTGTGATGACACGTGACATGATCTCATTCATTGATTTTACATCACTGTTGTAAATCAGCTATTATTGGTTGAATGTTTAAATCTGTCAAAGTGATATGTGCATTAACTATAAGATCTGATTCGGTGGTTGATAGAATCCAAATCTAGGTAATTCTCTATAACAAAATTAAATGCTTGGCAACTTGATGTGTGATTGTAGGGTGATTTGATCAAAGATCTAGTTGCTTGTTAGTGAAGTATGAAATTAATTGGCTCCCCCTTTAGTTGTTGAAGCGAGATAGGCATAGAGACTAAGGTGACAGTGAGAGACAGTGACTCATTGTATGAGGTAATAGCATTGGAACAATGAGGGGGTTCGAGTTGAAGTCTACTGCTGTGAGCTAACTATCAGAGAGTGAATTTTTTAAATTTGTATGTAATCTGTTTACTGTAATACAAAGTGACTTTGCTTGGTGTGGTGGCTTTTTCTCTCGTAAGGGTTTTCCCATGTATATCCGATGTTATCTCTTTGTATGTTTTATTTATGTTCCTCTTGTATTACTGTCTATGTGCATCTCAAATGTAAGAAAGTTTTAAATAAAGGTTTTTTGCACTTCTCCTCTGTGGTTTTAGCATTAGGAAAGTGTATTCTACACTTCTGCTTTTTCTTTCAAGTGTTATCAGAGCCTGGCCAGTTTTGTTATCCTTGTTAGTAGGGCTTGTTTTTTGTGCTAACCCTGTTTTAGTGGGAGTCTTGCAAATGGAGAACCAGTTACCAAGTTTACTATTTGAGATGCTAAGTACTTCAGGTAGAGCAGAAATTGAAAAAATCAATGGTAGCAATTTTGAGCTATGGAAATTCAAAATGGAAGACCTGTTGGTGGATAGTGACCTTTGGATTGTTGTGCTTGGAGCTATGCCTCAAATTATGAAACAAGAAGATTGGAATCTCACAGATAGAAAATCTAGAGGCTTGATAAGACTTTTCTTGGCCAATTCTGTACTCTTGAATGTTCATGAGGACAAGAAAACAACTTCATTATGGAAAAAACTTGGTGATATTTATCAAGGAAAGTCTCTGGTGAATAAGTTATTCCTGGGGAAAATTTTTTACTCCTTGAATATGGAAGAAGATGCATATGTTGCAGACCATCCGAACTCGTTTAATATGAGTGTTGCTTCGTTGGCATCTGTGGGTGTGAAGATAGAGGAGGAGGATCATTTCATGCTTTTGTTATGTTCCTTACCTAGCACTTGGGATCATTTGGTAATGGCTATTGGAAGTACAACAACTACTTTCAAGATGGAAGATGTGGTTGCCTCATTGCTATCAGAATAAATGTGAAGGAAGTCTTCAGAGATGGCCAAAGAGGCTCTTGTTGTTTGGGGTAGATTGAAGGAGAAATGTAAGAAGAAGGACAAGAAGTCTAAATCCAAATCTGAAGGGAGATCAAAGTCTCCTAGTAAAAATTCCAAGGTGAAATGTTGGAAATGTGGGCAGCTTGGTCATATTCAAAAGGAATACAAGGAGGAGGAGAAGAAGAATAACAACTCTCCTGACATTGAATCTTCTCAGAGTGATGCAAATTCCTTCATTGAAGCCTTGGCGACTCAGGCAATAGATGATGTTTGGCTTATTGACTGAGGTGCATCTTTCCATATGACGTCTCAAAGAGAGTGGTTCACTAAATATGAAAAGTATGATGGTGGAAAGGTGTACCTGGTGAGTGACTCAACTCTAGAGATTGTTGGCTGTGGAAAAGTCAAAATAAAATTCCCTGATGGAAGTACCAAAGGGATTGGTGATGTACTACACATACTAGGTTTGGCTCGTAACTTACTTTTTTTTAGTAAACTGAATGATTCCAGTGTGGAAGTTTATTTCTCAAGTAAAGGATGTAAGATGACTAGTGGGACAATGGTGCTAGATAAGGTTTTACAGCTAGCACTCTGTACAAGATGGATGCATGTGTTGTTCAATGTTACATTGTCTCTAAAAAGTCAGGCAAATTTGTTCATGCAAAGGAGAAGATTGTCACTTTTGTGGGTACAAATTCATTCGAGGTGAAACTACCAGTTGAGAAGACCATGATGCTGCATCATAGACTTAGTCACATAGGTGAGAAAGGTTTTAAAACCTTGAAAAATAAAAATCTTGTTGAAGGGCTTGTTGATTGTAATCTTGAGTTTGATTTTGTGAACATTACATTTATGGAAAGCAAAATCATGTTTCATTTTATTTGATTCCTCATAAATCATTTGGTGTACTAGATTATGTTGATTCTAATGTATTTAGTCCAGTGAATGTTCCTTCATTATCAAAATCTAGATATTATGTTTCTTTTATTCATGATTATTCAAGAAGGGAGTTTCTATACTTTTTAAAGAGTAAATTAGAAGTGTTCGGTTGATTTAAAGAATTTATAACTTTGGTAGAAAATTAGACTGGAAGGGAAATCAAATGTTTGAGGATGGATAATGGCAGTGAGTTTTGTTCTATAGATTTTGAAAGGTACTGCAAAGACCATGGGATTAAAAGGCATAAAACTACACCTTATACTCCACAATAGAATGGAGTTGCTGAAAAGTTGAACAAGATGCAAATGAAAAACGCAAGAAGTATGTTGAGCAGTACTGGTTTAGAGAAGAATTTTTGGGCTGAGGCCATAGATATTACATGTTACCTAGTAAGTCATTCACCTCGCTTTGCTCTTGTTGAAAAAACACCTTTGGAAGCATGGTCTGGTAAGAAGCCCTCCTTGAGACATATTCATGTCTTTGGCTATGAGGCATATGCATATGTGCCAAATGAGAAAAGATCTAAGTTGGAAAACAAGGTTGTTAAATGTATCTTAATCGACTATGGTGTTGGTGTGAAATGATGCAAGCTCTGGAATCTTGATACTGAGAAGGTTTTGTATAACAAAAGTATAATATTTCATGAGCTAGAACCTTCAACTGCTGATCCATAGCTAGAGACAAATCAAAGGGAAAATAAGAATGATGTAATTGACATTCCTCAAACTCCAAAAAAAGAGGAACTACATGGTGTACCTGAAATTGAGGAGAGCTCTATAGCTCTAAGAGTTCTGAAGAAGAAGAACCACAACCTCAGCCAATGTGAAGGTCTACATGTGAAAGACATCAACCTAATAGGTATGGATTCTCTATGTTAGATTTTAACTATGCCTATGCTTTAATTACTAGCATTGATGAGCCTAGGACTATGAAAGAGGCAATTCATATGTCTGATTCAAATTCCTAGTTGGAAACCATGAATGAAGAAATGAAATCATTGAAGAAGAATGAAATCTGGGATTCGGTGCCTTTGTCTGAAGGGTGAAATCCTATTGGCTATAAATGGGTATTTAAGAAGAATACTGGTCTAGATGGTAGTGCTGAAAAGTATAAAGCAAGGTTGGTTGCAAAGAGATATTCCTAGGTACAGGGAATTGATTATGGAGAAATTTGTCCCCCTATAGCCAAGCTGATATCTATCAGATTTTTGTTGTCACTTGCACCTACGTATGACTTAGAAATTGAGCAGATGGATGTGAAAACAACATTTCTTCATGGAGAGATGGAAGAAGAAATTTATATGTCCTAGCTTGAGTACTTCATTGAAAAAGGTAAAGAAAGTCTTGTCTTCAAGTTAAAGAAATCTCTGTATGGTTTGAAACAATCGCCTAGAATGTGGTACCAAAAGTTTGACATCTTTGTGTTGTCAATGGGATTCATGAGATCAAAATCTGATCATTGTGTGTATTAAAAATCTCAAAATGATCATGTTCTTATTATTACACTTTATGTGGGTGATATGTTATTCATAGGAAATAGTAAGACTATGATTTTTGATCTTAAGTGTCAGTTGTCTGCAAAGTTCGAAATGAAAGATTTGGGTGTAGCAAGGTATAATCTAGGGATAGAACAAACATAAAGCTTTGGGTCAGTGAGAGTAAGTATATTAACACTATTATGGAGAGATTCAATATGAATGATTGTAAGTAGTTAGTTGTTCCAGTTTTGTAGGGAACAAAGCTATCTATTGAAGACTATCCAAACTCTACTACTGAGATGAAGGACATGAATAGGATTTCTTATGCAAGTGTTGTTGGCAATTTAATGTATGCAATGGTTTGTACAAGGCTAGACATTTCCCAAGCAATGGGAGAACTTAGCTAATTTATGGAAAATCTAGGAAGGACACATTGGGATGCTGTGAAAAGAGTGTTTAGATATCTAAGGGGTACTTCAGAATATGCTCTGTGTTACCATGGAAATTTGGTTGGTTCACATAGGACTCAACATTCATGGATATGTGGATTCTGATTGGGTAGGGGACATTCACAACAGAAGGTCCACCAGTGGATATACTTTCAAGTTAAATGGCGGTGCAATCAATTGGATGAGCAAGCAACAGGCTGTAGTCGCTTTGTCTACAATGGAGGCAAAATACATGGCAGAAAAGCATGCCTGTAAAGAAGTTGTTTGACTTGGTCGTTTGTGTTTTGATATTGGTTTTGATGTAGGGAAAATTACTACTTCCTGTGATAGTCAGAGTGCCATTTTTTTTGCAAAAATTCCAACTTTCCATGCCAAGACAAAACATATCGATGTGCAGTATCACTTTGTTCGAGATATAGTGGAGGATGGAAAGGTCTGTTTAGAAAAGGTGGATACTCTGAAGAATTTTTTTGATGCTTTGAGAAAGCCAGTGAGCACGAACAAGTTTAGATGGTGTGCAAGTTTGATGGGCCTTGGAGCCTATGATCATCAATAAATTTGAAGTCTGGAGGAAGCCAATAAGTCTTCGTCAAGTGGGAGCTTGTTGGAAAATGTGCCTCAACTTGCTGGCTTTAACCTCTATTAAGGACTTGTCGAATTTACTCTCCATACCACGAAGTCCTTCCTTCTCATTGTTGTAGCATGATGAACCTTGGCTTCATTGGAAGAATGATCACATATAAGTGAGTGACAATGTGTTGTCTCACTGATATGCCGATATGCGATAAAATCTTTGTCGGTATGACTTGGCATCATCGGTGGAATTCTTCATCGGGCTATGCTAATAGACCGATGGTAGATGGAAGTGTTTTAGACTCTAACGAAAGTGGGGACCACAACATAGTGTACCGAGGGCATCTTGATCTACAACTTTGATTTGACTAATCCAACGGTCCTTGTTTTATTCCACACTTAGTTGAGGTGAATACTGATGAACTCTTGTCAACTGAGTGGAATTGTCTGAGTGTTTAACACTTGGTGGCTTGTGATGTGTGTAGGCTTTGAACATGTTTCATTGTTTCAGATAAACTTATTGGGAATATTGTAGATTTTTTTTTTATTCCCCAAAATTGCACAAGATGTGTACGTGTGTCTTGGTGGACTATGGCGGTCTGGCGATCAGACAGTTATCACCATACCCTGGTGGCCATTAGGCCATGCCACGGTAGCATGCTAGGAGAAGCTCAGGGCACAATTAACCATTTTGATAGTGAAAACGATGGATGAATGGTGTGATGACATGTGGCATGATCTCATTTGTTGATTTTACATCGCCATCATAAATAAACTATTATTGATCGAATGTTTAAATCTATGAAAGAGATATGTGCATTAATTGTAAGATCTAATCTAGCGGTTGACATAATCCAAATCTAGCTAATTCTTTGTAACAAAATTCAATTCTTGGGCAGCCTGATGCGTGATTGTAGGGTGATTTAATCAGAGATCTAGTTGCTTGTCAATGAATTATGGAATTAAATTGGCTCCCCCTTTGCTTGTTGAAGCGAGATAGGAATAAAGACTAAGGTGACTGAGAGAAATTGATTCATTGTATGCGGTAATAGCATTGGAATAGTGAGGGGGTTCGAACTGAAGTTTGTTGCTGTGAGCTAACCATCAGAGATTGAAGTCTGTAACTTTGTATGTAATCTGTTTACTGTAATACAAAGTGACTTTGCTTGGTGTGGTGGGTTTTTTCCCATAAGGGTTTTCCCACATATAACTGGTGTTATCTCTATGTATGTTTTATTTTTGTTGCTCTTCTCTTACTGTGTATGTGCATCTCAAATGTAAGAAAGTTTTAAATAAAGGATTTTTGCACTTCTCTGTGGTTTTAGCATTGGGAAAGCATATTTTACACCTCTTCTTTTACTTTCACGTAGGGCATGTCTATCATTGCATGTTTGTGTCTTCAGTTGGTTGTTTGTTGCTGCCCTGTCCTTGCTACCACTTTGAGTAATCTGCATCATGTAAAAGGGACCGTTAGAGCTTAGGATATGAACTACACTACGTGCTCTACCAATACAGATATAATTCATCCCTTGCAACACATTGAATCAACTGAATGGATATGAAGGAGTACAATGAGGACTGTAAATGCAACATCATGAATCTTTTAAACTTCATTGTTTTATGCTAATATTGTTTGTTTCATGTGTAGGTATAGGAAAAGCTATGTAGCCGATCATTTCATGAAGACATAACAACATGTGGAGTAAAACAAGCTCCCATAAGGGTAGAGCTCGGCATGCCCCCCCTTAAACATACAAATGGGGTTGAGTAAGAAATACAATCTCATCATGCTCATATGATCCAACCAAGGGGGAGTGAAACTGATTTCAACTATCAAAACAATGATCTCAATCTAGAAATAGAATCAAATGAAATGCATCAATTTCCATATTGAAAAGTTTTAATACTGTCAAATTGAGTGCATTTTTTCTGCTATATGTTGTTTTTTTCATATGTGTTCATGCTATTTCAAGATGTTCTTTTTTGGTGCAGCAAGTGTTTCATGTTCATAAATGGTGATAGTGAATAGGCATACATATGAAATCCACAAATCAAGCTACAAAATGAAGGAGTTTTGCACTATGGTAAGATTCACATGATTCAAAGTTTTATGTGCAGGATTGAGGAAAAAACCATCTACAACTACTTCATTTAATTATTAAAAATGCATGAAGAGTAGCATGAAGCTATAGTATGGAGCTACAGGAACATCAATGTTGTTACAGATTTGATGCAAATTGGTATCTATTTTGCATTGTATTTTTGAATTAATACATTAAGTGCAAATGGACAACCATTTAATCTTCATGATTAACTATGGAACAGTTAAACTAACACCATGAGGATATAGTTGTAGTGTGTATTCAGATATATTATGCCTCAGTCAGTGAAATCGAGAAGTTTTCTTTTGCGATGAACCCATTTTGGGGTTGTAGGTTTAAATGCTAAAAATCATCAAAATGCATAAGTTTCAAGCTTTTAAAGTTCTTCAAATAGTGAAATGAAGTTCTACTGGCTGCAACCATTGAAGAATATGGAGCCTCATTAAGGGTGGGTTTTGAACAAAATGAATTTGTTTTAAATGTGTTTCATGGACTGATCCCTTCATTTTTATCCAAACAAAGCCTATGGAGAAGTCAAAACTATAGGCCCACAGCCATGGAGGGTCTTGAAAACCCTCTTAATGGAGAATTTTTTTTTTTTAAGGGTTTCTATCTAACAATAGAACCATTCACACATTCCAGGCTGAGTTTTGTTTTCATTCAACAAAAAAATGAGGAAAATATATAGTTTTTCCACAACCAATGGCCTCATGATGTTTTGCCTTCACAATGCTTTATTTTTTGCAAGTAAAATCTTGGTAAAGCTTTTCATTGAGATGGAAATACAACAGGAAAGAGACATTAGAAGTTTACCTTCATTTATCTATGGATAAACCTCTCATACCAACAACCAAATCCATCACGAGTAGCTTCAAAAAACTCTCCATTCACGGTCATGTGTAGGGAAAGGAAATGTTGACACAACAAAGACAAACAAATATATAAAAAACTGCTTCATGCCTGTAGCCTAAAGGAAAAAAAACCTCTTCAAAATGGATGAAAATGTCCAGATTAGTGTCAAGGAAACTTACCCAGAGTTTTCCTAAAGAGGATCAACCCAAAAGCAGCAAAAAGCAGTGAAGAATCGAGCTTCCAAGGTCAAACCCTAGCATAAGATTTGTTTCTTGCCTATGCTACTTTCAAGGACTACAAATTCTATCAAATGGATGTAAAGTCAACATTTGTAAATGGTGAGTTAGAAGAAGTATATGTTGAGAAACTAGATGGATTTCAACTAATTGATAAATAATATATTGTTTGGCTATTGAAGAAAGCACTGTATGGACTCAAGCAAGCCCCTAGAGCCTGGTATGCTAGATTGGATAAATACTTGTTGAATCTTGGATTCAATAAAGGTACTACCGACAATAATCTGTATATCAATATGGATTAGAATAAAGAGTTGATAATTGAAGTCTTTGTTGATGACATCATTTTTGAAGGTGACGATGACTTATGTATGAAGTTTGCTGATGAAATGAAAAGTCAGTTTGAGATGTCAATGATTGGAGAGCTAAAATTATTCTTCAGATTGAAAATTAATTAGTTAGATGATGGAATCTTTATATCTTAGTCCAAATATGTGAAAGAGTTTCTGAAAAAGTCTAGCATGGAAGACTCAAAGATTTTTGGTACACTCATGGTAATCATATGAAAGTTAACACAAAATGACGATTCTCCTAAGGATAATCAAACAAGATACATGTCAATGATTGGTGGATTGCTTTATTTGACTCAAAACAGACAAAACATCATGAATGTTGTATGTATGGTTGCTAGATATCAAGTTGATCCAAAGGAATCTCATGTAACTCAGTAAAGAGAATTTTTAGATACTTGAAAGGGATAGTTGATTTTGGCCTATGGTATCCTAAGGTTGATGATATTAATTTGAATGCCTTTACTAATGCAGATTGGGTAGGAGATGTGGATGATAGGAAAATTACTAGTGGTGGTGCATTCTTCTTGGGGAAGAAGTTGGTGTCTTGGCTAAGTAAAAAGAAAAATTCCATTTCCTTATCTACTGCTGAGGCAAAATATATTGCTGTTGCAAACAACTGTACTCAAGTAAGATGGATAAAGCAGATGTTGAGAGATATTAGAATTGAGTATTGTGAGACTATTGCTATATTTTGTGACAATTCAAGTGCCTTAAAAAATTCCAAGAATCCAGTGTTTCATTCAAAGAAAAAAAATATATCTATCAAATATCACTTTTTGAAAGACAAACTGAGTGATAAAGAAGTCAGACTGGAGTATGTGCCTACTAAGGAACAAATTGTAGACATATTTACTAAGAAATTTCCTAAGGATACTTTTGAGTATCTCAAAGGGAAGTTAGGGGTGATTTCCCCTCCTAATCTGAACTAATATGCAAGTCTTTCCATCAATCCATGTACTTATAGTCATATCTTGTTTCAGATTAATTATATGGTGGCTTCTAATCAGGGGGTGTAGTTAGATGTCTTAGATATGAATTTCAAAGCTTGTGTACCTTTTCCATTGATGTCAAAGGGGGAGAACAGTAATGTGAAAAATGTTTGAGGAAGAAAAGGGGAGAAGAGGAAACTATTGGAGAAGAGTTGGTTGTGTTGATGATATTTTTCCCATCATGTGTTGCCATCAATGCCAAAGGGGGAGATATGTTGGATGCTTTCATTGTGTTGTTGATATGTGGTTTTCATTGATGTCAACACTATTAGCATTAATGTCTTGAAGGCTATATATGTTGAGGATACTGAGAAAATTATAATAAATATGTTGGAGGCTATCTATGAAGTTGTGAAGTTCATAATGTTGGAAATTTTAGTACGTTGGTATTCATAAGTTGTGCATTAAACAGTTTTTTTATGAGCCTATATAATTTATCCTCCAGAAGTTTTAGAGGTGTGCATCAAGAATTGAGCAAGTTATGATTTTTTGTGTTCCTACAGTTATTCTGTTATTGTAGCTGATGTTTCTAGAAGAAGAGAATGCAATTCTGGTAATTTGAGTTGTTGCATATGCTCCTACGATGTTCGTTGATGTTTCTAGATCATTATCTATCCTTTTTCTACATCCACATTGATTAGTGTGTTTTTGATCAAATATTTTTCCTTTGCATGTTCGGGTTTTCATATTCTTGGCCGACATGGTGGTTGTTGCGTGTTGTGGATCCTCATGGATTAATTATTTAATGCTTGGCATGTTGGAGGATGTTGTTAGTCTTCATTATTTTGTGACCAACTTCAGTGCATTAATATTTTTTAATGAATTGTGCTGATAGTTTATTTTCATCTATTCCTTTTTTTTGGCTGAAAAAGTTGTTAATGTAATTTGATGAAGCGAATATATAAGAGTAATTTTTTTCCTCATTTGAGAGGCATGTATGCAAAGTGTGCAAGTGCTATGTGTGAATAAAGATCAAATCATTCAATTACAGAGTAGAGTATGAAGGAGTTTGAGTGAAGTGTGAAGAAGTATTTCTCTGCCTAATCAGAACTGCCATCAAGCTTTTGAAGAAGCTAATTTCTTTGTTCAATCTCTTTAAATAGATTTAATCTGAAAGTTTTATGTAAGGCAGTGAGCCTTCCCTTTTGATCAATGAGCTTTAGGCAGTGTGCCTGAATGAATGTGCATTCCCATTATTCATTTCTCTTATACTTTTAATAGGGTATAACTTATGGATTAACCTCGACCATGGTTTTTCCACTAACAGGGTTTCCACACAAAAATCTTGGTGGTATGTGTGTTTATGTTGTTTTGTTGATTCATGCTTTCACTACTATTTATTAGATTTGAGATTAAAGGTTGATAAGGTTAATAAGTTTTAAATTTTGTGACAATTGAGTCACCCCCTGTCTTAGTTGTCTATCCTTGTTTTGCGAACATTTTAAGCCATTTAGTTAGAGTTTACATTGAATTAGGGTTAATATTTTCATCTTGCATTTTAATTTGTTTTTCAAGTCTTAACTTGGTGGTGAACCCCTCATTAGTTTACATTCAACCTCTAGGACAACCCTATTTCAAGATATCTTTCTCTATTGCATTGAGATCTATAGGGTTTGTTCTTGAATGAAAGAGAGTGAAGATTGTCATTCTAGGTCCTAAACCCTACAAAAGAACACAATTTTCTTCCTTTCACTACATGTCCCTCTACCTCCTACAGAGGAACACAAGATGGATGCCACTATGTAAATATGTGAAGAAATGGAGAGGCAAAGAGAGGAGCAACTCAAAGAAACAATTGGTATCCCTAAGGAGCTCAAAGAATCACACCGTGATGATTATCATGAGAATGTTTACAATGATATGAGGATTTTTTATTTAGATGAAGTAGCTTTAGACAAACAGGGTCAAAAAATGCCTAAGGATGGATAAATGAGAAGATTTGACACCCATTATTATGTTGAGACCTCAAATCAAGAGCCAGAGGATGAGCAGCCTAAAGAGTATGATGAAAAAGAGGTGAGTCCAAAGCAACATCACTTTGAAGAAGGAAGAAATGACAAAGATATTAATGAGGGGAAGGATGATGAACTCTCAAAGGTCGACAAAGATGAGGCCTACAAGATGAAGATGTGCCTTTGGAAGGATATCAAGATAAAGAGAAGAAAAGTGAAGATCAAAAGAAAGATGAGCTAGCCCAAGAGGAAGAAAATATTGATGAGAGAAATGTAGAATCCATTAAGCTTGATAAAGGAAAATAAATAATGCATGAAGAAGAGTAGGATGAAGAAAATAAGAATATTGAGGACTCTCTCAAGCATGAGGAGGAGGAGCTTTGAAAAGGTCAAGGGGAAGGGGATAATGAATTTAATACTACATACACTTACCAAAAAAAAAGAAATCCCCTCATGGTTGGAGCAGTAGCTGAAGAGTAAATCTTGTGTGCTTCCAGATCCAAAGGCACGCTTGGAGGAAATATTGGCTTGAGCCTAGGTAAAGAAATGGGAGAAAAAGAAGCCAAAGTTTAGATCCTACATCACTACATATGCTTAGGGATCTTGAATACTGCAATTGGAAACCCCAACTACAGATAAGAATGCATACATGATACAAGCCAAAGATTACCAAGTGATGACCATCAATCTAGGTCCCACGTCCAAAGCCCAAAAAATTGATAAATTCCAAGGGTCTGTTACCAAAATCCTACAACAAATAGACAAAGATCAAGCCATGAAGGAAGAGTTAAAGGCATAAGTAGTGGAGTTGACTACCTTTATACAAAAATGGACCACAATTGAAGAAGAAAATCTAGTGGAATCACTAGCACTTTCCATGTTGTCAAAGGAAGAAATTAATTAAATAGAAAGAGTGAGAACTTGGACCGTGTCCACATCAGACTGGTTCAAAAGGGTAACAGAAAAAAGTAACAAAGGAATTCACTATGTAGTCAAGATGCACAACCATTTTCTAATCCTGCAAAAGGAGATTGAGAAGGAGGCAAGGGCATGTAAATATTTTCCCAATCTTTACAATAGGGCATACCCCAAACTAAAGAGAATTTTGAAGCTATTTATAGGGGTTTGGGAGCAAGAGTTGGCTCTACCAAAGGAAGATCATTGGCTTCTTGAAGCGTGGTTATTTAATTTTGAATTCTAAAAGGGGATTCTAGAGAAATCTATGATTGAATTGGATCCTATTCATTCCCATGTTGCCCACTTGGCTAAGAGAGATGATCTCTTAGAGTTGATGACACAGACCAAGATTTCAGCTTAGGAATTGGATCATGAATTTGTAAAGAATGAAATCAACAAGAAAATGAAATGGGGAACTGATGACACTTTGTTAGCAGACTTTATAAATTTTTTCGTGCAAGCCTTCTTCATGATGAAATGAAGTAGGAATTCAAAAGGATCACCTTTCGCATCATCAAATCCAATTTCCCAGACCAAGACAAGCTCTTGATGGTTTTGAATTTTTTTGTTCAATATGCTATTTTACAACAGGATGCTAGAAATATTATAGTAGAGTAGAAATACTTATAGTTTCTAGATAGAAGAGAAAATTAGGTACAGGGAAAAAATGGATAAAAGAAAAAATAGGGAAAAGACAACAATAGCCAATTTTATATTGTAAAATCTTGTACTTATATTGGGTGATGTACAAACCCTAAGTTAGAATGAATCTGAGTCATTTATTGTGAATTAATCTTGGCTATTTATTTAGCTTTTGGGAAATATAAATAGGGGCATCCTCTCAATTTCAAAGAGAGAGATGAGTTGTTTTAATGTACATTCTACAACAATATATAAGAAAAGAATTGAAAGTTGATGGTTTCTTTGTGTTTCTCTTTATGTGTGCATGATTCAACCTACATATTTCATTTTACTAAACAACCTATTTACTATTTAGGTTTCAATTTAGCTTATTACTTAGTGGACAAATTTAATGGTGATTGCATGTTATATTATTTGATGCACTTCCAACTCATGCTTTTAGTGATTTATTAATGATAAATTACTATGTAAAATGATTCCAAGATTATTAATTTTCTGCACTCAAGTTCAACTGTATGTTAATTCTTAATAGGTGAATGTTATATTCTAAAAAATACAAAGAACCTTAGAAGATTGCACTGATTTTGTGATACTATAGAATACTCTTGATTAAGAAAAATATAGTTTTAGGAGTCTATCTACTGTCATATTGGTTACTATTGCTACTGTTCATAGTTTTAGAATTAGGATAGCTTCTTAACCCTCTAATCATTTGTTCTTTATTTTAAATATGAATTAAACATTATAAGTGTCCAACATCATAACTATGTCATATTTGATTAACAAGATGAGTTTAAGACTTGTTATGAATTTTCTATTACTATTCATCATTTCTAGAATTCTGAAACTTAGTTACAGACCCATAAATCCTATGCTTTGTGAACCATACAAGCCCCTTGTGATTACCAAAAAATATTACATCATCAATTGAGTTGTTTTATGCACATTCATGACCTGACATCCGAGAGACCTTGGGGTAATTTTGTAAAAGTTAGATACACGTTATTACCTTTCAAGAGAGATAGTAAATTCTTGTTCTATCTATGTTGAGAAGTGTAAAAACACCCATCAACAGAACTATCATTAGAAGGAGGGCATTTAGATGAAGCTAGATCGAATAGGATCATTCTCTCCACAAAGATTCTACAAGGTAACCAGATCGACACAAGATAAAGGAAAATTTTAACAATTAAAGACCTCTACTAGGTCTAGGAGAGCCAATAAAAGGGAAGCTTCAATATCCACACCACTCACTTGACCTTCATCTTCTTCATCCCCTCCATTTGCATGTTCTCCTTCACTCTAACCAACTTATTCTCCATTTACCAGCCACATCCAGAACATTGCAACCACCATAACTCAGCCACAAGTTGTTGCAACTCAACCATTACCACTCCCACATCCAAAAATGGCTTGGTTGGGAAACAATCCCTCAAAATTATCCTTTAATGGCTACCATGGTAGGCCAAAGAATCTGGAACATTTCTTCTTTAAATTCTACACCAATCCTTAGAGAACTATTTAAGAACACATCAAAATCTTACAAGATGCACTCAAAGATAGACAAATTGAACTTGAGGATGTTTCTTATAGACTCTTCCCATATTCAATAGGGGAGGAGGAATTTTACTAGTATATCCATCTACCTATAGGATCAATCACCTCTTGGGACCTCATGAAAAAAAAATTCTAAAAAGAATTAAAGTTCTAGTCAGCCCCACTGACTTATATCAATAGTTCATGTTTGTTAGAAGGGAAGTGAATGAACCAATCAAATCCTTCAACAACAAATTTCATTAAACATATATAAAATTACAACCACCCTACGTGGTTGGTGATGCTTCAACTAGGGTAGTATACTATAGTGTCTTGGATAATTTCACCTCAACCCTAGTCAAGTGAATGCATTGTCCACTTGCACATTTGGTAGATGCGTATGCAAAAGTAGTCAAGGCAAGCACATATTTAGGACAACATTTGGCTGGACCACTACCTTCGTTTGGACCCGCTACCAATCTTGGACAAGTCTAGGGGCTCATTCATGCGTTAGCTAGTCAAAATCCATTAATTAATGAAGTTCCTTAGTTGTCCATCATGCCACATCTAGGACCTCCATTGAATTAGGCCCCATAAATACCCAATTATCTACAAAATCCAAATCAATAGAATTATTTGCAACAACCCAACATACCTTCATATTTGTAGAACTCTGAAGTTCCAACAGCTCAACAACATCTGTCTACAACACACCCTATTTTTCTCCAAAATTTTATACTAACATAGAGCAATTCTGATAAGGAATAGATTGATGAATTGGTTGAGCAAGTAAAAAAGCTGACCACAGAGGTTACTCAATTGAGAAACTAGAAAAATAAGCTACAAGAATCTCAAAGAAGCATTCAAGCAAACTACCATAGAGACAATCACGATTCAGGTCCAACTATGAACAAGGTTAGAATTCTAGAATTTTTTTTGAAAGAAGGCAACCCCAAATACAGAATAGGACATGGAATACATGACCCAATAATTGAGGGGTGCCTACACAACTTGACCTACCTAGCAATTCCGATAAATTGGAAAGTGGAGTATAATTATTTGAGGCAACATTATCGAAATGGTGTAGAATCCATCAGACAAACAAGAATTCCAAACTAGAATGTCCGAAGTTTCAAACTACTACTGTAATCTTTCAAGTGGAAAAGGAAAATGTTGTTGATATTCAAGTTGTAGAGAAATAGTGCCCTCAGAGCCATATGATTTGGTCTTGGTGGTTAACTAGGTGCCCTTCCCTCAATTTGATAATAACAAACCTAATAAGGAAGCTATAGAAAAGGGAGGTTAAACAAACGAGGTATGTAATGAAGGAACTCTATCTCAAATATTTGGTTCAATAGATAATGGTCCTAAAGATGAGGAAGAAAAACACGAGGAAGAGGTCCATATGTTTCACCAACACCCAACCCTTTATAATTGAAGAAATAGGAAAGTTGGTGGTCCATTCATAACTTCCATACAACTAAATAATTTCATTACGCCACCTAATCTGAATGCTAGCAATAACCTAGCTTACCCGAAGGTGCCTACTCAATACTTCAATAGGAATAGGTAGCTTGATCCTACCAAAGAACTACACACTAATCTTCCCAAAAGTAATCCATATGAGGAGGATGTAGAATAGATGAGAGAGTATGCAGCAAAAGAATTAAAGAAGGTGAATGTGAGTCTGTCATCTTTTTAGCTGCTAAGAGTTCCCACCATTAAGAATGCCTTCTTTCAATCATTGAATGGGATTGCATAATAAAAAACAACCCAAGATGTAGTAGCAAAGAAGGTCTCATTTGATACCTATTACCAATTTTCACTATAGCTCAATTGGCATAGCTGATTAGTCTATTTCATTTTAAAGTGAAAGTTTAGTTAATTTCTGCATGTGCTTAAATTGATGTTTGGATCAGATTTATCATGTTTCAGTTATGCAATAGTTTAAGTGTATAGAATTTCAGAGTTTACTTAGTGCTTTGTAGCATAAATGAAGTACACAATAGAATACATAAATGATTAAGGATAATCTTTTCTTTCATTTATTTTATAATGTTTATTCACATTACAGTATTTCATTTATAAATGATTGTACAAGATTGCAATAAATTACATTTATTTTCATAATGGAAATGAAAAGAGAATTTTAAAGCCCACACAAGTTGTGGAGATAGCCAAAACATTCATTACAAGGAATGAAAAAACAACTGAAAATAAGGAAGGAAGCAGATAACGTAGTGTTGGAAAATGTTCCTCAACTTGCTAGCTTTAACCTCTATTAAGGACTTGAAGAATTTACTCTCCATACCACGAATTCCTTCCTTCTCTTTGGTGGTATCATGATGAACCTTGGCTTCATCGATAGAATGATCACATATCAATGACTGAAAATGTGTTGTCTCACTGATATGCTGATATGCGATAAAAGCTCTGTCAGTGTGACTTGGGGTCATCGGTGGAACTCTTCACTAGGCTATGCTGATGGACTGATGGCAGATGGAAGTGGTTTAGACTCCGATGGTAGTGGGGACCACAACATAGTGTACCAAGGGGATCTTGATATATGGTTGTGATTTGACTTATCCAACGGCGCTCATTTTATTCTATGCTCAGTTGAGGTGAGTACCGACGAACTCTTATGAACCGAGCAGAATTGTCTAAGTGTTTGAAACTTGGTGGCATGTGAGATGTGCAGGCTTTAAACACATGTCATTGTTTCAAATAAACTTATTGGGAATATTGTAGATTTTTTTTTATTCCTCGAAATTGCAAAAGATGTGTATGTGTGTCTTGGTGGACTCTAGTAGTCTAGCGATCAGATGGTTATTGCCCTACCATAGTGGCTATTAGGCCATGTTGTTGTAGATGGTTTTTTGATTCCTCGAAATTGCACAAGATGTGTATGCATGTCTTTCTGGACTCTGGTGGTTTGGCGATCGAACGGTTATCGCCCTACCATGATGGTTGTTAGGCCATGCTGAAGTAGCATGGTAGGAGAAGCTCAAGGCATAGTTGACCATTTCGATAGTCAAAGTGATTGACAAATGGTGTGATGACACGTGACATGATCTCATTCATTGATTTTACATCACTGTTGTAAATCAACTATTATTGGTTGAATGTTTAAATCTGTCAAAGCGATATGTGCATTAACTGTAAGATCTGATTCGATGGTTGATAGAATCCAAATCTAGGTAATTATCTATAACAAAATTAAATGCTTGGCGACTCGATGTGTGATTGCAGGGTGATTTGATCAAAGATCTAGTTGCTTGTTAGTGAAGTATGAAATTAATTGGCTCCCCCTTTAGTTGTTGAAGCGAGATAGGCATAGAGACTAAGGTGACAGTGAGAGACAGTGACTCATTGTATGAGGTAATAGCATTGGAACAATGAGGGGGTTTGAGTTGAAGTCTACTATTGTGAGCTAACTATCAGAGAGTGAATTTTGTAACTTTGTATGTAATCTATTTACTGTAATACAAAGTGACTTTGCTTGGTGTGGTGGGTTTTTCTCTCGTAAGGGTTTTCCCACGTATATCTGATGTTATCTCTTTGTATGTTTTATTTATGTTGCTCTTGTATTACTGTGTATGTGCATCTCAAATGTAAGAAAGTTTTAAATAAAGGTTTTTTGCACTTCTCCTCTGTGGTTTTAGCATTAGGAAAGTGTATTCTGCACCTCTGCTTTTTCTTTCAAGTGTTATCAGAGCCTAGCCAGTTGTGTTATCCTTATTAGTAGGGCTTGTTTTTTGTGCTAACCCTGTTTCAGTGGGAGTCTTGCAAAGGGAGAACTAGTTATTAAGTTTACTATTTGAGATGCTGAGTACTTCAAGTAGAGCAGAAATTGAAAAAATCAATGGTAGCAATTTTGAGCTCTGGAAATTCAAAATGGAAGACCTATTGGTGGATAGAGACCTCTGGATTGTTGTGCTTGGAACTATGCCACAAATTATGAAACAAGAAGATTGGGATTTCATAGATAGAAAAGCTAGAGGCTTGATAAGACTTTTTTGGCCGATTCTATACTTTTGAATGTTCATGAGGACAAGACGACAACTTCATTATGGAAAAAACTTGGTGATATTTATCAAGGAAAATCTTTGGTGAATAAGTTATTCATGGGGAAAAAATTTTACTCCTTGAAGATGGAAGAAGATGCATCTGTTGTAGACCATCCGAACTCATTTAATATGAGTGTTGCTCAATTGACATCTATGGGTGTGAAGATAGAGGAGGAGGATCATTTAATGCTTCTGTTATGTTCCTTACCTGGTACTTGGGATCATTTGGTAATGGCTATTGGAAGTACAACAACTACTTTCAAGATGGAAGATGTGGTTGCCTCATTGCTATCAGAATAAATGCGAAGGAAGTCTTCAGAGATGGCCAAAGAGGCTTTTGTTGTTTGGGGTAGATTGAAGGAGAAATGTAAGAAGAAGGACAAGAAGTCTAAATCTAAATCTGAAGGGAGATCAAAGTCTCCTAGTAAAAATTCCAATGTGAAATGTTGGAAATGTGGGCAGCCTGGTCATATTCGAAAGGAATGCAAGGAGGAGGAGAAGAAGAATAATAACTCTTTTGACATTGAATCTTCTCAGAGTGATGCAAATGCCTTCATTGAAGCCTTGGCGACTCAGGCAATAGATGATGTTTGGCTTATTGACTGAGGTGCATCTTTCCATATGATGTCTCAGAGAGAGTGGTTCACAAAATATGAAAAGTATGATGGTGGAAAGGTGTACCTGGTGAGTGAATCAACTCTACAAATTGTTGGCCATGGAAGAGTCAAAATAAAATTCCCTGATGGAAGTACCAAAGGGATTGCTGATGTACTACACATACTAGGTTTGGCTTGTAACTTACTTTTTTTCAATAAACTGAATGATTCCAGTGTGGAAGTTTATTTCTCAAGTAAAGGATGTAAGATGACTAGAGGGGCAATGGTGCTAGCTAAGGTTGTACAACTAGCACTCTGTACAAGCTGGATGCATGTGTTGTTCAATGTTACAATGTCTCTGAAAAGTCAGGCAAAGTTGTTCATGCAGAGGAGAAGATTGTCACTTCTGTGGGTACAAATTCATTGGAGGTGAAACTACCAGTTCAGAAGACCATGATGTTGCATCATAGACTTAGTCACATAGGTGAGAAAGGTTTTAAAACCTTGAAAAATAAAAATCTTGTTGAAGGGCTTGTTGATTGTAATCTTGAGTTTGATTTTGTGAACATTACATTTATTGAAAGCAAAATCATGTTTCATTTTATTTGATTCCTCATAAATCTTTTGGTGTACTGGATTATGTTGATTCTGAAGTATCCGGTCTAGTGAATGTTCCTTCATTATGAAAATCTAGATATTATGTTTCTTTTATTGATGATTATTCAAGAAGGGAGTTTCTATACTTTTTAAAGAGTAAATTAGAAGTGTTCGGTTGATTTAAAGAATTTAAAACTTTGGTAGAAAATTAGACTGGAAGGAAAATCAAATGTTTGAGGATGGATAATGGTGGTGAGTTTTGTTCTATAGATTTTGAAAGGTACTGCAATGACCATGGGATTAAAAGGCATAAAACTACACCTTGTACTCCACAATAGAATGGAGTTGCTGAAAAGTTGAACAAGATGCAAATGAAAAAGGCAAGAAGTATGTTGAGCAGTGTTGGTTTGGAGCAAAATTTTTTGGGTTGAGGCCATGGATATTACATGTTACCTAGTAAGTCATTCACCTTGCTTTGCTCTTGTTGAAAAAACACCTTTGGAAGCATGGTCTGGTAAGAAGCCCTCCCTAAGACATATTCATGTCTTTGGCTATGAGGCATATGCATATGTGCCAAATGAGAAAAGATCTAAGTTGGAAAACAAGGTTGTTAAATGTATCTTAATCGACTATGGTGTTGGTGTGAAATGATGCAAGCTCTGGAATATTGATATTGAGAAGGTTTTGTATAACAAAAGTATAATATTTCATGAGCTGGAGCCTTCAACTGCTGATCCACAACTAGAGACAAATCAAAGGGAAAATAAGAATGATGTAATTGACATTCCTCAAACTCCAAAAAAAGAGGAACTACATGGTGTACCTAAAATTGAGGAGATCTCTAGTAGGTCTAAGAGTTCTGAAGAAGAAGAACCACAACCTCAGCCAATGCGAAGGTCTACATGTGAAAGACATCAACCTGATAGGTATGGATTCTCTATGTTAGATTTGAACTGTGCCTATGCTTTAATTACTAGCATTGATGAGCCTAGGACAATGAAAGAGGCAATTCATATGTCTGATTCAAATTCCTAGTTGGAAACCATGAATGAAGAAATGAAATCATTAAAGAAGAATGAAACCTGGGATTTGGTGTCTTTATCTGAAGGGTGAAATCCTATTGGCTATAAATGGGTATTTAAGAAGAAGACTGGTCTAGATGGTAGTACTGAAAAGTATAAAGCAAGGTTGGTCGCAAAGAGATATTCCTAGGTATAGGGAATTGATTATGGAGAAATTTGTCCCCCTATAGCCAAGCTGATATCTATCAGATTTCTGTTGTCACTTGCACCTACGTATGACTTAGAAATTGAGCAGATGGATGTGAAAACAACATGTCTTCATGGAGAGATGGAAGAAGAAATTTATATGTCCTAGCTTGAGTACTTCATTGAAAAAGGTAAAGAAAGTCTGGTCTTCAAGTTAAAGAAATCTCTGTATGGTTTGAAACAATCGCCTAGAATGTGGTACCAAAAGTTTGACATATTTGTGTTGTCAATGGGATTCATGAGATCAAAATCTTATCATTGTGTGTATTAAAAATCTCAAAATGATCATGTGCTTATTATTACACTTTACGTGGGTGATATGTTGTTCATAGGAAATAATAAGACTATGATTTTTGATCTTAAGTGTCAGTTGTCTGCAAAGTTCGAAATGAAAGATCTGGGTGTAGCAAGGTATAATCTGGGGATGGAAATAACCAGGGATAGAACAAACATAAAGCTTTGGGTCAGCCAGAGTAAGTATATTAACACTGTTATGGAGAGATTTAGTATGAATGATTGTAAGTAGTTAGTTGTTCCAGTTTTGTAGGGAACAAAGCTATCTATTGAAGACTATGCAAACTCTACTACTGAGATGAAGGACATGAATAAGATTCCTTATGCAAGTGTTAATGGAAGTTTAATGTATGCAATGGTTTGTACAAGGCTAGACATTGCCCAAGCAATGAGAGTACTTAGCTAATTTATGGAAAATCTAGGAAGGACACATTGGGATGCTGTGAAAAGAGTGTTTAGATATCTAAGGGGTACTTCAAAATATGCTCCGTGTTACCATGGAAATTTGGTTGGTTCATAGAGGACTCTCAACATTCATAGATATGTGGATTCTAATTGGGCAGGGGACATTGACAACAGAAGGTCCACCGGTGGATATACTTTCATGTTAAATGGTGGTGCAATCAATTGGATGAGCAAGCGACAGGCTATAGTCGCTTTGTCTACAATGAAGGCCAAATACATGGTAGAAATGCATGCCTGTAAAGTTGTTTGACTTGGTCATTTGTGTTCAAATATTGGTTTTGATGTAGGGAAAATTACTACTTCTTGTGATAGTCAGAGTGCCATTTTTTTGGCAAAAATTCCAAATTTCCATGCCAAGATAAAACATATCGATGTGCAGTATCACTTTGTTCGAGATATAGTGGAGGATGGAAAGGTCTGTTTAGAAAAGGTGGATACTCTGAAGAATTTTTCTGATGCTTTGACAAAGCCAGTGAGCATGAATAAGTTTAGATGGTGTGCAAGTTTGATGGGCCTTGGAGCCTATGATCATTAATAAATTTGAAGTCTAGAGGAAGCCAATAAGTCTTCATCAAGTGGGAGCTTGTTGGAAAATGTGCCTCAACTTGCTACCTTTAACCTCTATTAAGAACTTGTCGAATTTACTCTCCATACCATGAAGTCCTTCCTTCTCTTTGTCAGTAGCATGATGAACCTTGGCTTCATTGGCAGAATGATCGCATATAAGTGAGTGACAATGTGTTGTCTCATTGATATGCCGATATGCGATAAAATCTTTGTCGGTATGACTTGGCATCATCGGTGGAATTCTTCATCGGGCTGCACCAATAGATCGATGGTAGATGGAAGTGGGGACCACAACATAGTGTACCGAGGGCATCTTGATCTACGACTTCGATCTGACTAATCCAAAGGTGCTCATTTTATTCCGCACTCAGTTGAGGTGAGTACTGATGAACTCTTGTGAACTGAGTGGAATTGTCTGAGTGTTTGACACTTGGTGGCTTGCAAGGTTTGCAGGCTTTGAACACGTTTCATTTTTTCAGATAAACTTATTGGGAATATTGTAGATTTTTTTTTGATTCCCCAAAATTGCACAAGATGTGTATGTGCGTCTTGGTGGACTATGGTGGTATGCCGATCAAACGGTTATCACCATACCATGGTGGCCATGAGGCCATTTTTGTGGTAGCATGCTAGGAGAAGCTCAGGGCACAATTGACCATTTTGATAGTCAAAACAATGGATGAATGGTGTGATGACATGTGGCACGATCTCATTTGTTGATTTTACATTGCCATCATAAATAAATTATTATTGATCGAATGTTTAAATCTATGAAAGAGATATGTGCATTAATTGTAAGATCTAATCTAGCGATTGACATAATCCAAATCTAGCTAAATATTTGTAACAAAATTCAATTCTTGGGCAGCCCGATGCATGATTGCAGGGTGATTTAATCAGAGATCTAGTTGCTTGTCAATGAAGTATGGAATTAGATTGGCTCCCCCTTTGCTTGTTGAAGTGAGAAAGGAATAGAGACTAAGGTGACAGTGAGAGAAATTAATTCATTGTATTCTATAATAGCATTTGAATAGTGAGGGGGTTCGAACTGAAGTTTGTTGCTGTGAGCTAACCATCAGAGATTGAAGTCTATAACTTTGTATGTAATCTGTTTACTATAATACAAAGTGACTTTGCTTGGTGTGGTGGGTTTTTTCCCATAAGGGTTTTCCCACATATAACTGGTGTTATCTCTATGTATGTTTTATTTTTGTTGCTCTTGTCTTACTGTGTATGTGCATCTCAAATGTAACAAAGTTTTAAATAAAGGTTTTTTGCACTTCTCTATGGTTTTAGCATTGGGAAAGCATATTTTGCACCTCTTCTTTTACTTTCACGTAGGGCATGTCTATCATTTCCTGTTTGTGTCTTCAGTTGGTTGTTTGTTGCTGCCCTGTCCTTACTACCACTTTGAGTAACCTGCATCATGTAAAAGGGACCGTTAGAGCTCAAGATATGAACTACACTACATGCTCTACCAATACAGATATAATTCATCCCTTGCAACACATTGAATCAACTGAATGGATATGAAGGAGTACAATGAGGACTATAAATGCAACATCATGAATCTTTTAAACTTCATTTTTTTATGCTAATATTGTTTGTTTCATGTGCAGGTATAGGAAAAGCTATGTAGCCGATCATTTCATGAAGACATAACAACATGTGGAGTAAAACAGGCTCCCACAAGGGTAGAGCTCAGCATGGCCCCCCTTAAACATACAAATGGGGTTCAGTAAGAAATACAATCTCATCATGCTCATATGATCCAACCAAGGAGGAGTGAAACGGATTTCAACTATCAAAACAATGAGCTCAATCTAGAAATAGAATCAAATGAAATGCATCAATTTGCATATTGAAAAGTTTTCATACTGTCAAATTGAGTGCATTGTTTCTGCCATATGATGTTTTTTTCATATTTATTCATGCTATTTCAAGATGTTCTTTTTTGGTGCAGCAAGTGTTTCATGTTCATAAATGGTGATAGTGAATAGGCATACATATGAAATCCAAAAATCAAGCTACAAAATGAAGGAGTTTTGCACTATGGTAAGATTCACATGATTCAAAGTTTTATGTGCAAGATTGAGGAAAAAACCATCTACAACTGCTTCATTTAATTATTAAAAATGCATGAAGAGTAGCATGAAGCTATAGTATGGAGCTACAGGAACATCAATGTTGGTACAGATTTGATGCAAATTGGTATCTATTTTGCATTGTATTTTGGAATTAATACATTAAGTGCAAATGGACAACCATTTAATCTTCATGATTAACTATGGAACAATTAAACTAACACCATGAGGATACAGTTGTAGTGCGTATTCAGATATATTATGCCTCAGTCAATGAAATCGGGAAGGTTTCTTTTGCGGTGAACCCATTTTGGGGTTACAGGTTGAAATGCTAAAAATCATCAAAATGCAAAAGTTTCAAGCTTTTAAAGTTCTTCAAATAGTGAAATGAAGTTCTACAGGCCACAACCATTGAATAATATGGAGCCTCATTAAGGGTGGGTTTTGAACAAAATGAATTTGTTTTAAATGTGTTTCATGGACTAATCCCTTCATTTTTATCCGAACAAAGCCTATGGAGAAGTCAAAACTATAGGCCCACAGCCATGGAGGATCTTGAAAACCCTCATAATGGAGATTTTTTTTTTTTAAGGGTTTGTATCTAACAAAAGAACCATTCACACATTCCAAGCTGAGTTTTGTTTTCATTCAACAAAAAAATGAGGAAAATATATAGTTTTTCCGTAGCCAATGGCCTCATGATTTTTTGCCTTCACAATGCTTTATTTTTTGCAAGTAAAATCTTGGTAGAGCTTTCATTGAGATGGAAATACAATAGGAAAGAGACATTAGAAGTTTACCTTCATTTATCTATGGAGAAACCTCTCATACCAACAACCAAATCCATCATGAGTAGCTTCAAAAAACTCTCCATTCATGGTCATGTGTAGGGAAAGGAAATGCTGACACAACAAAGACAAACAAATATATAAAAAAGTGCTTTATGCCTGTAGTCTAAAGGAAAAAAAACCTCTTCAAAATGGATGAAAATGTCCAAATTAGTGTCAAGGATACTTACCCAGAGTTTTCCTAAAGAGGATCGACCGAAAAGCAGCAAAAAGCATTGAAGAATCGAGCTTCCAAGGTCAAACCCTAGCTCCCATGGGGGCGACTCTTGCAAAGAGAATTTTCCTCAAAGTCCAAAGTGTGAAATAAGGCCAAAATTTTAGGGCTTGTATGTTTTGTTGTTAGGGTTCTAGTGCCCTAATTCGATTTGGGTTATCTTGCAATTTTTTTAAAATATTAAAGCTCAAATTTAATACCATGGTGTTAAGCCTTTCTAGGCTTGGGTCGACCCATTTAGGGTTCATTAGATTATCATTTGCCTTAAGTCTTTAGGATAGGCATTTGAATAATATTTCATAGTCTTAAATACCTTGGGTATTTTATTTAATTTCAATGCTTATGCCTTAAGAAAGAAATAATCATATGATGCCTAGGTGTTTGTTTTATTGATTTTTTAGAAAATCAATTAAAATTCAATATAAATATTGCCTTTATTTTTATGATTTTTTAAAAGAAAAATAAAATTTTAATGGAGATATCAAAAGGCTTGTTATTTTTTTTTTGCAAAGATTTCTAAAATCTTAATTGCAAAAAATAGGGCAAATTGAGAGAATAAAACTACAAATATTTTGTAAAGAGAAGATTAAAACAATGTTTTATAAATTGTTTTTATCTTTTACTATTTTTAGCAGTTTTATGAAAGCTGAGTTGTTGAATTTTTCCTTGGGAAAATTTGAGAATTAGGGGATAAAGATAAGGTGTTTTTTTAATTTTAAAGTAGATGGGACCTATTTTTAGAAACCTTTTGGGATGGACATGTAGAAAGTGTGAGTTTCCCACTCTTATTACACAGTATGATGCAATTTTGGATGCTTTTTCTCTTGAGCTCATATTAGGGTTTGGAGAGTTTTATTTTAGGAGAAAAACTTAGCTTTTTTCTCAATTTATATTTTTTGCTTCTTCCCCCCTTGTTCATGAAAAGAGTCTTGTAAGCAATTTTGTACTTAGAGTTCAGACAAAATAATCTTTCAGTTTCAATAAAGCAGCATAGTTCTTCTTCTCATTTTTTTTCTCATTTCATAATAAGCAATTTGGTGTCTTTATGATTCAATTTGAATCCTTTTATGTCTTGTTGTTGTGAATTTGTGTTCAGAATTGCATAGTTTTAGGTTGTGTGTTGTATTTAGTTTATAGATCTTCATGCAAATTATTCATGAAAGTATGTGCCAAATGAGATTGTGAGAGCTATTATGATAGAGAGATTGTTGAGAGTGGTGTTGTATGAATTGAATAAGTATATAATAAATCATCTGTTAGATTGTAGTTATCTTTTTAGTTATCTTTCTACCTCTCTTCCCATAAAATCATTTAGAGGAGAAATATCATTTGGAGAACCAACTCACTCTGGAGATTACTTCTTCACACAGATCACCCACATCCGAGGAAGGTTTCCATGTGTCAACAGATAGCTAAGTATTCTACAAGCTTAGCATAGGGTGCATATCTAATTGATAACAATACCTCTAACAATGAGCCAATCATCAAAGAAATCATTAGGAAGAAGTTAGATCAACAACCCAATAAGGATCAATAATTAGATGTGAAACCAATGAAGGAACAAAATAAGATGCAAAAAAACAATAAAGGTAATGAAAAGAATAAGGCTCAAGTAGCCCAAGCTAATTCCACTGTAGGATTGTTTCAAGGAAGGCTAGAGACCCCTCCTTTTTCTCTAACCATTCACATGTTTGGAAAAAATCTACACAACTTCCTATTCGATTATGAGGCCTCTACGAACATCATGCTATTTGTAGTTTAAAAGGAATTAGGCATAACTACTACCCCATCCAAAAGGAAGGTAACTCAACTAGATAAGATCAAGGTAAATGTAGTGGGAGAGTTAAATGAAATCCCTTTGCAGGTGGTGGTGGACCCAAGGGTGCAGCAGGTCATTAATATTCAAGTTGCAGACATCCTCGATACTTGTGGTATCATATTGGGAAGAGAATTCACTCAAGATATTAATGGTTATACTTCATCTAATTATTCACACATGTGGCTACCTTGGAAGGGGTTTCCCAATCAGATCTAGATTAAACATGAGCCCAGGATGAGATTTATGATAATTGAGTATAACACGACAAATTAAGTGTTGTTTGCAGAAATAGAATTGGGGAATTATCTCCCAGTAACATACACAGGAAAAGAAGAGGACACATAAGAAGTTATTCTACTTTGTCACACCTGTCTCAATTTGGCTACCCTCCCTAATAACACAAAAGCATTGATTGAATTTATTAATGAATATTTTCAAGAAGAAAGAAACCTTGGATTGTTTGATGGATTTCAAGAATTCATACAGAAGTGCGTACAATATCAAATCAGTTTGGGAGCCAAAATAGATTTCAAGGAGCTAATTCTACCTAGCTAGTGCAGAATACATGATGCATCCCATTCTGAGTTTGAGTGTTGTTTGTGCCAAATAGTGGTAGATCACATTAAAAGGAAGATCACCTTGGCAAAAAATTTGAAGGGGAAACAAGATCTAAACTATTTTGGATGCAAACAACCCAAGGGTGAAGGATAAGATGCACTACCCAAAAATGAGGTATGCTCTGTTAGCTCCAAAAGAGGGTGCCTTTCCTAGTTCTAGACGTTGCATTTCGACAGATACAAATATAAGCAAAGAGAAAGAGTAGGCTTCAAGCTGATTAGTCCCTTGGGTAAGACCTACTTTTTTGCACATAGATTACAATTTTATTATACCAATAATATAGTGGAGTATGAAGAATTAGTGCATGGGTTAGTTATGGCATTGCGAAAAAGGGTTAAAATGTTGCAAATATTTTGGGATTAAGAGCCAGTAGTTAAACATGTCAAAAAATTGTACTCATGCCATGAATGAAGGCTAGCTAAATATAGGCATAGGGTGTGAGGCCTGATAGAGGGGTTTGATACATTCAATATCCAGTTAATTCCCTAAACTAAAAACAAAATTGCCAATGCATTAGCACAAGAGACCAACACCTTCCAACCTTTGACATTAACTAGCCTGAGGAAATTCATGGTGGAACTCACTCCCAGCTCGTTAGTACGAAATAACTTGACCAATTTCTAAGTGTTCAAGGATGACAAGCATATCCTAAACTTCATTACCTATTCAGATGTGTTTGCTTCTCAAATTATAGACAAAGTAGAACCTACGGAAGCATAGCTTGATATAGAAGGGGTCATTAACTTGAAAACCAACATAATACCCAGAGGTATGGTTTAGTTAGAAAGGATATTTGATCTTGATCAGATAAGGGATCAGGACCAACAAACCAAGAAGGAATCCATATATAGTCAATGTGATGCGCATAATCTGGGTACACCAAAAAATATAAAGAACAGTTTTATTGGAAAATTCTACACTCCAAAAGAAATGAAAGGGATAATTGATGCACTGTATACATACCATGATGTGATAGCTTGGGTCTATGAGGATCTCAAGACATATTATACTTCAACCATTACTCATACCATTCTCGTCAAGCTAGATGTAAATCCATTCAAGTAGAGACAACATCCAATCAATGCACTTTTGGAACCCATTATATTTAAAGAAGTGAAGAAGCTACTATCCGCACATATCATTTTCCCTATCTGAAATTCCACTTGGGTGGAAAATTTGGTTCTAGTCTAAAAGAACAAAACATCTAAGAACAACAGTGCCTTAGTGACTTTAATTTTCAAATCACATCAAAGACACAAACTACTATGCCATAAAGCAAAAATAGGCACAGTGATTTCCCCCATAAATCCTTCTAAGAAAAGTACATGCATACAAATAATAGATTCAACACATGCATAGATTTAGATTATAGAATCAAACAACATGAAAGACAAACTTATGGACACAAAGATTTACGTGGGGTAAACCCTTTCAGGTAAAAAGACCCACCCTCCAAAACACTTAGCTCAATTGTATTAATCAACAACAAAGTTTACAATACAATCTCAGAGCTATGCTCTTTTGAAGTTTACATCTTGTCCATCTGGAGAATATAGGAAACACCATTATACAGAATCCTCACATGACATATAGTGCAGATTCATTTCATTTCACTAGCCCACTCATTCAACCAACCTTTTGACCGACACAACCTCACGATCAATCAGGTTCACATCTTCTTAGTTTGGTGTCACTCAATGTTCACATTTACAATGCCTTAGCATACTACTCAAACACTCTCACTGCATGATATGATCTTCTTGAAAATTCACTGATCGAACTCTCAATCTTATCAATCAACAACCATCAGGGCGTATTTAATTAACCCACCAACAAGCCTTCCATCATTCTCTAATAACATGGACCACTATGCAGCACACATCGAGCCGCCCAACAATAAATTAGGATACAGAGACATATCTGCACTCCATCAACCTCCTGAATTAGATAATTCATTTAATGCAAATATATCACGAATCAAAAAATAAGACTTTCGGCCAATCAAAATTGATTTACAATAGAGATGTAAAATCAATGAATATTGTCATGCCATGTGTCATCACATTATTCTTCCACTACTTTGACCATCACCCAAATAGTCAACAGAGCCCGAGCACCTTCTACCATACCATTGCTCACCATCCATCATACGCTCGCGATAAGGTGGTATACACCGCACTACTATGCCCTAGCAAGAAGACACCCACGGTACAATGGTGACAACCCATTTTCCAAACCATTGCCATCAATTGTGCCATTTTGGCTTAAAGAACAAGCCTCTGTGGTATAGCAGTAAGCTTCTATCATTGTACTCCATGTCCATCATGCTACCGTGCTCAAGCTGAATGACCTCTGCAATGTAGTGGTAAGCCACAACGTAACCACCAATCGACGTGAAACCCACCATGGTAAGGAGATAATACCATGACACCACTCCAAGATGAAAGGACTCTCGCAGTAGGGAGGTAACCGACTACGCCAACTGCCACCGTTTCACCATGCCACTGCACCTTCTTTGAGTTACCCCTGTGGTAGGGAGGTAACCGCGCAACCGTCAAACAGTGAGGAGACCACAGTGACCAAACAAAAGAGGCTTGTGGTAAAGTGGTAAACCACACAACCATGCCTCTATTAACTATTCCTCACGGTAAAGGCCAAGACTAAAGAGAAAATGCCAAGTCTTCAAAAGATTTCAAGCTAGAAAGCTGAGGCATATTTTCCAAAAATCTCCCACTTGACGAAGACTTACGGGATTCCTCCAAACTCAAACACAAGAACCAACACAGTGCTTTCATGCCCCAACCAAGACACCTACAATGATATCCAATATGTCCACCAACTCAAGCAACAACTCCAACCATCCACCATAGGAAAAAGGAATGAGCCAAGGTGTATATGCACCAGTCTCAAGAACACATGCACTAGATCCTATAGATGGAAAAGACACCAAAAAAATAGATTCAAAGCTCTCAAATGTGAACATAGTCATAAAGAATTTCTCTAGAAACAAGACATAATATTAGCTAGAAAATCAGCAATAAAACTAACTACAACCATCCAACTGATCAAACCCACGTGACTGAAAACAACACGCTCAAATCATGCTACTCCATCCAATCACCCATACCTTCAAGGTATATTCATTACTAAACTCGTGCCAACAACACAACCAACCCATCAATCGCAGATAAAAGCTCCAAGTGTCAAACAGATGAAGAAGACCAAACACATCCAAGAACTCTCACTGCATGGGTAATGCCAGATCTAAAAGATCAACAACATACCAAGTCTACCAATCACAACACATAGAAAATGTAATGATGTAGTACTGAGGAACATCCACACTCATATGCACAACCTGCAACCACCTGCTGCAATAATCATTTCTCTCAACAGACTTACATAGTTCTTCCAAGTTCTTCATCTCTAATAGAAGAAAGAGGCACAAGAACCTCCACTTCATCACCCAAGTGACAACATATGACCAAAAAATAGTGACCATCATGGCTCCACATAGACATCTCACATCTAAAGTCATATGAGATCGAACATACAGGAAGAAAAACCAGTCTAAAGAGAAACTATAAATCATAACATGTAGCATGCCCTCTTACACACACTTCTAAATGCCAGCTATGTCAAGTATGATCTCCTTCACATCCCAAAGGAAAATCCATATCAACACCCAATAGTTCAACTTAAAAAATCATGGATGTAAGCCTCTCAAAGAAGATCAAAATAACCCATATACCTATCTTCTACTAGTTCTGAAAAGCATAAGGAGATAAACTATGTTGTCCATGTTCCACTATGAATCCTCCAGAATCTCAAAACAACAATTCAAGATCCATATCATGAAAGAAAGCATAAAACACCTCTCAAAAGAAATTCACTATCGAGCAGACCAAGAGTAAGACAATGCTCCTCCAAGATATACAAGGCACCATGACTCATCCAAAAACAATTTCCTTATTGGTCTTTGTTGAGATTGTGTTCGACCAAGGTGTAGGCTACTCGGACTTTCAAATGTAAAAAAAACAGCAAACTCACCTTATTCTCCATGTATCCCTGAGCACCATCAACTGATCATCTCATGCTAAACTCCAATCTGCATTACTATACTTAACATGAAGTTCTCAAGCACATGACCAATGTACTAAAAACATAGAGAAATCCTAGACCATTGTCAAAGCACCAAACCCAGGAACTTATCATGACACCATGATATTACCATCCCCCCTAGGAAATCCCATGTTCCAGGCAAACATACCAAGGTATCAAGAGCAATGCATCATGCCAAAACTCTAAAGCACAAACAAGAGTACACCATGACATAAAACAAACAAGATCTAAACCAACATCACCTATCAAGCACCACCAACACCTCATCCAAAACCTACAAATGTCCTCCAGGGTTTCAAGATGTTGTACATCTTCAAATAGTGTTCCTGCAAAAGTGATAGAACTCTTTTGCAGAAATAGGATCTAAGAATCCCTCCTAGAAACATCTGCAACACCAAAGAAGATTATTCACCACCAAGTGATGAAACCAAGGTCACTACTAAAGCTCCCACTGAACCATGACACTGAGCTTTTCAAGCATCATGACCAAACATCTTCTGATCTGAAAATCCTCTAGGTACAATCGACAACATGTCCATCTGACAACAATGCCAACCAACACCAAGATCTCCAAACCACGTAGACTGCTCCATCACTGTCAAAAGCTTACACTAACCATTGTACCCAAGCTCTCTATGAAATCATGATACACATGCTACAAGTCTCCATAGCCAACTATTCAGGTACTCAATTCCATCCATCCTCTCATCTCAAATCAGCCACACCAATGCACAAGTGACCATAGACAAGGCCAGCTAACAAATCTACATCAACACTGAAACAACCTCGTAGATATTGACAACCCACTTTTGAGTTGTCCCATAGAAAACATGTAGGTAAAGACAATCCACAACATGCTCAACCTATGGATCCAATCAATGAATCCTACAAAACTATCATCACAGTAGAAACTACAAAACTAAGATCTCAAAGAGAATAACAATGTAGAAAAACATGACTCAAACACCAAATCAAGCCCAGATCTAATTCACCAATCATGTCCACAACCTAAGAACCATAGTCTAGGAAACCAAAAATCAACACCACGAGAATATTGAGTGATAGATCACATACCAACACTCCCATGCAAAGAAGACATCGCACCTCCTCAAAACCATGTCGAACTACAACTATCTCATCCGGTCACACCCCAAACAACCAGGGTCAAGAAAATAGCTTAACAACATCTCCACAAGACCACAATTTTTCCTTGACCATACAAAACCTACAAAACCACCATGTTTATAAAAAAACCATGCATGTCCATATCCACTACACATCTAGATGACCCAAGTGTCTGCACATAACCAACATGGTTAACTAGAACAATGAAAAGATAACATGAATATGCATCATAGACTTTTTAAGAATCTATAGAAAACCCTTCATAACCAAAAGCATGAAATTGAAACATGCTAGTACAAGGTATAGGTAAATAGGAACTCCAGGTGTACTCTAAATAGATTCCAGAACCACAACCATGCACAAGCATGCAAGAGATCCAAGCCATTCAAAAGTTTCTAGACCACCCAAGATCAAATTCATAGCCTTCATGCAATTAGGGTAGTAGAGAACAATGCCTTCAATACTAAGTCAAAACACCCAACACAAGCACACTAGTCCATGGCTGAACAATAGCCCAAGCAACTCCAGACCACCAGGAAGCCTATCACACAGACACCCAGTATGAAGCACACTCTACTACAACACAACCATACACATAAAATCACAACCCTTGCATTAGGATCATTTGCTGCCAACTAGAAGCCTCATACCACATCATCACAATATGATCAACTCCAATATTCTCCAGTGTCTTTCATGTTACATGTTGTTTCAAAAGAGCACGAACTCTCACTCATGAAAGGATCAATCATAAGACAATTCCTCCAAGTTTCCTCAAGCTTGCCAAGCTAAGAAATCTTCATAGGAGAAATGGCCAGAACCAACATCCAGAAGAAGGCTCTGATACCACTCATTGGTATCATGAAAAAATCTTAACCTCCCTTAACTAGCTCTGATACCACTTGTTAGGGATGAGAACATGTCAACTTAGAACAAAACATCTAAGAACAATAGTGCCTTAGTGACTTTAATTTTCAAATCACATTAAAGACACAAACTACTATGCCATAAAGTGAAAACAGGCATAGTGGTTTCTCCCATTAATCCTTCTAAGAAAAGTAAATGCATACAAATAAAAGATTCAACACATGCATAGATTCAGATTGTAGAATCAAACATGAAAGACAAACTTATGGACACACAAATTTACGTGGGGGAAACCCTTTCGGGTAAAAAACCCCACCCTCCAAAACACTCAGCTCAATTATATTTATCAACAACAAAGGTTACAATACAATCTCAGAGCTATACTCTTCAGAAGTTTACATCTTGTCCATCTAGAGAATACAAGAAACACCATTATACATAATCCTTGCATTGTTACAATGTCCTCACATGAAATATAATGTAGGTTCATTTCATTTCACCAACCCACTCCTTTAGCCAGCCTTTCGGCTAGCATAGCCTCATGACCACTTAGGTTCACATCTTCTCAATTTTGTGTCACTTAGTGTTCATGGTTACAATACCTTAGTATACCGCTCAAACACTCTTACTGCATGATATGATCTTCTTGACACTTCATCGATCGACCTCTTTGTCTTATCAATTAGCAACCATCAGGGCATATTTAATTAACCCAATGAAAAGCCTTCCGTCATTCTCTGATAATGTGCACCGCTATGCAGCACACATTGAGTTTCCTAGCATTAAATCAGGATACAGAGACATATCTACACTCCGTCAACCTCCCGAATAAGATCATTCATTTAATGCAAATATATTGCAAATTAGAAAATAAGACTTTCAACCAATCAACATTGATTTACAACAATGATGTAAAATCAATGAATATCATCATGCCACGTGTCATCGCATTATTAGTCCACCACTTTGACTATCACCCAAATAGTCAACAAAGCCCGAGTACCTTCTACCATGCCAACATTTTCCATCCATCATACGCTCATGGTAAGGCGGTATACACCACACTACTGCGCCCTATTAAGAAGACATCTACAGTACAATGGTGACAACTAGCTTTCCAAACTGTCGCCATCAACCACACTAACATGGCTTAAAGAACAAGCCTATGTGGTATAGCAGTAAGCATTTATCATTATCTACCATGTCTATCATGCTACCATGCTCAAGCTAAAATACCTTCGCTGTGTAGCGGTAAGCCACCATGTAACTACAAGTCGACGTGATTCCTGTCACGGTAAGGAGGTAACACCATGACACCACTCCAAGATCGGAGGATTTCCATGGTAGGGAGGTAACCAACTGTTTCGATCACCATGGTTTCACCATGCCACCACATCTTCTTAGAGCAACCCTCGTAGTAGGGAGGTAAGTGCTACACTAGACCATCGAGCCTTCACCGCACAACCACCGAATAGTGAGGAGACCACCAGGGTATGGAGGTAACACCACCCAACCATAGACTGAACAACAAAGGATCATGGTGAAGCAATAAATCATGCAACCGTACCTCTATTAACTATTCCCCGTGGTAAAGTGGTAAATTCCAGGACTGAAGAGAAAACACCAAGTCTTCAAGAGATTTCAAGACAAAAAGATGAGGCATATTTTCCAACATTTTCCACCCTACCACTTTCCATGCCCACCACCTTTATGGTACCTATTTCCTTGCCTGAAACCTTTGTAGATCTTATTTGCAAAATATGCCACCTCAATTTTTGAAAATCATTTGAACTCCTCAGGCTAAGATGTTTGTGGCTCAACTCACCGAACCACTACCTGCCCCTCCAACTCCTATTGAGCCACCCAAGATGGAGGCCACTATAAAAATATGTGAAGAAAGGGAGAGTAAAAGCGAGGAGCTTATGAAAGAAACAATTGATATCACTGAGGATCTAGAAGACTTTGACTATGATGATTATCATGAGCATGTTGACAATGGTTTGAGGATTATTGATTTAGATGAAGTAGCTTTGGATGAAGAGGGGCAACAAACACTTAATGATAGAGAAATGAGTGGATTTGATGCCCATTATGATGTGGAGACCTCAGATCAAGAGCCTTAGGATAAGCAGCCTAAAGAGCATGATGACAAAGAGGTGAGTGTAGAGGAGTACCACTTTGAAGAAGGAAGAAATGACATAGAGATTAATGAAGGGGAGGATGATGAACTCCTAGAGGCTAGCCAAGATGAGGGTCTACAAGATTAAGAGGTTCCTCTAAAAGGAGAACAAGATAAAGAGAAGAAAAGTGAAGATGGAAAGAAAGATGAGCTAGCCCAAGACGAAGAAAATAATAATAAGAGAAATGCCGAATCCATTGATCCTGATAAAGGAAAAGAAATAATGCAGTAAGAAGAGAAAGATGAAGAAAATAAGGATGTTGAGGATGCTCCTAGGCATGAGGAGGAGGGGCTTCCAAAAGGTCAAGGGGAAGGGGATAATAGATTGAACACTACATTCCCTAGCTAACAAACAAAAATCCCCTCATGGTAATAAATTCAATACTACATTCACTGACTAAATGCAACCCCAACTATAGATAAGGATTTAGATGGTATACAAGCGAGAGATTACCAAGTGATGACCATCAATCTAGGTCCCACCTCTAGAGCCCAAATAAATGATGAATTCCAAAGGCCTGTTACCATAATTAGAGAAGAAGCTCCAGTGGAATCGGCAGTGCTTGCCCTGTTGTAGGAGGAAGAAATTAATAAAATGTAAATAAGGAGAACTTGGACCATGTCCACATCGGACTAGTTCAAAAGGGTAACAAGCACAGGCAACAAGGGAAGTCACTATGTAGCAAGATGCACAACCATTTTCTAATCTTGCAAAAGGAGATTGAGAAGGAGGCAAGGACATGTAAAGATTTTCCTGATCTTTACAATAGGGAATACCCCAAACTGAAGAGCATTCTAAAGCTATATGCAAGGGTTTGGTAGAAAGAGTTTGCTCTACCAAAGTAAGATCACTAGTTTCTTGAAGCATGGTTATTGAATTTTGAATTTAGAGAGGGGATTCTAGAGAAATTTATGAATGAATTGGATTCTATTCATGCCCATGTTGTTTCCCACTTGGCTAAGAGTGATGATCTCTTAGAGTTGCTGACAGGGGCAAAGATGCTAGCCCAGGAACTGGATTGTGAATCTATAAAGCACAAATTCCACAAGGAAATGAAATAGGGAACCAGTGACATTTTGTTAACGAAATTTATGTATTTTGTCACACGGAGCTTCTCTGAGTCAGAATAAATGATTCAGGTGGGAGATACATGTGTAAAGAATCATGATGAAATGATGGAGGAATCAAAAGGACCTCCTTTTGCATCACCAAATTAAATTTCTTAGACCAAGACAAGCTCTTGGAATTTTTGAAAAGGTTTGTTCAATATCTTGTTTTGAAATAGATGTTGGAAATATTATAATAGAGGATAAATACTTATAGTTTCTAGCTAGAAGATGAAATCAGCTATAGGAAAAAATTGGCTAAAATAAAATATAGGGAAAAGACAAGAATAGCCAATTTTATATTGTAAAATCTTGTACTTGTATTGGATGATGTGAAAACGCTAAGTTAGAATGAATCTAAGCCTTTCATTGTGAATTAATCTTGGCTATTCATTTAGCTTTTGGGAGACTATAAATAGGAGCATCATCTCATTTTCAAAGAGAGAGATGAGTTATTGTAAAAGACATTCTACAACAATATATAAAAAAAGCATTGAAAGTTGATGGTTTCTTTGTGTTTCTCTTTATGTGTGCATGATTCAACCTACATATTTCATTTTACTAAACAACCTATTTACTATTTAGGTTTCAATTTAGCTTGTTAGTTAGTGGACAAATTTAATGGTGATTGCATGTTATATTATTTGATGCACTTCCAACTCATGCTTTTAGTGATCTATTAATGATAAATTACTATGTAAAATGAGTCCAAGATTATTAATTTTCTGCACTCAAGTTCAACTGTATGTTCATGCTTAATAGGTGAATGTTACAGTCTGAAAATTTGTAAAGAACCTTACAAGATTGCACTAATTTTGTGATACTGTAGAATACTCTTGGTTAAGCAAAATCTAGTTTTGGGAGTCTATCTACTGTAATACTGGTTACTATTGCTATTGTTCATAGTTTTAGAATTAGGATAACTTCTTAACTCTTTAATGCCTTGCTCTTTCTTTTAAATTTGAATTAAACATATGTTTCCAACATCATAACTATGTCATATTCGATGAACAAGATGAGTTTCAGACTGTTGTTATGAATTTTTTGTTATTGTTCATCATTTCTAGAATTTTGAAACTTAGTTATGGACCCATAAATCCTATGCTTTGTGAACTATAAAAGGCCTCTTGTGATTACCAACAAATCATAGATCATCAACTAAGTTGTCTTATGCACAATCATAACCTAACATCCGAGAGACCTTGGGGTGATTTTCTAAAACTTAGTTGTAGGTTATTACCTTTCAAGAGAGATAGGACATTCATGTTCTATTTATGTTGAGAAATGTAAAAACACCCATCAACATAGTCAATGCTAGAAGGAGGGAATTCAGATGAAGCTAGATCAAATAGGGTCATTCTCTTCAGAAAGATTCTATAGGGTAACTAGATGCACACTAGATAAAGGAGAATTTCAAGAATTAAAGACTCCTATCAAGGCTAGGAGAGCCAAGAAAGGGGAAGCTTCAACATCTGCACCACTCATTTGACCTTCATCTCCTCCATCCCCTCAATCTCCATCTTCTCCTTCACTCCAACCAACTTCTTCTTCGTTTACCAGCCACATCCATAACATTGTAGCCACCATATCTCAGCCACAAGTTGCTAAAACTCAACCATTACCACCCCCACCTCCACAAATGGCTTGGTTGGGAAAAAATCCCTCACCATTATCCTTCAATGACTACCATGATATGCTAAATAATCTAGAATATTTCTTCTCTAAATTCTACACCATTGATCATCAGAGAATAGCTGAAGAACACATCCAAATATTCCAAACTGCCCTCAAAGATAGAAAAATTGAACATGAGGATGTTTCTTTTAGACTCTTCCCATATTCACCAGGGGAGGAGGCATTTAATTGGTATATCCATCTACATACATGATCAATCACCTTTTGGGACCTCATGAAAAACACATTTATGCAAAAATTTAAAGTTCTATTCAGCCTCACTGACTTATATCTATAGATAGCCTCACTGACTTATATCATTAGATCATTATTCTTGATTTAATTCATTTAATTAAATCTTATTCACACATATGGGTATTTTTCCCTAACCCTAAATGAGAGTTTCCTTATTGAATCTTGACCTTTGATTCTAGGGCATTCTTCAAATCTCTCATCTCATCCGTCCATTCAAGATTGCATTTTCTATAAAATGACAATCTTGATCTCATTTTTGGGTTGATCAATCTTATCTCTTGAATAATTTATTTTTATAGGCATTCTCACACATTAGGCATATTATTAATAGCTTGCATAAGTAAAATTAACTTTCTAGTTTGCATAGTTTATTTTATTTAAATCCTTCAAAGGCTTTTGCTAAGGCTAGGCATATAGAATTTGCTCTCAAATATGAGGGCATCCATTTATTTTAACAGCAAGCTTGAGGAGGTACAATGGAAGTAGTCATGGAGGAGAGAAATGGGTGAGATTGTTCTAGTCTCATTCCATTTTCTTTCATATTCTCCTATGCATTCCATTGAATGATTATTATTATTACATGCATATTCTAACTTAGATCTGTTTTGCAGGATTTTATATTTTAGATCATTACATTGGTGAATCCGACTTTCCAACATGACTTTTTTGCAGGTTTCGTATGGCTTCAAATTTTTTTTTGCAAGCATAGGTGCATGGAAAGCCCCAACCATAGCCTAAAATGATGCAACTGCTCTGTTGAGCTGCATCTGCGCACACAAACGACGCATCCACCATCGTGCCACACATTTCCTAAACCCAGAACTGTAAATGACATCCTACGCCGCATCTATCGAGCTGCAACTACCAAGCCGCATTTGCCATAACGCATCGCAAACAACTAGTAAAAAAAAAAAAGGATTGTAATCTAGATCCGATGCATCCGCGGCCAGAATTTGATTAAGTTTTCATTTCTTTTTTTTTTCTTTTTTCTAGATTAAAAAGAACCAACCCTAGGATAGACATCTAATTGGAAATCTATCAATCCTAGGATAGGCAACTTAACTTGGAACTTATCAATCTAGGATAGTCACCACATTTATTTTTTGTTTGTTAAAAAATGAACACCATGTCTTTGTGAAGCAATATCTTCACTTAGTTAGATAATCTTCATTTGGGCTTAAAATTGAACATCTTTTTGTTGTGTTTGTGGGGTAATAGGTATATGCTCTCCCCTTTACTGGGTGATCAAAAAGCCACACTTACCCATTTTATTTATGCATTTCAAGCTTTGTTACAACCTTTAGAAGGCCTACCATAGTGGGAAAAAGTACTCACCCTATGGGAACAACCTAAGTGGGAACAACCAAAGCCAAGTTTTCCAACCCACAATAATAAAAAATGAATTCGGGGAAAGTCCGCAATTCGACGGCAATGTGCAAAGATAACCATCCCCAAAACCTTTGTTCTAAAGGTTGGGAGGTCTCCTGAGGGAGTTTATCATTTGCCGTGTTGAAAGGAAACCTTGAATAAGAACCTTAGTGTAGAAGCCAGCCGAGTCAGTAGCTAGACATTGTCTCAATCATGGTGCAAGGGGAGGGAAGAATCTCCCCCCAAGACACTCACCATATAATCACTACAGACTATTTTCTTAGGGGATTTGGTATCCACTTCCATCACCTTGATTACACACCTAGAAAAGACAAAAACACGGGTGCCCTCTAGGGGGTGACATGGCTGTATGAGACGACGTGATTTTAAGATGTGGGTTGTGATTGTTATGATGACCCTTTGACCATTAAGAGTGAGTCTGCTTGAACATACATTTAAGGTTTTAATATCTATGTGTTTGACAACTATTTTCAAAAAGATTTCAACAAATTGAAAATTCACAAATCGAGGTCAAAACAAAAACTTGTCAAAACTGCAAAACAATGTTCAGGTTTCTACCAAATTGTCCTCTGCAATGCAATCGCTTTGATAAACTACACTCACCAGGTATTGAGCTGCATTCGCTCTAACATGCTACATTTGATATATCCTGAGCTGCAATCGCTCTATTGAGTCGCATTTGACATATCCTGAGCCGCATTCGCTCTGCTGAACCGCAATTGACAATCCCTGAGTTGCATTTGCCAGCCTAAATCCATAGTCGACTGTCATGCAACACAATTGCCAGTCCTAAAACCACATTTGAAATTGTGAACCACAAATGCTTAATCTTGAGCAGCATTAGCTCTTCCAAAACTGCCATAAAACCAAAAGCTACATTTGCTAGTTTGCAGAACACATCAAATCCCTGTGATGCATTTTCTTGGTCAAACGACGCATCTGATAATGAACCGCATATGAGACCTGAAATGACGCATTTTCCTATCATTCGAGAAAACAAATTTCTTGTCAAAAACCAGAGGCCAAACTTTTGCCAACATATTTTCCTAGCATCCTTTTCCAGTAGTCTCTGTCTAAAATCAGCAAAGCAACTTGTCCAAGTCATCCGTCTTTGCATTTTAGTCTTCATCTAGCTTGCAATCCATCATTATCATCATCATAGGAAAAGTCTAAAGTCCTCAATTGTACAACTTTGGGATAGGCAAACTTTCTTTCCTTTGTCAAATCATTGTCTCAAAAGTACATTGTCATTGGACCAAGTCAAAGCAAATCAGTCCCAAGTCATCATCCTTTGGTGAGCCGCTTCCAACTCATAAGTCTAGTGTGGAAACCTCACCTTGTCATTTTATCATCTTGTCCTACAAATCAGTCTTTGAAAATACAAACCGAGACATTGGCTAAACTTTGGGTGGTTAGAAAAACCTTTCCTAAAAATCATTTGACATCAAGCATCCCCTTTTCACTTGGCATTATCCCTTTGCATAGGCTTAGTCTCATTTCATCCACCATCATGTCTTCAAGTCATGATGACATGCTTGCTAGTCAAATTTAATGCAAATTCAATAGTAACGGTCAAACACAACTTGCTAGAGACTTCAAAATGCTATACCTCCAATGCAAGTCCAAACGCACCTCACCCTCTAGTCCTTCATCCATCCATCCCTCTTACCAATAGTCCAATAGTCCTGGTCCTCTATCCATCTACTATCAAGGGTCCCATAACACCATCAATGGCACTAAGTCACAACAAATTTCCATTAGCCATATCCACCCTAACATTGACATGGGAAACCAACCCTCCATTAATCCATTCCAAGCATCCACATCATATCTTAGTCCTTCATCTTATCTTAGTTCGTCATCTACGTCATATCAAAATCTTCCATTCATGTCATATCCTAGTCCTTCATCATATGCTAGTCCTCCATCCATGTCATATCCTAGTCCTTCGTCGTATCCTAGCCCACCACCCACATCATATCCTAATCCTAGTCCTTCATCCACGACAAATCCTTGTCATACATTCATGTCCTATTCTAGCCCATCATCTCTCAACCAAGTCCAAAGCTCCATGTCATACTCTAGTCCATCATACACCAATCCATTTCAAGACACTCCATTGGGTCTTGAAAACACATCTAGTCATGGTATCCAAAGTCCCATCCCATCTCATAAACTTGAGGATACAGGTCAAGAGGTAAGTCCAAAGCACAATATTATAACATCACCATCATGTCAAGATCAAAATAGTCCATTCCATGACTCCATATTTACATCCATTCAAGAAATCCTCCTAGACAATCATGGCATACCAAATACACCTATCTTTGGTCAAGAGCCCGTCCAAAACCATTTCATTCAAGAGGAACCTATCCTCAGTCAAGACACTACTTCCAATCATGACATTCAAAATGAACCCATCTTTGATCAAGACATTATCTTTGATCAAGAAGTCCACAATGATCCACTCCTTGACCTCTATGCCATTCACAATGAAACACTTGAAGATGATCCCATTCAAACTTCAAGTATTGACACTCCCAAAAGTGAGACACTTGCCTCCATGGGAGACATAGATGATCTACAACTAGAACAAGAATATTTTAGCATGGACATATTTGCAAATGATCAAGCTATAGCTGAATTTAGTGGGCTCTATGACAATGACCATGAAGACGGTTTTGACATAGACTTGGAAGCACCAAGAGAATCATCGGAATCTGACAGGTCACCTAATTAGACTAAAGATATTAATCACTGTGATCCTAATAAAATGCTACTTCCTAAATGTGAGAGATGTTAGATAAAACTAATAGTGCAATAAAGAGAAACAACAAGATAATAGGGCACCTCAATGATTAGCCTAAGAAAATGAACAATATGAAAGCAAGATAAACAAATAAATTGCTGTTATACCTTCATGTTGTTGCTTCCTTGGTTGGCCCTTGATGTTGAAGTCTTGTGTGCTCCTTGGATGGCAATGAAATGAAGTGGATGCAAGATGAATTGATGCAATATGGGTGCTAAAATGGATGAAAGCTTGAATGACAATTTTGCAAGAGTTTATTTGCAAAAGACTTGATTCTTTAAAATGAAGGAATTGAAGGGGTATTTATAGGCCAAATTGAATTCTCTAGAGAATTCAACGGTTGGGATTGATCCAACAAAGATCAAGATGAAGGGCTATGGTGAGTTCAGGACTCACAAGCCCTCACATCCTGACATGTGGAGGGTGAGATGTCCTAAGGTGGAGTGATGTGGAAATGAGGTGGAAGAGAAGGACAAGAGGTGGAAGGGAAGTACATGAGGTGGATAAAGGACAAGTACCTTTGAGGTACCTTGGGGAATGAGAAGATTTCCTCGAAAAGGAACTTCTTGTCCCCAAATGAGGATGAAAGAGACTTTGTAAAGTGATGAAACAAAAAAAATGATGATAAGCGATGGGAGATAAAGGGGAATTAAAAATTGATTTTAATCCAAATAGGTTAAATGACTAAATTAAATAATTTATCATGTTTATTTAATTTAGAGAAGAAAAGGGGGTAAGGTAAAGTATTTAATTTATTTAATTAGATACTTTAGGAACCTTAGGAATAAAATGAAATAATGATTAAATAAATTATTTAATCACTATTAATGAAATAGATGATTAGAGTAGATGATTTTGATCATATGGAAGTGATCAAATTTGGATGTCTACATTTTTCCCCTCTTCGAAGTACTGTTAGAATAACCGTGCTTCGAAGAAAAGAAAGTGCAAATGACTCTATAGAGGAATTAACCAAAGGATGATGCCCTAGCGTGGGGAGGAGGATCTGAGATGTCCACACTAGCAGGGAAATGGATGAAGATGCCCCAATCTTGGAAGGGGTTGACTATGGTAGGGAAAATGGATTAATATGAAGGGTATGCCCCCTCGAGAGGGTGACAGGGGAAAAGAGAGGGGTCCCCGGTAACCTCTCGATAGGAAGAAATGGATGGTATGGTTGGAAAGAGGGAAAAAAATTAGGCAAGTGATGAAGGAGGAAGAGATGGGGGAAAGGATGAGAGATGAGAGGGGATATGAAAATGACAATGTAAAGTGATGAAACAAAAAAAATGATGATAAGCGATGGGAGATAAAGGTGAGCACAAATGGATGCAAGGAAAAATGTGATGTTGCCCCAAACCAGGTACAAGCCAGGTTGGGTGGATGGTTGATGGAGTGTTGTTGATGACGACATGATACATCCCAAAACAACACAAGGATAGGGAAGGATACATCCTAATGAGGATGAGAATGAGTGTTGTTGACGAGGGAATGATACATCCCAAAACAACACAAGGATAGGGAAGGATACATCCGAATGAGGATGAGGATGAGCATTGGTGATGAGGGAGTGATACATCCCAAAACAACACCACAAGGATAGGGAAGGATACATCCCGATGAGAGTGTTGTTTACGAGGGAAGGATACATCCCAAAACAACACAAGGATAGGGAAGGATACATCACATAGATGATGATGATGATGATGATGATGATGAGGATGGGGGAGACATGCAAGATGATGGAATGGAAAATGAAATGCAATCCTAATGTGATTTACCATCCATAGAGCACTCATTTTTGTTATAGCAGAAGACATCGGGTGTCAGGGTATGTAAACCAAGACGGATTAGTGTCTAATGCATAAAACAAGCACAACAAACAAGAAGGCTATCCCAACACCCCAAAGTCGCGATGACTTTGGTCAGGCCAGGTATTGGAATAACCACAAGCACAAAAGGATTCCCTAATGTAACACAAGACCTTAGGGATCTTGGTGGGTACTACGTGGGACAACCAAGAAGACAAAAACAAAGAAATGAGCAAGATATGCCCCTATGTTTACTAGTCAAAGCACACCATGATATGATGGATCAAGGAGACCATGACAAGTGATGATAGGGAGCTCAAATGATAAACAAAAGCCAAAAGCATCAAAATATCACAATCAATTTCAAATGTCCTTTGCCATAGGAGATCAAGATGATGGATGGGGTTGATGAGGTCTATTAGGAAGGATACATCCTATTGAGACCGATGATGGATAGTAAACTAAAAGATCAATATGATGTAGGATACCAGAAACCAATTGGATCATGTGATATAGATGACCGTTGTTTGATAAGCACTAGCTTGGATAGGGACATACTTGATGACACGACAAGACGACATGATGACAGGACGACAGGACAAAAGGTAATAAAAACCCTAAAGACCTAGGGGCTTGAGGGTTGATCAAATATCAACCTTGCCTATGTGAAAGTGCAAAGCCCTCATAGTTCGATAAGAGACCATGGATAAAAGCGGAAAGAGGAAAATGAAGACCTTGATGGACAATGATCAGATGGAAAAAATGCCTAGGGGGTGGACCAAATGATTGACCTTGTCTACATGAAAGTGCGGGGGCCACGTAGCTTGACATAAGGCCAAAGATAGACGATGGAAGAGACAAGACAAACAAAAGATAAAACCCCAGGGGTGGATCAAACGACCAACCTTGCCTACGTGAAAGCGCAGGGGCAACGTAGTTCGACAAGAGACCGATGATAGACAAAAGATAAGGGATCATGAGATGAACAAGATAAATGGATAAAATGATGGAGCGGATATGATGAGATGAGATAGACTTGCAGGATTGGATAGGACGATAGTTGATATGTGTAAGATATGTAGGATGTGAAGCTTAGGGATGGGATAGGTAATCAGATCATTAGAATATGAATTGGAAAGGTGAGATGATGGATAGATGAGCGATGAAGATGTGAGAAATATGTGGTAAATAGATAGGAGGGATTAATGACGATGTGAATGGCATTGGGTTGCATGCGGGTAGCCTAGAGCTAGTTACCAATGACAAGGGATAATAGAGGGAAATGGATGAATGGATAAGAAGATGCTAGGATAGGTGGATAGATGACAGATAGATGAGTGATGAAGATTGGAAAGATGTGAGAAAGAGATAGGAATGATGATAGTGAGGTATCAAGTCATTGGATTGCAAAAGGGTAGCCTATAGCTAAAGACCAATGACAAGGGATTATGAGATGGAAGGAAAAGAAGATGCTAGGATAGGTGGATAGATGATGGGTAGATGAGTGATGAATATTGGAAAGATGTGAGAAATAGATAGGAATGATGATAGTGAGGTATCAATTCATTGGATTGCATGAGGGTATCCTATAGCTAGAGACCAATGACAAGGAATTATGAGATGGAAGGAAAATGGATGGATTGATAAAGATGGGAGATAGAAAGATGCTAAGATAGGTGGATAGATGATGGATAGATGAGTGATGAAGATTGGAAAGATGTGAGAAATAGATAGGAATGATGATAGTGAGATATCAAGTCATTGGATTGCATGAGGGTAGCCTATAGCTAGAGACCAATGACAAGGGATTATGAGATGGAAGGAAAAGAAGATGCTAGGATAGGTGGATAGATGATGGGTAGATGAGTGATGAAGATTGGAAAGATGTGAGAAATAGATAGGAATGATGATAGTGAGGTATCAAGTCATTGGATTGCATGAGGGTAGCCTATAGCTAGAGACCAATGACAAGGGATTATGAGATGGAAGGAAAAGAAGATGCTAGGATAGGTGGATAGATGATGGGTAGATGAGTGATGAAGATTGGAAAGATGTGAGAAATAGATAGGAATGATGATAGTGAGGTATCAAGTCATTGGATTGTACGAGGGTATCCTATAGCTAGAGACCAATGACAAGGGATTACGAGATGGAAGGAAAATGGATGGATTGATAAAGATGGGAGATAGAAAGATTCTAGGATATATGGATAGAAGGATAAGCATTTGAAAAAATGAAATGGATTACTAGGTAGATAAATGGATGAGATAAGGATGAAAAGATGGAAAATAATTTGTCGATGGGTAGATAGGAAGATAAGGATAGGGAGATGCATTGGATGTTTAGATAGATGAATGGGGAGATAAGGATGAAAGGATGAAAAGGACTATGGGATGAGAGGATGGGGAGATGGAGAAGATTACCTGGTGGAATGGATGGATGATGTCTCCAAGGACCCAATTGCAAATAAGGAGATGCCCCCACTCTATATGTGTCATGCATGACGAGGCAAGAGGGATAGCAAGATGGGTGGATAAGGGAGTGAGATGGGCAATGGAAGATAAGGATTTGGTAGATGGAGGAGATAAGATGGGGATATATGCCAAGAGGTGTCCAAAGCATGTATATAGGTTTGCCCCTAAATTTATCAAGATCACAAGGAATAGGGAGGAAGTGGGATAAATGGGATAGGATGGATAGGATGCAGAAGATAGGTAGATGTAGGAGATGGAGGAAAGGAATGCGTAAGTGGATGTTGCCCCCAATCGTGGAAGGAGACTAGATGGGGAATTTACGCATGATGCTTGTTTGCCAAGTTTTCATCATGGCTTATCCAAGGCACTTTGTTTGCCAAGTTTTCACCATTGGACGAATGATTTTCTCTGTATTATTTTTTTTTTGTTTTTTTTTTTTGTATTTTTTTGATTTTTTCTCTTTTTCGGAGTAGGATGTGGATGAAGATGGATAAAGATAGGGAGATGGATATGTGGATTTTATAGGATAGTTGATAAGGAGATGGATGAAGGACTCAAGCATCAAGTTCCATATGGATTATGCAAGAGGATGGATTAAAGGAATTGGACGAGGGAGATAGAGGGGATAGTGGATGGGGTGTTTAAAAGTGTATGGATGGAATGATGGAGTGGATGTGTTATAGAAGATTGTGTTCAGGACCAACATTGGCACATGTGGTGGATGTGAAAAGATAGGTGGAGGAATGGATGGAGAGGATGGCGGTAATGGAGGAGTTGGGATAGTGTTTTTTGGGATGTAGGGACCCAAAATAGATTTAGGAGATGGAGGAGGTGAATTATTTTGTGGGGGAATAGCAACTTTGGATGTCGTTATGGACTTTTCAGTTGAAGGTATGGCACCTTTTTTCTTTGAGATCCACATGATTTTTATTTTTTCTTTGGTGGGCCTTTGTGGCCTTTTGGATTGATTTGGATTTGGGACGTGATTTTTCTGTTCTTCAACATGTCTTTTGAAGGGGACATGAGGAGCTTTAGATTCATGTGGACATGCGGATTTATAATTTTTTGCTTTGGCATCCAAAGTGCTATTAGTAGCAAGGGGAGATATGCGAGGAGATGGATGATGGGGAGTGATGGAGGTAGGGTGATAGGGATTATGTGTAGATGGAGAATGTGTGGGTATGTGCCTTTATTGATCCTGATTAGGAGTTATGAAGGTAGGATGTTTATGTTGTGTGCGAGGGAGAGGGGGTGGATGAATGAAAGGATGTGTAGGATAAGATGGAGGGGGTGATTTTAGGATATAAGGACCCAAAATAGACTGTGTATATGGAGGATGTATGGGGCTTGATGGAGGGATATAAGAAACTATAGTAGATGGAGGGACATAAGGACCCAAAATGGATTTAGAGGATGAGGGAGGAAGATGGATAGTTGTTTGTAGGTAGTATGATGGAGGAGGGGGGATGGAGGCATATGACTTGGTAGGGCGATGGAAAGTACCTCTTGTGCCTTTAGAAGAGGATTGTTTAGGATGTACGAAGGGTGTACCAACATCTTTAGAGTGCGGGTTTTGGGAGATATATCCAAGACCATGTGTGCCTGGATGTTCCTTGACTTGAATGGGTTCTAAAATAACTTGCTCATGAAGGCCTAAACCTTTTCCTTGATAGTTCATGTTTTCAAGCATATGATCTATGGTAGGATGCTTATTCTTTTGGAAACATGATGTGAGTGTGTTAGCAGGTGGAGGAGGAAAGATGGTGCATAGACATTGTTTTGCTTCTGCAAGAAGACCACCATGGACGCATGTAATGTTACCAAGGTGATACAAAAGTGGCATTGGGATGGTAAGACTAGATGGCGATGAAGGATCATGTGATGGAGATGAGGGGATAGCAACATCAGGAGGAATGAGCGATAAGGGATCATGAGAGGAATTGGGGAGTATGATGGGATCTGGATTTATGGCAGTGGATGATAAGCGCTCATGCGATGGAGTGATTGGATCATGAATGCAAAGGGAATCATGGGATGGAGTGGATGAGCTAGTGTGATCTTGAGATGGGGTGGATGGGAGGATAGGATCATGACTTGGTTGAGGATATGGATTGTGAGATGAAATGGATGGAAGACTATGTTCTTGAGATGGAGTAGATGGGATGTAGTGATCTTGATTTGGAGGAGGGGATATGCTTGTATGCTTTGGATCAATCTCTAGGCATGACTCATCTTGTGTGGGATGTATGATGATGGAAGAGTGTTGGAGGGACTCCTTAATTGGGGGAGAGAGGAGGATGGATGATTCATGAAGGTCATTGGATTGAAGTTTGTGAATATTAGGACTAGGAGGAGGGGATTGGATGTCTTCAATGGATTCGGTGGATCTAGTAGTAGAATATGGTGATTCAATGGATTTGATGGGTTTGACCATCTCAATGGTTTGGATGGTGTCAGGAATGGTGATGGGAGGTATGGGTGTAGGATAGTGGAGGGCCTCATCACTAGTGACAATACATGATAGAGTGGGAGGGCATGGTGTCTCTTCTTGCATGAGTCCTTGGGAAACATTTGGAAGGGATGTAGGATTAGGTAGAGTGATGGGAATGTATGGAGGATTAGGATTAGGGATTGCTGGATTAGGATTAGACATGGGGATGGGATTGGATGTAGGATTAGGAGGAGATGGAAGATTAGGATTAGATGAAGGGATGGGACTAGATGGAGGACTAGGATTAGATGAAGGGATAGAAATGGATGGAGGATTAGGATTACATGAAGGGATGGGACTAGGTGGAGGACTAGGATTAGATGAAGGGATAGAAATGGATGGAGGATTAGGATTAGATGAAGGGATGGGATTGGATGTAGGAATAGGAGGAGATGGAGGATTAAGATTAGATGAAGGGATGGAACTAGATGGAGGACTAGGAGGAGATGGATGATTAGGATTAGATGAAGGGATGGGATTGGATGTAGGACTGGGAGGAGATGGAGGATTAAGATTAGATGAAGGGATGGGACTAGATGGAGGACTAGGATTAGATGAAGGGATAGAAATGGATGGAGGATTAGGACTAGATGAAGGGATGGGATTGGATGTAGGACTAGGAGGAGATGGAGGATTAAGATTAGATGAAGGGGTGGAACTAGATGGAGGATTAGGATTAGATGAAGGGATAGAAACGGACGAAGGATTAGGATTAGATGAAGGGATGGGATTTGATGTAGGACTAGGAAGATATGGAGGATTAGGATTAGATGAAGGGATGGGATTGGATGTAGGACTAGGAGGAGATGGAGGATTAAGATTAGATGAAGGGATGGAACTAGATGGAGGATTAGGATTAGATGAAGGGATAGAAATGGATGGAGGATTAGGATTAGATGATGGGATAGAAATGGATGGAGGATTAGGATTAGATGAAGGGATGGGATTTGATGTAGGACTAGGAAGATATGGAGGATTAGGATTAGATGAAGAGATGGGATTGGATGTAGGACTAGGAGGAGATGGAGGACTAGGATTATATGAAGGGATGGGATTGGATGTAGGACTAGGAGTGGTTGGAGGAGATAGAGGATTAAGATATAATGCGATTAAAGGGAGAGTGATGTAGGAGGATGTAGATGTTGGATTAGATTGGGATGGGGAGTGATAGTAGAAAGGTGTGGATGTTGGATTAGAATAGGAAGATTGAGGAGGTGAACCACCATAGGAAGAAATGTATGGTGGGTTGGTGTAGGAGGATATGGATGGAAGATAAGGATAAGGGGATTGAGATGGTGGATTAGGATAGGAGGAATATTGGGATGGGGGATTGTGATAGGAATGTGTGAGTGTTGGATTAGGATGAGAAGATTGGGATGTGGGATTAAGGTAGAGGTATTGGGATTGTTGATTATGATGAGGATAAGAGGATGTGGATGTTGGATAGGATAGAGGTTGAATGGGAGGACAGGATGAATAGGTCGATGGTGAGGATGGTGGATATCCCTTGTCAAGGGTAACATAAGCACCGTTATTATATATGGATGAAGGCATGGTGGGATAGTTTAAAGAAGTATTGGGATTTTGGAAGGCGATTGGAGAGAGCTTACTAGCAATGATAGTGTCAAGAGGATCTATATAACAATCTTCATGATCAACAAGATTTTCCTTATCGTCATCAACGGAGTTAGGATTCCCCTTGACTACTATTATTGGTCGTGTGAGAGGGGGATAAAGATTCATGATGGATATAGATTAGAAGGAAAAAATAGATGATGGATAGAGAACTAGGATGAATTGAAAGCTCATATGGGGATTGGATGAAAGCTCAGATTGGGATTGGATGAAAGCTCAGATTAGGATGATGGGATTAACGCTCAGATTATAATTGAATTGGGGCTTAGATTGGGATTGGATCATAGGATATGATAGGATTGATTTGAAAACATGATCATGGGTTTTAACTAGAGGACGTAAGGTGTTGACAATCAGATTTTTGCCAAATTTGGCAGTTTTCAAAAATTGTCAAATTTTACCATTTTAGGAAACTTCGTAGGCATACGTTTGAGAGTCCAATTTTTTCCAAAAAATACCCAATACTAAGATAGGATGAATTGACAACTAACATTGGAAATATGAGACATGCATTCAGAGTTATTAATGAAACAGTTCGTCAAAAACTAGGAAATTGAAACAAATAAATGCTAATTTGTGATTTTGAGGGTCAAGATGAAAGTTTGAGGCTCTGAAAACGTGTCGTAGGAGGATCCAAGGGACTTAGAAGTTTGTTGGGAATCCAAATGCTAGCTCCTAATGCAACCACCCATAAAATTTCAGCCAAAACCCACATCCGAGTCAAAAGTTATGGCCTCTAGAAGTTTCGACATAAAAATAAAAAATTTCAAAAATGAAGTCTAGATGATTGGGATGGATGATTTGATGATAGATATAGACTCCAATGATGTTCTAAGAAGCACTTATTCACTTTGGTCGATGAAACATTGATTTTCAGAAAATGTTGACGGATGCTCGAAACAAGGGAACAACCACTTGGAACGGGTAATCGGATATGCAGATTGGATAGGTAGATGGTTGGGAGGGGTGAACGGGGGTTTGGAATGGAAAAATGAAGGTTTGGATTGATCAAATGGTCAAATGGAGGCTTTGGGGATTCGAACGGAGGTTAAACGGGTGAAACTGGCCGTTCAGCGGGGTGTATTCGCACTTCTACAGAAAAAGCTAAAATAAAGGGCAAGGTTGCCCCTCTACAGTAAAAAGGATGAAATAGTAAAGGGCAGATTCACCCCTCTGCAGAAAATGGCTGAAACAAAGGGCAAGGTCGCCCCTCTGCAGTGGAAAAGGCTGAAATAGTAAAGGGCAGATTCGCCCCTCTCCAGAAAATGACCGAAATAGAGGGCAAGGTTGCCCCTCTGTAGTGGAAAAGGCTGAAACAACAAAGGGTAGATTCGCCCCTTTGCAGAAAATGGCTAAAACAAAGGGCAAGGTCGCCCCTCTGTAGTAAAAATTTGAACTTGGTTTGGATAAGGGATTTTGGCAAGGACTTAAAATGGTTTAATGACAGTTTGACTTACCAAAATTTACTGGCTCTTCATAGAAAGACACTTTGAATAAGCACAATCCTATGATTGATGTTTTAACGGGTATGGTCGGGAAAGGTCTTACTCTAGGATGAATAAGGTTTCCAGGGAGTGCTTGATATACGCTCAGTACGTGAGGCACAAACCGTGAACACCAGTTCATCACAAGCGTGAATTAGGAGCCCCAGTGAGATACTGAAAGGCTCGAACCAACTCTTCACGTCTATCTAGGTATCACCCTAGCTTCGACGTTCTGCCAATTATGATGCAACTGGATTGAGGTACAACTTTGGCTCTCCCCCCTTTATATACCCCACTGGTACGCTTGGTTAGGATCGTCCCTTGGGGTGATGAAATCCCCAAGCAAGTCCCGCTAAGAAGATGATACTAATTATTTCCAATGACCTCCTTCGGATCCACACAACGTGCAAAGGAGGAAAGTGAAAAAAAAATAATGCCCCCTTAGGGTAAAATAATTAAAATAGACACAACAAATAGCAAATATTACTTTCCCCTACTTATACTAAGTACATAGATAAAGTAGCAAGGAAAGACTTTTAAGAATCAAAATAAAAAGGAAGGTCTTGCAAGGAAATGTTAATTGTTTATCCCTTCCCTTTTGTGATTTTGCAGAAAAAATACGCAAGATACCAGCAAGCTATCTGACTTCACTCATCAACAAACAGGATTAGCGAGTTAGAGCACAAAATAGCAAAAGAAAGAGACAAAAATGAAGCTAAAATGTCCCTTTTTACCTTCTCGAATGTGATGTTAAGGGCAGATTCACCCCTCTACAGTGAACAATCAAAAAATAGCCTAAAGGGTAGATTCACCCCTCTGTAGAAAACAGTCAAAGGGCAGATTCGCCCCTCTACAGAAAACAGTCAGAAACAGAGGGCAAGGTCGCCCCTCTGCAGAAAACAGTTGAAAACAGCAAAGGGCAAGGTCGCCCCTCTGCAGAAAACAGTCAAAAACAGAGGGCAAGGTCGCCCCTCTTTAGAAAATAGTCAGAAATAGCAAAGGGTAAGGTCGCCCCTTTGCAAAAAACAGTCAGAAACAGAGGGCAAGGTCACCCCTCTGCAGAAAACAGTTAAAAACAGCAAAGGGCAGAGTCGCCCCTCTGCAGAAAATAGTCAGAAACAGAGGGCAAGGTCGCCCCTCTACAGAAAACAGTTGGAAACAATAAAGGGCAAGATCGCCCCTCTACAAAAAATAGTCAGAAACAGAGGGCGAGGTCGGCCCTCTGTAGAAAATAGTCAGAAACAGCAAAGGGCAGGGTCGCCCCTCTTCAGAAAACAGTCAGAAACAAAGGGCAATGTCGCCCCTCTGCAGAAAATAGTCAGAAATAGCAAAGGGCAGGGTCGCCCCTCTACAGAAAATAGTCAAAAACAGAGGGAAAGGTCACCCCTCAGTAGAAAACAGTCAGAAACAAAGGGCAAGGTTGCCCTTCTACGACATCCAGGAGGGCAAGTTCGCCCCTCTACGACCTGAATCTGCAAACAAGCTAACAACAGAAAACGTGAAAGGAAGAGACCCCTTTGTGGGTCCCACCGGGCATGCCAAAAATGTGATCCTAATAAAATGATGCTTCCTAAATGTGAGAGATGTTAGACAAAACTAATAGTGCAATAAAAAGAAACAAAAAGATAATAGGGCACCTCAATGATTAGCCTAAGAAAATGAACAATATGAAAGCAAGATAAACAAATAAATTGTTGTTATACCTTCATGTTGTTGCTTCCTTGGTTGGCACTTGATGTTGAAGTCTTGTGTGCTCCTTGGATGGCAATGAAATGAAGTGGATGCAAGATGAATTGATGCAATATGGGTGCTAAAATGGATGAAAGCTTGAATGACAATTTTGCAAGAGATTATTTGCAAAAGACTTGATTCTTTAAAATGAAGGAATTGAAGGGGTATTTATAGGCCAAATTGAATTCTCTAGAGAATTCAACGGTTGGGATTGATCCAACAAAGATCAAGATGAAGGGCTATGGTGAGTTGAGGACTCACAAGCCCTCACATCTTGACATGTGGAGGGTGAGATGTCCTAAGGTGGAGTGATGTGGAAATGAGGTGGAAGAGAAGGACAAGAGGTGGAAGGGAAGTACATGAGGTGGATGAAGGACAAGTACCTTTGAGGTACCTTGGGGAATGAGAAGATTTCCTCGAAAAGGAACTTCTTGTCCCCAAATGAGGATGAAAGAGACTTTGTAAAGTGATGAAACAAAAAAAATGATGATAAGCGATGGGAGATAAAGGGGAATTAAAAATTGATTTTAATCCAAATAGATTAAATGACTAAATTAAATAATTTGTCATGTTTATTTAATTTAGAGAAGACAAGGGGGTAAGGTAAAGTATTTAATTTATTTAATTAGATACTTTAGGAACCTTAGGCAGAAAATGAAATAATGATTAGATAAATTATTTAATCACTATTAATGAAATAGAGGATTAGAGTAGATGATTTTGATCATATGGAAGTGATCAAATTTGGATGTCTACAATCACAAATTTGTCCAACATGTCAATAAAGCTACAACATCCTATCAATTAGGATCATCTAAGTTTTTCAGAGTAGGCTTTCTTACAGAGGAGAAGATCTCAAGCATTAATCTCCCCAATAAGGATGGGTTAGCATCTTGCTTCCAAAGTAACAAGCATCCCATCGCCAACAAAATCTGTCAAAACATGCATTATCAAGGCAAAGGATTAGGCCTACACGAGCAAGGAATTCTGGAACCTATACAAGTTCAAGTACATTACAGACACCAAGGTCTTGGCTATTCATCAGTCGAAAAATCAAAAGATGTTAGTGGTCCCTCCTCGATACTGGGGGAAACTTTATCTAATACAAATGTCAAAATGGGTATCATGAGTAGTCCTTGTCATAAGATTGTTGCCAATACCCCTTCCCTCCACACCCAAAACCATCATTCCATCATGAATAAACCTTCCATTTGGAACCAACAAAAGTCTTACAAAATACAAAATCAAACGTCAAAGGCCATCAAATCAGACAAAAAGTCAAGTGGACAAATGAAGCTAAAATGGATCCCAAAACAAAATGGATCAAGTCAAGAATTAGGCAAAGAAAAGATGCAAAATTCAAAAGTCAATCAAAATGTGGAGCCACAGCACAAGAGGACTCCCACATACAATACTTTTCCACCTCCGTCAAAATGGCCATCAAGAAAGACATATGAAAACGTTGGTTCCAAACAATATCCTAACCCAACACCCAAAGTTTGGAGAATAAAAATAGCTACATCCAAACATCCAACCAACCCGTCCACGTCCACCATCATCCATCATAATCCTACATCCTCCTTAAAGTCCAAACATCCCATGTCAAAAATCCGTCGCATTTTGGCAGCAACTCTCTATCATAAGGACTCTCATGGCACTCTATCGTGATGTACATATTCTAATAAAGCCAACTCTAGTATCAACAAAGATCACAATGACATCAATCAGATGTATGCAAGTGCTATCATCCTGACAAGGAAACTACTTCAGAAAGGTGATTATTTGCATGTCATGGCACCAGTATCTACATCAGCATCGTCAAAGGCTTCAGCACAGTTAGTGGTCATATAAAGCATCAAGGCTATCCGAAAAACATGGAAAAATACAAAAAAAAAAATCAAAAATAAAAAAAATCGTCCCTTGATGAAAACCTAGCAAACATGCGTCTTGGTGACACCAAAAAAATAAAAAAAATATCAAAAATAGTAAAGAGAAAAATTTCGTCCAACAATGAAAACCTGGCAAACAGGTGCTTTGGATAAGTACCGTGATGAAAACCTGGCAAACAAGCATCATGTGTAGAATAAATCATCTATGTGGACCATTACACTTGGGGGCAAGTTGTCTCATCTCCCATGCATTTCCCATGACATTTTCCATTCATCCATCTTGGCTGTATCATGTCCATCTATTTTTCTACCTATTTTGATCTTGACAAATACTAAGGCACAAACAAAAATCATGCTTTGGAAAACTTTTGACATGTCCATCCTTTGGGCATACACTAGTCACAAAATATCATGTCATTACCATCATAGCCTCCTGGGAGACCATATGATAATTCTCCTAGTCCAAGTCATCAGTCTCTCTTGCCTTATACCTATCACCCATCTTGGTTTCCCTTGTTAATGGTTTACAAATCCTTGTCATTCTATCCAGTCCTCATCAAGTCATTTCAAATGCAACAATATGACACCCTAGCACATTATCCAAAACATTCCTTGGCTTTGTCCCTAGACCTACTGCAGACTCTTATACTATTGTCATAACATTGTCATCTTCATGTTGTTTCGGGATGTGTCCCTCCCACGTCAAACAACATTGTCATCTTCACGTTGTTTCGGGATATGTCCTTCCCACGTCAAAACAACATTTTGTTGGTCATCGTCACCTGTCAATCGATATTCAGCTTGGCTAGCAGCAAAATCATGGTTGTCCTTGGATTCGTGTGCATCAGCATCATTCCCATGCATTTGTCACAATTTTCGTAAAACATCAAAAAGTCATAAAAATTAGAAAAAGTCCTAAAAAACGTCTTGAGAAAACACAAAAACATCCAAATCAATGTCAAAATCCCAAAAACAGAGTCAAAGTCAATCTTTGTCTGGTCAGTCCAATCAGTCTCATCAGTCAATCTTTTGTCCATGTCCGAACTACGTTGTCTCTGCGCATTTGCTACGTAGGCAAGATTCATCTTTGAATCCCCAAGACATTAGGTTAGTCCTTTAGGTTTGTCAAAATAAAATCGTCAGTCAAACTTGGTCACATCTTTTAAAACATTCATTTGAAATGTCAAACATCAAATTCAAGTCCAAATCAGACAACATAAGCAAATCAATTATACAGTCAACATCAGTCAGCTTGCCAAAGCATTAGTCAAAATGTCAATCTCGTCACTTTTTGGTCCTCCTCAAGATGTGTCCTTCTTGGATTTGGATCCCGTCAAAGTGTCATTTTGCCTTTTTAGGATGTGTCCTTCCTGACCTTAGGCACCATCAAACCATCAGAACCATCAAAACTATCAAGCTTTCAAACAATTAATCTTCGGCAAACAAACATTGACAATGCAATTAAATGGTTGTTATTTTTTAGCTATTTTGTCTTATCTTTTTATTGACTTGTCTTTTGGTCAAGTTACTAGCTACCTCAAGGATGTCCCATGGAGGATTTAGAAGTGCAATGACATCTCATGACCTATTTTATTTTTCTTTGGCTGCTGTCTGTGGATTGCCTTGACAAAAAGACTAGGGCAAATGGGCCTCTAGTTTGAGTTAGGACATTCCTTGTCTGTGATTGTTTGTCTTGCAATTGGATGACCTTGCACACCTTGGTCTATGTCATACCATGGTGTTTGTTGTCCATTTGTGTCATTTTTACAACCCAATGATGATTCGAGCAGCACTTATTAATACCTTGGCAAATATTGAAGGATTTAACATGCATTTCATTTTCCACACTAACTTGCATTTCCTTCTATCCTAGCATTCATCTTTTTCTCTCTACCATTTATTTGTCTCATCATATTCTAGTCTTCTCATCAATTTCGAGAGCACACCCATGTTCTTGGAACCCAACTGTCCTCTCGAGGGGGCATACCGCTACCTCCTCGTCATTCTTCCTTAACTTATTCTGCACCAGGGCATATTCTAGACTTGTTTTTCTTTGCCATAACATGACAAGCTGCATTATGACAAAGAGGGGCAAATGTAAACACCTAAAAATGACTTAGGCCTGCAAGCAATATTTTACCACCTTTCGTCCTAGCATAATTATAACATTTTAATTATGTTTCTAACCCACATTCAACTATTACTTAAATAATTCATAATTATTTAATTAATTCATAATCTCTCATTCTTCATGATTATTAAATAAATAAATCTTATTTAATTATTTTAATATGTCACTAATTGTCAAAGTCTTCTAATAATTAAATAAAGTCATCAATTTATTTAATTAATCCTTATCATTAATGTCCTTCTGATTATTAAATGAATATATTTTAATATATCTATTTAATATGTCACTAATTCCTAAATCCTCTCTTAATTAAATAAATTCATTTATTTATTTGGTTAATTAACTACTTCTTCCAAATTAAATAATTATTTTAATTATTTAATTATGGCATGTGACATTTCTATATTTTTAAATAAAACAAATCATTTAAAAATATCTCACATACTTAACTGATTCTTCATTTAGTAATTAATTTCAAAAATCAATTACTAATTACCTCACAAAATCTTCTATTGTGAATTAATTTAATTCAAAACGGAATTATTCCTCTACAAATCAAGTAATTTCTAAAATTACTGATTTTCTAAAATCTTATCCTCTTGTCTTCTGATTTTTACTAATTTCATCTCAACTATCACATTCAGTCTTGATTTAATTCATTTAATTAAATCTTATTCACACATATGGGTATTTTTCCCTAACCCTAAATGAGAGTTGCTTATTGAATCTTGACCTTTGATTCTAGGGCATTCTTCAAATCTCTCATCTCGTCCATCCATTCAAGATTGCATTTTTTATAAAATGACAATCTTGATCTCATTTTCGGGTCGATCAATCTTATCTCTTGAATAATTTATTTTTATAGGAATTATCACACATTAGGCATATTATTAATAGCTTGCATAAGTATAATTAACTTTCTAGTTTGCATAGTTTATTTTATTTAAATCCTTCAAAGGCTTTTGCTAAGGCTAGGCATATAGAATTTGCTCTCAAATCTGAGGGCATCCATTTATTTTAACAGCAAGCTTGAGGAGGTACAATGGAAGTAGTCATGGAGGAGAGAAATGGGTGAGACTATTTTAGTCTCATTCCATTTTCTTTCATATTCTCCTATGCATTCCATTGAATGATTATTATTATTACATTCATATTCTAACTTAGATCTGTTTTGTAGGATTATATATTTTAGATCATTACAATATCAACAGTTCATGTCTGTCAGAAAGGAAGTGAATAAACCAATCAAATGCTTCAACAACATATTTCATCTACCATATATCAAATTACAACCATCCTACATGGTTGACGATGCTTTAACTAGGGTAGTATACTATGTTGCCTTGGATAATCTCACCTTAGCCCTTGTCAAGTAAATGCATCAACCACCTGCGTGTTTGGTATATGTCTATGTAGAAGAAGTCAAGGAAAACACATATTTGGGATAACATTTGGTCTAACCACTACCTTCGTTGGGACCCACTACCAATCCTAGAAAAGTCTAGGGGCTCAATCATGCCTTAGCTAGTCAAACTCTTTTAATGAATCGGGTTCTTCATCTGCCCATCATGCCACATCCAGGATCTCCATTGAATCAGGCCCCATCAATACCCAATTATCAGCAAAATTCAAATCAGTAGACTTATCCATAGTTGCCCAACATATCTTCATATTTGCAGAACTCTGAAGTTCCAACTGCTTAGAAGCATCTGTCACAACACACCTTATTTTTCTCAAAAATTATGTACCAACACAAATAAATTCAGACAAGGATCAGATTGGTGAATTAGTTGAGAAATTAAAGAAGATGACCACCGAGGTTACTCACTTGAGAAACTAGAACAATCAGTTGCAAGCATCTCAAAGAAGCATTTAAGCCAGCTACCATAGAGACAATCGTGATTTAGGCACAACTTTGAGGTAGAACTATGAACGAGGTAAGAATTCAAGACAAAAAATTGAAAGAAGGTATCCCCAAAGATAAAATAGGACATGGAATACTAGAACCAACAATGGAGGGGTTCCTACACCACTTGACCCAACTAGCAGTGTAGATAAATCAACAAGTGGAGTATACTTGGCTGAGGAAACATTATTCAGATTGTGTAGAATCGATCTGACAAACAAGAATTCTAAACTAGAATGGTCAAGTTTCAAACTGTTGTTGCAATATTTCAAGTGGAAGTGAAAAATGTCAAGTTGATAGTTTAGGTTGTAGAGAAATAGTGCCCTCAGAGTCATATGATTTGGTCTTGGTGGTTAAGCATGCACCCTTCACTCAAGGTGATAAAAATGACAAAAAGGGAAGGAAAAGCAAATGAGGTATGTAATGAAGGAACTCTATCTCAAATGTTTGATTCAATAGATAATGGTCCTAAAGATGAGGAAGGACAATGTGAGGAAGAGTTTCATATGTTTCAACAATGCCCAACCCCTTATAACTTGAGAAATAGACAAGTTGGTGGTCCATTCACAACTTCCATACCACCAAATAATTTAAATATGCCACTTGATCTGAATGATAGCAATAACCCACCTTACCCTAGGGTGCCTACTCAATACTTCAATAGGAATACGCAACCTGATCCTATGAAAGAACTACACACTAATCTCGCCAAAAGTAATCCATCTGAGGTGGATGTAGAATAGATGGGAGAGTATGTGGTAGAAGAATTAAAGAAGGTGAAAGTGAGCCTGTTAGCTTTTGAGCTGCTAAGAGTTCGTGCCATTAGGAATTCCTTTTTTCGATCATTGAGTAGGACTGCATCATCAAAACTAGCCCAACATGCAATAGTAAAGAAGGTCTCATTTGATACCTCTAGCAATGAGCTAGTAATCAAAGAAATCATCAGGAAGAAGCTTGATCGACAATTAGATAAGCAACCAACCAAGGAACAAAATTAGATGCAAACAAAGGATAAAGGTAATGAAAAGGATAAGCCTTAGGTAACCCAAGCTGATTCCATTGTAGGATTGTTTCAAGGAAGGCTGGAGACCCCTCCTTTCTTGCTAACCATCTGCGTGTTTGGAAAAAACTGCACAACTACCTAGTAGATTTTGAGGCCTCTACAAATGTCGTGCCATTTGTAGTTTGCAAGGCATTGGGCATAACTCCTACCCTATCCAATACCTCAAATGACCAACTCCATAACCCACATGTAACTGAGGGATAATTATCCAGTGCTTTCATGAAACCAAGTGTTGAGACCATGAACTTAGCTTAAGCACTCCACATAGTAGTCAACATAGGTAGGGGTTTCCCATTTGACTAGGGGCCAATAGTAGGAACCCAACATGAACACTCTTCTACTACACATGATCATAGGATAAAAGAACATAGCCACCATATTGGGGGTAGTTGCATACTTGCAAACATTAGCTTTAGGTGACCCATAGGAAACATGTAAACACATGCCTAATTCCAAGATCCACCACATTAAGATTCCACAACCCAGCATGAGTCTTATTTAACCTCTTCACAATTCCTCCAATGCTCACCATACTATTTTCCAAATTAGAAAACCAAGTTCACTACAAAATTCATACAAGGATTTAAAACAACCAATCCCATCCAAATCTTGAAATTAGTAATTTTGATCCATTAAAGTTTCCAAAAATTTATTGGAATCACTTCATATATAATACATTGAAAATTTAATATGTGGGTATGTGTAGGATCATGATGGGCCAAAAAGTGACAATATGTAGGCCATATGATGGTCCATGTGGCTAACGACTTTTTTTTAACCCAAAATTGATGAAACAAAAAGGGTTTTTAGACGAGATTCTCAGCTTTCCACCAATATAAATTATGCTTTACTTTGAATTTAATAAATAATTATTATTCATTTTCTATTAGAATTATGAATAAAGTCCTGATTGATAGGTTGATTGAAAAACATCTATAACTTTCAAATGGTATCACATTTTTTGAATCCGAAACATGCGTCACATTCTATGCTTTGCATAATATAGGATTAAAAAATAAAAAATAGAATTTCACGAATTTTTGACCAAGTTACGGTGGTTAGACAGACGAGGTTTTATATTTTTCAAAAGTTGTAATAAAAAAATCATAATTAATTATTTACTTGGAAAAAAATTATAAAAAAATATGCATCACATCGGGACATGAGTCCTCTACTTGTATCTAAAATATTGTAAAAAAATATTATCATATTATTATGGTTAGGGTGGTCAGACAAACACCTACTTTTTATTTTTACCCTGAAATTTAAATACTATTGCATTGAAATTTCAAATTTTCACCAAATAGACACTTTTTAAAAAAATAAAGGTCTAGTAGTTTAGAAACTACATTCACTTTGCTACAGATTCTATTTTTACATTTTTTAAAAATAATATAGATAACTTATTCAAATTTTTACGTCAAGTTGTCTAACTCTAATTTTTTGTCTTTTTATTGCCACTTAAGGGCCTGTTTTTTCCATGATGATCTGCACATACCCATGTATTACATTTATCAAACAACTAATAAAAATTATGTTGATATTAGTACATTTGAGGATAGTTGCTTATCACCTCTTGATGTACTTGTTGCATATTTTGAATAAAACTTTTGAGAATGATTGATTATTCTCGTAATTAAGTTAATTAATATATTTCATAAATTGCTTTTTTTTTGTAGTACCATGGAATTACATTTTTAATTCTAATATACCTTTTCGATCATTTTTTACGTGAAGGCATTTCCTATTTGAGAATAGTCAACTGAGTTTGTCCATCCACAGTGCATGTTACTCAAGAGGAGATGCAATATGGATCTTTCGTCCATAGCTGTTGATCTGTTCACGTTTTCCCCTTCGTTTTCATGTCCGCTTTTATCCACCGTTTTTCATGACTACCTTTTTCCATCGGGGAGATGCAAGATTATTGAAATGTTTGCAGTCCTCAATCATTTTCCACCTGTTTTATTTCTATTTTTCCGTTCATTTTTTTATCTTGAGATTTTCACCGGTCGAGCCCCACTCTTGTATTTTTCTATTCAGTCAGGGCCCACTCTTGAAAAAAGTGATATTCATGTAAATATAGTGCTCAAATAATTAAGGTGAAGGATTAGTAGGTTTACGGTGGAAGATGCACTCTACCCATTTCATAGTGCGCACATCTCATCTTATCTCAACCTTACACTACATCTGCACACATCTCATGTCATTATATTATCATTGTCTATTTTTTCTTGCATCACATTAGGTAGGGTTTTCCTACTCAAATTCTTTTCTTTTTAATATTAATAAATAAAAATACAATTTTATAACATATTTAATATAATACATACTTCTAACATATAATAATATTTTTAAAATATTTTATATGGTTTATATTATATACTATTCAAATATAATATATAATAAATAAATATATTTCATTTAAATATACAATTTATATTATCGTATTATACTTAAAATATACACGTATAATTTAAATTTTATTTTTTCTTTCAATTGATAACAATGTAAAAAAAAAAGGTGTATATTAAATTAATTGAATAGTAATTATTTTTAAGAATGAAATGATAAAAAGTTATGCAAATTACTTAGAATTGATTTTTTAACTTTACAAATTTTAAAATAAAAGCTAAAATTTTAGCTTTAACAATTTTAATTTACTTTAATGGAGTTTTAATGAAAACACTTCCAAAATATTAATGAAAACAATTCCAAAATATTTCTAAATATACCCAGTCCCATATAATAGAAAAGATAGAAAAATTAAAAAACAAATTAAGTGAAATAAAAAGTAGTTATACTAGCTAAGCTATTTTAAATGTGAGCATAGATTAGACTTAGATCTATATACCTACTTTTCACAATGCAAATAAAATTTTGTAATTTTGAGGTGAATTATATATTCTCTTTATCCACTCTTGATCCTAAAGATATCATAGATTTAGAATCTTCACACAAACTACTCATTCTTTAATCACATAGGTAAGTATGATTAATTGTTACATTTACTTTTTCATATAGTAACATTTATTGTTTCAAAATAAATGATAAGTGCACATAATGGGGGACAAAAAGGTAGTCATTTAAGTGTAATTTTGAAGATAAAATTTGCATGCTTTGTTAAACATGAATGAACCATAATGACTTGATATTCACCAAGCCATAATGCATGCTTGTTATAATAAAGTTTAAGTTTTTCTAAAAGATTTTAAATAATGTGTGAAAATTATTCACACTATAATTTAAATTTGTAAAAACCCTACCCATTAAGATTAGATTTAAAAATCTAAGAGTTGTTTCTCCATTTTAACTTCCAAATTTGCCTTTTCAACATAAAATAACATATTCAAATTTCATTTTTACCAACTTTATGTATGTTACAACAAAATATAATAATAATGTAACATTATCTAAATTGATATATTAATAATAAAATGTATAATAATAGGGGTTGGGGCCCTAGCTCGGTTGGCTAAATCTTTCCTGTTGCAGGAGGTTGGTCACGAGGTCTAGTCTCCCCCACCCCCGTGGTACCGGAGGGCAGTTTAGATTCTCAATTGACCAGACGCTTTAGATTCTCAATTGACCTCTCTCAATTGACCTCTTATAGATTCTCAATTGAACATAATTATTATTATAATAAAAACTATAACATGCCCATTAAACTTATGATCGAATTGCTAATTTTATTCATGTGATCACATTCCAATTATTTCGTGAATGTTTATATTCAAAATAGATTCTCTAATTTTTATTTGGTTGGATCGATTTAAGGTCTCTAGAAAGTCACAAAAATGTCCATTTTGTGTTGTCTTCACTTTTTTAGAGGTTGGTTTTAGATATTAATACTAAATGCATTGTTTAATTTGGGGATTCGTTATTTTTGAGATTTGATTTTGAAGGAAGTTATAAGATAAAAAGTTGGCTAACGGTCAAAGCGCACATTAAGAATTCAAACATGGCATGCGATTCAAGAGTGAACAAATCCACGTGAGATAAAAGACAAGGAATTTTGGTCAAAGATGTCGCGTGTTATCTGCAAAAACATGTTACGCGTGTTTATATATTTTATTTTCCCTATCCACTCATTTTTTTATGATTACTATAATATCTATTTGTATTATCCCTGCCATTTTTGAACTATAGTTTTATTTTATATTATCTGTTTATCTTATCAAATTTTTTTTTTTCATGTTCACATATTTATATACATTTGTTTAATTCACTTATTAATTATTTTCATGTTTGCACTAATTTTTACAAGTTTTTTTTATGTTAGATGTATGAGCATGATTATAAGTAGCTACAAAGTGGACAAAGAATTTTGATCTACGTATTGCACATGTTATGATATATTATAAAACATCTTTCTAAAAGAAGAAAATGACAAATAATCAATTAAATTTAGGTGTGGGTTGTGATAATTTTCACTTTGATATTTTTGGACATTGTTTGGGCCATGCTAATGTCTTTTGGAGGTATTTTGAGCCTTCATGAGTCTATATATAGAGGGCTTGAGATGGAGGCATTGAGGTTAAATTTATTTATTTATGTGGAGTTATATTATCAAATTTCTTCTAGAGGAGCAAGATGTAAATCTCCATGTTAAGTCTTTGAGGCGGTAAGTGTATTGTAACATGTTTGTTGTTGCATATTCATACATTGGTTTGATGCTTTGTAGGGAGTTTTTTATCCAAAGGGGTTTTCCCCACATATATTGGTGTTTCTTCTCTTCTATCTATTTTTTTCTTCTTTCATGTTCTTAAAGTGTTAATTTACATGTTATGTTGTTGAAGTTTAGTTAGATTTGAAAGCTATATTAATTTTTCTCTATGAATTAATGGTGGGAGATTAACTATGTTTATGCTTTAAGGGCATAGTAGTATGTGATTATACAATCTATATTAACTTTTTATTAAGAAATCATAAGACACTAGAAGCTGCATACAAGGCATTTCTCCTTACACTTAGAAGTTACTAAGAATATTGAGCAACTAAAATTCTTAATAGAGTACATTGCAGTACTTGGTCCTATCATAAAGGAGATGGAATTTTGTGTTTAATTAGGAACTGAAGCATGATATAATGGTTTCTATGTGACATTTAGAGTGTGATTTTGGCTTTGATTACTTATGTTTCATGGTTGGGCATGATGAAGGATGGAGGTATTGTGGTTGAGATGATGGTCACTTGATAGAAGTTGTAGATGCTTTGTTGAGTCTATTAACACAAATGAGTTCATTCATACAAAATTATTATACCCCTTAAAGGTTAGTTCATGGTTTTTTGTTGTTCCCTTTATCTCTTTCAAGGTATCTATGTGTCATACACTTTACATATCCTAATGTTCAAGTTGTTTATTTTATAATATTTTATTTTTCCATATATAAAATGACATCCATCTTTGACTTGGCATAATGTGTTTAAGACTTTGTAAGATGTGTAAGATATTTTATGATGCATGTACAAACATGTAGGAGGGAAGTTACAAAGTGGACTAGGAATCTTGACCCACTTATGACATACACGAATGATGTGTCATAATTCTTTTTGTTAAACAAGGTAATTAAAAAAATGGTTATTACAATTTCGGTGGAAGGATAGGACATGTTTATGATGTGTAAAGGAATATACTATTAATAGCCTATTGATCCATCATGGGTGTGGGTCATTAGAATTTTTATTGTAAACACCTAAAATTAATATCTCATCATTTCAACAAATCAATTGACCATTTTGTTTATAAAAAGTTGAATAATACCTATTTATTCAATCAATTATCTAATTCTCGTCATGTTATTAATTTAATAATATTTTATTATTTAATTAATAAAATTTCCATTCATCTACTATTTATTACTATTCATCCAATCCTATTCCTAACATTAATCATTTATCATCCCTCTTCTAAATCCACCCTTATATAAATAAATCCAAATATTTATTTATCTAAATCCTTCATCCACATCCTTAAAAACTAAATCAATACATTTTATTTATTTAATCAACTATTTTATCTAATTTCTATTAAATTTTTTAATACCAATTAGCCCACTAATCATCCACTTACACATTCCTAAACTTGAATGACACAATCAAATCATACACTTCCTTCAAAAGCAACTTAGTTATTATTTAAGGGAAATACTTGGGTTTGCATCAAAATGATGAACCACTAACTTTCCTCATAAAACATGCAATTATGTGTATGATATGATGCACATAACAATCAAAAATCAATCCTAACTATTATAGCAACAATGCGAGAATTTTTGAGAGGCTAGAATGGTGTGTACCTTGCTGCAAGAAGGTTGTTTTTAGGTCACAAAGGACTCATTCACCTTTAATGGTGAATGGGTCCCTGATATGAAAATTGAGATCCAGGTTCTATTCTTCAAGATCTACACTCTTAGATCCTTGGTGATTAGCTCCCGGAAACTTGAAATAAATTTTGTAGCCTTGATTTTGTGTTATTGCAATGTAGGTGACAACTTTGAAAAATTTGCTCCAATCTTGTTCTCCAGTTGATCTTCAACCTATAAATCTACAAACACACATTCAAGAGGAGAAAAAAATATTGTTTATTAGAGGATAGGGGTTTTCCTAAGTCAAACCCCTTTTTGGTAATTAACCCTTATGATGAAACAATGAAATAGAAGCATGAAGCATGAAATATGCAATAATGATACCTTGGAAGTTTTCTTGAAATATAAATCTATAAACTAACATTAGGTGGTCATGTAGAATGTAGATCTTGATCTTGAATGAGATGTGAAATAATGCTTGCAAATAGATCTTAAATGATACATCAACTCACTTAGCTCAACAACATGTTTGCCATTATGCCTTTGACATGATGATATGATCTTGAATTGTTGCAATGAAAACCTTGATAATCTACGCTTGAATATTCTTGAAAATGCTCTTGTGAACTCTTGTGTAAGTGCTCTCGATTGCTCAAATGAATTTCTAGGATGAAACTATGTGAATTAACCTTATATTTATACTAAATCTAAGAATTGACCCCACAATTCAAATAATTAAAGTCGACATCTATCTAGAATTGAAAACCATTAAAATGCCACTACAAATAAATTTAAAAAGGGGTGTCCTAAGTGAGGAGGACCCATTCGCCACCTTGGGCGAATGGGTCCTAGGATAATTTCCTAGGACCATGCTTTGGGGGGGATAAAATAACATCAAAAATCCATTTCAAATATCCCAAGAAATCGGTGTCTTATGTTAGGAGAACTCATTCACCATTAAAGGCGAATGGGTCCTAGCATAGATTTCCAAGAGACCAATTTTTCTAGGTTAAATGTCATGTATTATCATTAATGGGTGTCAGGATAGATCCTTGAAAAATGTAATGAATAAGTGTGAAAGTGTAATACAACACTTTACAACAACCTAAATAAAGGAAAATTTAAGTACACTTTTATGAAAAGGGCCCTAGACTCAATGTGAATGTGTAAAAACACATTACAACATTAAATCAACAAATTATTAAGTTCATTTATTGTTAATAATTTCCAAATGCAGGAAAAATGGATACCTTTTTCATTAATGTACAATTATTATTATTATTACATAAGGCATAGAGCTTGGTACAAATCACATGGGTCTAAGATTTTCCATACTCCTAGGGTACCTTAAGGTACCCCTTCAATCATATCCATCACTCTTCTAAGGTAATCTTCAACCATTGATTTTCCTTACATCTTGGACCCCTCCATGTGCATCGACCACATGGACACACTTTTCCTCTACTCATCTTCCCAAGTCTCTCAATTAATGAGAGACCTTGACCCTTTAAATCAATTTTATCCATCCAACACTTTATCTAAAAAAAAAAAATTGTCCTCAACCTAAGAAAAGCAAAATATATAATAATGCTTGGAATGCAATGCTATAATTTTGGTAGGATCACACACATATAATATTGGAGCACAACCACCATAAATTGGTGCAACAAGAGTTGGTATTGCTGAGAATTATTTATGTTTTTATCAGTATTTTAGCTAATATTTATACTTAATTGGAGTGTTGCATATAGGTTTAAATAGATAGGTTTACTTAAATTTTAGCTTTTTTATAGGTGTCACATCTACATGTGCACATATTTTTCATGCTTTATGTGAACCTTCTTCCATCTTATAATTATTTTCACATGTTTGTATCTATTTTACCACTTGCACATTCTAGCTCAATGGATCTACTCTATGTTTCAATATTTCGTTACATGTTTTAGTGTACTTGCATATCTTATGGTGGTTTTACATCACACGAAGGAAATTTTTCATAGATAAACATATGTGCAACATAAATCAAAGGCTCTACACTAAATCAATGGATATGTATATTAAGAATGCAACCCAATAGGGTCTCACAAGCAATCATAATTTTGACCATTTAACCAAAGTTTTTTATAGGTTAATCTCATGTTTTTGTAGGGGAATTTCATGCTAACCCTCTTTTTTGTCCTCTAACATTAATTTTTACATATTTTTATAATATTTTTTGTCCTCTTAACATTAATTTTTGCATATTTTTATAATATTTTAGAAATTAGTATTTATATATTAGAATTTAATTTAAGTTCAAGGTTAACCATAACCCTTAGTTAGGGTTAACCTTAAACTTAAACTAAATTTTAAGGTTAACCCTAAATTTTAATCATAACCCTAAAATTAATTTTAACTTTAATCAGTTAGAATTTTAAGGCTAGGGTTTAGTTTAAGGTTAACTCTAATGCTAATTTGAACTAGTTTAAGGTTCAATTATGGTTAGAGTTATATATTTATTAATTTTAACTAGTTCAAATTAGGGTTAGGATTAAGGTTAGTTTGAATTTAGTTAGAATTTAATAGTTAAACCCTAATTTCTAATATATGACTCTAACCATGATATTGACCTTGACCCTAATACTATTACATCTTAACCCCAATCCTAACCATAATTGAACCCCACAACACTAACCCTAATTCAAATAAGTTTATAGTTTAATTACTATTATAACTCGTGTAGGGTTAAGATTCAATTAGAGTTAGGTATAGGGTTAAATTAATTTTGTAACCCTAATTGAACCTTAACCCTAGCCATAGCTTAAACCTAACCCCATTAAACCTTACCCTAATTTACTCTAACCCTAGAATCCTAACTAAACCTTAATTGAAACCTAATTAAACCCTAACCCTAACCCCAACCCTAATTTAACATTAACCCTAAACCTAACCCTAATGTTAACCCTAACCCTGAGCTTTATTGTTGAATCATAAGCCTAAATTAACCCTCATTAAATGCTAGCCCTAACCCTACCTTAACTGTAACCCCAACCTAAATAATCCACACCCTAACCCTTCTTCCAAACTTTCTCATAACCCTAAATTCATTCTAAAATTTAATTATATATCAATTAAAATTTAAATTCATTCTAAACTTAAACTAAATTCTAATATATAAATACTAATTTCTAAAATTCAAAATAAAATTAAAATAAATTCCAATTTCTAAAATTCATTCTAAAATTAAAGTAAATTTCAATTTCTAAAATTCATTCTAAAATTAAACTAAATTCTTATTTCTAAAATTCATTCTAAATTTAAACTAATTCTAACATATAGATACTAATTTCTAAAATTCTCAATTCTAATTTCTAAAACTCATTCTAAAATCTAAGTGGTATATTAGTTAGAATCTGGAGCAACATAGCAATTGAGTATTCATTCTAAAATTAAACTAAATTCTAATTCGTACGTTAGTTGAGAGAATCTGAAGCAACATAGCAATTGGGTTATTTATTAATGCCGAATTCGGGTTGTTCTTCAGTAAATCAGTTGGTGAATTGAAAATGAAAAATTTAATAGTCATGTTGGCGATAGCGTTAGCCGTTTTGGTTCATCCTTCGCGTCAGATGAGTAGGCATCAAGTATTGTCGAAATTTGTAGAGAAGAGGAGGTCTGGTGTGAAGAGGGAGGCAGAGGAATGGGTAGCTCCTTCCATTAGCAGTGAGCTCAATCAATACGCTCAAGATGGATTGCAGGAGAATGACAAAATAAATGCTCTGCCTGGCCAGCCAGCTGGAATAATGTTTGCACAGTATGCGGGATATGTGACGGTTGATGCAGAGGCGGGAAGAGCACTTTTCTACTATTTTACAGAGGCCACTGAAGACCCATCTACAAAGCCTCTGCTCCTCTGGCTCAATGGAGGTACTTATTCTCCTGTCCATATACTTTACTTAATTTTTCATTAAGATCGATTGTTTTACAAGTTAGTGAGTGTTTAAGTTGTCTGTATCAGGGCCGGGATGCTCATCTTTTGGTGTGGGAGCAATGACAGAATTGGGTCCATTCCGCGTACAACCAGATGGCAAAACTCTTTCTAACAATCCATACGCATGGAACCAAGGTTTTACATATATTACCCACGCTTAATAATGCTTTTTTTTTAATGGATACAGTGGAGTTTATAAATATTGGTATCTGCAGTTAGTTATAATCATTTATACCAGAAGCCATTGTTCAGCATCACCCAGAGATTTCTCAGCATTCATTTAGCTTCTGTATTTTGCAGTGGCAAACACCTTGTTTTTGGAATCGCCTGTCTGGGTTGGATTTTCATACTCAAATACCACTTCTGATTATGAAAACAGAAATGATAATAACACTGGTATTTAGCTTCAAGATTTTTAAATAAACTGTGTGCGTATTTTTACATGTTGTGCATTTACTGTGTGCATATTTTTACATGTTGTTACATAAACAGAAATGATAATAACACTGATATTTAGCTTCAAGATTTGTAACATATTTTTACATGTTGCGACATAAATGCATACAGCGAAGATCTATTCATAAAAACAATGTTTCAATATTTATTTACTAACCATAGCAATTGTATTTCGTGGAATGGAATTGGTAAACAGCTCGAGACGCATACACGTTTCTTCTAAATTGGTTTGAAAGATTTCCACAGTATAAGAATCGAGATTTCTATATAGCAGGGGAAGGCTACGCTGGTATGTTAAGCAATTCTATGATATCTGAACACAGAAAACTCATCTTCATGTTATAAATAAACTCTGTTCTGGTCTCTTATTTGTGTGTGCAGGATACTATGTACCTGAATTAGCAGACACAATTCTTAAGAATAACAACTCCCATACATCTTTCATAAATCTCAAGGGAGTTATGGTGCGGTACCTTTTTCCTCGAAAACTGGTCTATTGTGCATTTCACTATATTTATGCTTTTTCAAAAATCTAAAAAAGTATAATAAACCTTAATTTTAATGTCTAGTTGACCAAGTATGCATACATATAGTATTAATGACTATTTATATGGGAAAATATGGTGAACAATATATATTTATATTGTAAATTATTTGGAATCCATTGTATAGATTGGAAATGGATTAATGAATGAAGAGACAGATCATTGTGGTTTTATCGATTATCTTTGGACACATGTATTAATGTCAGATGAAGATTATGCACATCGGCGTTGTAATTCATCTACTCTAAGCTATGTAGCTCACAACAACACCTTTCCATATCGAGCAGAAGCTACTGATGGAGAAGTAAATTCCGAAAATATATACGCACCACTTTGCCCTTTTGATTATAATACAAATTGGGTGTCTTCTATTTCTATTGTAAGTATATAAACATGTTTTTTCAAGACTTTCTTGACAGAAATTTCTAAGTGGTAATGTTACATGCCATATTATACATTTTGAATAAATATATATGCCATGCTCTCTCTATTGCAGAATCATACCTTTACAAGTGGATTAGATGGATTTGATCCATGTAGTTCTAATTATGTATTTACCTACCTTAATACCCCGGAAGTACAAAGCGCTCTTCATGCAAATGTAACAAACTTGCCTTATATATGGACTGAATGCAGGTATAACTATGTGCATTTAATATTTTCAAATAAGGATTCAATTATTTTCCTAATCTAATGATTTTCCTAGCTTCTTCTCTGAATAGTGGCATACTTTCATACGACGAAAACTATGCAACCACAATGCTTCCAATATATCAAAGAATGATGGCATCAAGATTGAGAATACTAGTCTACAGGTATAATGGAGAAAAATGTTATTTTGAAAAGTATTTGAAAATTAATATTTGATTGAAATAACTAATTAGTGAGAATACTAGTCTACAGGTATAATGGAGAAAAATGTTATTTTGAAAAGTATTTGAAAATTAATATTTGATTGAAATAACTAATTAGTGATAAATAATTTTGGTTGTAGTGGAGATGTAGATTCGGTGGTTCCTGTGATTGGCACAAGATATTCCATTGATGCATTAAAGCTTCCAATTGAGAAAGCATGGTATCCTTGGATGAATACACTGCTAGATGTGGGGGGTTATAGTGTAGTTTACAAGGGCTTGACATTTGCAACAGTGAGAGGAGCAGGACATCAAGTGCCTAGTTATCAACCATTTAGAACCTTAACCATGACCAAATCCTTTTTGACAGGCAAGATTCTCCAATCATAATACTTCCACTTTTTGATATTTGATAACAACATTCAAATGGTTTTATATAACCATCATATCTATTTAAGAGAAGGACCTCACGAAAATCTTGTTGTTTGACTCTTATTTACATATTTGGACATAAAAAATATATCGTATACATTTGATTTTTTATATTACCATTGTCACCTCTCCCTACACCAGCAACCTCAATCACCATATCAAGCTTTGGTGGTTTCTCACGCTAATTACTAATGCCAATACAATGATACATAATCGTGATGCATAGGAAAAAAAGAAAGACATAATATTATATTCTTAATGGTATGAATACTAGAATAAAGCAAAGCAAATATAGTTTATCCTTGTCAAGCTAAATGCTCTATTTACATTATCTTGAGCCTATGTTAAAGGAATGATCCACTCTCGTTCTCTTAACATATTAGTTAATATATATTTTTAAATCTTTATTTAATAAGAGTTGAATAGTGATTAGTTTAATATAATGTTTTTCTTAATGTTATAATTAATTTGATATAAAATATCTCAGATTTTAAGACAAATAATTATGAGATAGAGAATGATGATATGATTTTGAAATTTTAATTCTAATAGCTCACATTATTTTCTGACTTTTGTAACTATCTATAAATTCTGATTTAGAATACAAATATGAGATGATGAATTTTAAAAATAATTCACAAGGCGATTCTATGTAAAAAAATGAACTACCTATATTTTATTATTCTATGCCTCTCTTTGATGAGTAGCAAGGAATGCCATTATGTTTGGACCCCATACATAATAAGACTCTTCACTATCCTTGATACACTCTAATCGTCATTAATTTCTCACAATGGTTATCTATATGCCACAAATTATTTAAACTTTAATTGATATCTAACCAAATTTTAGAATGAACTTTAGAAATGAGAATTTAGTTTAGTTTTAGAATGAAATCTAAGTTATATATCAAATTTTAGTTTTACTTTAGAATGAATTTTAGAAATTAGAATTTAGTTTTATTTTAGAATGAATTTATTTAGTTTAATTTTAGAATGAATTTTAGAAATTAGAATTTACTTTAATTTTATTATAGATTTTAGAAATTAGTATTTGTATATTAGAATTTAGTTTAAGTTTAGAATGAATTTAAATTTTAATATAATTAAATTTTAGAATGAAATCTAAGTAATATATCAAATTTTAGTTTAATTTTAAAATAAAAAATAAGTTATATATCAAATTTTAGTTTCATTTTAGAATGAAAATTTGAAATTAGAATTTACTTTAATTTTAGAAATTAGTATTTATATATATTAACATTTAGTTTAAGTTTACAATGAATTTTAATTTTAATTGATATATAACAAAATTTTAGAATGAATTTTAGAAATTAGTATTTATATATTAGAATTTAGTTAATTTAGAATGAAATTAAATTTTAATTGATATATAGCTAAATTTTAGAATGAATTTAGTTTAATAATTTTAGAATGAAATCTAAGTTATATATCGAATTTTAGTTTAATTTTAGAATGAATTTTAGAAATTCAAATTTACTTTAATTTTATTGTGAATTTTAGAAATTAGTATTTATATATTAGAATTTAGTTTAAGTTTAGAATGTATTTAAATTTTAATTGATATATAACTAAAATTTAGAATGAATTTAGTTTAATAGAATGAAATCTAAGTTATATATCAAATTTTAGTTTAATCTTAGAATGAATTTTACAAATTAGGGTAAGGTTTAGTGGGGTTAGGTTTAAATTATAGTCAGGTTTAGGATTCAACTAGGGTTGCAATTAAATTAAGGTTCATTTAGGGTTATGGTTTAATTAGGTAAAGGTGGCGATTCAAGTAAGGTCAACATTTAATTAGGTATAGGTTTAGGGTTGAATTATGATTAAAACTAGGGCTTGATTAGGATAAGGGTTAGTGTTAGGGTTAGGGCTAAGGTTCAATTATGGTTATAGTTATAGTTAGAGTTATATTTAGTTTAAGGTTAACCCTAACCCTAATTAATTTATATGTATTATTAATAAATATATGACTCTAACCATAATTGAACCTCAACCCTAACCCTAATTTGAACTAGTTATATTTAGTTATATATCAATGAATTTTAGAAATGAGAATATATTAGAAATTCATCCTAAAATTTAGTTATATCTTTCTTCCAAGCCTTCTCACCACTATACATAACCATATGCATGAACAAAGAATATGTTTGAAATACAAAGGAGTGTTGGATTCCCTCAAATCAGTCTATTGTTTATGAATATTTTTTGTAATGTATGCAACAAAGTCAAAGCTCCTATTGGTATCCCTATTCTATTTCTTTTCTACCATTATCATCATGTATATTAACATCTTCAAATCATAACATTTTCCCTATACTTGGAATAATGCATAGTAGGTGTTAGCAAAGTAATCTTCAAATTCATCACAACTAAATGGTTCCACTTCCCTTGGAGTGAACCTTACACCATTCTTTTGTGTTTCTCTTCTTCTATGTTTGGGGAGCTAGAAAACCTTGTAAATGTTTTTTTCCTTTTCATATTCCTTGCATAATAAGATGAAATTAATTAAAACATTGGCTAAGGGATTTGAGCCAAATGTTTGTACTATATGCCTTCTTGAAATATTTAGCAGTGGTGTCCACTTTTTTCTTTTATATGTTGCTCAAATTATAAGCATGTCCCAATCTCAAAGAGTATAAAGACACCAAATTGATCCCCAACCAAGTGAGAAGCACAATCATCTATCTAGTGTAAATAATGAATTGAATCTTGAAAATGAAAATTCAATTTCAATAGAATGAGTAGTAGAAACACCTCAACATGGAATTGAAACTGAGATGAATTTAGGTGTACAAGGAAACATACAAAACATACCAAACCCAAATGGAATGCTTCATATTAATTTCAAAAGTTTTCAAATGCAATTTCGACATCGATTAGGTAGCTTCAAAATGCCAAACATGTGTTATGTTTGGTAAGAATGTTATCTAGGAATGAAATTATCTCCTACCTCTAAAGGTCCTACATGCAATAGATGTCGAGAAGAGAGACGAAATAATAAATTTTTAGCTTCATATAATATGGATCTTGAGCCACAACTAGAGGAGCTTGCACACTTAACTCAAGTTGAAGAAATGCCGATTGCATATGTTAGCCCAATACTACAAGTTATACATGCAATAGGTGGTCAATATAAATATAGACAACACACAATAAGTTTTCCACAAAGTGTGGAACATGTTTTGAAAGTTTTACCACATTTAATCAAATAGTTTCCAATCATTATTGTTTGAAGAAGGGACCAATGTGGCAAACTTCACAGTTAGTAGGGATCGTGTGTATAAGGAATTAAAATATAAAGTATAGCATGAAAAGTTTCATTTAGATGTTAGGATTGTTGAAAATGCTCTGAATTATCTAACAAGAAATTCTAATGAAAATATTTTCAATAAATTACAAATTGTGCATATGGAATTTGATTTTGATGCAAATCAAATCATATTTGTGGGTCTAGACATGGAGATGGATGAAGGTAACATAATTGAGAACACAACATCAATGGATTCTAGGCCACCTAATGCCCAAAGAGAAATGGAGTTGATTCATGCATTGGTTATTAACCCTGATGCAAATTCAACATCATTGATTGATTGACTTGAAATTAGTATGTCTCCTATCAATGAATATTTCACTTTAGGATTACTTGATATGGAATTTCTAACATTATTCCCTGATGGTAGATGTGATTGGTTAGAACCATGAATGAGGCAAGTGCATCTATTGTAGTACAAGGATCATCTTAAAAACATTAATATATTCATGGTGTTTTCAATGGCTTTTCAATCCATTCAAAAAATTACATGTTCCAAATACAAACCTAAATAAAAACATGTGAAATATAAATTTTATGTATCATGTATTATTGTAAATCTAGATCGTTCATCATTAGGTCTCAGATCTAATGATCAATATATTTTTGGCTTGACTTTCCCTAGAAAGAAACCCTATTTTATGAGGGAATTTTATTTTGGTTGTGAATTGTGATGTATTATGAGAGTTTTAGAGCGATCATACTTTCTTTGGATCTCTAGTTGGTGATGCTCCTATGAGAAGCTTGCTCTACAAGTATATTGTAATCTGTGTAATTTTTGAATAATATATTAGGTAGCTTTTGGAGTGTGGATTTTTTCTCCCGAAAGGGTTTTCCCCATGTAAATCACTATTGTGGTATGCATGATATTTATGTTTATTTTTGTTTAAGTTTTTTTAACTGTTGTGAAGATCTATAAATTTTTGCATTATCCTCCTCTCAAGATTAGTGTAGGAAGTTTTTCTGCTACCTTAGCTTCCTTACAATTTCTTTAGCCACTTTTTTTTCTATCTCCTCATATTGGGAAGGATCTTCCCCTTCCTTTTCTTGTTCAACCTTCTCCTTGAACTATTTTTCCTTAAATTGTATGAAAAATTATTTAAATTATTTAGTCTAGATGAATTAATTATCATCCATAAACTTATGACAGGCGTTATACCTTATTTCATCTGGTACATGCTCTTCATCATACACAACACTGATTACCCTATTTTTAGGCATTTTTTCTTCTTCTTCTACATGAGCTTATAGGGATGGGAATGTTTGATTCACCTCTTCATCACCAAGGACATACGCTCTAGACTACTCTTCAATTGTTTCCCTATCCTCAAGTTTCTCAAAATACTCAACCAATGGATTAAAACCACTGGTTGGTCATCAATTTGCATTGGTTGGATGGATGTAGCAGGGGCAGTTGACTTTGCTGGTTGATCTTAGAATTGTGCCAACTCCTCTTCTATCTTCTTTTCGACCTCTTGCTTTTCCAATGCTATCATGTTCATGCAAGTTTCATCTGCATAGGTAGCCAACATATTTTCTACCGTTTCCATCAAATTTGTGTACCTAGCAAATGGGATCACATATTTAGGATTCACTTGGAACCTTTTCTCTTCCACTTGATTCATGTGGAGCCAATCTTGCTTACTTTTCTTCACTTCATCATTAGTACATAAGTTTTTGATTACATCCTCTTAAACATGGAAATGGTGATGATAAATAGATCTACCTCTCTTTTTCCTTTCACTTTTTATGAACCCGTTAGGGTCACAATTTCTCGCTAGTTGCACTCTCATATCAATATTTTTTAATATGGAGGAAGATTTTTCCAATCCCTTTTATCTGTCATAGTGTAATGGGATAAATTGAAGTAATGAGGGATAAATGATCCCTTCTTAACCAACCTAAAATATTCCTTATCAGCTTCATCAAACTACCACATTATTTCCATAAATACCAGACTATCAGATACATATATTGGCAACTAATGTGGTTACATCGAAGTGACCTAAATCCTGAACACCATGGATTTTTTATGGAGATACCAGTCTCCTTAATTATGCTTCACCTTAGACTCAACATCATAATATAGAGGCCTTAAGAACTTCATGATCTTCATTGAAATCCTCCTCTATGGCCTACAACCTAGATTTCCTAACATGCTTTGTACTATAACATTTTGAAAGTGACAAAATTTGCTTCATTGCACTATTGATCTCATATATGAGTCCATATTTGGATTCACAATATTTTTTTTCTCAACATTTTTTATCAACTCCAACAAGATATTCCAAGCATTCTCACCACTATAGATAACTATATGCATCAACAAAGAATAATTTCTAAAATACAAAGGAGTGTTGGGTTCCCTCAAATCAGTCAATTATTTATGAATATTTTTTGCAATGTATGCAACAAAATCAAAGCTCCTATTGGCATCCCTATGCTAGATGTCCGCTTTCATCATCATCATGTATATTAGCATCCTCAAATTATAATATTTTATTTGTACTTGGAATAATGCATAGTAGGTGTTAGCAAAGTAATCTTCAAATTCGTCATAGCCAAATGGTTCTACTTCCCTTGGAGTGAACCTTACACCCTTCCATTTTTTTTCTCTTCTTCTATGTTTGGGGAGCCATAAAACCTTGTAAAGTTATGTTTGTACTTTTCATATTCCTTGCATAATAAGATGAAATTAATTGAAACACTGGCTAAGGGATTTGAGCCAAATGTTTGTACTATCTACCTTCTTGAAATATCTAGCAGAGGTGTCCCAATTTTTCTTTTAATCACTGTGTTAGTAGGATCATAACACTCTGTAGTAGCCTAAGTTAACAAATCCACATCTAAAAATACATTTGACACTACAAGTTTCCCTAGGTTAGAGGTTGACAAATTTAAGGCAGGTCATCGTATTGTTCCTCTTCTGAATGTATACTCAAATAATTTCCACCTAGTTAATAGAGTTGAAACATCACCAATTTGTTGTGTACCATCTTGAAACCTATCACTCAGAATCCCAACACCCTAAGAATGCTTTCCCCATTTTGATGCATTGGGGAGTTAAGCCACAAGGTCATCTTCCATAAATCTTACCAATCTCTTGGATTTGGATTTAGATTTCCCACTTACTTCACTCATCTTTGAGGGTTTAAGCAAACTAGAGTTTTATATAACAATTCAAAAGATTTTTTAGCTTTATAATTTTTTTTAAAAATCCTACGACCAGATAGTTTCTTTTAAAATTTCAAGCAATAAACCCTATCAACCATAATTATCATAGAAAAATCCTTAAAATTCTTTCCTTCAATAATCTAGAAAAAATTTAGCTCACATAAGCAAAATTACTGTACTTACCCAAAATTTTTTATGAAACCATAGATTTTCTCCACTTGATTTTCACTTTCCAATAGCTCCATTTTTTAGATACTTTTAATGTGATTGCAATTGTGACAAAAATGATAGCAATTCGATGTTTATGGTTCTCGACTGTAGTAGATATGCCATAAATGTACCATGATAGCTGATGTATATGAAACAATTCATCCACCAACTATCTATTCCAATTTAAATGTCAATCAATTATCCAATTTCCTTAAAGCAAGATCAATGGCTATCATGAGCTCCCTTTACATTGAAATTTTTATTTGAATAGGATTTTGTGAAATTGCAATGTGAAGGTTCAATGTGTTGCACCTAGAAGTTGACAAGTGTTCTTAGTTTTCCTTTTACAAAGGATCGCATTTTGGCTATGTGTTGTGGAGACAAAAATGTGATGCTCAAATTTATGATCAAATATTTTTTAATATGGATATTCATAAGATGTTTTTTTGATTTCATCTTATTGCATTACAACTCATTGTTCCTTGTTTTCATATAGGCACTTGGGAATTTTTTATAATTTCATCCTATATTTGTGCTATAATATATTATTTCATGGTTACTATTATTTATATCTTTGCATATGAACTTAATTAGTGTACATTGGTTCTTCATTTCTTTATTCTTCTAGTGTTGAATACCTTAAGCAATACTTCAACCAAAAGCCTTATGTTACACCCATTACTCATTTATCGGATCTTCTAACTTTATCACTCTTCCTATATGTCTTAATGATCATATTTATCTCTATTTCTCTCACTATTCATGTGTCTTGTGCATCTTCACATTCTACTTTATATGCTTGTTTAATATATAGTGAACAACACAAATAAAATATTAACAATCAAGTTTTCCAATCTAATTAAACATGTAATTAAACCATCAAGATTAATGGCATGATGGAAAAGTGAACATAAATATTCAAAACACATCAACACCGAATATGTGAATAGAAAACCTTGGAAAAAAAACACGACCAAAAATACTCAAGCTTGCATCAATCAAAGTAAGAAAATACATCAATATAATATGCTTATCACTTTTTCCAATACTAATCTAGCACTATAAGAGTACCCATAAAAGAACCAAAAGAACTTCTACCTTATGTATCCATTATGTAAAAAAATTATCAAATGCATAAGCCATGGAAAAAATCCAAACCCACATGGTCATGATCAACATCCTTGATTAGAAAGTAACTCCTCTTACACATCTTTATATATCATAGATTGTGTCATGGCAATCAAAATGAATAGTCTCTCAAATCTATGCACTCCATGAGAGTATTTAATTGGAAGGATGTTATATAGCTATGAGTTTTGATATTTCCAATGTAGCATCCCTATTCGATACCTTCTCACACAATATTCCAAGAATTACAAAGAATAAATAATCTCCAAATTTCATGATGTTTGAAAATCATAAATTGTTTATAATCATCTACATCCTCAAATATGAATAATCAAGACATAAAACTTACAAGATGAATCATATACCTAATCCTAACATTCTCCCACTTAATATTCATATTGCGAAGACAATAAAAAAAATAAAAATGATGAATCAAGTCTAGATCTACATCAATAAAACTTATATCTGATTATTGACTTACTAAAAAAATCCACAATATTAACCAAAGTGTCATCCTTCTATATTGTGACTATACCACCTATAACCATATTATGGATAAACTATTAATGAACATCTTATTCCTAGGTCACCATAGTACATTAGGTTATGTGCCTTATTGTGCTCCATGAATTTTCATTCAAATTTTGATTCAAATATTGATGATATTTTGAATTGCCACTAATGTGCCCAACTATTTATCATGGGATGTGTATGTTTTAACTTGTTTATTTCAAATCTAGTAATGTTTCTTCCTTGCTATTTTCAATATATATGTATATATACATCTATATATATGTATATACTATCACTATATATATATGTACATACAACCATACTATATATATATGTATAAGTTATATACACACACATACATACATACATATATATAGATATAGATATATACACATATGTGTATATATACCAATGATTTTATTTCTAAAATATTTTGATATTGTGTTGATTTATTCGATGGTTGGTATCTTACCTAAATGTGTGGGAAAATTTTTCCCTCATCAATGGTTAATTGGAGACTGTTTCACTTGGGTAAATGGATCTAGTTATGTTTCCATATCTCACTCAATTTGAGTTATTAATTACATACTATTTGACTTGATTAAATGAGTCTAATTGTATCTCCATGTTACAAACAGACAATAAGAACATTAAAAATGATGAATTGAGTGCTAGAAGATGAAAGATGCATGGACTAGATCTATGCCAACATAACTTAATATGTGATTATTGGATTAGTGAAAAAATCCACAATATTAACCAAAGTTTCATCCTTCTATATTTTGACTCAACCACCTACAACCATCTTATGGAAAAAATGATAATTAACATCTTATTCCTACCACCATGATATTTTGCACTCAAATTTTGATTTAGATATTCATGATATTTTGTATTGCCACTAATGTGCTCAACTATCTCTTATGGGATGTGTATCTTCTAACATGTTTGCTTGCAATCTAGCAATGTTTCTTATTTACTATTTCCAATATATATGTATGTGGGCAAGTGCAAAAAGATGGGGGCCAAATTATGGCCAAAATTTTTAAAAAAATCTAATAGGCTATAATGCAAGTGTGTTATAATGCACTCGCATTATGGCTTGGTGTGTCAAGACTAAGGCTCGGCCACATCGAGCCTATTGTGTGCTTGTGTTATAACGTGAGAACGAAATAATGTGCTCGTGTTATGAGCTATTATAACAAAAAAAAAAAAAATCAAATTAATTTGTATGTTAACTATTTTTTTGCTACCCACGACCAAAAACCATTCTCTTGCGCACTCACATTCTGGGAAGAGACAATCTTACAATTTTTTTTGTCAATTTGTTCCGATTTTGTCGCTTGGATGCCACCACGTCGACATGGAGGTCGAATAGGTAAGGATTGTTTGTTTTTTGTTGTGAATTTATTAGTTTTATGTTGTTTTTTATATTCATTTGTTGAATTTGTAGGAAATGTTAATGATCCTGGAAACCCTCTTTAAAATCCTCCTAAAAATATTCAATAACCAGAGCAACAACAACATGAACAAAATATCCTCCACTAATCCCTCAACATCCTCCTAGCACTCAACAACATTTAATGGGGGTAATTGAAAACAATAAAAAACAAATTGAGGAGTTAACCACAAGGTTGGACAATCTAGTAGGTTCAACCATGGAGAGAAGAAAACTTTTAAATTCACATAAAGAGTTGTTAAAACATGTAGATGCAATAAAAATAAATAAAGTGGTTGCAAAGATAGGAGGCAGGTGGCTAGGAATTTCTACCAAGATAATTTATCATATAAAGATGTAAAAGATCAAGAAATTACAAAATTAGATTTGTGCTCATTATTCATCGACCCATGTAAAAATTAAAATATTGACCTCAATGCAAAGAGGTTTCCTATCCATTGGTGCCACCACCAAGAGATGAAGAATTTTTTTGGGATAGGTGTTGTGAAGGGGAAAAAGTGTGCTAATCTAAAATGTAAAGCAAACTAGAATGCAAGATAAGCACAAAAACACCTAACACCTCAAGTGATTAACCTAGTTGGATTCAAAACAAAGTAAGATAAAGATGAACAACACGAGTATACCTTGTTTTGAATCGATCCTTTGGTTGGCCCTTGATATCACTTTGATGTGTGCTCCTTGGATTGGTAACTTTCAATAATGATGGTAGATGAGTGACTAATGGAGGTGGGTGGATGTGATAATGGTGGTAGATGAAAATGCAAATGCTATGAAGGTTGCAACAAATGGATTTCATGAATTTAATGGCTTGAAAGGCTTGAGAGTAGAATTTCGGTATGTATTTACTGACTTTCTCAATTAATGAGAAGAGGGGGCTATTTATAGAGAAAATTGAATCCTCTAGATGATTCAACAGTCCAGATTAAGCCACCACGGCCAAGATGGAGGGTTGTGGTGAGTTGAGGACTCACAAGCCCTCACATATTGACATGTGGTGGGTGAGTTGTCCAAAGGATAAGATGAGATGGAAAGGGTACAAATGACATGGAAGAGGCCATGTGGTCCCAAGGTAAGTACCTTGGGATGGGAGAAAAAATCCCCAAAAAATTATTCCTTGGCCCCATATGGGGCTGAAAGTGACAAGTGATGACTTTTAGAAATTTATCACTTTTCAACATGAGCAATGGGAAAGTCCTTGAAGAAATAAACAAGATTCATCTAAAAGAGGTCTTTGTCCTTTGGGTACGACGTGAAATATGAGATTTCATGGGGAAGATAAATGCATAGGGGAAATAAGTGTGAATTTTTAATTCACATGGGGAAGAGGTCAACCCAAAAAAGGTAAGTACCAAGAAGGTTGAATTAAGGACATATTAAAAGGGGTAAGTGATTAGGATTAGGATTGTGAAAAAAGGTGATTAGATTAATTAATGATGGCTAGAAGCAAGCGGAAAGTTATGCAGGATGTGACATTAATCCTAATTAAGGATATACACACCTTAATGGAGGATTAATTAAATGAATCCATTTTAGTGAAAGGGTTATGGAGGATGTGACAAGGAGAGAGAAATAATGATTTAAAAAATGAAAAGGATAATTGACTAAATTAAATAAGTTGATTAATTTATTTAATTTAGAGAGGAAATGTTAAAAGATAAAGTATTTAGTTAAATAATTTTGGGAACCTTAGGGAAAGGGGATAATATTAATTAAATATGTCATTTAATTAAAATAGATCGATTAGATGAATAAATGATGGGGTTATGACCATATGAAAGTGGTCAAATTTAGGTGTATACATTTTTCCCCTCTTTGAGATGGTGTTACGAAGTAGCATCATTTCAAAGAAAATTAAAACATAGTACCTAGAAGAAGAAGAAGATGGTTAGATTAAGGAGGATGCCCAGGTAATTTGAGTGACTAGGAGGAAAGATTATGGGAGTGAAGATGGAGATTAAGGATTAGGATGCCCCCTCGAGAGGAAATGCGGGTTCAAGAGAACACGTGTGTGCTCTCGAAATGAATGAGATAATGCAAGTGGAGATGGGGAAGATGATGCAAAGTGATGGATAAGAGAGTATGATGATATGAAGAGATAAAGGCAAGCACAAATGGATTTTAGGAAAAATATGATGTTGCCCTAGAGTCAAGCTACAAGCTAGGATGGATTGATGGTGGATGGAGTGTTTTTGATGAGGGAATGATATATCCTAGAATAACACAAGGATAGGGAAGGATACATCCTATGGATGATGATGATAGTGTTGTTGATGATGGAAGGATACATCCCAAAACAACAAAAAATGATAGGGAAAGAAACATCCTGATGAGAGTGTCATTGATGAGGGAAGGATGCATCCTAGAATGACACAAGCATATGGAAGGATAAATCCTATTGATGATGATTGATGATAATGATTGGGTCAAGGCTTGTAGCAAGGCTAGTAACAAGACCAAAGATGTGATTAGATGATTTGTGCTGGAAGGAATGGATTAGGATGGGATGTGAGAGGGTTGAAATGAATGAAGATGATGGAGGTAAAGATGCAATGCAATAAAAGTTGCCAATTTTGGAGCACTGATATTTGCTATAGCATAAGACACCAGATACCATGGTATGGAGAACCAAGGTAGATTAGTGTCTAATGCATACACAAACACAAAAAAAAAGAAGGCTATTCTAACACCCCAAAGTTGTGATGAATTTGGTTGGTCTAGGTATTGGGATAACCACATGCACAAGAGGATGCCCTAGCGTAACACAAGACCTGAAGGGTCTTGGTGGGTACTGTATACACCTAATTCACCACTTATAGGTACTATGTGGGACAACCAAGAAGAAAAAAAAGAAAAAAGATCAAGATTTGCCTCAATGTTAACCAGTCAAAAAACACCATAATATGATAGATCATGGTGACCTTGACAAGTGATGATAGGGAGCTCAAATGATCAATAAAATGTCCAAAATCATGAAAAGATCACAATAAAATTTTAAATGTCCTTTTCCATAGGATCAAAAGGATGGATGGGAGAGATGTGGTATATTAGGAAGGATGCATCATGTTGAGACCAAAGATGGAGGATAGATTGGTTGATCATCATGATGCAGGATATCTGAAACTGATTGAAACTCATGATACAAATGACCTTTTTTTTAAGCACCAGCTAGGATAGGGACATACTTGATGACTTGACAAGACAAAAGGACATGATGACAAGACACAAGACAAAAAAACCCTAAAGACCTAGGGGCTCGATCAAAGATCATCCTTGCCTATGTGAAAGCGTAGAGCCCTCGTAGTTCAATAAAAGACCATGGATAAACATGAAAAGTGGAAAATGGAGACCACGATGGAGGAGGTAGAGTGGCCAAGTTCCCTGGGGGTAGATCAAATGATCAACCTTGCCTACGTGAAAGCTCAAGTGCAACGTAGTTCAACGCAAGGCCAAAGGCAGATGATGGAAGATGACAAGACAAATAAAAGATAGAACGTTGGGGTTGGATCAACTGATCGACCTTGCCTACCTGAAAGCGCAAGGGCAACGTAGTTTGACACAAGATCAATGACACACAATAGATAAGGGATGATGAGATGACCATGATAAATGGAGATACGATGATAAAGTTGGTATGGTGATCCAGGATAGTGTTGATGCAATATTTTGTAGGGGGCAGTAGTCTTATGGGAAACTTAGCTACTGGGGGACATTGTGCGCTTAGCTAAGTAACCTCCAAATTTTATCGAAGCCAACTCTTCTTTTTAAATGGGGGCAGGTAAAGGGTTAGAAAGATAAGAGGTAATATTAAAAAATAGACTAAGGCGATGCACCAAATCATGAACGAAAATGCTTGAGCATAGTGCTGAAAGAAAAGGCTCAAACAATAAATCATTGTCTATCAAATAGATTATCTCAGAAGCACTTCAAAAATAAGAATATAATTTTATTGCATAACATAATCTAATACAGCCTCGGCCAATATAGAAGAGTAAAAGATGGTCTGTATTTTATTAACCTTTATGAGATTACAAAATTTGAAGAACATACATTCATACGCTATAGGAAAATAAAAGCATAGTCTTAATATTCTATCAAATGCATGAAAAAAAAAGAAGCCGAATTGATTGGAACAGTTTAAAACTTCAATTTTAATAGAAAATATTACAAAAGGCCTATTCCTAGTGCTCGGGAAGTTTTTTAATCTATATAAAAACAACCCAATAAAAGAGAAGAAGGGCTACTTATATAAGCTAGCCCACCATCTGAAAGCCACATAGAGAAAGATGCCTCAGAAAAACATCAACGTCCCAGATCTCCTCAAGCCAACACTGAATAGGAAGATCACCCAGGAGTGCACCAACAAACCTGCCCTCAGAGAAAACAAAGTCATGCAACAGTAGTAAAGAACACGTGATAGCAAAGAAGAAAACGTGATAGCATAAGAGAACAAATGACACAGGAGACAACTCATAGATAATCGGTGCATAGAAATATGCCACGCATCGAACACATGAAGCCCGAAAAAAGAAAGAGGGACACCCTAGCGAAAAGCTCTGAGAGGAAGCCATGTGGATGACGCTAAGCAAAACTAACTACATAGTGGGACTGACTTGGAAAATAGCGAGAGAAAGCCATGCTTCAAACACACAGAACTTGACAGAGGCAAAGTGATACAGAGCGGCAGGAAGCTCTGTTAGGAGGCCACATGGAAAACATCAAAAGGGTGTGAGTGATAAAAGAAAAGGTGAAGCCACGAAGGAAAGATAACCGCAAAGGATAGCGATTTGTGAATAAAAGTTCATAGTTTGGAGACTCAAAGGGAAATTTCACTTGCAAAATGAAGAACCCCATAAACCTTAGTTCAACATCCCCATTATTCTTCACAGCTAAGAGAGGGTAGCCTACAGGCCGGTCCAGACCTCGTTTGATGACACGAAGAGGGCTCACAGATTTTTGTGTGCCAACTTGAGATCAATGATTTCCTTGAAAGGCAATCTGCCAGATACTTTTTCCTCCAATTCAAGCTGGAAAAAGAGTTGCACCAGCTGATGCACAATACCTTCAATATTTTTCATGGTCGGAGACTGATCAAAGGATTGGAAAATAGAAAGATCCTGCTTCTTCTCCTTGATCCTTGCAATTATGTGCTCGACAGTTGCTACCGCTTGATTTGCGATGAAAGGTGATAGGAGACCTCGTTGAGTTAGGCAGGAAATTTTTGCCTGCATGTTACTGGTAATTTGATTCAATTTGGCTCTACACTTTGCTACATGTTGGATGACCTCATACATGGAAATGAAAATGTTTACGCCCATAGCCATTGTTGTCCGATATTCAATACCTACACCACTCAAAGCTTCATCAAAAGCTATATATATAGCTTTCCCAACAACCGCTTGGCCTCCATAATTTATTAGAAGTCATCTCCTGCACCTATTGCATTGTTTCGCTAACTGTCCCCCATAGGTTGGTTGCTTGCGCCATAAAATTTAGAGTGGACTACAAAGTAAGGCATAATTCCTTGACCTTATCCTGGTATGACACATATAATTCTTTTGCAATCTCTAGTCAGCTCATTTATGGTGTAGGAGTTTGGGCTCTCAAAATATCTAACTCCACAACTCTGCTACACAATTCCACCCTCAGCTCTGATAATCTTCCCTCTAATATGAACAACTGACTCCTTAGAGTAGAAATTTCTTTCTCCCTCTCTTCCAAGGCCAATTCCGCCTACTTCCTCTTCTCAGTATCTGACTTAAGAGTGACATTCATGTCATTTACTTTGTCATCTGTGCTTTGCCGAAGCTACTTCATGCCTTCATCTCTCTGCCTCAAATCAGCATGGAGGGTTGCCTCGGTAACCCGACATTGCTCAATTTCATTTCGTAGGGCCAAAACGACATCTGTGCCCAAAGCCTGAAGCTCCTCACTTTGCCTTCCAAGGAATTCTTCTCATTCAGTAGGTGATTAATTTTGTTTTCCTGGGCCTTATGCTTGTTTGCCCAAATATAGACCTTACATCTCAGCTCCTCTCAGCTCCTTTAATTTCTCCTCCTTTTTCTTTGTTTGGCAACTGAGCTTGAGGAAGTCGGTAGTCACTATCCTCTGAGTCTCTTCCATCAGCTCGACCTTATCTTGCAAACGAGCCTGTTGCAAGTCTAGCCCAACAACGTTGACAAAATAGTCGCTCGACAACATTTCTTCGACCGGTTTGATCATGTTGGGTGTGATTTTTGCAAACTTCAGTGAATTCTGAATCTCATGGAATACCATTTGCAAAAGAGGCTCTACCTATCTGCCCACATATTTTTCTCTTCTTTTCTGAATTCATCTTGCACGAGTGCTTGTGTTTGCATCCACCTGCGAAAAATATTCTTGGGAAGAAATACCTAGTCCACTAGCAAAAGGAAACTCCCGAGGGACTGCTAGTGGGAAGGAAAATGTGCTTAGAGCATCGGTGGACTTGCTAGGCCTTGTAATAACTATCGGGGAGAAGGGTGGAATAAATTGGCTAACCGAAGATGATGGAAACATCATATGAGGAAAAATTAGGGAAGTACCAATTGACCCGCTGGGCCTCGGGGATGAGAATTGTTGGCACAAAAGTTCAGGACTAGTTCCCAATTGTGTTTCGGGGGTAGAATGAAAAGTAAGGGATGGAAATGGAAAACCAGGAGGGAAAATATTGGACTACCCTAGATATCCAACGATAGGAATAGTTGGTGTAGATGAAAAAGTAGGGGAAGATGAGGAGGAGACCAGAGACATAGTAGAGAGACAAGAGGGAGGAAATAATAACTGAGGTTCCTAAAGAACTGCAGCTGATACCATCGCTTTTACATGTTGTGACTCCTCCCCTCCAGTGGACTCTTTCTTTCATGACCGCTTCTCCTCTAGAGAACTCTCAAGATCCAAAATAACCTTCAGCCTATGACCGAAACTTCTTGGCCTCTTCCTACCTGATCTACATGAGTTGGAAGGCTCCAACATCTAGGTATTTAAAGAGTCCTCCTGCTATGAATGTTGTCCATTGACAGTTGCCCTATGCGTTGGATCTTTTTCAGCAACAGGGGCCCTCTGGGTTACCTCCTCTACGGTTTCCATGGTAGCTTTTCTTTTCTCATAGAACTTCTTAGAATTCGAAGGGTTTGGAGAGTTCTTGTTGTCTGAATGCTCATGAACATAGATGTCATCAAACTGGTTGTCTGACTCCACCTCTTGGAAAAGCTCGTTTGTCTTCTTTATCTCCTGTTTGTACATCCAAAATTCCCTAATTCTTTTAGGCTTTCATCCGAGCTTATTCAACTGTCTACACAGAAACTGACTCATCTTATGATTTTGGTTTGGCTTTGGCACAACGTGGTAAAATTTCAGCCATGGTGGTTGACCTACTTCAATAGGCAAATATTCTAGGCCTATGTATAATTTCAGACTCCCCTCATCAACCTTTCTTTGAAGGTCCTAGAATGATCGAGGTTGGTGTAGATTTTTTATGCCAACCTCTGACAGATTATTCTTTGGGTTGTATCACCATGTGTCACTGATGACCACCAACCCAAGATTACCCAACTTAGAGTATAATACCTTTGATTTTTTAACCTTCAAGATCTTTTTCTTTACCAGTGATACAAAGTCGAACATGACCAGAAACATTAAATAGGAAGTCAGGTGCCTTCCTCCCCAGTAGTCATTCTCAATATTACATAGTTGCCTAAATGCCTGCAGGGCCAACACTCTTTCAGAAAAAATATGTGGGATCCAGAAGGGTTCCCAGACAAAACCTTGCATACAAAGCATAGTGAAATCCATACCAAAGAACCAATTGCAAGGTGGCACGAGGCCTCTCATCCATGATTTTTGCATTGGCGATAATCACACAGACATTCTTCTCCTAGATCCATCAAAATCCCACAAAGTTGGAGCTAGAAATGAGTCCGAAAATGCATAATAATTAAAAAAAATTGATAGGATGGGAGTCTATGTCAAACCTGGCTTTCTCGTGCCACTTTCGTCAAATACGGCCAGAGCCATGAATTGCTTGAAATAATTAGGATTCTGGTGCAAAATCATGTAGACTAGGAAAGAAGAATACCTGAACCTAGAGCATGGCTCAAATTCCCTCAGCTGTTGGCTCATCCCATCAATTATAACCTTCTCGAAGTCCATAAGTGGAGGTGTATTGTTCTTCTTAAGCATAAAGTTGAGACCCATTTGGAATTCAAAGACCTCCTTGTCTGTATCCAGCCCACAAACTAATGCCCACATAGAATAGATGGAAGAGGAACCTAAATTCAAAGCACCTAGAGAAATTGGGAATCTAGGAGGTGCCAAAACATCAGTCAGCTGAGCAATCTCAGTGTCATAAAATTATTGCACCATTCAAAGTGCTCTCTAGTAGTCTTACATTCTGAGACTGTCAAAATTTTCAACATTCTTCAGTGAGAGGAACAAAATGCATAGCATATCCTACATGGCCTAGGGACTGATAACTACCCTCAAATTAGGGCCACTTATGACTCCAGTCTGAGGGTCGAAACTTGTTGCGCATGCCGCCACAATTTCTAGACAATGATGCACTAGAGGAACCATGTACTGGGGAAGCCCACAGTTCCATACATGCATATGAAAAGGATTTGACATATTCTTCATTTTCTCACATGTAGCCTCGCTCAGGCTCTTGGGATTCTAAGATAAATCAGGATCCAAAATATTGTCCCAATCCTTTGATACTAAGGCTTGATTTCTAGGAGAAACCGTGCCAATTGTTTTCTGGTCCACTTGACTGGTAAAGGGCCAAGATGGATTTGTTGGAATTCCTGGAGTAGCATAAGACTCAAGGTCATATATGTTTACACAGGGTGCCATCAATCTTCACTCATCAATACTCTATGTGACCACAACCTATATTGAACTGCCTACAATTTCAACCATTTCTTTGTATTTGCAAGAGGTTTTGTAAACTCTACAATTTTTCGCTTCTTAAAATGCTTTTTTTCTTTGCAAATGACTTAGATGGTTACACACTTTGATAAATTTTCACAATAAATGCTTTCCACATGCCTAACCTGCTTATTTATTTTTACAAAAAATGGCTTAGCAAGTGTATGTGCCAACTTTTCACATTTAGTTACTACATGCACCATCAACCTTTTTCGTGTACGAAGAGATCGCCAACCTGCCAAAATACTCTTCACATTTAAGAGACATGACTTCACATGAGGTGGTGCCTGATTTTTCTTAGACAATGCATCGAGACAGCCTTGCCATATCTTTCACAAGCTCTTTTGGATTTAATGATTTCATGATCGTACTTGGGTGCATCACCCAACAACCTTATCAAAAGATTTTCCTTGATTCAATCAGAATGATAACACATCATGCTGACAACTAGTCAATTCTCATTCAATTCAGCAACTCAAATAGAGCAAGTTGCAACTATACCTGATTATTCACATCACTTCACATGCTGCAACACTGATTATCAAGGCTTGATAGCTCCATTTTCTTCTGACGTAATCATAGCTTGCCTCATCAAGCGAACCCTGACCAATATATAAATAGGACCCTTGGCAACCTTGCTAATCACAATTACTTTCAGCATTCTTACTGATTAGGCCCTATTTTATCTTAGCAATTTTATCATTTAGCTAGAGTAGCAAGCAACTATGGAGACACCCATTAGATTAGTTTGTAAAATTACCCAGGCCGCATTTCTAGGAAAAGTTAGGTGCATGCACCTGAAGTGCATAACAGGTGTGAAAAACTTGTTATATGTAAAGGTGATCAAATGGGTCATAGGCAAAGACTGCGTAGAGTATGAGAACCAATATAGGAAAAACACTAGCATTTTCTCCCACTTCGTCACTTCCCTCCTAAACATAGGAATTTCAAAATGCAAAATACTATAGCTAACCAAGCAATTCTTCCCTCGACGCTACCTCAAAGGCTTGGAGAATGTGGTGCGGACCACTGAATTTGATCATGGGGTCCCTTTTGTTCGCAACCTATGTCAACTACTTGAGCATGGAGGACCTGTACCACCAGACCCTTTCTATGTGGATTTAAGCTCGAGAAACATGAGGAACACCACTGTAAAGCTCGCCTCGGTTGCCACTTCCTCATGAGGATGCACAATGTGGAGCCCTTTCGAAGTATTCAGTGGTATAAAAACTTTGAGAGTGTTTCCCCATCTTGCACCTTATGTTGTTGTTGTTGCTGGTCCCTCCTCTACCTGAGAAATGTAGAAAGATAATCCAATTTTTTTTTTTGCTTTTTGCCAACCTCTGCCCCTCATAGCGGATATATGTATATTTTGATATATCGACACCAGCCTTCACCGTATATTATTTAAATGCTCCAAAATTAATATAATAGACAAGTTTTTCATATCTTGGCTCATTCTTCATTGTATCTCAATTTCTTGCAATATTTTTGTTGTTATTCAAAAAGCACTAAGAAAACTCAAAACTTAAAGTAGGAAAAATATCTACATATTTACAAATTTACAAACTTACTGCATAAGAAGAACTAATTAAACTTTTTAAGGTGTATTCCATTAACTGGAATACCCAAAGCATCACCTTCCATAGTTTCAAACTCAAAAGAGTTAAACTATTTGTATTGGATGATTTTAAAAGGCCCTTCATAGAGACTATCGAACTTGTCGTGCTAGGCGGTTGTTGAACTTGAGCACCAAGTCTCCGCATTGTAGCTCCTGGTCAGATGCCTTTTTATCAAACCACTTCTTCACCACCTACTAGCGGTTGTTCATTGCCTTGAGAGCATTTTCTCTTTTCTCTTGTACCTCAAGTATCTTTGAAAACCATACCTCCATAGCTCCATTCTGCTCAATTTCTAGAGATTTGAGCAATTGGAGAGCATGGATTTCCATAGAAATAGACAAAAATGCCTCCTTCTTGTACACCATCTCATAAGGAGATGTCTTAAATATCTTCTTGGGCATGATACGGTCTACCCATAGCATTGTTCAAAGGTTTTTATGCCACTACCTCTAGTGTTCTGAGCCTATAGAAGAAGTTTTCAAGAAGAATCCATATTTTAATACAAATTGGCTCATCTTAGAGCCAAGAAAAGCTTTAGCATTGTTGGAAATAACTGTTTTCGGCGGGCCAAATCTAGCTACCAGCTCCTCAAGGAAATGAACAATTTCTATTTTCGTTGCATTTTTTAAGGGCACAACCTCTGCCCATCTGGTGAAGTAATCAGTCATTGTCAAGATCCACCTATGTCCAGCTGATGAAAAAGGGTTAATCATACCAATGAAGTCCAGACCCCATTGAGCAAAAGGTTCCTCCACTACTATGAGTCTTAGTGGCATAGCAACATTCTTCCTTTTTCCAACATAAAATTTACACTCACTGCAAGACTTTACCAATGAAAATGAGTCATTGAATAATTTTGGCCAGAAATAACCAGCACATATGATTTTAATTACAATAGTTCTTGTGGAAAAGTTCCCTCCAGTCAGGCCACTGTGATATTGATCTAATATCATTTTGGCTTATTCTTCATTCACACATCTTAATAGGACACCATTAAAATTTATTTTAAAAAGCACTCCTTCTAAGAGAACATAACTGCTATTTTGCAATCGATAGAAACATCTCTTAAATGAAGGGAGATTGGTCAGATACCTTCTTGTTTGCATGAAATTTGTCCTAGCCTCCAGCCAATCGTCCTTGGAGCTTTCCTTATTTAGTAGTACAGGTTCTGAGACTTCAAACTCTGCTATTTGTTCATTATTTTTGGCTACGTAATCACATAGTCCTTTTCCCTTAATAGTCTTAACAGGCCTAATCTCAATATCATACTCAAGGATCTTAGTAATCTGGTTAGCTCTTTTCTCGGTGATTTCTCCTTCCATAATGTATTCTCATACACTAGGATGCGATACACAAATAATCACCTTATTGCATGATATTAGGTGTCGGAACTTCTTCAACCCTTTCACAATAGCAAAGGCCTACTTTTCTACAAAATTATATTTCACTTCATACTCCTTTAAGGTGTGCGAGTAGAAAGCAATAGGCAGTTCTTTCTTATCTTTATCATCCTTCTACATTAGCACAGTGGCAATACTGTTGCCACCAGAAAAAACATACATAATAAAATATTTAGATAGGTCCAGATTAATCAATACAGGAGCTAAAGAAATAATCTCTTTTATTAGCTCAAAATATTTTTTGGCTTCCACCATCCACTTGAAAGTCTAGTCCTTTTTCAGTATTAGGGTAATCGGCCAAATGATCCTTGCAAATTCCGCAATGAATTGATTGATGAAATCTACCTTACCCAAAAACTATTGCACTCCTTTCTTGTTCATGGGTAAGGGGAGCTCCCTAATTGCATTAAATTTTTCCAGATCAATAGCAATGCATTCCTTCGAGAAAACATATCTCAATAGCTTCCCTTGAGGAACCCCAAATACACATTTCTTTGGGTTTAGAGAAATCCCAAATTCTTGGAATTTTTGGAAGATAAGCTCGAGATTATCAAAGTGATCATGAACATATTTAGAAAACACTGTCAGGTCATCCAGATAGATAAGTATAATCTTATGTATTAAATCCTTAAAGGTAATATCTATAGCTCTTTGAAAGGTGGCTCCGGTATTTGAGAGTCTGAAGGGCATCTTAGCATATGCATATGTCCCCCACTTTGTGATGAATGCTATTTTGTGCCGGTCTTCTTCCTTTACACGAATTTTATTGTAGCCAAAAAAACAATCCAGCATTGAAAAAAATTTAGAACCAGCAACGATTTGCAAAATTACATCCATAGAAGGAAGGGGGTAATGGTCCTTCAGGGACGCCCTATTCAAATCTCGAAAGTGCACACACAACCGTATATCATCATTTTTCTTTCAGAATGGCACCAGGTTAGACACCCAAGTGTTATGCTTGATTAGGAACACTATTTGAGATGCAATCAATTTATTTAACTCTTGTGAAATGAGTGACTCAATCTTTAGATTCACAAGCCTCTACCTTTGATGAATCAGCTTTGCTCCTTCTAGTAGTTCAATTGTATGTTGAATAATCTAGAGATCATATCCCTTAAGATCATCATATGACCAGGTTACTACGCTCTGATACTCCTCACAAAATTTCTTTAGCCTGTCTTTATTCTTTTGAGATACTCCCTTGTCGACCTTGAGCTTTTTGTCCTCACCGACATGCAAGTCAGTGTAGTCACCTTTTTCGGATAGAAAATTTCTTTTATCTTTCCTTGCATCATCAGAATAAAAAAGAATTTCCAAAGTAACTAGGCCCCTAGGGAGCTTATTGGATTTCAATTGGATTACTTGATCTCCGTAGGCTTCGGCGATCTTTGGTTGCAATTGGTCAACAAATTCTCCAGATAGCTGGAGAAATGATGCAATATGAGCATCACTATCAAACACTTGCCAATATTGATCATTATTCAGGATAGCAGACCGTACAATTACCTATATTGCATGTTTATTCTTTAACAACTTGGAAGCTGGCTCAAACTAAGCCCCGATAGTTGCCATTCGGTCAGCTTCAGAGTTCTTCTCCCTAGGTATAGCCTGAATGTTAAATGCCTCAATGCCTTCAATAAGATCCCAGACCCTATGCCAGTATGATTGCATACAAACATTCTTTGTAGAAGATAGCCCTTGGATTTGGTTGACCACCAATTCCAAATCTCCAAACACCCTTATTTGCTTTGCACCTATTTGTTCTACAAGGCTCAAACCATGGACAAGGCCTTCATATTCTGCTTCATTGTTCGAGCATGCAAATTGGAAGCGATAAGAATTCAAGGTATTTTCTTCGAACAAAGATGTCAAACATATTCCTGCTCCATCAAAGTGCAAATTCCATAACTCTGAGGATATTTCGCCTTTAGACTCTTTAGTAACCTTTGGCATAATTTTTCCTTCCTGATGTATGAAATAGGTTCCAAGCCCAGTTGCATGATAAATTCCAAAAGGGTCTATGTTTATAAAATTATTCAACAAAGCTTCTTCACTCTCTATCTGGGAGCTACTTGCTTCTTCTTCCTCAAGAAAATCCACATTGAACATCTCATCCCAAGTGATTGAAGTATGTGCCACTTCAAAATTGATCAGGGCCTCATCAGTGACATGTTCAAAATGCAAAGTTTCCGACAATAGTTTCATTTTAGCTCCATGCTTAGTTCTTAAGATCAAGTGTGACCATTCCAGTGCTAGATATCCTCCAACATTTGCAATGAACTCTCAAGAAAAACATATCCCAAACAAAGGAGGGACGTCAAAGAGTATAGTGTCTTGGTTCACAGTAATACTAGGGTAGGCAAATAGTTTCATAGGCAATCCTTTGATTACTATGATGGTATCAACCTTATTTTCGTTGAGTTGCATAAATCCCTTGTTAAGAGGCTCATATTTTAGCCCCAAAGCATTAGCTACTTGCTTAGGCATGACGGTGGTGCTAGCACTAGAGTTAATCATACAATTATGCAACAACTTGTTACCAATGATAAGTGTTAGAAAGAAAGGCTTAGGTTTAGTCTTACTCTCTTTTTCGACTTCAATATTTTCTTTCGGTTGATTCATTAGCACTTTATCCAGGTCTGGCTTTGATGTCTTTTCTTCTGTGGGCTGCCTAAGCATCTTCACATCTTCCTCTCCTGAAAATGCTTTCTGTAACAATTTTTTCTCCGGAATAGCCAATATATCCCACAAAGAAACATTGAAAAAGTATTTCTTTAGTTGTTCCACCACATTGAATTGCGTATGCGACTGATGAGTCATGGTCGCTTGCTCCTTATCCTTCGCAGCTGGTGCATTTGGTTGTTTAACAACAACTAGGATGATCATATGAGATTTTTCTTTTGGAGGAGGTAGCTTTGGAGAACTGGGAGCAGCCACCTTAGACTATTGTGGAATTGATGACGGACCTGCCGATAGACTAGGCGTCAAAATAGGTGAACCCTCAGTCAGCGAAGATGTGAATTCTCCATTGAGTCTTCGCTTTGAATTCGTATTGTAATCTAATTGCACCTGAGGCAATTGAGTTATAGGAATGTCGTTTGAAAAGGTTGATTCCTCTCCTTCCATCCATGAAAAGAGTGCTTGGTCTGGAGCTATATCTAACTCCTACTCTATGGAAATTCCTTGCATTTGAGCAGCGAGGACTGCATTATCTATTTGCTGAGAGGCATATGTCTTGTTTCTAGGATCAGGTACAGTTCCTTGGCTATGTTTCTCTGTAATATTCTATTATAAATTCCCTCACAGATAATTTCAGGGCATGTGTGCATCGTTACAAGGGAAACACCAAGAATTAGTGTCTTCGAAATGGTTATTCTGTCCTGCAACTAGCTCTTTGCTAGAACTAGGTTAGATAGTCTACATCGGAACGGTTACAGGAATAGCCTAGTTATTCTATTGGGCTTGGGTATTGCCACGTGATCTATCTTGCCATTGACTTGATTGGAAAGGAGCTTTCCTACCTTGATAATTTTGGTAAGTTGGCTTTTGATAGCTATACTACTGTCGTTTCATGCTAGTCAATTCATTTGTCATAGTTCGCATCTTCTTTCTCATCTCATTCATCTCAACCATCAAGGGGTTAGGCACTAAAGCTACACTCAATGTCGTTCCTGAGTATACGTACATAGACTGAGGAGGAGTTGTAGGAGCACTGGTCGAAGCTACCTCAACTTTTGCGGTGTTAAATTTTGGGAACAATGGCATGATGGGTCTTGGCGCTAGCTTTCTAGCAGCAATAAGGTTATTCTCTGTAGTGACAACCAAATTGTAAGCATTAGGTAGAGTATTTCTGCCTAGAGCCTGAAGCATCATGGAAATATCAACATTAATAGACTTCAAGTAGAACATGAATGCCAAATAGGGAGGTGGCTGAGTACCAACAGGAACTCTCTACCAAGTCGAATGAAATCAAGCATTGAAATTGGCCAAAGCTTCATGAGGAGCTCACTTTATGCTAGCTAGTTGATGATATAGTGAGGACTTGTCGCCAAAATTTGAAAAATTCTCGTAGAAAAGACTTCCAAGATCGTCCCAAGTAGCAACCGAATTAGCTAGAAGAGTTCTATACCTGTTCAACACCTTATCTCAGAATGAGGCGATGAGCAATCTTAGAGCCACATTTTCATTAGAAACACCATGGACTAGACATACGTTCGCTACATCTTGCAAATGCCTTTTTTGAGTCTTTGATTCATTCCCAAAAAACTTAGGGATAGGTTTTAAAGCAGAGGACAAAATGGGAACCCATACTGCAGGGGGTACCGACACTACCAAAGGACTATCAGCATCCTAGGCTACATAATTTCTAGCAGGCAAAGGCATAGGAGATGGAGGAGAAGAGGGAGGTGAAGTAGTACCCTACCGAACTCTCGGATGAACAAAAACTAACGGTGGTATGAGTAAGCTAGGAAATATTGTAGTTTGTGACCTAGTTATGGGCCTATGGCTCATACACTCTTATATGAAGTGAATGTGCTAGTTCGTGTCCCATCGGGCATGCCAAAAAAAGAACTGTTGATGCAATATTTTGTAGGGGTACCAGTCTTATGGGAAACTTAGCTACTGAGGGACATTGTGCGCTTAGCTAAGTAACCTCTGGATTTTATCGAAGCCAACTCTTCTTTTTTAATGGGGGGAGGTAAAGGGTTAGAAATATAACAAGTAATATTAAGAACTAGACTAAGTTGATGTGCCAAATCATGAATGAAAATACTTGAGCACTGTGCTGAAAGCAAAGACTCGAACAATAAACCGTTGTCTATCAAATATATTATCTCAAAAGCACTTCAAACATAAGAATATCATTTTATTGCATAGCATAATCTAATACAACCTCGGCCAACACAAAAGAGTAAAATATGGTCTATATTTTATTAAGCTATATGAGATTACAAAACCTAAAGAATAGACATTCATACGCTATAGGAAAATAAAAGAATAGTCTTAATATTCTATGAAATACATGAAAAATAGAGAGGCCGAATTGATTAGCACTGTCTACAAACTTCAAGTTCAATAGAAAATATTACAAAAGGCCTATTCCTAGTGCTCGGGAAGTTTTTTAATCTATCTAACAACAACCTAATAAAAGAGAAGAAGGGTTACTTATATAAGCCAACCTACCACCTAAAAGCCACATAGAGAAAGATGCCTTGTCAAAACATCGAATTCCCAAATCTCCTCGAGCTGACAACGAATAGAAAGATAACCCAACAGTGCACTAGCAAACCTGCCCTAAGAGAAAATGAGGCCATGTAGTAGCAATAGAGAACATGTGGCAGCGAAGAAGAAAATGCAACAACACAAGAGAAAAGATGACACAGGTAGCAACTCCTAGATAACCGGTGCACAGAAATATGCCATGCGTCGAACACATAGACCTTGGAAAATGAATGAGGGACAGCCTAGCGAAAATATCCAAGAGGAAACCACCTAGACGACATCGAGCAAAAGTAACTGCATAGTGGGCCCGAATCGAAAAACAACAAGAGAAAGCCACGCTTCGAACACACGAAACTTGGCAGAGGCAAAGCGATACAAAGTGGTAGGAAGCTCTATTAGGATGCCACATGGAAAACGTCAAAAATATGCGAGCAATAAAAGACAAGGCGAAGCCATGAAGGAAAGATAACCGCAAGGGCAAGCAGTTCATGAATAAAAGTTCACAAATAGGCCATGCAGATAGGATGGTTGATATTTTGGATGGGGGTCATGGGAAGCTCAGGGAGGGGATAGTTATCTAGATCATCAGAAGATGAATTGGGAAAATTAAACGATGGATAGATGCGTGAGGAGTGATAGGATATGGGACATATGTGAGGAATAGGTAGGATGGATGATAGTGAGATGATGGTTAGCCTATAGCTATATACCAATGACAAAGGATTAGGAGATGAGAGGGAAATTGATAAAGATGGGGAAATATAAAGAAGCTTGGATAAGAAGGATAGAGCAGGACTAGCGGATGGATAAATAGGAAGATAAGGATGGGGAGATGGAAGGGATCTCTCAGATGGATGGATAAAGATAGAAAGATACTGGGATAGGTGGATAGAGGGAGAATGATTTGGTAAGATGGATAGGAAGATAAGGATAGGGAGATGGACAGGATGTTTAGATAGATGGATGGGGAGATAAGGATGAAAGGATGGAAATAAGACTTGTGGATGACTATATAGGAAGATAAGGATTTGTTAGATGGAGGAAAATGTATCCAAGGACCCTATCACAAATAAGGAGATGCCCCCACTCTAGATGTGGTGTGTGTGATGAGGCAAGGGGGGTAGTAGGATGGGTGGATAAGGGAGTAAGATGGACATATACGGGATATAGGTTTTGTCATGATGGATGAATTATGAAGGTAGATAATATGATTGTATCATAAAAGTAGATGGGGAGGATAAGGAATATGATAGTGTATAGATGAGGGGATTGTATGCCAAGAGGTTTCCAAAGCATGTATATATATGTGCCCCTATCTTTATCAAGATCACAAGGAAGATGGAGGGCCTGAGATAAATGGGATATGATGGATAGGATGTGCAGGATAGGCAGATTTAGGAGATGGAGGAATGGAATGCATAGGTGGATGCTGCCCCAATCATGGAAGGAGACTAGATGAGCGATTTACACATGATTTATGTTTGCTAGGTTTTCATCATGGTACCTATCCAAGGAACTTGTTTGCCATGTTTTATTTTCTCTTTACCATTTTATTTTTTTCACTTTTTTTATTTTTTGATTTTTCTAACTTTTTGGGACTTGTTAGATGGAAATATAGATGGAGATGGATAAGGATAGGGATGAATGGATAAATGAATTCATAAGACATATGATAAAGTGGATGGAAAAAGGACACAAGCATCAAGTTCCATATGAGGTAAAAAGTGCCCATGTGTAAAGCGACCATTGGATGTTGGTACAACCTTATTAGAATGGATGGATTATGCTAGAGGATGGATCAAAGGGATTTGATGGGGGAGATAGGTGGGATAATGGATGGGATATTGGAAGGTGTATGGATGGAATGATGGAGTGGATGTGTGATGGGGGAAGGCATTCAGGACCAACATTGGCACATTTGGTGGAAGTGAAATGAGAGGAGGGGTGATGGATGGAGAATGTGGCAATAATGGAGGCGTTGGGATAGTGAATTTCAAGACATAACGACCCAAAATAGAGTTAGGAGATGGAGGATGCAAATGATTAACTTTGGTATTAGCAACTTTAGATGTTGTTAGGGATTTTTCATTTGAAGACATTGTATCTTGTGTCTTTTGGATCCACATGGTTTTGATTTTAGCTTTAGTGGGCCTTTGTGGCCTTTGGGATTGATTGGGATTTTGTATTTGATTTTTATTTTCTTCAACATGCCATTTTGAGGGGACATGAGGAGCTTTAGATTCATGTGGATGCTTGGATTTATGTATTTTTTCTTTGGCATCCAAAGTACTTGTAGTAGCAATGGGATGGGTAGGAGGTGATGGATGATGTGGAGAAGATGCAGATGGAAGGATAGATGTAGGCTTTTGATGAGGATGTGTGGATGGAGGATACAAGATAGCATGCATGGAGGGGTGCCTTTGTTGATCCTGATTAGGAGTTACGAATTTAGGATTCTTGGGATATGTGCTAGGGATAGGATAGGATGGAGGGGGTGATTTTGGGATATAAGGACCCAAAATAGACTATGTATATGGAGGATGTATGAAGTGTGGTGGAGGGATATAAGTACCCAAAGTAGATGTAGTGGATGATAGATGAGTGATGGTGGATGGAGGGACATACGGATCCAAAATGGACCTAGAGGATGAAGGAGGAAGATGAATAGTTATTTTGAGGTAATATGATGGAGGAGGGGGGATGGTGCAAAATGATTTGGTGGAGCGATGGGCAGTGCCTCTCATTCCTTTGGAAGAGGATCATTTAGGATGTATGGAGGTTGTACCAAAAAATTTGGAGTGTGATTCTTGGGAGATATATCGAAGACTATGTGTGCTTGGATGTTCTTTGACTTGGATGGGCTCTAAAGTATCTTGCTCATAAATGCATAAACCTTTTCCTTGATAGTTCATGTTCTTGAGCATGTGATCTATGGTAGGATTCTTATTATTTTGGAAGCATGATGCAAGTGCATTATTAGGTAAAGGAGGATGGGTGGTGCATATACTTTGTTTTTATTCTACAAGGAGGCCACCATGGATGAGTGTAATTTTTCCAAGGTGATATAAAAGTGGTACTGGGGTGACAAGGGTAGGAGGCGATGGAAGATCATGTGATGGAGACTAGAGGATAGTAGCATCAGGAGGAATGAGAGATAAGGGATAGGGAGAGGGATTAGATGGTATGCCAGGGTCTGGATTTGAGGTAGTAGGTGATAAGGGCTCATGTAATGGAGTGATTGAATCTTGAGTGCAAAGGGGATCATGGGATGGAGTGGACAAGCTAGTGTGATCTTGAGATGAGGTAGATAGGATGATGAGATCGGGATTTGTTGGAGGAAAGGAATTGTGAGATGGGATGGATGGGAGACTATGATCTTGGGATGGAGTGGAGGTAATGGAAGGATCTGTATTTGGAGGAGGGGATATGCTTGTATGCTTTGGATCAATCCCTTGGCATGGCTCATCGTGTGTGGGAGACATGGTGACAAATGATTATTGGAGGGAATCCTCAAGTGGGGGAGATAGGAGGATGGAGGATTCATGAAGGTCATGGGATGGAAGTTCAGTAATATTAGGACTCAGAGGAGTGGATTGGGTGGATCTAGTAGTAGAATATGGGGATTCAATGGACTTAATGGGTGTGAAAAATTTGACCATTTGGATGGTGTTAGGATGGAAGATGGCCTCATCACTAGTGATGATACATGATATAGTGGGGGGCATGGTGTCTCTTCTATCATGAGTCCTTGGGCAACATTTGGAAGGGATGGAGGATTAGGTAGGTTGATGGAAATGGATAAAGGACTAGGATTAGGGATTGGTGGATTAGGATTAGATGTGGGGATGGAATTGGATGGAGGAATAGGAGAAGATAAAGGATTAGATGAGTGAATGGTTGGATTAGATGGAGGATTTTGATTAGATGAGTGGATGGGATTGGATTGAGGACTAGGAGGAGATGGAGGATTATAATTAGATGAGTGGATGGGATTGGATGGAGGAATAGGAGGAGATGGAGGATTAGGGTTAGGGATTAGAGGATTAGATGAGTGGATGGGTGAATTAGGAATGGGACTAGATGGAGGGCTATGAGTGGTTGGGGGATGAGGTGGTTTATGATTAGATGGAGGATTAAGATATAATGTGGTGAAAGCGAGAGTGATGTAGGAGGATGCGAATGTTGGATTAAGTTGGGAAGATTGGGATGGTGAGTAATAGTAGGAGGACATGGATGGAGGATTAGGATGGAAATATGTGGAATTAATGTAAGGATATTGGGATGGGGGATTGTGATATGAAGGTGTGGATGTTGGATTAGAACATGAAGATTGAGGTGGTGAACTACCATAGGAAGACATGTATGCTGGGTTGACATAGAAGGTTATGGAGGATAGATTAGGATAAGAAGATTGAGATGGTGGATTAGGATAAGACCAATATTGGGATGGTGGATTATGATAGGAATGTGTGAGTTTTGGAGTAGGATGGGAAGATGTGGAATTAAGGCACGAGTATTGGGATTGTTGATGGTGGTAAGGATAGGAAGATGGGGATGGTGGGTTGCTATAAGGGATTGTAGATGTTGGATAGCATAGAGGTGGAGAGGGAGGACATGATGAATATGTAGATGGTGAGGATACTAGATATCCCTTGTCAAGGGCAGCATAAGGCATGGAGGGATAGTTTGGAGAAGTAGTTGGATTTTGGGGGGTGATTGGAGAGAGCTTGCTAGCAATGATAATGTCAAGGGGATTTATATAATAATACTCATGATCAACAGTACTTTCATTAGCATCATCAACGTAGTTAGGATTCCCCTTGACTACTATTATTGGTCATGTGAGAGGGGGATAAGGATTCATGATGGCTACAAAATGAACACAGATTGAGAAGATGGAAGGGACTAGATGATGGAACGATAAATAGGATGGATTGGAAGAAGATGTAGGTGGAAAAAAGCTCTAGCTAGGATATTGGATTAAAGCTAAGATTCAGATGATGGGATGCGACAAGATTAGATGATTTATCATATAAGAGGATGAAGCGGATACCTAGAACAAATGAATGGATGGTTGGAATGAGGAATAGAAAAAAGTCTATTGCTAGGGCAAGGCCTCCCCTCCAAGTCAGGGCCACCCAAACAATGAACTTGGAAGAAAATAAAGAGTCAAAAAATGAGAAAAAATAGCAGTAGAAAAGTCTGTTGCTAAGGCAGGGCCGCTAAAACAATCAAAAAATGATGAAAAACAACAACAAAAAAAGTCTACTAATAGGGCAAGGCCACCCCTCTAGGTCAGAGCCAACCAAATAGTGAACCTGCAAGAAAAACAATCAGAAAATGGTGAAATATAGCAGCAGGAAAGTCTATTGCTAGGGCAAGGCCGCCCCTCCAATTCAGGTCCATACAAAAAGTGAAACTACAAAACAAATAGTCAAAAAATGATGAAAAACAATAGCAAAAAAGTCTTTTGCTAGGGCAGGGCCGCCCCTCCAAGTCAAGGCCACCTAGACAGTGATCTTGCAATCAAAACATTTAGAAAATGATGAAAAATAGCAGCAAAAAAGTATACTACTAGGGAAAGACCACCCCTCCAGGTAAGGGCCACCCAAACAATAATCCTGCAAACAAAATAGTCAGAAAATGATGAAAAATAATAGCAAAAAAAATTTCTGCTAAGGTAGGGCCACCCCTCCAGGTCAAGGCTGCCCAAATAGTGGCCAAGGTCGCCCCTCTATGTCAAAATCTACAAAATATTTTAAAAAAAATAGCAACTGTTAGTACAAAAAGACCCGTGACATGGGTCCCATCAAACGTGCTAGAAATGTGAAGGGTAAAAAGTGTGCTAATGTAAAATGCAAAGAAAACTGTAATGCGCGATAAGCACAAAAACACTTAACACCTCAAATGATTAGCCTAGTTGGATTCAATACAAAGCAAGATAAAGATGAACAACAGGATGATACCTTGTTTTGAATTGATCCTTTGCTTGGCCCTTGATATCGCTTTGATGTGTGCTCCTTGGATTTGTAACTTGCAATAATGATGGTAGATGAGTGACTAATGGAGGTAGGTGGATGTGATAATGGTGGTAGATGAAAATGAAAATTCTATGAAGGTTGCAACAAATGACTTTAATGGCTTGAAATACTTGAGAGTAGAAGTTTGGTATGCTTGTAATGACTTTCTTAATTAATTAGAAGAAGGGTCTATTTATAGAGAAAACTGAATCTTCTAGAGGATTCAATAGTCTGAATTGAGCCACCATGGCCAAAATGGAGGGTTGTGGTGAGTTGAGGACTCAAAAGTCCTCACATCTCGACATGTTGTAGGTGAGTTGTCCAAAGGACAAGATCAGATGGAAAGGGTACAAATGACATGGAAGAGGCCATTTGGTCCCAAGGTATTTGCAAGTACCTTGGGATGGGAGAGAATTTCCACAAAAAGTTATTTCTTGGCCCCATATGGGGCTGAAAGTGATGAGTGATGACTTTCAGAAAGTCATCCCTTGTCAACATGAGGAATGAGAAAGACCTTGAAGAAATAAAAGTGTATTTTTAATTCACTCTTTGGGAGAGACCAACTGATAAAACAAGATTCATCTAAAAAAGGTCTTTTTCCTTTGGGTAAGATGTGACATATGAGATGTCATGGGGAATACAAATGCATGGGGGGAATAAGTGCAAATGTTTAATTCACATGTGGAAGAGGTCAACCCAAAAAAGGTAAGTATCAAGAAGGTTGACTTAAAGACATTTTAATAGGGGTAAGTGATTAGGATTAGGATTGTGCAAATAGGTGATTAGATTAATTAATAATGATTATAAGCAAGTGACAAGTTATGGAGGATGTGAAATTATTCCTAATTAAGGATATGCACACATTAATGAAGGATTAATTAATTTAATTCAGTTTAGTGAAAGGGTTATGGAGGATGTAACAAGGAGAGAGAAAGATTGAATTAAAAAATGAAAAAGATAATTGACTAAATTAAATAAATTGATTGATTTATTTAATTTAGAGAGGAAATGTTAAAAGATAAAGTATTTAATTAGATAATTTTGGTAACCTTAGGGAAAGGAGATAATATTAATTAAATATGTCATTTAATTAATATAGATGGATTAGACGAATAAATGATGGGATTATGACCATATGAAACTGGTCAAATTTAGGTGTCTATAGGTGGTACATGGTTTTTGATTACCCACCATGCAACAATTGTGAAGTCCCATAATATTTCTTGAGGAAACTATATTTTGAGTTCATCCTAAACAATATCTTGAATTATTTTGATATGAGGGACTGCCATGGGAGAGGTGGGGGGTCGTCTCAAGATAGACCTGGTGCATGACATGATCCTAGGTGGCAAGTGATACAAGATCTTGCTAGGTTGGATCATGAGCACATTGTTATCCCTTCCATCATGAAGGAGAGTGCGAAGGTAGAAACTTTGCATGCTATCACCTCTTTGACCCAAAGTGTCATCTAGCATGCCAACCCTATAGTACCATACCATCGAGGGGTGTCTTCAAGTGCCAAGCTTCTACCCCATTTGTGTTAGGTTTGTGGGGAGACTTGTACATATGACCCCACCAACATTGAGGAGGCTTCTACATAGGATATGTTTGTAGCTACGGAGATGGCGAGGGAAGCTGACATTTTGAATGAGGCTTATGACATCGATACTCAAGTAAATGTTAGGATGTTTATTGAATTTAATTTATTAAATTTCATTTTTGAAATGCAAGATTAACTAAATTATTTTTATGATTGTAATAAAATTTTAGGGTCACAATGTTGATATTGGATACACCGGTACTACACCTGCTTATTACTCCACTGCATCCACCATTGAGGTATGTAACTATTAAATAATTATAAATTTATTACATGTTAATAGCATTGTTATATGAATGATATTCTAATATCTAATTTTGGATGTTGAATAGGCTAATATTGGAGGTTATGTGGGAATACCTCCCAGTGGTAGTGGAGTTAGACAAATGTTCACGTAGATAATAGAATAAAGAGTTTAACTAATGAATTTTACTTAATAGATTCGTGTAGCTTATATTCATATTGGTGATTACATTGCATTGCACATCTTTCAAACTCAAAGCATTACTTCACATTCCATAACTAATATCTAGATGTTGATAGATGACCAAATTTTAACTAGAATATAGTTGTATATAAAGTCAACATAAGTAGTGTTGCAACTACTTCACATAGCATAAGTAATAACTAGGAGCAACTGCCAATTGCATTTTCTTGTCATGGCATTCCATGAGACCATTTTTTATTGAGGCATATTTTAAAATAAATCACTGCCTTGTCTATCTTATGTATTCTTGGAAGAAATATATGAAAGAATAATAGTAAGCAATAACATAGACAAGGCAATGAGTTGTTTGAAAAAATTCCTCAAAGAAATGTGATGAGACCCAATTTATTTGAGGCATTTTTTCAAACAGCTCACTACCTTTTCTATGCTACCACATTTTCCATAAATTTCTATGAAAGAATTTTATCAAATAGTTCACTTCCTTGCTGCTATGGCTAAAATCCTAAAAAAGGTGCTTTCCAACAAACTATGAGTTCTTGGAAAAAATCTATCAAAGAATAATTGTAAGCAGTAGAATAGACAAGACAATGAGTAGTTTGAAAAAATGCCTCAAAGAAATGTAGTCTCATGGTGATGGAATGCCATTACATCACCATGAGACCACATTTCTTAGAGGCATTTTACATCACCATGAGACCACATTTCTTAGAGGCATTTTTTCAAAAAACTCACCACCTTTTCTATGCTACCAAATTTTCCATACATTTCTACCAAAGCATTTTATCAAACTACTTGAACTTCCTTGCTGCTATGGCTAAAATCCTAAAAAATGTGTTTTTCAACAAACTATGGATGGGAAAAAATCTATCAAAGCATAAGAGTAAGCAATAGCATAGACAAGGAAGTGAGTAGTATGAAAAAATACCTCAAAGAAATCTGGTCTCATGGTGATGGAATGCCAGCAATAGCATAGAAAAGGAAGTGAGTAGTATGAAAAAATACCTCAAAGAAATGTGGTCTCATGGTGATGGAATGCCATTCCATCACCATGAGACCAGATTTTCTTGAGGCATTTTTTCAAACAGCTCACCACCTTTTGTATGCTACCACATTTTCCATACACATCTACAAAAGAATTTAATCAATCTACTCACTTCTTTGCTACTATGGCTAAAATCCTAAATTAGGTACTTTCCAAAAAAATACAGATTCTTGGGAAAACCTATCAAAGCATAATAGTAAGCAATAACATACAGAAGGTAGTGAGTAGTTTGAAAATTTTCCTCGAAGAAATGTGGTCTCATGGTGATGGAATGCCATTCCATCACCATGAGACCACATTTCTTTAAGGTTATTTTTTCAAACATCTCACCACCTTTTCTATGCTACCACATTTTCCATACATGTCTACCAAAAAATTTTATTAAACTACTTGAACTTCCTTGCTGCTATGGCTAAAAGCCTAAAAAAGGTGCTTTCCAAAAAACTATGGATGCTTGGAAAAACTCTATTAAATCATAATAGTATGCAGTAACATAGACAAGGAAGTGAGTAGTTTGAAAAAATTCCTCAAAGAAATGTGGTTTCATGGTGATGAAATGCAATTCCATCACCATGAGACCATATTTCTTTGAGGTATTTTTCAAATAATTCACCGCCTTTTCTATGCTACCACATTTCCCATACATTTCTACTAAAGCATTTTATCAAACTACTTGAACTTCCTTGCTACTATGGCTAAAAGCCTAAAAAAGGGGCTTTCCAACAAACTATGGATGCTTGGAAAAAAATTATCAAAGAATAATAGTAAACACTAACGTAGATAAGGCAGTGAGTAGTTTGAAAAAATTCCTCAATTAAATGTGGTCTCATGGTGATGGAATACCATTCCATCACTATGAGACCATATTTCCTTGATGTATTTTTTCAAACATCTCACTACCTTTTCTATGCTACCACAGTTTACATACATGTCTACCAAAGAATTTTATCAAACTACTCACTTCCTTGTTGCTATGGCTAAGAGAATAAAACATGTTCTTTCCAATAAACTATGAATGCTTGGAAAAGATCTATCAAAGCATAATAGTAAGAAATATCATAGTCAAGGTAGTGAGTAGTTTGAAAAAAATCCTTGAAGAAATGTGGTCTCATGATGATGGAATGCCATGACACATTTGTTTGTAATGGCATTCCATCACCATGAAACCCCATTTCTTTGAGGTATTTTTCAAATAGTTGACTTCCTTCTCTATGCTACCACAGTTATCATACATGTCTACCAAAGAATTTTATCAAACGGTTCACCACCTTTCTTCTATGCATAAAAGCCTTAAAATACATTCTTTAGAACAAGCTATGGATAGGGAAAATAGTAAGCATGATAGTTAGAAATATATAGTTTAATAAGTATTCAAAATTTTGTTCAATATCTCATACATTATAAGCCATGATGTGCATCACTATTGTAGTTTTTGTGATTGAATAATTTTTTGTTTTGTTTTCAGATGTTGGAAGTGGATACACCTCCAAATGTTCATAGGGAAATGGAGCTTGGTGTTTCATGTAATATAGACTCCTTGATGCCCCTCATGGAGGTATGATGTAGATTACTAAATTTCATTTTACATTTGTTGTTATAGCTATTAGTTAGTGAAAAATCAAACCATTATTGATTTGTAGTTTAATTTCTATTTAGATGGTTTCTAAAAGGCTTCAACATGCCTTACCATGGGCACAAAAACCTTTCCCTCAAGGAGAGTGGTTGTCTAGTGGCGGTAAGTGATTATTTTGTTAAATATATCATTTTTTATAATATAATTTCTATATATTAATGTCTTTACTTATTATTGTAATGCTCTTCGACCTCAAAACAAATGAGTGACAAATTTATCACCATCCAGTCGATAAGAAAAGGGAAATAATTTGTTTCTAGGGCATGGAGAGTAATGACTTTTGATTCCAGAGCCCTTTTTTGTATGCCTATATGGAATTTTTGTACATATTTTGTATTAGATATATTTGAAATTATATGCCTCTATGGCATTCTCGTAAGCCTATATGGCTAATTTGTATATTTTGTATACTTATATCGACATATGTTGATGTATTCCTATATGGCTATTTGGTTAATACAAATATTTTTTATTGATGGTGTTCATATTCTCATTATAAATCCACGATTCAATATATATGAGTTTAGTGTATTCAAGTGTATAATTTAAAAATTACGTGTATACTTTGTGACTTAAGTGTATTCCAATGTATACTTTGTGACTTACATCTTTTCATGCTATACCATATATTCATGCATATACTTTGTATTAATTTGTGTATACTATGTATCCGTATGTATACTTCAAGGCTTACATGTATTTGAGTACTTTTTCTTCCTTTATTCATATATATGCTTGACTTATTCATGTGTATACTTATTAATTGGTTAGCCCTAGCATTGATCATTGATATCCTTCATGGTTTGTCTTGAATATTTATTGATTGATTCTAAACAACTTCAATATTTTTAGGAATACTAACAGAGTTACAAATTACAAAATTGCATAAATTGAAAAGAAAAGATCTTAACTGTAAATAAATGCACTAATTATTAACTTGATAATTGATGAAGAATGAGTATAATATATATTAAGAGATGAGACTTCTAGAATGGAAACTACCATCTAGAAAATAGGTAAAGAATTCCCAATAATATGAAAGGAATAATCCACCCAAAATTGCAATGAGAGATAAGGAAAATCAACCCACACGGGCATAATTGAATAAAGAATAGTTCACCCTTCATAGCTTGGTGAAACCATTTCCAAACTTAGATCTTAAAGATAAACAAGAATTATGATCTCTATAATATAGAATTAGTACCCACTTTTATCACTACAAAATTTTCAACCATGGTCTTATCATTATTTATAAAATTTGTTAAGAAGGCTTATTTAAGATCCTTGAGCAATACATTTCCTAATGCTCCCTTGTTCTTACACATTTGTATTCAGTTTAATTAAAATAGTTCCATCAAATGATTCATCTAAAAGTAAAGAACACATTTTTAATTGGTATTCCATGAGATGTCTCATAAAAATATTCTAATATATTCAATCTTTTGATTGGAAGAAATCAATTAAGCAAAGGATACACAATCTTCACAACACTTGCAAATCATAATATTCATAGTAGATGATGAGTAGTTAACTTCTTGACAAATTATCATACAAACATTTATCTTGAATAGTCTTTAAAGTTTTTCACAAGATAATACTCACGGTACAAAAATGAATTGTTATGTTCTTGATCCATCACCATATAAACATGTCGAAATATGTATATGCCAACTTTTTGCAATATTATTTCCTATATAGGAAAGCGAGTTAGGAGAAATTTTTATAATTTAGAATACAAATAACAAATGTATTTAGGTGAATTTTTTTTTATCACACAAAATAATAAATGTACGTGAGAGAATCACTTGTTTCTCTTAGACTCCAATTTTCAAGCATAACAAATCATTTGAAATGAAAATGACAAAATGCTTCACAACCTAAGTTGTTAATTGAGAAAAAATAAAATATTTCCAAGCTCCATTATTGTACGAATTCACAATTGGTTGTATTGTTGTAAGTGCAAGGAGGATAATTAAAAAATGTCTTGCACTTGCTAGAATTGAGGATGATCATATGATTTTGGTGTGAAAAACACAGACTTCTCAACTGTCATGTGAATGTTTCTCTTTTCGATTATTTTGCATGTCATCATAAGGTATAAGGTTAGTTGAACATAGCTCAGAGTGATTTGACATGTTTGGGTGTGAAAGAGGACCATGCCTAGTGTAAACATACCTATCGGGATGCATTGGAATAAATCATTTGGTCACACGAACTTTGCAGAATGAAAGTTGCACCACTTTGCAACTTTACAGTATTTGCATTTGACACTTTTTCCATCCAGTGAAAACTAGACACCAAAAGAAAATGACTTTGATATAACAAAAAATGATAGAGTTTATTTTAGAGGATTCCAACATGATCTTGTAGGTTCAAACAGAGAGTTCGTTAGTCTCACAGTTTCCAGGTAATAGCCCATCAAAGATTGCATCTATTTTGCACTTTGGACCCTTCAGGGATTGAGCCAGTTGAACGTAGCTTGGAGTCATTCAATGTATTTAGGTGCAAAAGAGGACCTTTCCTAGCATAAAATTACCCATCCAGACGTGTTGGAACATTCTATTTGGTCACACGAGTTGTAGAACAAAAGTTGTATCACTTTGCAACTTTACACTGCTTACATTTGACACTTTTTTCATTAAGTGAAAATTGGAAACCACAGGAAAATGACTTTGAGATAACAAAAACTGAGAGAGGTTATTATAAAGGGTCCCAATGTGATCCCATAGACTCAGATGAAGAGTTTTTAAGTGTCACAATTCTGAGTAATAGCCTATGAAAGATTGTTTCCCTTTTGCACTTTGGACCTATTGGTGTTTAAAATCCACATAGAAATTGTAGATCTCTAAGAGGTAGCCAAACCCTATCAAGGATAACTACAATCACTAGTGGCCAACTAATGAGAGTCAGTGAGGACTAACTTCTCCTACACCTTTGGTTCTGTAAGACCAAGGCGGGTAAACCTAAGCGTGTTGATAAGAATGCCTAATGACTGGTAAGAACACTCCCCACATACAAATCACAATTCCTACATGCTCAAATGGATAGGGATCATTTATCGATATTGGCAGACTAGAGAATGATTACCAGTGCCAAAGAGCAATGGAACTGACTTACTTATTACAAGGAAATACCTCTCGGAGGAGGTCAAGGTTTTAATCAAATGTTTTATGTTCAGTATTTGGATTTCCATGCTTAGAGCCTACAGTCATAAACTAACAGAAGGATAAAAATATTGTTCAATGTCTCATTCCTTGGGCAGTGGAGTCATACAGAGTAAAATCCTGATACGACGAACCTATCTTCATATAGCATTACTATCATGAGATATTTTAGTAGATTAAGACAGTGCTTCTTAGCTAATCCTATGGATATACAATCATGAACATGTAAATCAACCTTTCAAGCATTTGATTAACTCATTAAGTTAACGCAAGAAAACAAATCACACTTTCAATTAAACATTGAAACTGAATAGATAAACCCTTGATAAATCTATTCATAATCCATGGCACACACACATGAGAGCAAACTATCTTAATTTTATAGATTTCTTTTGATATTAGTAACTTAAAAGAATATCACACTAATCTGTATATAAATCCCCACCCGGGATGATATCCTGAACAAAATATTCATAACACTTCAACTTATAAGATGTACTATACAAACTTCAAAGCTTCATACCAAAAAAATCCTCCCACCATGAGCCATGAAATCTCCTTTTTATAATAGGAGAGCAACAAGCATTAGGCTACATTGTCGATACAAAATTGAATTTCAACAGAAAAATGAAATTCAAATTTACATTCCTTATCATTAGATGACATCGTGCATGATTTGAAGGAATCAAAATAGTTATGAAATAACTAGTCAGAGAACAAAATTTTGTGCAAACCACGTGCATGTCCACGTCCACATCCATATCCATATGATGAAAGAGCAGAAGAAAACATGTCCACAGAACCCACTACCGAAAATCATCAAGAAAACACACGGGCCTGGTACAAGTGACCGCTTCAAGTCCTTGCCTATGATAGCGACGGAACTACCTCTCCCTTGTCAGCCTTGCGAGCATCACCCCTTATAGGTGGAGTTGGTGCCCATGCAATTATAGGTTTAATTGCCAGAACATCCTCATCAACTCCCAAGAGTTTAGTTAAATTGGTCAAGTAGCACCTATAGTCCGAGTCGGTATCAGATTCATCTGAATCTGAAATGATCACCAAGGACAAAAAGTGCACTGGCTTCTTTCCAGTGTTTCTTGTGGCACCTTCGGGAAAAATGGGTGTAACGGGCTTCATCATGGCTAGCAACCTATGGGATCCAAACCTTGCACTCCTGTGATTATTTGACGTGTCCATGAAAGCAACAGAGCTCTGGAATGCACAGGAGAAGAAACTTTCCTATACACTGATACAAGTGGATGCAATGTTGATTGCATACCACTCATTCAACATTTATAGAGTAGCCCAGCATGCAGGGTACAATTACTTGAAGGCAATTCAAGCATTCAAACAATTAGTAACCCAGATAACCATGAATACTCCCAGTAGGATGGCACCGTTCGCATGCTAGAGAAAATTTCAGGAGGAGATCCTTAGGAGAAGGAAAATTTGTGTCATTAAATGACATGAGAAATGGCCAAGCAACGTATGCCATGCAGACAACTCGCATACCCCTTTCTAAAATTTAACTACTGATTTGGAACATACATGATAGAATGGAGGGTTGAGATTAAGTCAATGTGTATTGACGATCCACCTCAGTGCTTAGGAAAAGACATCCAATCAGAACCATTCAAGACAGGAGGTTTGAACTATATGATGGGACCCACATAGTCCCTCTTGCAGGAAAAGAGAAGCCACGTGCCATGTCCTCACAGTCCTTGCAATACTCTCCTAGGTATTTACTTTGCTCATGCGAGGTGTGCGAGAAACTCTAATTAACCCTGTAATTAATGGCCATCAGCAATGAAAAGACGACCCCAAGTCATATCCAACACCTCAGGAAGAAAACCCACTCATTTTTTCACGCCAAATGGCGACACCTTGTGGGCCTCGCACCATTTTGGTGATGTCTACAAAGAAACCTGTGAGGTCGGCGAGAAACGACTAAGATCCACCCCTGTGATCGAATGGTTCATTAGGCTTTAGATAGAACATTGTAGTGGGGGCCCATATGGAAATTCCTGGTGGTGTAAACGATACGCCATCTTTATAAAAAGGACTGGTGAAACAAGTAAAACGGGGCCAATAAAGCACGACCTGAGAGGGATAAAACCTTACTTAAGTTACCAGCTGCCCTCATAATAAGTCACTGTTGGAACATAATAAGAGGGTTTACAAAAGTTAATAATTTATAATGGGTAACTTCGAAACCCAAATACCTCAGCCCTCATTACTTAAAATAAAATCTCCACCAGTGGTTCTGACTGGGGATGTATGCCCCCTATGGGCATAGTAAGTATCCAAAATCTCTGGTTTCACAGAGTAGATTACTGAACTACACAAGCCTTTCAACAGATATATTGCCTTGTTCTATCAACTGGACTTGTGTGTACAAACATGGTAGCCCCAGGCCACCAATCAACAGAAATCAAGGCTTACCTCTATCAAAAACAAAATTCTCCATTTTCTGATAGAAAAAGAACTTGCAACATTCACCCTTTGATGTTTCGAAGTGCATGGGATAACCAATACCTTTGTGTTAGTGATGGAGGCTATCCCCACTTGGCCCTTGTATTGATTTAATCAATGTTCTGCCCCACCAATTTAAGAGCAAAATATAACTATGATAATATTTTACCTTATCTTGCTCCTAATCATATTTAATAGGGTGCTAGCTCATCTATTCTAGGAAATGAAAACTCTCATAACTTACCTGATTTGCAACATTATCCATTATGTTATCCTCGGTTTGCATATTGAACTAAAATTTGTCATATAAAACAGTATGCAAAGTACCCTTATTTCCATTAGCTAACCAAAACGATACATAGTTCGAGGAAATTTTCTCCTGGCACATCCTTTCTTGTACCTCTTCATTCATCTCAATATAAAAACCCTTAGAGATAGGTTTACAAACATCAACTTCACTTTGATAAAAAAAGATGGAGCAATACATACTGGTTTTATTGTACTCAGCACTATCTGTTGAATATATTGATCTATAAGTGAATAATTCAACATAGTTTGAAATCCCCTTACTAACTATATCAATGCTAGAGGGTAGTAACACCTCCATCCCTACTTCACATAGATAATCAAGGAAGTCTATAGTACCAATGTGTTCAACACTATCATGGCTACCTCCAATTGTACCCTTATGATCATATACATCAATGTCCATGGATTGCTCAACATGCACACAGCTTCACTGTTCCACTGTTAATATATCTGGGCCACACTCTATATATACATCATCTGACAATTGTTCCTTTAATTGGGAACCAACCTGGGGCTCCTCATCCCCACATAACTCTGGTAAAAATAATATTTTTGTTGCATTCTCAGCACTGCAATTATTATCCCTAAAATCATGATCATTAGCTTGCAACAGAATCTTAGTAACATTAGAATCATAGTTAGGATTAGGAAATACAATAGGTGTCTCATACAACCCTTTATCATCTTGCCTCTTAACTTTGTCATTACTCATGCAAATATCTTATAATGAATGAACACCACCTTTATTTTGTGTAGATGCATTCCTGGTCGACTCTTCCATCTCTATCCATTGAATCACCTAAGCCAAATTAGCAGGTTTCAATTCCTCTAGCAAAGAACTCAATCCAGATTCATATAGTTCACAAAACAAATCAATGCATTCATAATCATTAGGTCTTTGCTCCATGGGAATTTGTATTAATATTTCCAAAAATCTCAAAAAAAACTCATATGATGATTCCTTCTCTTGCATTCTCATATCATACAGTTCTGATACACAAAAACCCTGATCATCTTCACTCAGATCAAACTGGGTTTCAACTTGGACCTCATTGTCATCAAACTGCATTTCTAGGCTTATAATACTTCTAGCAAGAATTTTATCATCAATTCTTTGAGCAACCGGCTCAGATATTATACTAGCATTGGTTAGGCATGGATAACCAATACCTCTAGTCGGACATCTCTTCATCATTGAATATTTCATATTACTTTCAATTTCCATAGCTAGCTAGTATGCTTGGTGCAGAGTAGTAGGCTCTTTGTCCCTTAATAGAAAACTCATTTTCTTGTTGAAAGCACAAAGATACACAACCAAGCTTTCAGCCTCATTTGGTCTTATTTCTTTAGGGATTTCCCTTAAAGCTCTTGAAAACCTGAGATTAAAATATGGGACTAGTTCCTTTTCTTGTATGTGAATTCCCATAAATCCTTTTCTCAATGTGTTGGGATTGATCCTTTCACCGAATTGTTCCATAAAAATGATCACCAACTAATTCCATGAGTTAACAGAAAAGTCAGGTACATAAGAAAACCAATCCCTAGCATCACCTTTTAAGGATTGAACAAATAATTTCATGACAACATCCTCATGATCAATTTCATAATCACCCATTATATCTACAAAATGTTGTAAATGCTTTGAAGCAGATTCTACAACTTGCCCTGTATATTGATGTAAATACTTCCTAATTTTACTAGGAATTGAAATAGGGTAGTTGTTGATAGCATCAAACATAAAAGTCATATACCTTTGAGTTACAAAACTACCCAAAGGACTTAATACAACTCGCTTTTTCGGCATATTTATGTTTGACATTACATGTGACAGACTATTCAAAAGCATATACTTATTAGTCAGATCACTTGTTAGCTCAACCAAGAGTTTATTAATGATTGACAAAAGTATCCCCTACTTTCCCAGATTTTATGCAATACAAATGTGTTTCATAAATCCTTTTACATATTATATTACTGGAGGTATGATAAAACAAATCCTTGTTCCCTTGTATATGCTTGACATATAATTTGGAACCATTTTATCCTTAGTCAAAATACCCATTATCATTAAAAGTAGTGAACTATTTTAGTTTTGGTGAAATACCTGGTAGTTGTTTGCAACATATATTAACCTCTTTTCCAAACTGTAAATAGCACAAATTTGGAACTATTCCTTCATTTATTCACTCGTTCTTCCGTCGAAGTCGCCACCTCCTTTCAGAGGACAATGTTTCAAAAAATTTTGAGAGCCTGTTTTCTAGGTTTTGTCAAATTATGGGTTTCATTACCCATTACAGAGTCGCACCATATCATCAGTAATATCTCTCACAGTCATAGCCCATTCCCTATGGGTCCTTTGTCTTCTTCCTCCCTCTTTTTTCTTTAAATTTCTCAGAAGTTCTCCCCAAATGAAACCATCATTCAATGAATAACTCTAGAACTCCTGAATCCATTGTTTTCAGGACACATAGACCACAAGATTACCAAGATTTTTTTGAACTACCTCCTTTCGGTTAGTTTGAGAACATTCACTATGTAGATTCAGAACAACATATCATTTAATATGACTCTATAACAGCACCGTTTGCAACCAAAACTTCTGAGTTGATCCCCAGCGGAGTCACCATTCTGTTGGTGTTTAAAATCCACATAGAGATTATAGATCTCTAAGAGGTAGCCAACCCCTATCAAGGATAACTACAATCACTAGTGGCCAACTAACGAGAGTCAGTGAGGACTGACTTCTCCTACACTCTTGGTTTTGTAAGACCAAGGTGGGTAAACCTAAGCATGTTCATAAGAATTCCTAATGACTGGTAAGAACACTCCCCACATACAGATCACAATTCCTACATGCTCAAAAGGATAGGGATCATTTCTCGGTATTGGAAGACTAGAGAATGATTACAAGTGCCAAAGAGCAATGGAATTGACTTACTTATTACAAGGAAATACATCTCGGAGGAGGTCAAGGTTTTAATCAAATGTTTAATGTTTAGTATTTGGATTTCCATGCTTAGAGCCTATAGTCATAAACTAACAAAAGGATATAAACATTGTTCAGTGTCTCATTCCTTGGGCAGCAAAGTCATACAGAGTAAAATCTTGATACGATGAATGTATCTTCATATAGCATTACTAGCATGAGATATTTCAGTAGATTAAGACAGTGCTTCTTAGCTAATCCTATGGATATACAATCATGAACATGTAAATCAACCTTTCAATCATTTGATTAACTCATTAAAGTAACGCAAGAAAAAAACTCACACTTTCAATTAAACATTGAAACTCAACAGATAAACCCTTGATAAATCTATTCATAATCCATGGCACACACACAGGAGAGCAAACTATCTTAATATCATAGATTTCTTTTGATATCAGTAACTTAAAATCATATCACACTAATTTGTATAGAAATCCCTACCCAGGATGATATCCTAAACCAAATATTCATAACACTTCAACTTATAAGACAGACTGTACAAACTTCAAAGCTTCAGACCCAAAAAATCCTCCCACCATGAGCCATGAAATCTCCTTTTTATAATAGGAGAGGAACAAGCATTAGGCTACATTGTCGATACAAAATTGAATTTCAACACAAAAATGAAATTCAAATTTACATTCCTTATCATTAGATGACATTGTGCATGATTTGAAGGAATCAAAGCAGTTATGAAATAACCAATCAGAGAACAAAATTTTGTGCAAAGCACACACACGTCCACATCCACATCCATATCCATACAATGAAATAGCAGAAGAAAACATGTCCAACGAACCCATCGCCAAAAATCATCAAGAAAACACATGGCCCTAGTACAGGCAACCTTTTCGAGTCTTGTCTATGACAGTGACAGAACTACCTCTCCCTTGTCGGCCTTGCGAGCATCACCCCTAACAGTTGGAGCCAGTGCCCGTGTAGTTATAGGTTTAATTGCCAGAACCTCCTCATCAACTCCCAAGAGTTCAGTTAAACTGGCCAAGTAGCACCTGTAGTTGTAATGACCTTAAATTCCTACAAACATCAACAAATTATTAGTTGTACCTGCAAGTTAATGAAAACATCATACAATATAATGCATTGGAAGTAAAATAAAGGAATTTACTAATAAGAAGGATCTCACCCATTCCTATGCTCCATGTCTGACTTCTATTGCACCTTCTCAAACTTGTTGTAATAGTTTAATGCTCTCAAGTTTTGTGAGCAAGTTGCTATATGGCTAGCCCTAGCTAAGCTTTTGAAGGATTTATGAAAATGTATATAACTATGCAACTAGAATATAAATCCTAATATGCAAGCAATGATTAAAATAAAAGCCTATGATATCAAAAATGCCTATAATAAAAGTAGTCTACGTAAATGATCATGGATCCAAAAATGAGATTAAGATTGTCATTTTATAGAAAATGCAATCTTGAACAGATGGACAAGATGAGAGATTTGAGGAATTCCCTAGAATCAAAGGTCAAGATTCAATAGGGTAACTCTCAATTAGGGTTAGGGAAAAATACCCATATGTGTGAATAAGGTTTAATTAAATGAATTAAATCAAGATTGAATGTGACAGTTGAGATGAAATTAGTAAAAATCAGAAGACAAGGGGATGGGATTTTAGAAAATTAGTAATTTTAGAAATTACTTGATTTGTAGAAGAATAATTCTATTTTGAATTAAATTAATTCAAAATAGGGGTTTTGTGAGATAAAAAGTAATTGATTTTTGAAATTAATTACTAAATGAAGAATCAGCTAACTGTGTGAGATATTTTTAAATGATTTGTTTTATTTAAAAATATAGAAGTGTCACATGCCATAATTAAATAATTAAAATAATTATTTAATTTAGAAGAAATAGTTAATTAATTAAATAAATTAATGAATTTATTTAATTGAGAGAGGATTTAGGAATTAGTGACATATTAAATAGATATATTAAAATATATTAATTTAATAATCAGGAGGACATTGATGAAAAGGATTAATTAAATAAATAGGATTTTATTTAATTAAGAGAAGACTTTGATAATTAGTGACATATTAAATAGATAAATAAGATTTATTTATTTAATAATCATGAGGAACGAGAGATTATGAATTAATTAAATAATTATGAATTATTTCATTAATAGTTGAATGTGGGTTAGAGACATAATTAAATTGTCATAATTATGTTAGAACGAAAAGCTGGTAAAATAGTGCTCGTAGGCCTAGGTCATTTTTAGGTGTCTACATTTGCCCCTCTTTTTCATAATGCAGCCTGTCGCATTGTGGCAAAGAAAACAAGTCAAGAATATGCCCCAATGGAGGTATGGAGTGCCTATGTCCCCTCAGAACTTTTTTTGAATTTCGACCCGAGGTCAGAATAATTTGGAAAATATCTCGACTAGTCAAATTAATGACCAGATAAGTTATGGTGTGGACAGATTCAAAATCGGAGAAAGTTAAACTAGCCAAAATGTTAGTCAAAGGTGGTCAAATGAGCCTCCAGTACAGCCTACTAGGTCAAAACCCTAATTTTCAGCCTATAAATAGGTTGAAAAGGTCAAACCAAATGTCATTTTCTCATTTGTTATATAAAGATTTCAAAAATCAGAGCTCTGAGAGGCGATGGTGATTCCTACGACTACACACCGTGGATACCACATGTGCACATTCTGACGACCCGAGGGTGCAGGGGCACTGGTAAGTACCCTATCCATCTTGTCAAATTTTGATTTTTATGCATTTATTAGGGGTTAATGGGGGGGAACACAAATACTGTCGTGTAAGCCGCAAACGCATTCGTGTTCGCCACATTTGATTGTGTTGCGACGCAAGTGCAATGGGAAGACTAGGTTTTTTTGTGCGATTGCACATCTGTAAGGGGAAACGACGCATTTACAAGTTTGCGACCCAATTGATAAAATCGTGACGCATTTGAAATTGTTGCGATTGAATCTAGAGATTTGTGACGCATTTGTAATTTTGAGATGCAATCGACTTGCCTAACGATGCATTCATTGTTGTATTGTGCATTTTATGGTCATAATGACGCATTTGATTGTTCACAATGCATTTTCCATTCATAGAGTTGCAATTGACTGGTTGTGACGTATTTGTGGTCAATGCAACACACTTACCATTGACCAAAGTTGAATTTTGTTGGCCTTGTGCCGAGATTAGCCTGTATGTACCCTTGACTTGCCACTAATAGTAAATTTTCCATAATGTCTCATAATATGTGCTAATCCTTGGCCTTTCCTTGTGTAGAGTTGGCTTGTGCCCATTTGTACATGAGAGTTCTGACTAGCTACCTATGCCTTCAAAGATCGTCTCGGTGATAGGTAGAGACAGTGGTTGATGGCCCTAGGCTTGTACCATGTGACGTATATGCCCATTATTCAGGCAAACAGAGGTTCGCTTATAGCTCTTTGCGAGAGGTGGCATTTTGAGACCTGCTCGTTTCACCTGCCTACTAAAGAGGTGACGCTGACTTTGGAGGATGTCTATCATATTCTAAATATTCCGATTAGCGGAGAGAGGGTGGTCTACGATCCACACTGAGGGCAACAGGTCTTGTTAGAGAGGTATGAGGGTGTTGATAGTGCCCAGTTTGCAATGGACGGTTATGAGATCAGCTGGGATGTTGTAGCCGACCGATTTCCCAGGTTCGATGCCATGCTCATGACCTTGATTGCTGGATTACTGATCCCAGATCATCGTGGTCATGGATTTCCCATTGGATGGGGGGATGTTCTTGTTCGCATGCGACTACAGAGGACTGTTTTCACTTGGGGGCCATGCTTGTTGGCCATGTTATACCATCAGTTGCATGAGGTAGTTTACCATCAGGGTCACAGTATCAGCTATGGGATCACCTTAGTCATGATTTGGGTAGGAGCACATTCCTATTTTTTGACCACCAATATAGATGCAGCAGTTGGGTGATGGGATGCCATATGTTTATCTGTATGTAGGATTAGTTAGCCAGACTTGTGTTGGAGATACCGAGTACTGGCGTCATCGGACTGATACGATGATCATCTTTGTTTGGAGGCTATATAGAGATTGTGCTCAGTGGTCAGATGAGGACGGCCACCTATCCTTTTGCAGACAGTTCCGATATCTTATTGGCCGTATGGTACAAATGCAACAAATCATTGAGATGTACTTGCCCCAGTGGCTACTACGGCACTTTGGGGAGCAACAAATTGTGCCAGTAGGCACTGCAGAGTATGCCCGATCATTCAGGGAGACCATGTGGGGGCTGCCCATATCACTCACCATAGTAGAACAGTAGGTTGACAGCCTAGTGGCAGTTCAATGGGTATGGAGAGGGGGTCCAGCAGATCCAGTGAGGTCTGCCGAGTTTGACACCTAGTGGTAGGTTCACAGGCCCATCCCGTTGAAAAATTTGGATGGTCCACTATCGATAGATCGTAGATCAGTCATTCTGTGGATACCGAGGAGAGGTCAGGGTGGTAGAGATGGCTGAGGTGTCAAGGGTAGAGATGGAGGCACGACAAGAGGAGGCAGAGATGGGGGAGGTGGAGGAAGTGGGGGAGGTGGAGGAGATGGCAGGGGTGCCAGGAGGAGGAGGGATGATAGAGGGTAGAGGCAGCCTAGGGGAGTGAGGCAAAGAGTGGGTGGTGTACTATTGTCACCCATTAGGGAGGAGGGGGAGGAGAGAGAGCTAGAGGTGAGGGTTGAGGAGGCTAGAGGGGATGAGGAGGATGTGGAGGTGGTGGTAGTTGAGGAGGAGGCTGAGGTGAGGGTGGAAGTTGAGGATGAGGTGGAGGTGGTAGCAAAGGAGAGAGTATAGGAGGATCCACTTGTTGGGGGACACCCTCTTGACATAGATGTGGAGGAGGTCTAGGTGGAGGAGGATAGGGATGAGGAGGAGAAGGAGGAGGATGAGGCAGATCAGAGGCTGTGAGAGCAGATGATCTCTAGGGATGATGAGGGTGATAGATCACTCATTTTTCCTACAGATGCCATGATTGATCAGCGGATTGTGGATCTAGAGAGTAGACTAGATGCGGCCTTGTCTCAGAACAAGGCCTTGGCAGCAGAGCTAGAGGTCACTCAGGTGGAGAGAGATCAGGCTATTCTCCAATGGTAGGAGTCAGATCGATGGGTCACCGAGTTTGCAAAGTTGTGCTCTGGACCGATAGGGGATATGGCTCGAGAGTTGGCTAGGGTACCAGAGAGTAGGGGCCGGTACAGGGCACTATACGAGCAGGCAGTTCCACCTGATAGATAGGACCCAGGGTTGTCCCGACCCTATAGCAGGACAGGTAGTGGTTGTCAGACACATAATAGTAGGTCACATAGCAATAGTCACACCAGTGCTGGGGGGTCAACCGCATTAGGGCAGTCATGAGGTCATAGGTCTCATAGTTCCCATAGGAATTCATCAGGGAACAGTCATAGGTCAGAGCGTGGCCATAGGTCAGTGTCATCAGGGCAGCAGACAGGGCAGAGTCAGCCTCCTGTTACTGATCCTACAGGATCCTAGAGTGAGACATAGGAGAGGACACCCATTCAGTTCACTGTTCACCTGATGACTCAGCCGCAATCACCTCACAGTTCACCTCCATGGGATGGAGGAGGACCATCCTAGGATTTGTTTTGTAGACATTTATATTTTGATATTCGAGCCTGCGAGCTCTATTTTTGGGATGTCATATTACTTTATCCTTTGACATTACATGTTTTTTGAGAGTATATATATATGCGATGTAGTTTTGATGTGGCCTATATGATATTATGTGTTATGGTATTCTAATGTTTTATGAGATGCTTATGTGATGCTTTTATGATGCTATGAGATGTATGGACATTATGCTTATGTTTATGAATGCAATTATGGATGTGGGAATGTATGCATGCATTGTGTAATGTTGTGATGATGTGATTTTTATATGCTGATGCAAATGTTTATTTATGATGCTTATATGTTGATGCCAATGATGTTTTTATGAATGGATGCAAATGATAGTGTTTATGTAATGTGAATTATGGTGTTTGATTTATGCAGATGTGAATATGAAATGGTAATGCCATGATCTATGCAACTTTGTTTTTGTATGTCATAGGATATCATCAGAGGACGAGAGAAGAGAAGGTGAAGATGGATGTTAGTGCGAAGAAATATATGCATGTTAGTGTGAAAACAAAATCCTTCAAAAGCTTTGCTATAGTGCTATCCTATTTATTTCTCTTTAATCATCATTAGGTCAAAAATGTCATGATGGTCGACAAACACTATGATATGACATAGATCAATAGTGTGCAAGGTCGAACCAGCACGTAAGTCAACAGTCGCAGACAAATGATGATCATGACGTATGCCAGGAACACAATTGCCCCTAGTCACTTTATCATGATCAACCACAAAAAAAAAAAACAAACCAAACATGAGATGTCATGGCTTCATTAAATCCTGATGATAGGACATCCTTGAGAAACTAGCCACATGGTAGTAAAACAGACAGTAAAATCATTGTACTATGTCATTGCTTCTCTAAATCCTTAAGTCAGGACATCCTGGAGAAACTAATAGTAGAGTGATAAGCAGACAAGGATAGTCATCATGATACATTGTGGTTCCTAAGACATAAGGAACTAATATCATGATAATTATCAAAAGACAGAAAAACAAAAGTTTGCCAAGTGTTTGCCAAGTGTTTTTAATCTTAGGTGTTTTTCAAATGTCAAGCGATATCAAATTTAGGAAGGACACATCCTAAATGACATTGATATCTAGAAGATCAATTCTTGGGGTTAGGATAATCCATCGAAATGCCAAATGATGATGATGATGCTTAGGAAGGATACATCCAAAAGCATAAAGAAGTTGACGAGAGTTGCTCTGCAGAAGGACACATCCGAAAAGAACCCAAAGTTTTTCCATGATAAATTGTCTTGGTATGATTTTGACTACATGTCATTTCTGACATGCTAAATTGACTGAAAGTGTTGATGAAATAGATTGCTAATACAATGATAGTTCAAGATTGATAGAAGATTTGCTTGATTGGAAAATAGTTTGATGTGTGTGAATGTGTAGTGCCATGAACCCTAATGGACTAGCCTAGTGCGGCCTTGGGGGTCCATCGATTGATGGCCTTGCCTAAGTCATGCACTTAGACACCTTGTAGTTCGACACGACCAATGACATTCTCCAAAGGACAAGAGTTTGAATCATGATTTTATTTTGACAAACCTAGAAGGACTGACCTAATGTCTCGACGATTCAAAGATGAATCTTGCCTACATAGCAAATGCACAGAGACAACGTAGTTCGGACAGGATGAAGATTGATTGACATGATCGATTGAATTGATCAGATTGACTTTGATTTTGGATTTTGGATTTTGACACTGATTTGGATGTTTTTGTATTTTCTCAGGACGTTTTTCAATTTTTATGTCTTTTTCAGGACTTTTTCAAATTTTTATGATTTTTTCAGGACTTTTTCAAATGTTTAGGATTTTTTCAAGATATTTTAAGAATGCAGGATCATGTACGGTACCCACTGCACTTGCATGATAAAGGTCTTGCCCCTAGACTGAGCAGGGAGTATTCGAGTTAAAATGAAATGGAGACAGGTAGATGCAAGGCCAAGGCAAGGATATGCCTGGAATGATGTCAACCAAATGTTAATCATGGTCGGAACTGACAGGACTTAGGACGGATGTCGTGAATGTGTCAAGTCCATGCAATTATGACAAATGGGTGAAGGTCAATTTGAGTGATAGTAGATGGCGAAGCAACGATCGACTACGCATGGTGCCTGTTTGCCAGGTTTTCACCATGGTACTTATCTAAAGTGCCTGTTTGCCAGGTTTTCACTATTGGATGAATTCATTTCTTTTTACTATTTATGCCATTTTTTTATTTTTTTGTGTCACCAAGACGCCTGTTTGCCAGGTTTTCATCAAGGGATGATTTTTTTTGTATTTTCCAATTTTTTTGTATTTTGTGGGTTTTTAGCCCAGGCTCTCTGATGCTATGTGTAGAACTTTCTCAGATGTAAACTATTAATAGGTTCTGTCAGTTGTTCTCCATTAGGTGTGGCCAACTGATAAGCTCCAGAACCAAATGCGACAGTAATGATATAAGGACCAAGCCAATTAGCCTCAAATTTTCTAGGCTTTTCATGATCTGCTTGATTTCTTGGGTCTACATTAGGACTAAGTCACCAATTTCAAACTTTCTCACCATTACTCTTTTGCTATAACTTTGGTAGAGACAATTTTGATATGCCTGTAGATGATTTAAGGTATTTTATCGTCTTTCTTGTAGCATTTCTAGCTCATGTAGGAGAGTATGTCTGTATTCTTCATCATCAATCATTCCTTTCAAGGACACTTAGAGAGAAGGAATTTTGACCTCAATGGGCAATATGGATTTAGATCCATAAACTAGGGAAAATGGAGTGGCCCCAGTGGGGGTATGAATACTTGTACGATAGGCCCATAAAGCAGGATTGAGCTGTAGGTGTCAATCTTAGCCAACATCATTGACGGTCTTCTTTAGAATGTAAAGGATTGTTTTATTTGACGCCTCAGCTTGGCCGTTACCTTGTGGGTAGTATGGGGTGGAAAAATGGTGTTGGATGTGGAATTGCGCACAAAGTTCATGAACATCCTGATTTTTGAATGGACTGTCGTTATCTGTGATGATGGATTGTGGGACACCATACCGGCATATGATGTAATTCAGAATAAACTTGGATATTTTCTTTCCGATAATGTAAGTGAGAGGTACGACTTCAATCCACTTAGTAAAGTACTCAGTGGTGGTGATTATGAATTTATGGTCGTTAGAAGATGATGGATGGATCTTGCCCGCGAGGTCGAGTCCCCATTGTGTGAAAGGGCATGGAGAGGTGATAGGTATCAAGTCCTGTGCAGGTGCATGAATCAGATCACTGTGCACTTGGCATTTTTGACATGTTCTGACAAACTGAAGAGCATCTTTTTCCAATGTCAGCTAGTAGTACCCAAGTCTAGTGACTTTCCTAGCTAAGGTGGGACCACTCGAATGAGATTTGCATATACCCTCATGTACTTCTCGTAAATTAGTTTGGGCTTCATCAGTGTCGAGACAACGAAGAAGGGTGTTGTCAAAGCCATGGCGGTATAAGGTGTCACTAATGATGGTATGTCTATCCACTTTTTGGATAAAGGATTTTCTTTCGTTGTTGGAAAGGTTGGGTGGTAGGGTTTGGGATTTAAGCTAATCATATATGTCTTGGTACCAAGGTGAACTGGGACCAACAATCTCACAAACCATTTCTGATTTTGGAATGTCATATGCCGGCATCAACAACTATTCCACTAAGAATTCAAATTGTGACACATTTTGAGGGATGTCTAAGAGTGATCCAATAGTAGCCATTGCATTGGCTGCCCTATTTTGTGCCCTTGGGATTTGTTCAAAATTAATCATTGTGAAATATTTCAAGAAACTATCCACCATTCATTTGTGAGGAAGTAACTTTTCATCTTTTGTGTCATAATCATCATTCACTTGATTGATGACCAACTGAGAATCTCCAAATATGAGCAATGTCTGAATTTTCCATTTGATTGCTATTTTGAGACCTTTTACCAGTGCTTCATATTCTGCAATGTTATTTGTACAAGGGAATGCAATCTAAAATGAATTAGGAATTGAATCTCCTTGTGGTGTGATGAATAAGATACCAGCTCCCGAACCATGACCATTGTGGGATCCGTCAAAATATAGCTTCCATGGTAATGCAGGTTCTACGTGAAAGATAGACTCATCAGGAAAACTTACTACTAGTGGATGGGTAGCCTGGATGGGTGCATTTGGAAGCTGATCTTCTATTACTTGACCTTTAACTACTTTGCGCTCCACATATTGTATGTCATATTCACTTAATATCATGACCCACTTTGCCAAGTGACCTGTCAATGCTGCTCGACTTAGAAGATATTTTAATGGGTAAATCTTTGCAACTAAATGTGTTTGATGGCTCAACATATAGTGTCTAAGTTTTTGTGCCGCGAAAACAACTGCAAGGCATGCCTTTTCAATGGTTGTGTAATTGAGCTCATATCCAATTAGTGTGAGATTGATATAATATATGGCTCTTTCTTTTTCTTCATGGTCATTTTGTGCCAATAATGCCCCTAATGCATTTGTCATTGCAGAGACATACAAGATTAATGGTTTGCCGTCAATAGGTGGCATCAATACTGGTGGTGTCAATAGATATTATTTTATTTTGTCAAAGGACATGTTGCACTTATACGTCCATACAAAAGGAATGCTTTTGCGTAACAGGTATTGAAACGGTTAACACTTGTCTGCCAATTGTGCAATGAAGTGGCAGATTGACTATAGTCTGCCCTGAAGATTTCTCAGTTCACCGATGCCTTTTGGTGGGGGCATGTCTAGAATTGCCTTGACCTTTGCGGGATCAACCTCTATGCCTCGTTGTGAAACTATGTATCCTAAAAGCTTGCATGAAGTGACTCCAAAGACACATTTCTTTGGGTTCAAATGAACCTTGTAGTCTTTGAGCTGTCTAAAAATTTTATCCAAGACTTTTAGATGTTCTTTCCTTGTCAAATATTTTTCCAATAGGTCATCCATATAGTCTTCCATGAGTATATGCATCATGTCATGGAAGATTGTTGTCATTGCCCTTTGGTATGTTGCGCCTGCATTCTTTAAGAAAAAAGGCATGACATTCCAATAGTATGTTCCGCAAGGGCAAGTGAATGCTATTTTGTGATGATCCTCTGTTGCAATTTTGATTTGATTATACCCCGAGAAACCATCCATGAGGGATAGCATCGCATACCCTACTATGAGGTCAACAATCATGTCTATATTTGGTAAGGGGAAGTCATCCTTTGGGCAAGCCTTGTTCAAGTCTCTAAAATCCGCATAGATATAGATTTTTCCATTTGGCTTTGTGACAGGTACAATGTTAGATATCCAATCAGCATAGTCTATTGACCTTATAAACCCAACGTCTAGTAACTTTTTTAGTTCCGCTTTTACCAATAGAGCAATTTGTGGATGCATTTTGTGCAACTTTTGCTTGACTAGCTTGATTCCTGGAATTAGAGGAAGATAATGTAAAACCAATTCTAGATCAAGGCCTGACATGTCAGAGTATGACCATGCGAAGTTAACTTTCCTGTCTATGAAGAATTGTTGAAATTCAGGTCTTTCTTCCTCTGATAATGATGCGGCCAAGAGAAATATTTTGGGATTATTTGGTGTGGCTATGTTAACTTCTATTATGTCTTCAATGAGCATGGCTCACTTTTCCTGTGTCATGGGAAGAAAGTCCAATCCTCCATCCTTAGGCGCCTCAAAGAGGTTTTCACCTTCGGATACATCCTTTGTTTTTATTATTTTATTGTTAGAAGGTGCCTTACGGTTTTCACCTAAGGAAATTTCTTTTTCTTTTTTATTCTTTGTATTTTTGCGACTAGAGGATTGCACAGTCTCCCCAAAGTAAGCTGCACAATCTAGATCAATGAAAAACCCTTTTTTTGTGATCACCCCATGGTATGTTGTCATAGAGGCCCATGAATTTTGCAATTGCCTCATCATTCAGAAATATGTCCATTACCGGTGGTTCTTGTTAGTCCCAGTCAATCAGTTGTGGGTAAACAAGTGGGATCCCATCATCAGTGTTGGTAAAGGATGGGGAAGATGTGCAAAAAGTGAAAATTGATGCTTTAAGTGTAAAGGCGAAGTTGTCAATTTCCACTTCCATGTCTGATGCAATGGATGGTCCATACTCTGAGTCAGATGAATCAAATTCAAAATCATAATATCAGATAAAATTATCGACATCATGACAAGTGGTTGGCATTTCAAAAGTATGGATAGTGGGCTCAGATAGGTTAGGTTCATGGGTGGGCTCAGGAATGGGGTGGAATGATTCAGGTGTTGTCGACGACACCTTGTGTTCCTCTGTTTTCCAAGGAATGCTTACCCATTCTTTCTTTTTGGAATGTTTGTCAATAGGGTTAATGTTAAATGCATGTTGGAATCGTTCTTCAAATGGGAGTTGGCCAGGTTCTAGGAATAGTTCGTCAATGTCATAGTCACTAAGGGTTTTGTCAGATCCCCATTCCCATTCATTTGAGTCGGTTTCGGTAAGGGATTCTTCACTTATCTCGAAACCTTTTGTCGCCATTACGTCCTTACTTGAAAATTCATATGTTCATTGATCGTTAGTTCCGAGGTGGTCAAACCCTAGCCCCATGTTCCTTGGTCTTGCCTTTATGATAACAGTTTCTCTCCCTCCATTGTTGTCTTTTCCTAGACCACTTGTGTCATCAAAACCTAAGGCTTTGCATATCACATAGCCTTTTCCATAGAGATGTATTGGTAGTGGGGGTTGCTCTTTTGGGTCTCTGTAGATCGAGTTAGCTATGTCGTCAATGACTTCGTTATCCATATTTCCCCACAGTGTGAAAACACTTTTTGGTGGAACGTTGAAAGTTGTTTTGGGTTCAACTGCAAAACATGGTCTACCATAGAATTTAGGTGGCTTAGGTATTGTGGTGATACAATAAGCCGTATTCAATTTGAACTCTCCACAACCAAGGTCTTGGATCCGAATACCGTTACTTGGGATGGAGGCCGAGGAAGATGGTGCAGTAAGAGTTAATGGAATGGATGATTTTGTGAGTGTGGATGGATCAATATATTTGAATGAAGTGGAAGTGGAGGCCTCTCTATTGATTTGTACCTAGTGCTCAGCAGTGGCTCGCAGGTTGGTACAATATTGAAATGGATTGGGGTTTCCTAGGATAGTGATCTTAGTACCATCAAAGGGAAATTTTAGGCACTGGTGATATGTGGATGGAATAGCCTTTAAAGCATGAATCCAGGGTTGACCAAGTAAGATGTTGTAGTGTATATCACAATCCAGGACCTGGCATGTTGTATCTATGATAACAGGTCCTACCCAGAGAGGAATGGTAATAATGCCTTTAGAAGCGCGTTCTTCATCATCGTATGCCTTAATGACAATGATTTTGCTAGCATCTACACATGCATCAGAAAAACCAAGAGATTTAACCAATTTTAGAGAGCAGATGTTCAATCTTGCTTTGCCATATACTAGGACTCATCTAACCTTATGCTTATGGACAAAAACCTCAATGTGAAGGGCATCATTATGTGATGGTTTGGGTTAGGAGTACTCGTTGTCTGAAAAGGTGATGTGGTGAGGCGAATTCAAGTATCCGACCATAGTCTCAAAGTGGTTGAAATCGATGTTGGTCGGGATGGATGACTCTTGAAGTACTTTATCAAGGATGGCCTTATGTGTGGGTGAAATATGAAGCAGTTCAAAAATGGATATTTGAGCCGGTGTTTTATTTAACTGCTCAACAATGTTGAACTCTGGTTTTGGGTTGGATTGTTTGGTGGATGGACCAGGTATGGTGATTTTTGGTTGACGGGCAGAAGGGCCTAGGATGGTGAGCTTGCCTTTGCGCATAGTCACATTGCATTCTGAGGCTCTTTTGATGTTGATGGTATTAATAGATTCATCTTCATTAGTAGCGCAAAGATTGTTAATAATAGTACCATCGGGATAACTGTATGTAGGACGAGTAGTATTATAGGCCGGACGAATGTGGTTGGCTTGATTGTTTGTATGCTTTGTGCCAGATGAGGAAGCTTTACCATGATCCTACAGTGGGTTTTTGTGTATGGTATGATCTGCATTAGATGTAAAAGATTGACCACCCAATTCAATGGTGTGGTTCTCTATGAGGTCTTGCACCAGATTTCACAATTGGCAATAAGAGGAAGTTTTGTGCCCTTTGGCATGGTGGTAATCACAGAATGCATTGTCATCCCACCATGATGGCTTGAATTGACTAGGGTCATATGGTTTAGGCTCTTCTAGTGTTATGATGCCATTTTGAAGAAGTTTCTTCAAGACAGTTTCAATAGGTTCACCCAATGGAGTGTATGTGCGTATTTGGAACTGTCGTGGTTGACGCAATTACCTTTGATTAGATTGTGCATGATTGTTTTGGATAGTGTTGGCAGTTGGTGTTGGTGTATTTACAGGTGCGTTTTGATTTTGTACTCCTTTGATTGTGAGTACATGAACTGTTGCATTGACAGTTTTTGCATCAACTACACCATCATTTGTGATGTGCTTGTTCTTAACCTAGTATTTGTTTTTGTCATTTGAGCTACTTGGGTTATTATTGGTGGTGGTGTTGATGGTTTTGCCACCATATTTCAATTCGCCTTTGGCAATCAAGGCTTTCTCAAGTTGAATACCCTTTTCAACAAGGTCAATAAAGGTGGTGCAGCAATGGACTTGTAAGCCATACCTTAGTGGTCCCAAGAGAGTTTGTACAAACATGGTGACTTTCTCCTTTTCGGGTATTTCTACCGGACATCTGCTTGCTAGGGTTCTCCATCTTTGAAAGAATGAAATAAAAGTCTCTCCTGCATCCTCTTGGGTAAGTCTGCATAAGGAGGCAATGTCAATGTCTGTGTCAATGTTATAGGCATAGTTTTCAACAAACTTGTTTGCCAATTCATCCCATGTTTTGATTCCCTTAGGCAAGAGTGAGAACCATTCTAGTGCATGACCTGCAAGACTTCTAGAAAACAGTCTCATGAGGTATGTTTGTTCATATGCAATGTCTATGCAAGTAGTGGTGAATTCCCTTATGTGTTCAATGGGGTTTGTTTTGCCTTTGTACTTGGGAAAATGGGGTACCACATATCCATGAGCAAAGGGTGGCATATAAAAGGTTGTGTCAAACGGATAAGGACACAAGTCATGCGACATGTATGACTTTTTGTTGGATTGTTGCGAAATCTCCACTTATGTTTGAAGAGCAGTGAGTTGTTGTGTGAGTGCTTCCACCATGGGATGGTTGGTAACATCACCTATGTTGTTGATAGGGGCAACTTAAGTCCCCAGATATTGTGATGAGATGTGTTGATTTGGAATGTGTTGTCGGTGAGCAAAATGAGTGTTTTGATGAGGGATGTTTTGTTGCGTATGGAATTGAGAGGCATAAGTGGGGATGTGATATCCTACCATGTTGGACTGAATTTGAGGACCTTGTTGGCTTTGATTTTGTTGATGTCCAAATGGAGTGATTGGTGGAGGGCCTTGTTGATTTTGAGCTTGTTGATGCCCAAAAGGAGTGAAGGATTGAGGGCCTTGATTGCCTTGCCCAAATGATGAAGTGTGGCCATGAGGAACATTGGAGTTTTGAGTCACAGGAATGTTGGTGTAACCCTATGAGGAAGTGGGTTGGGTGCCTTGGATGAAAATTCTTCGCTTATTTTTCCTAAAAGGGTTGGATGAGGTAGTTTCCATGGTATTTGACAAACCTAATAATAGGTTTGTTGATGTACCCATGGAACTAGTTGTAGTTCCAAAGAGGTTTGATGTGGTTGCCCCCATTGTTTGTGAAGGGATGGTGGATGTTTGTTGTGAAGTGGATTGTGATGTGGTATTGGTTTGGGAAGATGATCCTCCAATGGATGTTGTGTTGGTTGTGGTGGTAGTGTGACCAAGGGAGGTAGCATTGAGGGTGTTGATGACATTTTGTGAAGAGGCTCCCATGGAAGAAATGTGTGATGGTGAAGTGGGAGAAGTTGCTCTAAGAGTGTTAAGATCAAATCCCTTTGGTACCTTAGCCCCTTGGTCAAGGAGCATAGCTAGGAATTTAGAAGAGTCATTTAAGACTACTTCTTCTACAAAAGTAGCAACTTCTGGATGTTGAGCAGCAACTACTATGTCTTCTTCAAAGACATCCCCATTTTCATCCCGTCGAAGAAATGGTTCAAAAAGATGTGATGGAGATGAAGGGATGTTCATCTCACTAAAAGGATTGATTGTGGAATTTCCCATGTCAAAACAAGGATTGTTCATGGTATTGGGAAATGAGTCCATGCCAGTTGTGAACTCAAGAAAGTTGTTGTCTTGTCTAAAAGAATACATGAGTCTTTTCTTTTTCTGTATTCTAGTTTCAAACATAAAAGTTTTGCTCAACTTGGGATGATGAATGATCTAAGTATGAGACTATGTTTTTGGTTTCTTTTTGGATTTTTAAAGGATGTTATGAAATGCAAGTGGTGTGACACTAAGGAGATGGCAAATGATATGTAAGGGATGATCGTAAGATGTAATTACTAGTGAGAGATCTAAAGAGGACAAAATTGGGCAAACAAAGTTCTTGCAATGATTCAATTTTGGAAAACCAATGGACCGTAGAAGGACTATAAGTAGGACAAAGTGAAGTTTCCACACTAGACTATTGAGTGGGAAATAATTCGCAAAATGATTGACAAGGTGACAAAGGTAATTGGGTCCAATGATAACCTACTATTGAATGCAAAGTTCGGACAATGAATGGTAAGAGTCAACTCCTAAAATCTGCAAAAGTGAGTGTCTAAGGAGATGTTGAAGCTATCAATGCAATCTAATGAAAATGAAACCTATTATGAGCCTAAAATGGTATCTAAAATGAAATTTTTGAGGAAAAGGTTGAGCAATTCAGAGTCTGGTTTGGACTGTAATAGTGAAGAAAGATTTGATGGAATTGAAGACAAGGTGTGCACTTTCTGATTTTGACAGTAAAGAAATGTTTGCAGTTTTTGGCAAATGCGTTGCAACAGAGCAAATGTGGCTCATAGAGTTGAATGTGGTTCAGGCGATGTCGATTGCGACAAATTCTTGCGAATGCATGTTTGAAGTTGGCAAATGCGGCTCTGTTTAGTGAATGCAGGTTGATGATACCAAATGCGATTCAAAGTCCTAAATGTAGTTTATGGATAGCAAATGTGGCTCTAAATAAGTCAGATGCGGCTCATCAGAGCGAATGTGGCTTAGGATGAACCAAATGTGGGCCATCAAAGCGAATGTGGCTCAATATTTGGTGACTACAGTGCATCAGAGTGAATGCATTGCAACAGGAAATTTAAAAAAAAAAACTGAACATAGTTTTTATAGTTTTGACAATTTTTTGGTTCAGATTTGTGTTTTTTCGTTTGTTGAAGTCTGATTTAAAAGTAGCTAGAAAACATAGAAATTAAAATGTAAAGTGCATGTTCAAGCAGACTCACTCTTATAGTCAATTGGGTCATCCTTGCAGTCACAACCCTTATCTTAAAATCATGTCAATTCACACAGCCTTGTCACCCCCTAGAGGGCGCCTATGTTTTTGTCTTTTCTAGGTGCGTACTCAAGGTGATGAAAGTGGATACCAAATCCCCTGAGCAAATAGACTGTGGTGATTATATGGTGAGTGTCTTGGGGGGAGATTCTTCCCTCCCCTTGCACCATGATTGAGAGGATGTTTGGTCACTGACACGACTGGCAACTACACTATGGTTCCTAGTAAGTATTTCAATTTAGTGTGGCAATACATATACTCCCTTGAGAGACCTCCCAACCTTTAGAACAAAGGCTTTGGGGATGGTTATCTTGCCTACTACTGTCAAGTTGGGTTTTCATCAACAACTTACTTTTGATTATAGTGGATTGGAAACCTTGGCTTTAGGTGTTCCCACTTAGGTCGTTCCTCTTGGGTGAGAACTTTTTCCCACAAGAGCAGGCCTTCTAAGGGTTGTAATAAAATATTAAATGCATAACTATGAAAAATGGATAGCTCTGGATTTTTGATCACCTAGTAAAGGGGAGAGCATATGCCTATTATCCAATCAAGCACAAAAAGAAGATTGTTTAGTTTTAAACCCAAAAAATAAAATTTTCTATTCTAGGTGAAGATGTTGCTTCACAAAAACATGGTGTTCATTGTTAACCAAAATAAAAGTATGGTGGCTATCCTAGATTGATAAATTCCAATTAGATTGCCTATCCTAGGATTGGTAAATTCTAATTAATGTGACTATCCTAGGATTGGTTCTTTTTAAATACCTCAAGAAAAAAAGAACAAAGGGGAAGAAAAAACTCAATTTCTGGCCGCAGATGCATTGGATCTAGATTAAAATAATGACAAAAGAAAAATTTGAATTTTTACCAGTTAAATGTGGCTCAGCAGAGCGGATGCGGCTCGGTTTCTGTCAGATACATCGCGGAAGGTCAAATGCATCACTTGAAGGCTTGAATGCGTTGCCACAGAGCAATTGCGTCGCTCGTGATCGCAAACGTGATGCAATAGATCGATTACGTTGTTCTGTATTGTTCCTGCAAAAAAAATCTGAAGCCGTACGACACCTGCAAAAGCTCGTTAGAATGTCGGGTTCACCAATGTAATGACGTTAAATTCCTGCAAACATCAACAAATGATTAGTTGTACCTGCAAGTTAAGGAAAACATCATACAATAGAATGCATTGGAAGTAAAATAAAGGAATTTACTAATAAGAAGAATCTCACCCATTCCTATGCTCCATGTCTAACTTCTATTGCACCTTCTTAAACTTGTTGTAATAGTATAATGCCCTCAAGTTTTGTGAGCGAGTTTCTATATGGCTAGCCCTAGCTAAGCTTTTGAAGGATTTATGACAATGTATATAACTATGCAACTAGAATACAAATCCTAATATGCAAGCAATGATTAAAATAAAAGCCTATGATATCAAGAATGCCTATAATAAAAGTAGTCTAAGTAAATGATCATGGATCCAAAAATGAGATCAAGATTGTCATTTTATAGAAAATGCAATCTTGAATAGATGGACAAGATGAGAGATTTGAGGAATTCCCTAGAATCAAAGGTCAAGATTCAATAAGGCAACTCTCAATTAGGGTTAGGGCAAAATACCCATATGTGTGAATAAGATTTAATTAAGTGAATTAAATCAAGATTGAATGTGACAGTTGAGATGAAATTAGTAAAAATCAGAAGACAAGGGGATGGGATTTTAGAAAATCAGTAATTTTAGAAATTACTTGATTTGTAGAAGAATAATTCTATTTTGAATTAAATTAATTCAAAATAGGGATTTTGTGAGATAAAAAGTAATTGATTTTTGAAATTAATTACTAAATGAAAAATCAGTTAATCATGTGAGATATTTTTAAATGATTTGTTTTATTTAAAAATATAGAAGTGTCACATGCCATAATTAAATAATTAAAATAATTATTTAATTTAGAAGAAATAGTTAATTAATTAAATAAATTAATGAATTTATTTAATTAAGAGAGGATTTAGGAATCAGTGACATATTAAATAGATATATTGAAATATATTAATTTAATAATTAGGAGGACATTAATGACAAGGATTAATTAAATAAATAGGATTTAATTTAATTAAGAGAAGACTTTGACAATTAGTGACATATTAAATAGATAAATAAGATTTATTTATTTAATAATCATGAGGAACGAGAGATTATGAATTAATTATATAATTATGAATTATTTAATTAATAGTTGAATGTGGGTTAGAGACATAATTAAATTGTCATAATTATGTTAGGACGAAAAGGTGGTAAAATAGTGCTCGCAGGCCTACGTCATTTTTAGGTGTCTACAGTAGTCCGAGTCTGTATCAGATTCATCTAAATTTGAAATGATCACCAGGGACAAAAAGTGCACTAGCTTCTTTCTAGTGTTTCTTGTGGCACCTTCGGGTGAAACGGGCATAACGGGCTTCATCATGGCTGGCAATCTATGGGATCCCAACCTCGCACTCCTGCGCTTATTTGACGTGTCCATGAAAGCAACAGAGCTCTGCAATGCATAGGAGAAGAAACCTTCTTGTACATTGATACAAGAAGATGCAATGCCGATTGCATACCACTCATTCAACATTTATAGAGTAGCCCAACATGTAGGGTATGATTACTTGAAGGCAATTCAAGCATTTGACCAATTAGTAACCCAAATAACCGTGAATACTCTTAGTAGGATGGCACTGTTCACATGCTAGAGAAAATTTCAGGAGGAGATCCTCTGGAGAAGGAAAATCCATGTCATTAAATGACACGAGAAATGGCCAAGCAGCGTATGCCACGCAGACAACTCGCATACCCCTTTCTAAAATTTAACCGCTGATTTGGAACATACATGATAGAATGGAGGGTTGACATTAAGTCAATGTGTATTGACGATCCACCTCAACGCTTGGGAAAAGACATCCAATCAGAACCCTCAAAGACGGGAGGTTTGAACTATATGATGGGACCCACATAGTCCCACTTGCAGGAAAAGAGAAGCCACGTGCCATGTCCTCGCAGCCCTCGCAATACTCTCCTAGGTATTTACTCTACTCGTGCGAGGTGTGTGAGAAACCATAATTAACCCTGTAATTAATGGCCATCAGCAGTGAAAAGACAGCCCCACGTCATATCCAACACCTCAGGAAGAAAACCCACTCATTCGTTCATGCCAGATGGTGACACCTCGCGGGCCTCGCACCATTTTGGTGACGTCTACAAGGAAACCCATGAGGTCGACGAGAAATGGCTAAGATCCACCCCTGCGATCGGACGGTTCATCAGGCTTTAGATAGAACATTGCAGTGGGGGCCTACATAGAAATTCCTGGCAATGTAAAAGATAAGCCATCTTTATAAAAAGGACCGGTGAAACAGGTAAAATGGTGCGAGTAAAGCATGACCTAAGAGGGATAAAACCTTACTTAAGTAACCAGTTGCCCCTGTAATAAGTCACTGCTGGAACATAACAAGAGGGTATAAAAAAGTTGATAATTTATGATGGGTAACTTCGAAACCCAAATACCTCAGCCCTCATTACTTAAAATAAAAGCTCCACCAGGACCCTTAAGGGATCGAGCTAGTTGAACACAACTCTAAGAAATTATACATGTTTGGGTGTGAAAGAGGACCATGCGTAGTGTAAACATACCCATCTAGATGCATTGGAATAGTCTTTTTGATCACAGGAGTTGTAGAATGAAATTTGCATCACATTGCACCTTTACACTGCTTGCATTTGACACTTTTTCCATCAAGTGAAAGTTCGACACCACAAGAAAATGACTCAAGATAAAAAAATTTGAGAGAGGTTATTCTAGAAGGGCCCAACATGATCATGTAAGTTCAAATGTAGAGCTCGTAAGCATCATGGTTTTTGAGTAAAAGCCCATCAAAGATTGCTTCCCTTTTTCACTTTGGACCCTTAAGGGATTGAGTCGGTTGAAAGTAGCTCAGAGTGATTCAGTGTGTTTGGGTGTGAAAGAGGACCATGAATAGCATAAAGGTACCCATGCAGATGTGTTGGAAAATTTCATTTGGTCAGAGGAGTTGTAGAACGAAAGTTGCACAACTTTGAGACTTTACACTACTTGCATTTGACACTTTTTCCATCAAGTGAAAACTGGACACCACGGGAAAATGAATCCAAGATAACAAAAAAAAAGAGAGTTTATTGTAGAGGGGCCCAATAAAATCTTGTAGGCTCGGATGGAGAGTTTTTAAGCATCACGATTTTTGAGTAATAGCCTGTCAAAGATTGCAGTCATTTTGCACTTTAGACCCTTAAGGGATCGAGTCGGTTGAAAGTAGCTAAAAGTGATTCAACATGTTTGGGTGAAAAATAAGACCACGCCTAGTGTAAAAAAACCCATCTAAATGTGTTGGAATAGTTTTTTTGGCTATAGGAGTTGCAGAACGAAAGTTGCACCACCTTGCAACTTTATATTGCTTGAATTTAACACTTTTTTTATCAAGTGAAAACTGGACACCATGAGAGAATGACTCTGAGATAACAAAAACCAAGAGAGATTATTGTATAGGGGCCCAATGAAATCCTATAGGCTCATTTGGAGAGTTTGTAAGCATCATGATTTCTAAGTAATAGCTCATCAAAGATTGTTGCGCTTTTGCACTTTGGACCCTTAAGGGATCAAGCTAGATGAACATAGCTTGGAGTGATTCAATGTGTTTGGGTGTGAAAGAGGACCATTGCTAGCATAAATGTATCCATTTGGATGCATTGGAACAATCTATTTGGTAACAGGAGTTCTAGAATGAAAGTTGCACCCCTTTGCAACTTTACACTACTTGCATTTGACACTTTTTTCATCAAGTGAAAACTGGACACCATGGGAAAACAACTCTAAGATAACAAAAATTGAGAGAGGTTATTGTATAGAGTCCCAACATGATCCCGTAGGATTAGATAGATAGTTCTTAAGGGTCATGATTTCTAGGTAACAACCTGTCAAAGATTTATACCCTTTTACACTTTGCACCCTTAACGGATCGAGTCGATTGAACATAGCTCAGAGCAATTTGATGTGTTTAGGTGTGAAAGAGGAGCATTCATAGTATAAACGTACCCATCTAGATGCATTGGAAAATCCATTTGTTCATAGGAGTTGTAGAACAAAATTTTCACCACTTTGCAACTTTACACTGCTTGCATTTGATATTTTTTCCATCAAGTGAAAACTGGACACCACGAGAAAATGACTAAGATAATAAAAATTAATAGAGGTTTTCGTAAAGAGGCCAATGAAATCTCATAGGCTTAGAAAAAGAGTTTGTAAGCATCATTTTTTTGATTAATAGCTTGTCAAATATTGCAACCATTTTTCACTTTGGACCTTTAAGGGATAAAGCCAGTTGAACATAGCTCATAGCGATTCAGTATGTTTGGGTGTCAAAGAGTAAAAATCCTTGCATAACTTTACCCATCTAGATGTGTTGGAACAGTTCATTTGGTCGCACAAGTTGTAGAGTGAAATTTGCACCACTTTGTAACTTTACACTGCTTGCATTTGACACTTTTTCTATCAAGTCAAAATTGGACACAACAAAAAAATGACTAGGAGATAACAAAAACTAAGAGATGTTATTGTAGAGGGGCCCTATGTGATCTCGATTCCTGAGAAAAAATGTCTATAGATGACACGGTATCTAAGTAACATTCCATTAAATATTGTTTCCTTTTTACAATTTGGACCGTTAAGGGATTGCGTTGCATGAATTATAAATATTTGAGGGCAACAATAATTTTCAAAATTAGATTATATATCATTAAAAATGTTAATGTGAATAGATGGTATGCTATATTGATATTTATATTGATATATAACCATTAGGTTGAATTTTTTTTGTGAAGGGGAGAAATACACTAATCTAAAATGCAAAATGAAATGAAATGCAAGACAAGTATAAAAACACCTAACACCTCAAATGATTAGCCTAGTTGGATTCAAAACAAAGCAAGATAAAGATGAACAAAATGGTTATACCTTTTTTTGAGTTGATCCTTTGGTTGGCCCTTGATATCGCTTTGATGTGTGCTCCTTAGATTGGTAACTTGCAATAATAATGGTAGATGAGTGACTAATGGAGGTGGGTAGATGTGATAATGTTGGTAGATGAAAATTCAAATGCTATGAAAGTTGCAACAAATGGCTTTAATGGATTGAAAGGCTTGAGAGCAGAAGTTTGGTATGCATGTAATGACTTTCTTAATTAATGAGAAGAGGGGGCTATTTATAAAAGATATTGAATTCTCTAGAGAATTCAACAGTCCAGACGAAGCCACCATGGTCAAGATGGAGTGTTGTGGTGAGTTGAGAACTCACAAGACCTCACATTTTGACATGTGGCGGGTGAGTTGTCTAAATGACAAGGTGAGATGGCAAGGGTAAAATTGACATGGAAGAGGCCATGTGGTCCCAAGGTACTTGCAAGTACCATGGGATGGGAGAGGATTTCCCTAAAAATTTATTCATTGGCCCCATATGGGGTTGAAAGTGACAAGTGATGACTTTTATAAAGTCATCCCTTGTCGACATGGGGAATGGGAAAGGCCTTGGAGAAATAAAAGTGTATTTTTAATTCATTTTTTGGGAGAGACCAAAGGATAGAACAAGATTCCTATAAAAGAGGTCTTTGTCCTTTGGGTACGATGTGATATATGAGATATCATTGGGAAGACAAATGCATGGGGGGAATAAGTGTGAATTTTTAATTTACATGGGGAAGAGGTCAACCTAAAAAAGGTAAGTACCAAGAAAGGTTGACCTAAGGACATGGTAGATAGGGTAAGTGATTAGGATTATGATTGTGCAAATAGGTGATTAGATTAATTAATGATGATTAGAGGAAAGTGGCTAGATTTGAGAGATGTTACATTAATCCTAATTAAGGATATGCACATCTTAATGAAGGATTGATTAAATTAATCCAGATTAGTGAAAAGGTTATGGAGGATGTGACAAGAGGAGAGAAAGAATGAATTAAAAATTGAAAAGGATAATTGACTAAATTAAATAAATTTATTGCATTTATTTAATTTAGAGATAAAGTGGGCTAATGGTAAAGTATTTAATTAATTAAATTAAGTACCTTAGGAATGTTAGGGAAAAAGGGAACATTAATTAAATAAATAATTTAATTAACGTTGATGAAGGGGATGAAGGAAAGGGATAAATTTGACCTTATGTAAAGGGATCAAATTTAGGTGTCTACAATTTTAATAAATGAAGTTTTTATAATAAGTTAGTCAATTGGTGCTAGTTATAATAGGCAGAGAATAAAAGAAGAAAAATAATGATTGGTAACCATCAATGGTTGTTACACTCACTATATTAATAATATGATGTTTACAATAAAATGAGATTTATTTTGCCTTCCTAATTCTTCTATTTGTCCTACAATTGTCTAATACGCTTCATACACCGTTCTGAAACCCAATCTCATTTTTATGCACACAAACTCAACTTATAATATTCTCTCATAATAACCAAAAAAATGATTCAAGGATGCCTTAGGTACTATGTTCTCATAGATATTTTACAATGTCACTCATACATTCGATATCCTCTTATCTGCATCATAGGTACTCATGACATGGTTAACTTCAAATGAATAACTTGAAATTTCGTCGCTAAGCTTCACACACTCTTTTATAATGGCTTCAAATAAAAATTGAGATTTGTCAAGATCATCAAAATAAGGATGTTGCATTGCTTTTTTGGCTGAGATTCTCTTGGATGACTCATAAATCAGCATTTTCTGAAAGAGACACCAATCAATTTTTAGTAGTTTACTTACAAATAGAAAAAGTAAAAGAAGAAAAAAAAAGAGCATCCAAAATAGAAATAAAATGAAAATAGATGCAACACACTTATTGTAAAGAGCGGAAAATTCCATAAAAAAAAATCGACAATACTAAAATAAATTCCATTATATTCCATGTAAAGTCGTCATTTCATTCATACATTCATCATAAAACAAGTCAATTACATACAACGACATAAAATTCGAAAAGATATCTTTAATTACATTTTAGTCTAAATCTTACAAGTGTCGAAATACACATTTCAAATAACAAATACAATGGGCGATACATATCCAGTTTACAAGAAGAATCAGTCAGTCGATCTTCTATCCATAAGAAAATCTTCAAAAAAAGACGAGAACAAGGATCAGGTGCTTTTCCACCCAACCTCGAAGCTTATGCTTCCCTGGAATTTCTTAGTCAATCAAGAAATACCCGACCCTGCACAAATTGCTTAGCAAAAAGCAGTCTACGAGCAAGATGGAATCTGGTGCAAGCCTAGTACTACTAGTAATCCACAAGCATTTTCAGTTTTCTAATTCAGTTAAGAAAGAAGCAAGTTCAATACTAGGATATGGTAGAGAGCTCAAATAATCCATCTATTTCAATGGTACAAATAATTACTTGGCCAAGTAAAATGTCATGCACGACAATAAAAGATAGTTTTGGAAAAAGCAAAACTACACTCTCTATTTACCCATATTCGGCAGTCGTCCCGAAAGGTAACTTTCCCAAAAATCAACACATGCAGAATTATCTATCATTCTTACATGGTTCAAACAATCAAACACAATCTTTTGCAATCTTTCAAAACATAAACTGAAAACTGTATTTAAAATGAAAACAGTTTATCAAACACCACTTTTCATTTTTTCAATTCGCATAAAGACATAAAATCAACATTTAATCCAGTCATTTAAATAGTCAATAAAGTTTCAAAAATGAAGGTGTATCTCTAGTATGTAAAAAATACATATAAAAACGTAAATTAAAAGAGCACACATTCAGTTGTTTCAAACTCTTATTTAATTTAAGTTATTTAAAGTTCGTTTGGATAGTTTACAAAAATTGACTGAATCTCAATTTTAGCATTTTGATTCAAGTTCATCGTATTTTCAGCGTTTAAATGTTCATCATTTATCAAATCTATTCTAACTACATTAAAATTTTGAGTTTTGACAGTTTTTCTAAAAAGTGAGATAATCAAATTTAAAATTATGTTTTTGATGTTTTTCTGTCAATAATTTCTTATTTTTTGTCAACGAGATTTAACTAATTTGCATCAACATATTTCGTTTCTTTCATTATGGTCAGTTTGTTTCCAAGTTTAATACGTTTTTTTAATTTTTAGTTTATTGTTCTCAGAACGATTTAAATCGGAATTTAACAAATTCTCAGCATAAATAAACTAAAATTTATGTTTCTAATCTTTTCTTGAATTCTCGAAATTAAAAACACAGTTGGATTTTTCCAATAGAATTTGTTTCTGATTCTAAACTTTAAATTGGTTTTCTGTTTGGATTTATTTATGAATTTGTCAATATTAACAATTCAAGAGTTTAAATCAAGATTCCTCCTAAATCTGTGTTTCACAAATTGTCTTAAAATTATGGAAAATAATTTCAGTCTAATTTGTTTACAGTCAAATAAAAATTGAATGAATAATTTTTGCAATCATAGTTTTATTCTTTCTCTGTTCCAATTTTTATATCTACTTCCAGAATTCTTTTGAAATGAAATTGAAAGATCTACTTTAGAAATTTAACAAAGAATTCATACCTGGTAAATTAAGAATTCTGGCAATTTTGTTGTTTCCTCTGTATGTGTTATTTTACTTCTGGAGTCTTCCTGACAGTTATTCCTGACTCCAATATCCTCTGTATTTGAGTGCACCTTTATCAATATTATAAACAATCCATGTTTTTTCTTTGCCTCTGCCCGTGCCTTAATCTATGGTCTATATTTGGGTGCCTTAATCTTTTCCCTATTGTAGGTTGTGTGCACAGGTCGCGTGCCTTTCTTATCTCCCTAGGCGCGTAGGGTGAAGGGAATCTCTCCTTGGCTATGCGTGAAAAGGGAAGGGTCTTCCCTTGCTGGTCTCCTACGCACCCTTACTAGCCGCGCCTCCCTCTGACCACTCCTCCCCTGATGGGTGCATGGACTCCTTGTGCTGGGCAAAGACTCCTAAACTGGCGCCCTTGTCTAAGTCCCTTCAACTGCGAATGGAGAATGGGAGAAGGCGTGGGTGGACAGTCATTTCCTTGGCTGTGTATGGTGAAAGAGTAAGGATAGTAAAAATGTTATCTTTCTAATTGCACTTCCCTCCTCTAATAGAAATACCTTTCTTCCTTATTTTAATTTCCTCAAGATCAGAAAAATGGAAACAAATGTCTCTGCCTTTTTAGATTTCGAATTTTCTGGTAACCAAATTCTCTGTCTCCCCCAATTTCAGATTTTCTTCAGATATATTTCTTTTCCTCATGCATTCATGCATGCTCAGATCCACCATTCTCTCCAATTTAAATCTCTTAGTTAAAGATGTTTTATTCTATTACTTTTGCTGAGTTAAATTATGATGTAAGTTTTCAAATTCAAAATTTTGAACGGAATCAACTTCCATCTCTCAATTTAATTAAATTTACAAAATGAATCTATTTCTAAATATAAAATTCATTTATTTTTCAATATTTCCAACTTAAATATCATTTAAATTTAAAAATAACCTTATTAAACTAAATTTAATCAAAGTCAAGTTTAAAACAATATTACCTTTAATTTTCAAAATTCAACTTCGTATTTCCAATATAAGAATCAAATACTCAACAAACAAATCTATCTTATTTAAATTACATTAAATTTCATAAATGTAACAAAATCATCTACGAAAACACATTTTTACAATGTTTGAAGAAATCACACCAAAACCAAATTTTTTGATTTGCAAGCATAATATACGCACGAGACATATAAAATATCAATCTACGTGAGTGTGAGATCCCATCTATTTGCACACAATCAATTGGCTAAACAACTCTACCTAATCGTTGTTCTCGCCTTCAACCTTGTTCACCTATTTTTTGCATTCACTTGCACTCAATTTATCATCAGTAATGACAAACCCTGAAATAAATGTAAATACAATAATTTCCATTTCAATTTCAATTCAATTTCTTCTTCATTTCATTTCGAATTTTAGTTAATCATCATTAAAATAATCTAATTCGACATAAATGGTAAAGTTTGCATTTAAATAGATAAGCGTGAATTTCATACGTGACACTTATATACAAAAAAAATAGACAACAAATCCACACCATTTGGTTCCAACTCGGGAACAATAAGGCTCAAAATCTTGATTCTTCCATTGAGGATAGTCATGCCAGTCTCTCAACTTAGTCACTCCTGGTCATACATCTTCATTGGGAGTTCCAAGATACCTATTGCACACAAAACCTCTCATGAATAGAATCACTTGAAATTTGAGATGCTCTTATAATGTCTACATCATAGGTGCTCATGATGAGGTTAACTTCAAATGAATAACTTGAAATTCCCTCGCTAAGCTTCACACACACTTTTATAGTGGCTTAAAATCGTGATTGAGATTTGTGAAGATCATCAAAATATGGATGTTGCATTACTTTCTTGGTTGAGATTCTCTTGGATGGCCCATAAATCAACATTTTCTACAAGGGGACACCAATCAATTTTTAGTAGATTACTTACAAATAGGAAAATTAATAGAAGAAAAAGAAAGAGAATCCAAAATGGAAATGAAATGAAAATAGATGGAAGGCACTTACAAACAAAAAATCCACACCATTTGGTTCCAACTTGGGAACAACAAGGCTTAAATCTTGATGCTTCCATTGAGGATAGGCATGCTAGTCTCTCAACTTAGTCATTCTTTGACATACATCTTCATTGGGAATTCCAAGATACCTAATGCACAAAACAACCTCTCATGAATATAACATGAATAGAACATAACCAAAATATTACTTTCCAACCTTTTGGAAACTTGTAACCTATTATAAAAATAACACAATTTAATCTTCCACTTAGTTTACTAATCTATTGAGAATATATTACATCATTTTCTTTTTCATATTTTTGAGAAAAAAATAAAATACCATTGAACTCTCTATCCTTTTCCATAGTTCTAAACATAAAGTTTGCTACATTTGCAAGTCTGATAACTTCATCAATCACCTACATACATGATATAAACATTATATGATAACATTTCCATCATAGCATTAGCATCATACAAATTATTATTCATACAATTATTAAATTAATAAGAACCAATGTGAATACTTACAAATCAATCCAACAAACCATCCATGTATTATCTATTCTTTATTGTGTCAAGTATTGCCTCATGGTTAGACTCATGGACCTTCCACAAGGTCTTGTTCAAAGGTTTACACCCATATTGGGTCAAATCAACATTGGATGCCACGAAAAGGTTTGAGTAATGAATAATCTTCTGATGCATGTCAAATTCCTGAAACAACCAATAGTTAACACTCTTATGTGGGTACCTTCTAAGCCACATTCCAGTAACAACAACTGAGCCTATAGGGTATTCGATTTTTTCTCCATCTATAATTGGGGCCTCCAATTTCTTTTTGGCCTCAACACAACAACACAAGTAATAGTTTGTTCCTTCTTTATTGTCTTCATCTACAATACTATGAGACCCCATTTCTATGAGGAATTTCGTCATGCTATCCCTATCTTTTTAACCCTACTGCATTGGCAAGCTAGTGAGTTCACTAGCTTGCCAATGCGGTAGGGTTGACAAGGTAGGGGAAAAATGATAAAATTCCTCATAGAAATTGGGTCCTACATCACCATGAGACCCCATTTCTATGAGTCATTTTCTCATGCCACCCCTACCTTGTCAACCCTATCGCATTGGAAAGCTAGTGAGCTCACTAGCTTGCCAATGCCGCAGGGTTTACAAGCTAGTGTTTTGTCAATAGAGATGAAAACCAAAATAGTTTCAAAGATCTATCAATGTTGGAGGAGTATATTACAATTTTGTAGATACATGTATTGAAAAATTGGTAGCATAGACAATGCAATCAGATGTTGACAAGGTAGGGGTAGTGTGAGAAAATGCGTCATAGAAATGGGGTCTCACGATGCTCTAGATCATCATGATTCCCCATTTATATGAGGCATTTTTTCACACTGGCCCTACCTTGTAAACCCTACCACATTGACAAGCTATTTTTTCTTAAACAGAGATGAAAACCAAAATAGTCTCAAAGATCTATCAATGTGGGAGGAGTATATTCCAATTTTGTAGAGACATGTATGGAAAATTTGGTAGCATAGAAAATGCAATCAACTTTTTGATAAAATGCACATCACCATGAGACCCCATTTCTTTGAGACATGTCTTCGAATAGTTGATTTCCTTCTCTATGTTGTTTGATAAAATGCTTTGGTAGCATAGACAAGGCAATCAACTTCCTGGTATATTTGTTTGATAAAATACCTCAATGAGATATGTCTACGTGGACTAGAATTATTGAAAGATATGCACACAATATATTTTCAAGCATATGTAATTTGTATGTGTAAAACCAAATTCAACTACATTTTCCAACATCCCCCATGCCTATACCAAAATGAAAGCTTTGGAAAGTGGTATGCACATCTATAGTAAAGGATTGAGAAATGATTTATTATTCTACTTATAAATTTTGTCATATATATATGTGTATAGAAAATATGGAAAAATACACAAGGTAAGTCAATTATTTAACAAAATGCCTCAAAGATATGTGGTTTAAAAATTTAATTGACAAGTGTAAAGAATGTCTAATTTAAAATGTGCATTGAAAAGATAAAATTATAATGACAAACAAATAATGATTAACATGAAATATGAAAAATAACAAAATAAAAGAAAAACAAAATATAATGAAAGAAAATGTGTAAAGACTTCCCATACCTAAAAAAATGGAGTTTCAAATGAAGGAGTTCTACCCTTTTATGTAGCCTTTGCTTCTTCTTTCTTCAAAATCCTCAACAATTTGACTTTTTCAAAGCTTGTTCCCCTCCAAACTTCAATTGTATATCACCCATCAATAGAATTCCAATTTTAATTGATATTATATTCCTTTCAACATGAAAACTATGATATTTCTTGCAAAGGTGGTCTAAATATCATGAAAAGGTGGTGGAATGTGAAAAAATTGCATGCACACTTCACAAAATCATCAAAATGATTTTTTTTGTCGGAACACGTGCATAAACAAGAGAATATGTAGAATGTGGGCCTTGAGATCATGTGTATATTGAGTTTTTAATTTGTTTCTAGAGTAAGAAAAAATTATCTCACATTACAACGAGCTCGCGTTATAATGCAAGTATGTTATGTCTTGCTAAAATAACAGTCATATCTATACTACAAAATGTGCTCACATTATGAGAGTGTTGATTGTTTTTGTTTCTTTTATCTCTCTTTCTCTTTCTCTATATCCCCTACCCTCTACCCTTAAACCCTCTACCCTCTACCCTTAAACCATCTACCCTCTACCCTTTATCTCCCTCCCTCTCTCTCTCCCTCTCTATCAAGTCTCTCTCTCTCACTTACTAACACTTATCTCTATCCCCTCTATCCTCTCTCTCTCTCACACTTCAAGTCTCTCTCTCCTACCCCCTATCCATCTCTCAAGTATCTCTCTCTCACTCACTTACTCCTATCTCTCTCCCCTCCACACTTTACCCTTCACCCTCTATCCTTAACCCTCAAACCCTTAAACCCCTACTCTCTCTCTCTCTCTCTCTCTCTCTCTCTCTCTCTCTCTCTCTCTTATTCCCTCTATCATTAACCATATATACACTAAACCCTTAACTTATAAACTGTAAACCCCTTAAACCCTCTACCCTAGCTTTCCAATTCGATGAAACTGGCAATGTAACATCTTGTTTGAAAAATGGCCCCAAGAAATGGGGTCTCTCGATGACGTAACCCCATTTCTTGGACCCATTTTTTCAAACAAGCCAAATTAAACCATCAACCCTTAATATTTCAACTCCTATACCATCTACCCTATACATTGGACCCTCAACCCTAATATGTCAACCATACACCCTCAAACCTATACCCTAAACCCTCTACCCTCAACCCTTAACACTTAAACCTTCTACCCTCTACCCTCAACCCTAATCCCTCAACCCTATACCCTCAACAACATACCCTAAACCATCAACCCTATAGTTCTTGAACCCTTTACACTCAATTCTCAACCCTCTACCCTATACATTGGATCCTCAACCCTCATATATCTTTGTCCCTCCCTCCTGTTCTCTCCTTCTCTCTATCTCAATTCTCCCGCCATCTCTCCCTCCCTCCATCCCTCCGTCTCTACTCTATAGCCTCAACCCTTAAGCCCTTAAACACTCAACCCTAAACCCTCGACCATCAACCCTTAAACCCTCTACCCTCAACCTAATACCCTCTACCCTCAACCATAATCCCTCAACCCTTAAACTTAAGTAGATTCTCTACCCTAATCCCTCAACCCTCAACCCTTAATCCCGCAACCCTAAACCCTCTACCCTCAACCCACAACCCTTAAACCATAATCCCAAAACCTCTATACCCTCTACCCTATACATTCGACCCTCAACCCTAATCCCTGAATCCTTTACCCTCAACCTTAAACCCTCAACCCTTAAAATCTAAACCCTTAAACTCTCCACCCTCTACTATCTACCCTATACATTAAACTCAATGCTCAACCCTTGTTGGTGTAATTAAATGTGTTGTACCTTCTCCTAGGTCATAATTACACCTTATTTAAGTTTACTTAGGGACCACATAGGACTTGTTGGAGATTTTCCACCTTTGGTGGACTTATCATGTTATTCATTTATCACCTCCACCTTTCGTGGAAATATCATGTGATTACCTCTCCACCTCTTGTGGATGATCCACCATTTGTGGTGATTATCACATTATCATTTTCCACTTTAGGTGGAGTGATAAATTTTCATAGTTGTATCATGTCATAAGATTATGACACTTGTCATAATCTTATGTGCTCTTATGTACTCACCTTGGCTATAGAACCAAGGGGTCTCTCTCATTATGAAAAATAGTCTCATATAATTGAATCATATTGATAAGAATATAGTTTATTCTTGTCACATTTTATTCTCTCTTCTTGTGCTTTCCATTTGGTCTCAAGATCTTGGTAGCCATAGCCAATTCTAACATGGTATTAGAGCAGGTTGGGTGCCATTGGAGAGCATTTTTCTAAAGAGAATACTAGATTTGGGGAGGTTCCATTTCTGGCTCTTTATTGCAAGTTCATATCGGAGCTATCTGGTGCAAATCTGAGCTCACCATTATGGCCAAAAGGTTCGAGAAAGTCAATTTTTCTTTTTGTTTCATCCAAATCGGACAGATGAGGTCAAATCTATGAGGGCTTCAAGTTGCAAAGTGGTTTCTAGATCGAGAAGGTAGCTGCATTTTTGGAGAGCATTTTGGGTCAAATCCAACCCTTCCATTGCATCCAGAAGGGCCAAAAACCCTAATATTGGTTGTCAATTCGTCCATTTTGGAGCAAGTTGTCTGGTGAGGCAAGAAACATTTGCCCGGAGAGCCGTACGACCCCCCCTAGGTCATGTCATTATGACGGTACAATTTTTTCAAAAAATAAATTAAAAAATTCAATCTGAATATTTTTGAAAAATTAAAATTTTGATTGAACATATCTTTGTAAAGTTCATTTGAATTTTTTTTTTCAAAAAACAAAATTAAAAGACAAAAAGTATTTTCCGCCATTATAAATTGCAGGTACCTCTACATATGTAGGGTACCCGCACTTGTACCTGTAGGTCTACAGAACGAGGGTACCATGACAGTACTTGGGCCCCTCCGTGAGCACCACATGGTGCAACTATGGCCCCACCTTCACCAATACCGATGACCACTTTAAAAATTATCGACGTTTCAAACAAATTCCAACAACCTTTGTCAACCGCGGTCGGTTTCTTAAGAAAATATGACAGGCAAAATAATCTGACGAAATCAATCGGCGTACAAAGAATATTCAGAGGGAATATTCCTCTCCACTAAACAGACTGGTGACGACCATATAGTTGTCAACTTTAAGCATAGAGTACAAAGAATATTCTACAAGGTGGAGGATATTCTATTTTGACGAGTGTTTAGCTGTCAAATTTAGGCTCATGGTAAAATTGCATCAGCGATGATGTCAACAATCTTTTCAAATTTTTCCCCCCTAACCAATGGAGTTTTTGAATTTGCAGTCCAGCTTTTAAGGCTCATAACTCAGTCATTTTGGCTCCTTTTTTAAGGAATTTTTTTTTATTTGGGCTAAGTTTTTACGCTCTTCACAGTTGTGCAATCGGTGTTTTGTTTTGGTGTCTAGTTTTTCAAAAAATTGCAGATTCTAATAGGTGTTGCTGCTTCATCCTCACTTTAGGAAATTTTGGAGCTCATATCTCACTCCTATGGTAACATTTTTGGGTTAATTTTTTTTAAAAGTGCATGATTTTTTGTGTACTTTCCAGTGGTTTAATCAGATTTATCTCATCTATTGTAATTTTTTCACTTTGAGCTTGAGGCCTATTTTGGCAATTTTCATGTACCAAGATCAAAGTTCACTTCGTTGGTTTGGAAAGTGGCAACTGTAAATGAACTAAGTATAAAGTTCCAAATCAAATATTTCTTGGGGGGTTTATGATTGAGTAATTTGGGGGGGTAATATTTTTCCTTTGTTGGTTTATGTCTTTTGATAGTTGAGGAGTTTAATATGGGTATCAAAAAGCATCCTTCTGTAATAAGGTTAAATCGATGGAACTTTAAGTCATGGTGAGATGAAATCCTAACACATTGTTGGTGGCTTAATATTTTCCATATCTCTATGGACTAGTTCCTAAACCTTCATCAAAATGGAAGAGAGTTGTGTGGGACATTAAAACATAACATATCTTGGGAGTAATTGGTTGTAGTTGTGATATTGATACACAAATGGCCACTAATGGTATTGAGATCCCTCATGAATTTATGAAAAAAAATTGGGAGATGTATGGAGACTCGAATGAACCTCCTATGAACCCTGATTTCAGACCTACACATAGGCAACATACAAAAACTTTGTCAAAGATAAATGCAAGGTGAAATAAGGATTCCCCATGAAATCCATTTACACAAACTTAAACTAGGAAAATGAAGAACAAAATATAAAGATGAAGGAAATCCTAATTTAAATAATGCAAACTCTTGATCCCAATCATATGTCAAAATAATGAACACTTGATGATGCCAATTCATATGTCGAAATTAGCCCTTTCCCAACTCCTTTGTAAGCTTTGTGATTTGATGAGTGATATACTTGATGGTTGAATTCCTACATAACCTAGCTAAGAACTTGATAAAAATAGACAAGAAATGGCTATGCTTGAAGATTGATTTGATTATAATAAGTTTACTCAAATTGTGGATGATCGAATGAGAGGAAGAGTCTCTCATTTATAAATTTCCAAAATGGAAGAGAGAGTGGATTTGAGCAATATGAATTTTGATTTATTTAACTAAGTGGTAAAATGTTAGATTAAATCGAATAAGGTTTAATTTATTTTAATTTAATAAGAGGACCTTAGAAAATTTAATCAAAATAAAATGATTTATTTAATTAAATAGAGACATAAGATTAATTGAATTAAATTCATTAATTTTATCCATGGAAGAGAAATACTTAATCAAATAAACAATGATTTATTAAATTAAGACGTAAAATATGATGAAAAGTTGAGAGTATGATTCAGGAGGAAATGTCGTTAGTAATCAGGATCAAGTGTGCCGAACCCAATTTGTACATTTTCCATGTCTACATTTTGCCCTGGTGCAGAAGCACCTAGGCTAACCTCTATGTTTTGTCATTTTGGCTTGTATCTAACCTTAGCCAAGTTAGAGTGTGTGTTTAATTTGCTTTAGACCTTAGATGGTCTTAGTTTTGTTTGGGCTAGGTGACCTTAGTCCTTAGGACTAAGGTCACACTATTTACCATTGTTAGTAGTTTATTGTTGCTTAGCATTTATAGCTTAGGTTAGAGTGATTAGGAGTCTTTATGTTGTGCTAAGTAGTCATTGAGGTTGTAATGATGCCTTAAGGCCAATTAATGAGTTGGTTCCTCGAATTCTTGAGGGAATGGTGGTCCTAAGAAATAGGCTAAAGGCATGAAGGAAGATGCCAAATGGAGAAGGCAGTTTGCATTGGTGGTTGCATGCAATCCGGTTAACCTTGAATTCCCTTGGGAATAGGAAGTGGAGGAACTCGACCAACTTGCCTAGAATCAAGGAGTGGGAATCTACGATGACCCAAGACTCATATCATTGAGTAGAGAGTAGTTTTGTGAAAGGAGTTAGTCAGTTTGTAATCAAGCTTTTGTGAATGAGAGAAGGAATTCTGCAATTATGTGTTTTGTGTTGATACCGAGCATTTTGTGTAATAGTGATAAAGGATGGATCAAATGTACTGAGTTAATGTTAGTATTGTGTTGGTAGAATAGTTGTAAGCCTTTTTTATTAGATAAGCAAGCTAGATTAGGTTAGAAATTAGTGTTAGTCGAGTCATTTTGGTTTAGAGCTTCAAACTGGTCCTGTCCTGACTAGTCGGTGCTCTCATGGCTCCCCCATGAGCTCTAACCTTGGGAAACACCTGAGGATGGGTGAAATGGTAGGGGAGTCAGTAGGGTGTATAGTAGTTAGAGTTAGGAAGTATGAAAAAGGTGGAGTAGCTTCTCTTAGCAACTGATCTCTAGGCGAGTAGGTGGAGCTCGGTTAGAGAGCTAGAGGAGAAGCATTAAGGTTACTTGCAAGGAAATACCATACAATACAGTTGCAGTACGGTTCTAGATGGGTTAGGGACAGGTCTTTCTGTGACAAGAGGTTAGAGATCTCATGAAGTCATTAGAGTAATGTTTGAGTAGGAAAACGGTGAATTCCTAGGAATTAGACCTACAAACCCTCCAAACCCTAGGTTATAGGAATCCCCTTTATGGACACTGTCAGGCCAAAAGAACCATTGAGAAATTTAAAACTCTTAAAAGGGTACTAGGATATGTCTTTAGATTTCTAGGTTCTTTGGAAGAAATTTGCAAACAATAGCAAAAGAGGACTAGTAAGGACTACAAGCATTAGGCCTAAATTGAGGGCCTCCATTGATGCAATCTTGAAACCGACCAGAACAAGGCTCAAGAACCTATTGAAATGGTTCCAATTAGCAATGTTATGAAGGTCCTTACAAGCATAGACACCCCTGCAAGGAACAGCAATGAAGAATGAGTTTGAAGTGAAGATGACACTTAGAATTCTCTAAGTGAAGAGGGAAAGTGAGCAAGAATTTGAACTTGTGAAATGTTGTCTGACCTCCAAGGTGAAGCATAAAGGGAGAGCTCTTAGAACAGAGCTAAGATTGGACTTAGTTGCCAATTAGGACCTATAGGAGACTAGGTTCCTAGAAGAGACTAGCTAGGTCTCTCAGCAAGGTGCAAGCAAACCGAGGAGCTCATACATCATATTGGTATCAGAGCTTGATCTGATCAGGCTTGTGGTGAATGTTTCAACCTACTGAATCTATGGGAGAGAATAAATCCGTGGAAGGTGCTACAATGGTGACTAATGCAGAGTTAGCCAAGAAGGTAGAGGAACAAGAAGAGGACAACAAGTCTCTAAGAGAAAGGTTGGCTCGAATGGAGCAACTCTTGGATGAAGTTCAAGAAATAGCAGATAGAGTAAAGGACAAGGTATATCAGAAGGAAGAACAAGAAGCAAGGGAAAACTAAATAAAGTTGGAGGAGGAAGCTCCAACCCCTAACCCTGTGATTCCTAAAGAGCCTTTCTTAAAAGAACTCAAAGCATTGAGTGGCAAAGCTTTGGAAGGTGTGCCACTATTTAGTGGACAAATGGATCCAGACGCAGTTGTGGATTGGATAGATAGTATTGAGAACCATTTTGAATGTGATGGTATCTCAGAGGCACAAAAAGTTGTGGTGGCCAAGTCTAGACTAAGAGGTTCAGCTCTTACTTGGTGGAAGTTTGTGCAAAGTGAAAGAGAAAAGGATGGAAAAGGTCCTATAGTCACTTGGAAAGGTATGGTGAACAAAATAAAGTAGACGTACCTTCCTGATGATTATGAAGTGCAAATACATAGAAGGAGACACAATCTGAGACAAAATGATTTAGATGTCCAAGCCTACACCAAGGAATTTCAGAAGCTATGTTTGAGATCAAGGGTAGTAGAAGATGAGAGTATTAAACTTGCAAGATACTTGAATGGTCTCAAGTGGTCTATTCAAGAAGACATGAGCTTGGTGAACTTCAAAACCATTCGCCAATCCTATCAAATGGCCTTGAAGATAGAAGAGAAAAGTAAAAGGAAACAACAGCAAACCTCCAAAAGTAGAGGTAAAGGAAAAGATGGTAGAGGACAAAGAGGTGGCTATGGTGGAAGAAATTTTGAAACAAAAGCTCAAGGAGACACAAACTAAAGTGAGCAGTAAGAAGGAAGCTCAAGTAGAGGTGGTAGAGGAAGGAGTTCTAAATCTAACTCTAGAGGAAGAAATGGTGGACAAGGAGGAAGAGGAAACTACTTTGCCAACATGAAGTGTTACCATTGCAATCAAATGGGGCCCCCGGCCTATAGATGTCCAAAGAAAGGTGGTTCTTCACATGGTGGTGACAAGAGAACTAACCTAGTTCATGAAGAGTCTAATGTAGATGATAAACATTCTGAGGTTCCATTGCACTCTAAGGAAGGTGAGAATCTCATGATGAGGAGAACTTTGATCAAAGAATCGGTGAAGGAGGAGCCAAGCCAAAGAAGGTCTTTGTTTAGGATAAAGTGAAAAATGATGGGGAAGGTATGTAGAGTCATCATAGACTCAGGCTCTACTGACAATATTGTGTCAGAGGAAGTAGTCAGCAAGCTAAAGTTGACAAGGATACCCCACAACAATCCTTACAAGGTCACTTGGCCCAATAAAGGACAACATGTGTTAGTGAATGAGCAAGCATGGGTGGAGTTATCTATTGGGAGGTATAAAGACAAAGTATTGTGTGATGTGCTACCTATGGATGCATGTCACTTGCTCCTAGGTAGACCATGGCAATTTGATCATCAAGCCATACATGATGGAGGAAAGAATTCATACTCTTTCAAGAAGGACAATGTGACTTTCAAAATTCAATCACTGTTAGAAGATGTTGAGGTGAGGATAGCAGGCTCAAACGTTCTTGTGGTGGGTGAAAAGGAGTTCTTAGAAGCTTTGGAAGAAGGTGAAGGAGTTGGTTATGCATTGGTGCTAAGACCAAGGGAAGGAGATGAAGGTAAGGTGACCAAGAAGACAGAGTTACCAAGGGAGATTCAAGACATGTTGCAGACTTACAAAGATGTAGTAAGTGATGGACAACCAACAACTTTACCCCCTAAAAGAGCCATAAGTCATAGGATAGACCTTATCCCAGGAGCTACCCTTCCCAATAAGGCAGCTTACAAGATGACCCCTCAACAAAATGAGGAAATTGCTAGACAAATACAAGAACTTCTTGACCAAGGTCTCATCAAAAAGAGTATTAGTCCATGTGTCGTACCCACTATCCTTGCACCTAAGAAAGAAGGAACTTGGAGGCTTTGTATTGATTCAAGAGCCATTAATAGGATTACCATACGGTATAGGTTCCCTATCCCTAGGATTGAAGACCTAATGGATTGTCTAGGTGGAGCTAAGTATTATAGCAAGATAGACTTGAAGAGTGGCTATCACCAAATAAGAATACAAGAGGGAGATGAGTGGAAAATAGCCTTCAAAACTAATGAGGGTCTATATGAGTGGCTTGTCATGCCATTTGGATTATCCAATGCCCCCTCTACATTCATGAGGCTCATGAATGTAGTACTCAAAGACTACATTGGAAAATTTGTAGTGGTATATCTTGATGATATAGTGATCTATAGCCAAACAAGAGAAGAGCATCTCAAGCACCTAGAGCTGGTTTTCAAGAAGCTATAGGAAGAGGAGCTGATGATCAACTTGGAGAAGTGTGAGTTCATCAAGATAGAGTTGGTGTACCTTGGGTTTGTGCTGTCTCAAGTAAATCTACAAATGGATGAAAGCAAAGTGGAGGCTATCATGAATTGGCCTACTCCAAGCACAGCAACTAAGGTAAGAAGTTTTCATGGTCTTGCACAATACTATAGGAAATTCATAAGGCATTTTAGTGCAATTTGTGCTCCTATGTTAGATACTATTAAGGGAGGCATGAAGACCAAATGTGTATGGAATGTGCATCCTAACAAGAGTTTTGAGTTGCTGAAGGAAAGGATATCTACCCAACCTGTTTTAGTGTTGCCAAGCTTTGAGAAACTTTTCACCATTGAGTGTGATGCAAGCAATGTGGCAATTGGAGCTGTTCTAAGTCAAGAGGGTAGACCGGTGGCTTTCCATTTAGAGAAGTTGATTAAAGCCAAGAAGAAGTACTCTTCTTATGACCTTGAAATGTATGCATTGGTCCAAGCTTTAAGGAAGCGGAGGCACTACTTGCTTCCCAAAGAATTCATTGTGTATTCGGACAACCAAACACTTAGTTTCCTGAATTCACAAGACAAATTGAGTCATAAGCACATGAAGTGGGTTGAGTATTTACAAGCTTACACCTTCAATATCAAGCACAAGAAAGGTGTCCTCAACAAAGTAGCAGATGCATTGTCAAGAAGAGCTCTCACAATTCAAGAAATACAGTTGAAGAGCATGGGAATAGATCACTTCAAGGATCTATATGCAGATGATGAAGATTTTGCAAACATTTATAAGGTATGTGTGGAATACAAGAACCATTTTCATAGTAAATATGCTGAGTATACTTTGCAAAGTGGTCTATTGTTTAAAGGAAATCAATTATGTGTTCCTAGACATTCCATTAGAGAGAATTTGATGCAAGAAAAGCATAATGGTGCTTTGAGTGGTCACTTTGGGATCACTAAGACTCCAGAACTTGTTCAAAGGTTCTATTTTTGGCCTAAGATCAATCTTGATGTTAGGAGATATGTGGAAAGTTGTGTAGTGTGTCAAAAGGCAAAAGGAACTTCTTCTAATGCAGGACTTCACCAACCACTACCTATTCCCACTAGGTCATGGGAATGCTTGAGTATGGATTTTGTAGTTGGATTACCCAAGACAAGACAAGGTATGGATAGTTTTTATGTAGTTGTTGATAGATTTAGCAAGATGGCTCACTTTGTGCCATGTAAGACAACCAATGATGCCAGCCAAATAGCATCTTTTTTCTTCAAGGAGATAGTGACAATCCATGGGTTACCTATCAACATTGTATCAGACTGAGACACTAAATTTATGAGCCACTTTTAGAAAACCCTTTGGAAAAGGTTAGGCACTAATTTATCCTTTGGATTAGCCTGTCATCCACAAACTGATGGTCAGACCGAGGTTGTGAATAGAAGCCTTGGGAATCTATTGAGATGTTTGACAAAGGAGTATGTACAACAATGGGATCAGCTGATTGGGCAAGCTGAGTATGCTTATAATGACACTATAAACAGATCCACATGGAAGAGTCCCTTTGAAATTGTATATGGCCTTCATCCTAGAGGAGTGTATGAGCTAAGAACCATGAAGGATGGAGTGAAAGGAAGTGGATACGCTAATGACTTTTCCTATGCTATGCAAGAGATACATGATATAGTGAGGAAGACTTTGACAGAGAACACCATGAAACATAAAGCCAAGGTGGATGAGCATAGGAGGACAGTCAAGTTCAATGTGGGTGACATGGTTATGGTGCATCTAAACATTTCCATACTTCAAAAGGGAGTCCCCCACAATTTATAGATGAGAAGGATAGGTCCCTGTCCCATCTTAGCTAAGTATGGTGAGAATGCATTTAAAGTAGAGCTATCGGATGACAGTGGATTGTCCCCTATTTTTAATATTGCAGTCTTAGTCCATTACAAAGGCCCACAACCAGAGATGGATCAGAACCTTCATGAGGTGATCAAGGATGTGGAATATCTACACCTACCTACTACTACAGTCTCAGGACCTGATAGTATACTAGACACTAGGGTCTACAAGAAGACTAGAACCAAGGAATACAAAGAACACTTGATCAAGAAACATGTCCAAGCTGATGCTGATGTAGTATGGATCAAAGAAGTTGTGTTCAAGAAGATGGGGATTGATCCAAGCCTCATCAATCCAAGGGTGGATTGAACTTTCTATTTTGGGGAGGATGGTGCAAGAGCACCTAGGCTAACCTCTATGTTTTATCATTTTGGCTTGTATCTAACCTTAGCCAAGTTAGACTATGTGTGTAATTTTCTTTAGACCTTAGATGGTCTTAGTTTTGTTTGGGCTAGGTGACCTTAGTCCTTAGGACTAAGGTCGCACTATTTTCCATTGTTAGTAGTTTATTGTTGCTTAGCATTTATAGCTTAGGTTGGAGTGATTATGAGTCTTTATGTTGTCCTAAATACTCATTAAGGTTGTAATGATGCCTTGAGGCTAGTTAATGAGTTGGTTCCTCAAATTCTTGAGGGAATGGTGGTCCTAAGAAATAGGCTAAAGGCATGAAGGAAGATGCCAAATGGAGAAGGTAGTTTGCATTTGTGGTTGCATGCAATCCAGTTACCCTTGGATTCCCTTGGGAATAGGAAGTGGAGGAACTCGACGAACTTGCCTAGAATCAAGGAGTGGGCATCTATGATGACCCAATACTCATATCATTGAGTAGAGAGCCATTTTGTGAAAGGAGTTAGTAGGTTTGTAATCAAGCTTTTGTGAATGAAAGAAGGAATTCTGCAATTCTATGTTTTGTGTTGATACCGAGCATTTTGTGTAACAGTGATAAAGGATTGATCAAATGTACTGAGTTAATGTTAGTATTGTGTTGGTAGAATAGTTGTAAGCCTTTTGTATTGGATAAGCAAGCTAGATTAGGTTATAAATTAATGTTAGTCGAGTCATTTTGGTTTAGAGCTCTAACTGGTCCTGTCCTGACCAGTCGGTGCTCTCATGGCTCCCCCATGAGCTCTAACCTTGGGAAACACATGAGGATGGGTGAAATGGTAGGGGAGTTAGTAGGGTGTATAGTAGTTAGATTTAGGAAGTATGAAAAAGGTGGAGTAGATTCTCTTAACAAATGATCTCTAGGCGAGTAGGTGGAGCCTGGTTAGAGAGCTAGAGGAGAAGCATTAAGGTTACTTGCAGGGAAATACCATATAGTATGGTTTCAGTACAGTTCTAGATGGGTTAGGGATAGGTCTTGCTATGATAGGAGGTTAGAGATCTCATGACGTCATTGGAGTAATTTTTGAGTAGGAAAACAGTTAATTCCTAGGAATTAGACCTACAAACCCTCCAAACCCTAGGTTATAGGAATCCCCTGTAGGGACACTGTCAGGCCAAAAGAACCATTGAGCGATTTAAAAATCTTAAAAGGGTACTAGGATATGTCTTTAGATTTCTAGGTTCTTTGGAAGAAATTTTCAAACAATAGCAAAAGAGGACTAGTAAGGACTACAAGCATTAGGCCTAAATTGAGGTCCTCCATTGATGCAATCTTGAAACCGACTAGAACAGGGCTCAAGAACCTACTGAAATGGTTCCAATTAGCAACGTTATGAAGGTCCTGACAAGCATAGACACCCCTGCAAGGAAGAGCAATGAAGAATGAGTTTGAAGTGAAGATGACACTTAGAATTCTCTAAGTGAAGAGGGAAAGTGAGCAGGAATTTGAACTTATGAAATGTTGTTTGGCCTCCAAGGTGAAACACAAAGGGAGAGCTCTTAGAACAGAGCTAAGATTGGACTTAGTTGCCAATCAAGACCTAGAGGAGACTAGGTTCCTAGAAGAGACTAGCTAGGTCTCTTAGCAAGGTGCAAGCAAACCGAGGAGCTCATACATCATGCCCCTCTTTGAAGCAATGTACTTGTTGCATTGATTCAAATAATAAGCTGCTATGATCAAAGTTCAAAATTTTTGTTATTTTTTTTTTGAATGCCCCACTATTGCCCCAACGAGAAGGATTATGCTTGTATATTTCCCTATTGTGAGATCGATCGGAAATGTTCGCTTTTCAGGTCGATATCGCGATAAAATGCGAGAGGAGTGGTTCTATTGATCAGAGGATGAAAGATAATTCTTTGATGTAGACAATTCTGATATGTATAGATAGTCATTGACAGTGGGTAGCCTCGTGTATATTTTGTTACAACACACCAATTTTAGATAGAAATGTTAGTAAGGAATGAAGAATAAGAAGAATAAGATGGATGGAAGGAGGATCCAACAAGCCCACGTTATGGTGATGATGATGATTTTCTTACCAGGAGTTAGGATTTTCAAAGAGCCAATTACTTTATGTTTGATAACACACATAGGTACGATGCATCAAGGTATAAAGGATCAGGATGGTGGTGTACCTAGTGTGATGGACTTTGACTCGACAATTAGATAAGAGTGCTCGTGTTCACACTTGACATACAAAAACCTTGCTAGGAAAAACCTAACAAAGCTAGCATTCACCAAGTTATTTTACAAGAACATCCAACAAGCACAGCAGATAAAAAAGATAATGATCATTGCCCCATTCCTTTCTCTCTAAACCTATTTTTTTTAGGCATCATCGGGAGGTCCTTGGAATGAGCGCAAAATAAGATAAGTCAAAAAGAACAAGATAAAGTAAACAAACAAGTTAATGTTCTTCATACTGCTAGCCAAGACTAACTACTGTGGGGTACCTGATGCTTATTTCCATCATGGGAAGGATTCATCCTAGGACATGTAGTGATCAGGGTTTTGATGAGACTGATTTGATGAAAAGTTATTGATATTCTGAGTTGATCAACTTGCTTGCTTACTGACTTAGACTTTTGAGACTCTGACGATTAGGTGTTCACTTCTGAACCTGCTAGACTTGCTTCTGACTGCTTAACCAAATGATGAAAGTGATGATTGATTTATTATGAGTGATGATTATTGCGGGTGAAATCGAGATGAGGTGGGTGCGCCATTTTGGATTTTTTAGATATTTTTGAGGCTATTTTTGGAATTTTTGAGATGTTTTGCAAATGTTGTTGCTATTTTCGATATTTTATGAATATTTTTGGATTTTGTGTCTCGAGGGATGATCAAAGATCAACCTTGCCTATGTTCAAGCTCAAAGACAACATAGTTCGACAAGATGACTCTATTTTTTATTTTTTAGATTTTTGACATGTTTTGGATTTTAATTGATTTGGATGTTTTTGAATTTTTGATTTTTTTTAATGTTTTTGGTTTTCCGCATGATTTTGATGATTTGGATAGGGATATGCATGATGATATCAATGCTCTGTTTTAGGATTTTTTGAAAACCAAGCTAGGATTGATTGATCAGATTGATGGATTGATAGTTTGACCTAGTGTGTTGAGTCAAACAAAAGTGATAATGCACTTGTAAACTATAGAAAGTTGTGTTATCCTAGATTAAACTCGTACATGAGAGGGTATTTCGACTAAGTGTGTTAATTCAAACAAGTTGATGATGGATTGGATAATTTGAGTAAGTGTGTTAAGTCAAATAAGATAATAATGCACTTGTAAACTCTAGGAAGTTGTGTTATCCTAGAGTAAACTCATGCACAAGAGGGTGGTTTGACTAAGTGTGTTAAGTCAAACAAGGTGATAATTGATTGGATTTGATTGATTAGGATTTGGAAGCTTGATTTGGAACAATTTTTTTTTTTATGATTTTCTATGACGCTGAGGTACACGGGCATGTGCAAAATCATCATGGAAAAAACAGGCCCTTAAGTGGCAATAAATTCAGAAAAATCAGAGTTAGGCAACTTGACATAAAAGTTTGAATAAGTTAACTATATTATTTCACAAATATGTAAGAATAGAATATGTTGCAAATTCAATGTAGTTTCTTAACTACTAGGTTTATTTTTGTATTAAAAAAATCTATTTGGTGAAAATTTGAAATTTCAATGCAGTAATACTTAAACTTCAGGGAAAAAATGAGAAGTAGGTGTCTGTCTGACCACCCTAACCACAATAAAATGAGAATATTTTTTTATAAGATTTTAGATATAAGTAGAAGACCATGTCCTGATGTGATACATATTTTTTTGTAATTTGTTTCCAAGTAAATAATTAATTATTATTATTTTTATTACAAATTTTAAAAAATATTAAAACTCATACGTCTGACCACCTTAACTTGGTCAAAACTTCATGAAATTCAATTCTTCTTTTTTAATCCTATATTATGTGAAACATAGAATGTGACACATGTTTTAGATTCAAAAATGTGATACCCTTTGAAAGCTATAGATGTTTTTTAATCAGCTTATCAATCAGGACTTTAGTCATAATTCAAATAGAAAATGAATGATAATTAGTTATTAAATTCAAAGTAAAGCATAATTTATATTGGTGGAAAGCTAAGAATCTCCTTTAGAAACCCTTTTCATTTCATCAGTTTTAGGTAAAAAAAAAAATTCGTTAGCCACATGAGCCATCATATCACTTACATATCGCCACTTTTTGGCCCATCATGATCCTGAACATACCCACACATTAGATGCAACTGATATTGATTGTTTGAATTGATGTTTGATGAAAGATAAAGCTTGATAAAGAACATCGTCTTGTTACAATATGCCATGGGCTAGTGATTTGGAATTTTGGCCCACAAATGCTTGACCAATTTGATTTCACATTCGCAAATGTTCAGATCACCATATAAGCTGGAGGATATATATCAAGATCTATTCTCAAAGCAAGATGTAAATATCTGCCCCCAGTGTCTAGCAATGTTTGAAAGGCTATGGGTGGAATTGGATAGATACATGGATGGATATGGTAAGCATGCAAAGGATGACAAGGATTATCTTGAGACAAGATAAGGTGTTCGAATAGAGGAATGTTCATTCAAATAATGCTTCAAGGCTCAGATAGCATTGGAATTGGATAGGATCAATTAAAATGACCCATGTTAAGATGTTCACCATAAACAAGTGTAAAGTGTGCACCAAAATTTCATCAAGATTAAGATACCTTAGATTATGGATGCAAATGGATGAAAATGGATTGGATAAATGGTTCATGGATGAACAGATGATATGGATGGAATGTTGGCTTTATTATGGATGTGATAAGGTGCTTTCTCCCGAAATGGTGCACATAGATGCTCGATTCTACACATGATGCCTGTTTTCTAGGTTTTCATCATGGTACTTCCCCAAAGCGCCACCATAGTGGTTTCACTAGAGGACGATTTTTTTCTTTACTATTTTTAATCCTTTGTCAATTTTTTTATAAGATTTTTGATATTGTTTGATTTTTTATATTTTTCTGAGAGATTTTAAGCTCATGTTGAACCATCTAGTGGTGTCGATGTAGATTCTTCTGTCATAACATGCCATCGTTATCCTGCTTGAAGAAGTTTCTTTACCAAGATACATGCAATTGAATGCAACTTTTGAGATCCTTGATTTACTTTGCTAATACCCTAGAGTTAACTTCGTCTTTGTGTGCACATCACAATAGTTTGGATATTATGTGTGGAGGCATGGATGGAGTGTGTTTAGGAGTAAAATATGGATTGTTTGATAGTTTGGAACATTTGACTCTCCAAACTTGGGAAGATGAGCAATAATGGGTGGATATGGAAGTGTGCATGGAAGGACCAACAACTCGATATACTTTGTACGTCGCTTGAGAAGCTTGATTTTTCCTTTGTGGACATCTTTGATAGATACTTTTCCCTTTTTTATTTTTCCCCATAGTTTCTTTGACTGATGGAGTATGATAGGGATCATCATTCTTTCTAGTTTTTGGTATCCACTTGTATTTGATTTGTCTGATATGCTTCTTAGCTTCTTTTTCTTTGATAACAGTCTTCATGATTTGATTCGAATATCCCTTATTTTGATGTTGGTCCCAATTCGTGGATGGGGTGATGGGTGGATGAAGATTCATGACATGGTTGGTTGTAGTATTGGCATTAGTTTCATCATAAGGATTCTTTGTGCCCCCTATGTTGATGCTTGCTTGAGATGAAGTTGCCTCCAATTTTGAATAACCAAGACCTTGATGCTTAGGATTGCCAATAATCTACATTGGTTCCAGGATATCCTGTTCATGTAGGCCTAGTCCTTTGCCTTGATAATTCATCAGTTGAAATATTTTATTTCCAATAGGATATGGTTTACCTTGGAAACAAGGTGCTACTCCTTCTCTGCTCTGTGGTCGATCTTCAAAGGTGATAGCTATTTTATTGCTAAGATAATTTTCCCTTACAAAGGTGAGTGATCCAAGTTATAAGTGATAGGATCTTCCATAAGTGGGATAAATTCTTGATTTATCTCTTTGGATTGATCTTGTGAAATATCAGATTTTAATGTTTCTTTGAGAGGTGTTGATGCTTCAATGTCCTTGTAAAAGTCTTCCTCATGATTCATTCTTGATATGCTTTCACATGATGTTTTTGATTCACAACTTTTGTAGAAGCCTTTTTCATGACCCATTTCTGACATGCCTCTAGATTTCTCTATATCTTGATCATGTGTACGAATGTTAAGTGTATGAGACTCTTGTTTTGAATGAAGATCATCTACGGGTCCATTCAAAGAAAGAATCTCATGGGTAGATGGAGGAGTATGTGCTATGTGGATATGGTTGTCTTGTATAGATAAGAGAGTGTCCATTATATAATTGTAGTAGCTTGGACATACAAATTATTGATCTCAAATGATTTTGGAATTGCTTTCGACATGCTTTGGATCAAGTTCTTGACATGGGTTAATTTCAAAGAATGGATTGCTTTCTTGGATATCTTCATTAGGCATAGGAAGTTTCTCAAATTCCACAAGGTCAAAGGATGTCCATATGTTTTGGAAAGGATCATTGCTAGATCTTGGTGAAAGATGTTGATCATGCTTTGGAGTAAATTCTTGAGATATGTCTTCTAACTCGTTAGGTGATGTAGAGATATTGTCAACATGATCGTTGGTGGATGGATCTTGATCATCATTTTCAACGATTGTGGTGGGAATCTGTTGCAAGCTCTGGTGCATGAGTAAGGCCTGCATTTGTTGTTGAGCCAACAATACTTGTTTTTGGTCATGTTGGTGTTCCAACAAAGCTTGTTGTTGGTCTTGCTGTTCTTGTGCCAGCAAAGCTTGTTGTTGGTCTAGCTATTGTTGTGCCAACAAATATTTTTTTTGGGCTCATTGTTGTGCTACTTTTTGATACACTTGTTGATGGATTGCTTGCAATAGTGCCCGGTATTGTGCTTGCACCTGTCGAGCTTAGTGTTGGGCTTGAGCTTGAGCCTATTCTTTTTGGGCTATTTGAGCCACTTGCGCAACTTGTGTGATTTGTTGGGCTTGTTGGGCTTATTGGGCTTGGTGTGCCTTTTGGCGAGTAGCTTGTTGAGTGCCTTGTAGCATGATGGAGAATTAATTTTCCATGTGTTTTGGCGATGGTAGTGGTGGATTGGGAATGGTGTTGATTGTTGGGGTTGCTTGAATGGGTGCCATCTATTGTTGCGACATCGATGGAAAAATGGGAGGATTTGATATGATGCTTTTGTTTATGATTGGGGTGTTGCTCAGATTTGGTTGATTGATGGTTGGTAAAGGGGGAAGGCTCATGCCTTGATTGGTTGGTTGATAGATTTGTAAGTTTTGACTTTGATTTAAATCTACCAAAGGGAAAGGTGTTCCAAAATTTAGATTGGGCATGCTCACATTTGTTGTACCACTGAGGTTTGTATGAGAAAATTATCCCATGTATGGATTGTACAAATGAAAGTTTTGAAAATCAATTGGCATTGCAAGAATTGGATAGTTTGGTTGAATTGGATTACTCATGATGGAGGAATCAAGTTTATATTCCATGTTCCTCTTGTGTTTTGATCTTGTTGAACTCCGAGGTGTTTAGGACCAATGATGAGATGAAAGATGAAAGGGGTGAATAATATGGGTGTTTAAACTTTTAGGAACTTTGGATCAATTCTAGAATTTAGGACTTGTTTTGATTTTGACTGATTGATAATGAACTTGTAAACTCTAGAAATTTGTGTTATCCTAAAGAAAACTTGTACACAAGATGATTTGACTCTAGAGGTGTGTTAAGTCAAACAAAGTGATGATGAACTTGTAAACCCTAGGAATTTGTGTTATCCTAGGGAAAACTCACATAAGAGAATGAATTGGCTAAGTGTGTTAAGCCAATCAAAGCTATCATGAACTAGTAGACCTCAGGAAGTTGCATTATCCTAGAGGTAAATTTGTTCAAGAGGATTGATAATTTGACTAGGTGTGTTAAGTCAAACAATGTGATGTTGATTTTTCCTAAAATTCTAGCATAAGCGATGTTTCAAAGTTCCAAAAGTTGTTGGTGAGATGGAATTTTGATAAATGTTTGAATGGATGAATTGTTTGACTTGATCCTAGATGAACCTAAGAGGACCTTAAGGCCAAGATAATGAGGAACATGCTTTTCCCTAAAAGTATTTCAAACCAAAAGATCAATGTTCACATGGAAATCCATAAGACTCAAAAGAGAACAAGCACATGTGTGGTTCAATTATTTTCTTAGATTCGATTCTTTTTACCACAAACTCTTTCTTGATTATGATTTTTCAACTAAATGTCTAATATCCTAATTTTCTTTCATCCCACAAAGTGCATTATGTGGAAATCAAAGAAATCAAGGCAAAGGTTTCCTAGTGTTGAATTTGAGAGAAACAAATGATGATTAAACCAAAGCACTTAGAAGCCTCTAAGGATTGAATCCCTAGGGTAAGCAATAGCACTTGAATTTCTCAAAGGTATTTTGATTCCAACTGTGCATATTCTCAAAATCGTTGTGGGGTGCGAGAGAAGCGCATACCCCTTTTAAATGATATTAAGTTGTGAAAAAGATTACAAGAAATAGAATACACATGTTCATTTTATTCCTCAAAGCAAGAAATGAGTTCTTTTTAAGAGCACCAAATGAGATGTGAAAGTTTCCTTGTTCAATTTTTAGAATCCAAATTGAAATTTAGTAAATTTCTAAGGTTATTTTTAACCAACTTTGAAAAATATCAAATTAGTGCTTGATTTTAACCCCAAAACAAAAACTGAGTTGGTTTAAAACAAAAAACGAGAGTAGTAATTGGAGCCCTAAGGATTAAAAATATCTTTATGAATTTCAAGTTTCAAATTCTCAATTTTTTTCTTTGACTCCAATCTTGCTTTGCTTGGGCTTGATTCCAATTCTTGATTTTGATATCAACATTAAAATCTATTAGCCCAAGAGCATAATAGAACAGAATGGTGCCAGGAAATCAGAGACTATTGGAAACTGATATTATCAACCCGAGAGCATAACAAAGAACCCAAAGTAGCTCCAGAAAGTATTGCCAAAGAACGAGCCCTCCTTCTAGCACCAGAATGTGAACCCTGATTTCAAACCTATACATAGGGAACAAACAAACACTTTGTCAGAGATAAATGCAAGGTGAAATAAGGATTCCCCATGAAATCCATTTACACAAACTTAAACTAGGAAAATGAAGAACAAAATATAAAGATGAAGGAGATCCTAATTTAAACAATGCAAACTCTTGATCCCATGGGGGAGTTGGTGCCAATTGATATGTCCAAATTATCCCTTTCCCAAATCCTTTGTAAGCTTTGCGATTTGATGAGTGATCCACTTGATGGTTGAATTCGTGCATAACCTAGCTAAGAACTTGATAAAAATAGACAAGAAATGGCTATGCTTGAAGATGGATTTGAGTATAATAATTTTTCTCAAATTGTGGATGATCGAATGAGAGGAAGTGTCTCTCTTGTATAGATTTACAAAATGGAAGAGAGAGTGGATTTGCGCAATGTGGGACAAAAGACCAACCAATGAAAAGAGGCCACTTGTCCACATGTGATTGGAGGAGGAATGAGCACATTTTGGTCAATGTGCATGATAAATGCCATTGGATTCAAATTTGAAATTTGAATGTGACATGTTGGAGGGAGAAGGAAATGTAGTTAATGTCACTTGGCTCAATGCACAAGGACATGTAAGAGGAGTGAATTCCTTGTTGGATGTACAAGTCCACTTGGATTTCAAATTCAAACTTGAGGGAATATTCCCTTTTTATGTCATGTGAGGGAAAATAGAGATTTAATAAATCAATTATATCTATTTTCATGTGTATGTTGTATTTTCTAGAAGATTTTAGTGATAAGGATTAACTTAATCAAGATTTTGATTAACTTAATGAGGGTTTAGATGATTTGACAATTTTGACTTAAATTGATAAATTGATTTAAATAAGAATTGACAGGAATTGATTGTTTAAATAAATGATTTTGATTTATTTAACTAAGTGGGAAAATTTTAGATTAAATCAAATAAGGTTTAATCTATTTAATTTAATAAGAGGACCTTAGAAACTTTAATCAAAATAAAATGATTTATTTAATTAAATAGAGACATAAGATTAATTAAATTAAATTGATTAATTTAATCATTGGAGGAGAAAGACTTAATCAAATAAACAATGATTTATTAAATTAAGAGACAAAACATGACAAAAGTTGAGAGTATGATTCAAGAGGAAATATCATTAGTAATCAGGATCAAGTGTGTCAAACCAAATTTTTACATTTTCCATGTCTACACCTCCATTCCCAGAGGATCTTGTTGTGGATTGTCTTGTTCCACTTGCATAGTTTCGACCTATTGATGATAAAACAACTGAAACACTTGATGATTGCGAAAGGTATGGTATTTTTTATGACACATAACCTTCTCCTTCTCCTCCTACAAAAAAATCTATTGAGACTTCAGTTTCTATGGCTCCTAATCCAGATTTAGAGGGTTCATCTTCTTCATCTATGAGTCAACATCTTGAGGTTGAGGACTCTTGTGATGTAGCGTTGGAAAAATCATCTATTGTTGTACCTAAGGATGCTTATGATTCCAAAGTTTGGTTTCCTTGTGGTTTAGTGTAGAACGACATACATCATCTTCCATATATGGCTACTTTGGATGGCTTCTTGATAGGTATTTTAGACTTTTTTGTGGAGTCTCATCTTGCAGATTTGGGGGACATCATTGACGAAATTCATATTCTCTTTGATGAAGATGCTCCTTCTTTAGTTGTTGTGAGGGACCACTCTGAATCTCTTGTTCATTCTCTACATGATCATTCTTCATAGATTGGCATGAGTGTGGATACTTTTGGATAGCATTTGCAAGAGGCTTCTTTGTCTTTAGAGGGGATATCTTTCTCTTCGGATCATGTTCTACATTCTTCTCTACTTGATGTTGGATTGTCCTCTTCAGCAGTGTGGCCTAGAATGCCTATTTGGAGTGTGTTAGCTTTCGACATCGACATGGAGACACTTGAGCATGCTTCAGAGACATCATACATCATCTAGATTCCTAACATCCTGCATACATTCTTGGTTTTGTTTCTTCCTAAGGGGAGGAATGTTGTTCAGCAAGATTGGATCATCTTCAACATTCAATGTCGAGCTTCTACCATCATTTTAGGAAACTCAACATTGAGGGTGGGCTACCTTGTCTCTCTTCTACTTCTCTCTTATGGGGGGGTCTTTTTCCTCACATGGGGCTTTTACCTTCTCATGCATCATTAAGAGCATTTAATTTTGTATTTCATCTCTCTTTTAGGGAGGAGTTTTTTCCCACTAGTTTTTTTGTGAGAGATTGCATTGAATTTATACATGGGTACCTAACATGGCCTAGTTGTCGGGACCCATCTTCAATTGTTTGATTTTGTGTACATTTCCCCTAAGTTGCACTTAAGGGGGGGTGTTGTGATGAAGGTGCAACCCGAGACACAAAAAATCACACAGAAAACCAAGAATCTTATTATTTTCAAAACATGAAATTCTTACATCCAGAGGATCTCAAATCCTCAAGTTCTGCAATACATGCAAATTACAGAAGTTACAGAAATTCCCCTTTTCGCAACATGCGATCTTCTTTCCCCAAAAACTACTCACAAAAATCAGAAACTACCCCATAAATAGCCCAATTCTCCGTTTAGAGCCAAAAACAACATTCTAATTATGCACAAACTTCTAGAAGCCCTAACTCAAGATCTAACAGTCGGATCTTCAATGATAATACCTTTTCGGAAAGGTCTTACAAAAATGAAGTGCCAAAGATTGGGCCTAAAGGCTAACCACTTTCGTTTTCCACCAATTTTCGGGCCCATCCAGAGCCTTTAAGTTCCTCAAAATTAGTTTTACTGTATGGTTGTGGGAAATACACAACATTTTCTGATTTTAGTTTTCAAAAAAATAGTTCCACCACAAATTTCTGATTTGGCTATTCAGTTTTCCTTGATTAAATTTGTTTTATTCTACAAAAATAAACAAAATGCTCATCCAATGATCAAGAAAGTTGGTTATAAATTAAAACAATTTTTGGTGTTCTTGCAGATGGCAACAGGTATACATTTTTAAAGATTTTGAAGGGAATTTTACAAAAAAATGGCTAGCATTTGATGAAGTTTTCTTGTCAAGGAGCTCTCCAAAGATGAGCAACTTCAAATGATTGAAATGCACAAATTTGTTCTTCTGTGCAATGGCCGCTTCTGCCAAAATTTATGTATTTTCCCAAATGCGTCTAGTGGCATCTTTGCTAATATGTCTTATCCATTTGGCTTAGCAAACTCTTTTTAGATTCAGTGTATTTGGCACCCAACATTTAATAGTCAATGGTGTAAACTGCATAATTTTAGATCACAAGCAGAAGACAATGATACTTGTTAATGGTCAATTTTTAGTTATTGAGATTCTTTCAGCCTATCTAGAGGTGAATTTGTTGTCAGCATGAATCAAAACTGGATTGAATCCTATTGCATTTTGTATTCTATAGGTTGTAATGAGGATGACATGTTTAATATGATGATAGGTGCAAGCAAGTTCTTTGACTCTTGTGGATGTGTATGTTATTTTAATATTTAATTTATTTTTTGATAATTTAATATTATTTATGAGTTCATTTTGTTACTTGATATAAAAGTAAGTTCATGACGTTAATGTTCTCTTATTGCAAAGGTTAACTTTATATTTTAGAGATTTTGATTCTGAAAATTTCTTACATACTCAGAGTGTTGTTATAGAGAATTTCTAATTCTTATTTGTTCCTAATGTTTTGTGTTTCTAATATAGGCCACTTTCATTCTTGTGAATATTGTCTCTGATATATTTCATCATAATTAATTTTATTTTCTAGTGGGTTTGACTTATAATAACACATTCTTCGTTTGACTCAAAAAACTCTTAAATAATGTATCTAGACACCACTTTAACATAGATATCTAGAGGAAAAAGTGAGCATCTTTTCAAACATATGTTCTATTAGATCAATATCATGTTACTCATACCAGTCTTGTATGATATATCAAGTTCATGATAGTTAGAATTGACCCAAGAGGTTCTTAAATCACTTTATAATCTAAGATGTATTCATTGGATCAAAATAGATAAATTCATAATAATGATAAATTGATTTAAATCTACATTAGAAACTTATTTTTTGTCATCAATTCTAAAACAAAATACATTTAACCCACTCATTTAATTTTAAATTTTTAAATTTGGATGAATGACTCCCTTATCCTTCTATCTTCATTTGACTAAAGACACTCTTGACATAATTTGATATTGTGTAATAGTCTTTAAAGAAATTTAATGAATTCATTCTAATAACTTAATCATTTAATAATATTTAAGAGATCATAAGACAATTGTTCTAGAGAATAATACATAGCAACACTTTCAATATGGTGCAACCAAAAGAGTAAATAATCCACTTGCTTAGGAAATTTTCTATAACTTTAAAAAAAAATTGATTTCAATGGATTGATCAAAGGTGATATCTCCTTGTGACATACCAAAAATCCTTTAAGGTATTTTAAATATCAATAGTTCCAAATTTTTTTTAAATTGCACAAAATAATTACAATTTGGAAAACATAATGGGTTGTGGGTGATATGATTTTTTTTTTCTAAGCTCAAGGGTGGAGAGCTCGAGGAGATGTAGGTGGGAGATACATAAAATTAATAAAGTTGAGTTGAGGGGTGTCTAACCAATTAGGTTGTTACATGTAGAGGGTTTTAGAACATTTTGGGTTGCAGGTTTAATAACACCCAATATTTTCCAACCTGTAATTAGTGTAATGAAAACTTTATTATTTAAAGAGTATTAATGCAATGAAAGACACCTTCAAAATTTACATGTTAGAAAACATTGAGTGTTAAGAAACCTACCACCCACATACTCTTGTAAAAACTTGTACACGAAACAAACCCATTGGTTACTCACCCCTCAGGAGAGTTTGGATAGTTTTATGTATCCCCCACTTGCAAATCCTCCTCATCCTCCCCATCTTGTAGCTTTGAAGTTGTAGAAGGAAATAACTGATAGGGAATAGTGTGTTTTCCAACATTAGAGATAATATGAGTATTTTTTTGTTGCAATCAGATGAAAAATATGAAATGCCATTTTTACTGTAACAAAGAGTTGTTCTAAAATTTGAAGGTGGACTTCATTACATTTTTAGTGCATATGAAACAAAAACTTTTCATAAAGAAGTAACTGATAGGGGACAGTGTGTTTTCCAACACTGGAAATAATGTGAGCATTTTCACTACAACCTTAATTCTATGATGAAGGTTGTTTCACTACATCTACTATATCATCCTCCATCTATCTAATATTCATCTATTATTTTATTTCATTATGAACTACTACTTCCTCTTCAATTTCTTCATTAAATAAGTTCTTTCAACACCATCTTCATGTCTCTCTTTGGGTTAATCCATCATCATCGTTGCATTAATCCATTAGGTTAAACCTTAAAACCAAAACCCTAAACCTAATAGATATCATCATTGCATAATCCATTGCATGAAACTATAAATGATTAATGTTATCCATATTTACATTATAATTTATTAATTTAACAATTGAAGGCTCACTTTTACCATGTAATTGATGCAATCATCATAATTAATCATTCAATTTTTTCCTCAAATGTGTTTATAAGGCATGTGGATGAGAGTTTTAAATATTCAAATTCCTTATAAAAGCTATGAATTATTAAAGAAGAAATTGATAGAGCAACTAGAGTTTTTTTAAACAGTGATGGTATCGATAAAAAACTAGTACAAAGGAGAAGTCTCTTTAGTAATAGATACAAGACTAAATATAAGTGTTTTAAACTCAAACAATGGTAGTAAATATATGTAGGAAATATGGAAATGCAAAACTAGAGCAACAAGTACTAGAATGTATGAAATGAAAAAGGAATTTGCTCTAAAAACACTTGATAAGAAGCAACCAAAGTGAATGAGATAGATAATGTATTGATTGAAGAGATTGTTTCTACTCTTGAGAAGTTGAGGAAGGAGCGTATCCAGTATGCACAATGGGAAAATGACAACACAAAAGTGAATTAAAACAAGATTTTTGTATTATATATGAATTTGTGCAAGAAAAGAAAGTGAGAGATGATGCTATAATTAGAAATGAACAAATGAACTCAAATATTCTTGAGCTTAAGAATTCCATGGAACAAATACATTTGGAAATAAATGATAAGGAAAAGGAAAAATTAGATCTAAGTGTAGAAAAAGATAATTAGTTGGGTGGAGACATGGAATTCTTATCTAAAAAGGAAGACAAGTCTTGTAAGGAATGTGTTAAAAAAAGATGCATTATCTAATCATAAGGAAATAACTTATTTATTCAAGCCATTATTTCACACAGAGGGAAGGTGGGGAGAGGCTCTGTGTGTCAGGGAGAGAGAGGGAAGGAGTGAGTGAGTGATAAAGGGATGGGTAGGTGGAAAGATGGAGAGGGTAAAGAAGGTAAAACAGAGGGAGAGGATTCATTTTTTATTTCTTTTCAAGTGTTTTCAAAGTAGACTCCATATTTTCAATGTGCGTGTGAGAGAGAGGGTTAGGTAGAGAGAGGGATTCTTATTGAATACAACCCATGTATATATTATAATTTTCACTATATGGTTTTTCATCATGTTTATATCAAAGGTTCTTAATATTTTTTGTAGGATTAAAATTCTAATTCTACCCTATTGGTTGTAACATATTTATGGAAATTTATAAAAACTAAAAGATCTAATTATATCTCCAATATTTGAAATTTACATAAATTTATAAGTTTATCCCATGAGTTTGGATGGAGTGGTAGGGATATTCATATCTTTCTTTGACACAAAATAAAATCAATTCAAAGAAAATATAGTATTTGAATAGGACATAGAATATTTAAATGTTTCCAAAGAAAATAGAGCATTGGTAGAAGACATAAAGGTTGCACAAGAGTTAAAATGATTATGAAGAGTCAAGTTGATGACAAATCCAAAGAAATAAATTAGAGAGAGGTGAGTCATTGATCATGAAAATTGTTTTGTTAAACAATGATGGTATTGATAAATAACTACTACAAAGTAGAAATATCTTTAGAAATATATACAAGAATAAATATAAGTATCTTTAGAATATCCAAATGAATATAAAAAATCACAATTGTAAAAATAACATAAGGTAATATTAGGTGAGCATTTTTGGTTTAAATTTAATATGAGGATAAATTATTACATTTGTATAAAGAGAGAGATAGTGGAGAGAGGTTGTGTGTGTGAGAGGGAGAGAGATGGGGAAGAAGGGAGATAGGGAAAGTAGAGAGGGAAGGGGAGAGATAATTAGATAGAAGGTTTTGTGTTGCACATGAATTTATGCAAGAAAATAAAGTGAGAGATGATTGTATAATTGTAGTTGAACAAATGAATTCAAAGATTCTTGAACTTAAGAATTCCATGAACAAATACAATTAGAAATAAATGATAAGGAAAAAATAAAAAATAGATCTAAGTGGAAAAAAAGAGAATCACATCACATTCATAAAAATCTCATCATGATAAATGCTTTTCTTTTCTTCACTCATGTTTGGGTCAATTTTTTCTTACCAACATCCATAATTTATGACTACCATCCCTCCTAACCTTCCTCTCCCCCCATTTTTCCCTCTTTCCACTCTCTCTCTCTTTCCACCTACCCATCCCTTTATATGTCACTTCCTTCCCTCTCTCTCCCTCCCTCCATCCCTCCCACCCACATCTCCTTCACTCTACCTACCCCTCTCTCTACCTCTCCCCCTCCTCTCTCTCTCTCTCACACCACCACTCTCTACCTCTCCCACCCTACATAGATATCTCTCTATACCTACCTCTATTATGTTTACCTTACCTCTCTCTACCTACCTCTCCCTATCTCCTTCCTTCACTCTCTCTCTCCTTCATTCCCATACAACCTTCATCCCTCCCTACTCCCATCTCTCACTCTCTCTATACCTACATGTACCACCTTACCTCTCTCTCACACACTATCACACACATGTACAACCTATCTCCACCTACCCATCCCTCCCTCAATCCCTACCGCCCTCTCTCAATCTCTCTATATCTGTATGTCCCACCTTTCTTCTCTCTCTTTGTCACACACACACACAACCTCTCTCCTCCTACCCCTCCCTCCCTCCCTACTTCCCTCTCTCCACCTACCCTCCCTCCCTCCCTACTTACCTTAAAATCTCTATACCTACAACCACACTTACATGGTGAAGGTAGTGATCATTCAGTAGAGTGAGAAATTTAGTTTTTACTTAGGGACTTGATACTATAACACTAATTTATTGAGACCTTTATTATGACACATGAGAAAGTGAATTTTCTTCAACCACTTATCTCTCATAATGGTTTGGATTTTAGAGCACATAAAAGTATACTAGTAAGTGATGCCTCTAGTAGATCCTACACTTCTTAGGGCCATGAGGTGGCACAAAATTCACCACTTTGATATGGTCACATGAGTAATTGTGACTATAAATAGATGAATGAGATAGATAATGTATTGATTGAAGAGATTGTTTCTGCTCTTGAGAAGTTGATGAAGGAGCATATGCAGTATGCACAATGGGAAAATGACAACACAAAAGTGCATTAAATGAAGAGTTTTGTATTATATATGAATTTGTGCAAGAAAATAAAGTGAGAGATGATGCTATAATTATAAATGAACAAATGAGCTCAAATATTCTTTAACTTAAGAATTTCATGGAACAAATACAATTGGAAATAGATGATAAGGAAAAGGAAAAATTAGATCTAAGTGTAGAAAAAGAGAATTAGTTGGGTGAAGACGTGAAATTATTATCTAAAAAGGTAGACAAGTCTTGTAAGGTTGTCCATAGTTGCATTATAAATGATTAATTGAATAAATTGAATAATGAATTGATGAAACCATAAATGATTATTGCTATCCATATTTACACTATTTATTAATTATTTAAACAATTGATAGAGGGAGGGAGAGAAAGAGGAAGGAGTGGGATAGGGAGTTGTAGGGTGGGAGGGATAGAGATATATGTTGTGAAACAACACCTTTGGATTTTTATCTATCAATTTTTTTTAAATGATCATTATAGGTAAATTGAACATTTCCTAATTGAGCCTCAAGGTGCCTAATTGAGCCTCGATAATTTATAAGTGGGGGATACATAAAAACTAATCTCTATTTTTTATATCTCCCTCTCTACTTTCCATATCTCCCCTCACTCTCTCTTCCTACCTCTCCCTCTATTCCTTAAACTTTACCTCTCTCTACCTACCTCTCCATAGCTCTCTCATTTCCTTTCTCTCCCTTTATCCCTCCCATGCTACCTCTCTAGACCTCTCTCTCCCCCCATTCCTCTATAATTTCCTCTATCACTCCTCTATCACCATCCCTCCTAACCTTACCCTTTCTCTCTTTTTACCTCTTTCCCACTCTCTCTCTTTCCACCTACCCCTACCTTTATCATTCACTCCCTCCTTCCCTCTCTTTCCCTCCCTCCATCCACCCCACCCCACATCTCCCTCAATCTAGCTACCCCTCTCTCTCTCTCTCCCTCCTTCCCACACAACCTCTATCCACCTTCCTCTCCCTCCACCCTCGCTTCTTCCCTCTCTCTCACTCTCTTTATACCTATATGTCCCACCTTACTTCTCCCTTTCTCTCCACCTACCCCTCCCTCCCTCCCTCCTTCCCTCCCTCTCTCTCTATGCACATACCTCTCCTATTCTCTCTCTATATGTACCTATATCCATCCCACATTACCACTCCATATCTTCCTCCTTCCCCCTCTCTCTCCCTCTCTCACACACAACCTCTCTCCCCAACTCTTTGTATACTAAAATACTAAATTTATCATACTTATGTTACTTAAATGATAATAAGGTATAATGCTCCATGGCCATTAAATTTGGAAGGATAGGTGATATGGTGCATTATTATATGTGGATGTATGTGTTATGCCATGGTAGATTAGATGCCTCTCTACTTCTCTCTATATCTCATATATCTACAACCTCTCTCACTTATCTCTCTCCCCTTCTCTCTCTACTCTCTTTCTCTCTATCTCACCTCTCTCTCTCACACACATTCAACCTATCTCTCATTATACTTTTATGGACATATAATGATGTATGCCTATATGGATTTTTAGTTAATACATTATTTTTACCAATGTTGTCCATATTTGCATTATAAATGATTAATTGAATAAATTCAATAATGAATTGATGAAACTGTAAATGATTAATGTTATCAATATTTACACTATAATTGACTACTTAAACAATTGAAGAAGGCTCTTTTTTACCATGTGATTGATGTAATTGAAGAGGGCTCTTTTTTACAAGGGAATTTATAAATAGAACATTGAAATTTAGGTATTTTTCATTGTAATATAGATGCCTCCATGAAGAGTGAGAAGAGTCCAACATGTTAAAATTGAATCAATTGGGTGGAGACATCAAAGTCTTATCTGAAAAGGTAGAAAATTATTTTAAATAACTTGTTAAAAGAAACATTTGCATTCTCTAATCATAAAGACACTCTCAAAGCTAAGAAAAAGGAGGCTTAAAGATTAAAAAATTGGAAATATAATGTTATGACATGGTGCATATAATTAAGTAATTAAATCTATTAGTCAACATGGTGATGTTAGAGGGAATTGGCTATGATGAATTAATATGTAGGATTAAAGATCAAATATAGTGGAATTAGTGTGTCTACAACATGCTACAAAGTGTTTCTAGACATCTTAGATTTCCTACCATTGAATAATTTATAGTTTCTAATTTCTAGCACACATTCCAATCCTAATAGGTCTACACATGTGGTATACCCCTAGAAGCGTCTTAACATACTCAAATTACATAAGGAGCTCATGGTGAAGATGAATGCAATGTAAAAATAAATAAACTCAAATAAAGTAATTTATTGGATTGATAGAACTAACTAATACATATGTACTCATCATGGTTGAAGGTACTCTCATTGGTCCTCATATCTTACCTATCTACATGTGCTCCCTCGGTTGCTAGATATGAAATGTATTTTAATTTTTCTTATTCAATTGATTTTATTTTGTGTGAAATAAAGATATGAAGATCCCTATCACTCCATCGAAAATCATGTGATAAAATTATAATTTTATGTAAATTTCAAATATTGGAGATAATTAGATCTTTTAGTTTTGATAAATTACCATAAATATGTTACAACCAATAGGGTGGAACTATAATTTTAATCCTACAAAAAAATAATAAAATTTGATATAAACATGATAAAAAACTATATAGTAATAATTATAAATGGGAAATGGTACAGAAACATAAAAAATTAATATCTTAGACTTAGTAGGAGGGGGAGACATGATTGTGGATTATGGGACATAGGCACCCAAATTTGATTTATAGTTTCAAGGAGGGATAGGGATAATGTTTTTGGATAGGGAAATCATTAGAATGTAAGATGTCTAGAAATAACTAATAGAGGACAATGTGTTTTCCAATAGGGGAAATAACTAACAAGGGATAGTGTGTTTTCCAACAAGGGAAATAACTAACAAGAGACGGTGTGTTTTCCAATAAGGGACAATGTGTTTTCCAACATTGGAAAAAACTAATAGGGGACAGTTTGTTTTCCAACAGTTGAAATAACTAACAAGGGACATTGTGTTTTCTAAAAAGGGACAGAGTGTTTTCCAAAAAGAGATAGTGTGTTTTCCAAAAAGGGACAGTGTGTTTTCCAAAAAGGGACAGTGTGTTTTCCAATAGTGGAAATAACTAACAAGGGACAATGTGGTTTCCAAAAAGAGACAGTGTGTTTTCCAAAAAAGGGATAGAATGTTTTCCAAAAAGGGACAGTGTGTTTTCCAAAAAGGGACAGTGTGTTTTCTAACATTGGAAAAATCTAACAAGGGACAGTGTTTTCTTTTATTCCATTAGTCAACATCATCACCACATTTAAAAGAGATAGGTATAGAGAGAGTTAGGGAGAGAGGGAGGGCTAGGTGGAGAGAGGTTGTGTGTAGCAAATTGTGAAGAGCATTGTATTGCTTATCAACTCAAAATATTATAATTTATACATTGGTTGTGTTTGTGATTAAAGTTGTGATTAAGAAATTTAAAGAAAAATAAGCAATCTAGAGAATGCACTCTTTATCGAACAAGTTGTGGATGAACAAGAAGAGGAAGATATAATTCTTTCAAATATATTGAAAACTATTTCAAAACTTATAAGGGACTTAAAATTTGGTGCAGTAAAAATGACATTTCCCTTTCTTCGTCTGATTGGAACAAAAAAATTCTCACATTATTTGCAATGTTGCAAAACAAATTGTCCCTTGTAAATTATTTCCTTATGATTTTTGTTTGTTTTGTACACACCAACAATGTAATGAAGTCCACCTAAAAATTTTAGAATATTGGAAATAACTAATAGGGGGCAATTTGTTTTCCAATAGGAGACAATGTGTTTTCCAATAGGGGACAGTGTGTTTTCCAACAGGGAACAAAAAAATGCTCACATTATTTATGGTGTTGGAAAACACACTGTCCCTTGTCAATTATTTCCTTATGAATTTGTAGTGTTGGAAAACACACTGCCCCCTATGTAGGAAATAATTGACAAGGGATAGTGTGTTTTCCAACACTACAAATAATGTGAACATTTTTTTGTTCCTTGTTGGAAAACACACTGGCCCCTATTAGAAAACACATTGTCCCCTATTAGTTTTTTCCAATGTTAGAAAACACATTGTCCTTTTTTGGAAAACACACTGTCCCTTTTTGGAAAACACACTATCCCTTTTTGGAAAACACATTGTCCCTTTTTGGAAAACACATTGTCCCTTGTTAGTTACTTCCACTGTTGGAAAACACATTGTCCCTTGTTAGTTACTTCCATTATTGGAAAACACACTGTCCCCTATTAGTTTTTTCCAATGTTGGAAAACACATTGTCCCTTGTTGGAAAACACACCGTCCCTTATTAATTATTTCCCCTATTGGAAAACACATTGTCCCCTGTTAGTTATTTCCCCTATTAGTTATTTCTAGACATCTTGCATTCTAATGATTTCCATATCCAAAAACATTATCCCTATTCCTCCTTGAAGCTATAAATCAAATTTGGGTGCCCATGTCCCATAATCCACCATCAAATCTCCCCCTCCTACTAAGTCTATTTTGGGTTGACCTTCTATCCCTCCCACCCTACCATCCCTATCTCCCTCCTTCCCTCTCTCCCTCACACACACCCTTACCTCTCTTCCTACACCTCCCTCTTTCCCTCTCTCTCCCTCCCTCCCTATCTATATCTCCACTCACTCTCTCCCTCTCTACCAACCTCTTTCTTAATCCATCCCATCCCACCTCTCTTTCTACCTACATCTCCCTCCTTCCCAACTTCCCCCCTCTATCTACTTCTCTCTCCCCTTCCCTCTCTAATTTCCCAATATTTATCTACTTCTCTTTTCTACCATTGTTTATGATGAATTTATAGAAATTATATTTATTCTTGTATATATTTCTAAAGGACTTCTCCTTTGTACTAGATCTTTATCAATACCATCATTGTTTTAAAAAACTCTAGTTGCTCTATCACTTTCTTCTTTAATAATTCATAGCTTCTATACGGAATTTTAATATTTCAAACTCTCATCCACATGCCTTATAAACACATTTGAGGAAAATTATGAATGATTAATTATGATGATTGCATCAATTACATGGTAAAAAACAGCCTTCTTCAATTGTTTAATTAATCAATTATAGTGTAAATATGGATAACATTAATAATTTATAGTTTCATCAATTCATTATTCAATTTATTCAATTAACCATTTATAATGAAATTATGGAAAACATTGGTAAAAATAATGTATTAACTAAAAATCCATGTTGAACTTAAGAATTTCATGGAATAAATGCATTCCTCTATACTTCACTCTATCACTCCTCTCTCACCATCCCTCCTAACCTTCCTCTTCCCATAGGTGGAGAGAGGTATAGAGGGATAGAGGGATAGGGGGAGGGAGAGACATGAAGAGGTAGTTATAGAGAGGTAAGGTTGAAGGAATAGAGGGATAGGTAAGTAGAGAGGGAAGAGGAATTATTAAATATTCAAATGCCTTATAAAATCTATGAATTATTAAAGAAGAAAGTGATAGAGCAACTACAGTTTTTTTAAACAATTATGGTATCGATAAAGAACTAGTACAAAGGATAAGTCTCTTTAGAAATATATACAAGACTAAATATAATTGTTATAAATTCAAAAAATGGTAGTAAATATATTTTATCACCAAAACAGATGGTTGATAAGTTAAAATCAAAAAGATTAGAATATCCAAGTCCATATAAAATTTCACAATTATAGAAATAAAATAAGGTACTAGTTAGTGAATGAGAGAGGGAGAGATAAATTTGAAAAGTAGTTATCATTAGATCATATAACAGAGGGAGGGAGAGGTATATTTGAAAAGTAGTTATCTACCTCTCCCTCCCCCTTCTCTCTCTCACACACAAGATCTCTCTCTCTCTTTATACCTCTCCCACCCTACCTTTGTACCTAGATTTATCTACATCTCTTTATTCCTTTCACCCTACCTCTCTGTACCTACACATATCTCCCTCCCTCCCTCCCTCTCTCCCTCCTTCCCTCCCTCTATCTGCACTCTATAGAGGGAGAGGTATGCATAGAGAGAGTGAGAGAGAGGGAAGGAGGGAGGGAGGGATAATGTGAGGGGTAGGTGGAGAGGGTTGAATGTGTGTGAGGGAGAGAGGGAGGGAGAGAGAGGTGAGATAGAGAGAAAGATAGTAGAGAGGGAAGGGAACATAGAGATAATTGAGAGAGGTGATAGAGATATGAGATAGAGAGAGAGAAGTAGAGAGGTGAGGAGGAAGTTGGAGAAATTGCGAGAGGGAAGGAGGGGGGGAGAGAGAAAGAGGTATAGAGTGATAGGTTAGATAGTGAGAAGTAGAGAGAGAAGGTGGGTGAAAGGAGGAGAGAGAGAGGTGAGATAAAGAGAAGTAGAAAGGGAAGAAGAGAGAGGGGGAGATAAATATAAATTCCGTATATTTGAGACTTTATAATCCCTTGATTATTATATAACCTTGGAGATGATTAGCTAGAGGACTTTTCCCTAGTGCCCAATACTATAATTCTATTTAGGAGGTAACTAAGGCTTAGAAAACTAGAGTGAGAGAGCGAATTAGGAAATAGACTCTCTAAAAATAACAACCCAAAATGGAATTAGTGTGAGGGGGAGATGTGATGGTTGATTGTGGGAAATAGGCACCCAAAATGGATTATAGGATGGAGGATCTATAAGGATAATTTTTTTGGGTTGGTATGATAAAGGGTGATGGTGAAAAATTTTTTAGAAGAATGATAATATATAATGTATTGACTTAAGATATTATTCCTACTCTTGAGAATTTTAGAGTTGAAGGTAGATATCAAGCACCTCGAGGCTCAAGTAGGAAATGTTCAATTTACTTATAATAATATTGTGAAGCATTTTCATAGATCGAAAATCAAAGGTGTTGTTGTACAACTCACAAAATTTAAAACTACATTAATGGTAATTTTTGAAGGTTCCTTTCATTATACTCATGATTTGTAAATAAAAAAAGGTTTTAATTACATTATACTATTTCCTAAAATTCCAGGTTGGAAAACACTGGGTGTTATGAAACCTAAAACCCACTTATTGTTTGGAAAACCCTGTACATATAACAACCTAATTGTTTAGTCACCTCTCAGGTCAATTTTGTTAGTTTTTTGTATCCCTAACTTGTAACTCCTCCCCAAGCTCTCTACCCTTGAGCTTTAAACAAGCACAATGAAATAAATCACAACCCAATTTGGTTAGTTTTATCTATACATAGCTCTCCCACCCTACCACTTCCTATAAGAAATAATTTTAGAGAACATGAAGATCAAATAGAAGCTATGAAATATTAAAGAAGAGAGTGATAGAACAACTAGGTCAATTTGATTAGTTTTAGTGCAAGAGAAAGTACATAAGGAGCTCATGGTGAAGATGAATGCAATATAAAAATAAATAAACTCAAATAAAGTATGTTATTGGATTGATAGAAATAACTACTATATATGTATTCATCATGGTTGAAGTTGAAATGGAAAAGGAATATGAAGAAGTAGACCAAAGTGAATGAGATAGATAGTGTATTGAATGAAGAGATTCTTCCCACTCTTGAGAAGTTGAGGAAGGTGCTTGTGCAGTATGTGCAATGGACAAATAGAAATGTAAAAGTGGATAAAGTCAAGAGCTTTTTCATTGCATATGAATGTGTGCAAGTAAATAATGTGTGAGATGATGCTAGAAGTGGAGTTGAACAAATGAACTCAAATATTCTTGAACTTAAAAATTCCATGGAACAAATTCAATTGGAAATAGATGACAAGGAAAAGGAAAAATCAGATCTAAGTGCAAAAAATGAGAATCAGTTGGGTGGAGACATGAAAGTCTTATGTAAAAAGCTAGACAAGTCTTGTAAAGAACTCTACCACCTACCTCTCTCCACCTACCCCTCCCTCGCTAACTATCTCTATACCTATCCCTCCCAATCTACCTCTCCCTATATCCCTCTATTCTATTTTCTTTGGAAACACTCAAATACTCTATCTCCTTCTATTCCACATCTAAACTATGATCATATGAAGGTTGTTTCAATAAATCTACCATATCATACTCCATCTATCTAATATTCATCTATTCTTTTATTTCATTATGAACTACTACTTCCTCTTTGTTCAATTTCTACATTATAAGGTCTTTCAACACCATCTTTGTGTCTCTCTTTGGGTTAATCCATCATCATTTTTGCATTAATCTATTAGATTAATCAATCATCATTGTTCACTCCCTCATTCCCTATCTCTCTTACCAAATTTGAGTGATATGGGTGATATGATTGCCCCTATTTCCCCATCTCTCTCTTACCAAATTTATCATAATTTTGTAACTCAAATGACAATAAGGTATAATTTTTGTAACTCAAATCACAATCGGCTAGGAGTACCCCTCTAGATGCTTCTCACTCTTTGTACATCTATTACACAACCATTATGAGGATAGGGATAAAAGAAATTATTACCATATAGAGGTTAGCATATTTTTTAAGTAGAGTAGTCAAGATGATAAAGAGGATGATGGGTCTAACAATAACCACATTATTTCCCATTGCACATAGTGCACATGCTTACCTCCAATTCTAAATTTCCATTTTCCCATTGCACATAATGCACATGCTCCATCCTCAACTTCTCAAGAGAAGGAATAATCTCTTAAGTGCATGAAATTATTTTAAATTATAACGTAATGTCCAACAAGAATTTGTATGTAGAGAATGAAATGGAAAGATTCTTAAAAATAGAGGTAGCAAGTACTATAATGTATGAACTGAAAAAGGAATCTACTCTAAAAACACTTAAAAAGAAGCATTTACCAAAGTGAATTAGATCATAAAATTTGTGCAAGCCAAGAAAGTGAGAGATGATGCTATAAGTGGATTTGAACAAATGAAGTCAAAGATTCTTGAACTTAAGAATTCCATGGAACAAATACAATTGGAAATAATTCTCTCTATCTCTCATCTCTCACTGTCCCTCCTAATGTGATTAAAGGAACTTTTAAAATTTACCACAACTATTACTTAGAGTAAAAAATGTGTCTCAATTTCCTCATATGATGGAAAAAGAAATGCTCACATTGTTTGCAGTGTTGGAAAACACATTGTCCCCTATGTAGGAAAAGTAAACAGGGGACATCATTAGAATGTAAGATGTCTAGAAATAATTAACATGGGACAGTGTGTTTTCCAACATTGGAAATAACTAACATGGGACAGTGTGTTTTCCAATAGGGGACAGTGTATTTTCCAACAAGGGACAACGTGTTTTCCAACAAGGGACAGCATGTTTTTCAAAAGGGGACAGTGTGTTTTCCAACAAGGGACAATGTGTTTTCCAAAATTGGAAATAACTAATAGGGGATAGTGTGTTTTCCTACATGGGACAGTGTGTTTTCCAAAAGGGTACAGTGTGTTTTCCAACATTGGAAATAACTAATAGGGGACAGTGTGTTTTCCAACATTGGAAATAACTAACATGGGACAGTGTGTTTTCCAATAGGGGACAGTGTGTTTTCCAATAGGGGATAGTGTGTTTTCCAACATTGGAAAACTAATAGAGGATAGTGGTTTCCACAAAACACTCTTGTTCGATCGATGCCTAACACATTATTCACATAACATTTGCATCATGGAAAACATAGTGGGTTGTGGCTCACTTATTATTTTTTTCGGATTATAACAGAATAGTCTTTTCAACTTCAGTTTCTTGTTTTGTGACACCCCTTACTTTAAGAAAAATAGTAAGAAGACAACAACTAGTGTTATGCACATAGTAAGAGGACAGTGTATTGAATTTGAGCTTCCTAATTTTTAACAACCCTTACTTTCAACAAAATAGTCTTATTTGATATCTGCCCAACACATTATTCACATAACACTTGCATCATGGAAAACACAGTGGGTTGTGGCTCACTTGTTATTTTATACAGGCTATGAGAAATGAATGTTTTGAAGTTCACATCGTAGTTTTTTAACAACACTTAATTTGAGAAAAACACTCATTTGAACAATATCTGCCAATATGTTTGAAATAGAAAATTTACATAATAGTAGCATCATGGAAAACACAGTGGGTTGTGGCTCACTTCTTATTTTTTCTGGACTATAACAAAATAATGTTCTCAACTTCCCTTTCTTGTTTTATGACACCCCGTACTTTAAGAAAAATAGTCTTGTTCACTATCTGTTCATATGTTTCCAACAAAAAATTTACTTAACTATTGCAAGATCTAAAACACACTGGGTTTTCCCGGACTTTGCAAAAATAGTAAGAAGACAGTAGCTAGTGTTATGCATGGTGCAATGGTGGTGGACTGGCAGAAGATGTTTACCACTATACCACGGGAGGTGTTCAGTTAAGCCGTGGTAATGTGGTTGACGGGGACAAGTTGGGCCGGCGGTCTACTAGGACGGTTACCACTCTAGCGAGGTGAGACCTAGTAGTCTCTATGGTAGCGCGGTAAGACCATTGACAGTCTGGACGGGCAGTTACCTTCTTACCACAAAGGTCTGGCAATCTGGGTGCGGTAGCATGGTGAAGCTATGATGGTCTAGGCTAGTGCTTACCGCCTTACCGTGAAGGCCTGTTCCTTAAGTCGTGGTGGTGCGGTATGACCACTGGCGGTCTACGATATGGTTACTGCCCTAACGTAATGGGCTAACCCAAGCCTAGCGGTAGTGTGGTTGGAGGCAAAGGTGTTGTGCAGAAGGTTACTGCCATACCGTGATGTGGGCTAGACCAGGTAGCGGTAGTGCATTCTCTAGATTGCTTTTTTTTATTTAAATTTATTAATCATAACTCTAATCACAAATGCAACCAATGTATAAATTAGAATCTTTTGAGTTGATAAGTAATACAATGCTCTTCACAATGTGCTACACACAACCTCTCTCCACCTAGCCCTCGCTCTCTCCCTAACTCTCTCTATACCTATCTCTTTTAATTATGGTGATGATGTTGACTAATGGATAGAGGGATGGATAGAGGGAGGGAGAGAAAGAGGGAACAAGTGGTATAGGGAGTTGTAGGGTGGGAGGGATAGAGGGATATGTTGTGCAACAACACCTTTGTATTTTGATCTATCAAAATTCTTTACAAGATCATTATAGGTAAATTGAACATTTCCTAACTGAGCCTCGAGGTGCCTAATTGAGCCTCAAGGATTTACAGGTGGGGGATACATAAAACTAATCTCCACTTTCTATATCTCCCTCTCTACTTTCCATCTCCCCTCACTCTCTCTTCCCACCTCTCCCTCTATTCCTTAAACTTTACCTCTCTCTACCTACCTCTCCATTAGTGCATTCTCTAGATTGCTTCTCTAGATTGCTTTTTTTTCTTTAAATTTATTAATAATAACTCTAATCACAAACACAACCAATGTATAAATTAGAATCTTTTGAGTTGATAAGTAATACAATGCTCTTCACAATGTGCTACACACAACCTCTCTCCACCTAGCCCTCCCTCTCTCCCTAACTCTCTCTATACCTATCTCTTTTAATTGTGGTGATGATGTTGACTAATGGATAGAGGGATGGATAGAGGGAGGGAGAGAAAGAGGGAAGGAGTGGTATAGGGAGTTGTATGGTGGGAGGGATAGAGGGATATGTTATGCAACAACACCTTTGTATTTTGATCTATCAAAATTCTTTACAAGATCATTATAGGTAAATTGAACATTTCCTAATTGAGCCTCGATGTGCCTAATTGAGCCTCAAGGATTTATAGGTGGGGGATACATAAAACTAATCTCCACTTTCTATATCTCCCTCTCTACTTTCCATATCTCCCCTCACTCTCTCTTCCCACCTCTCCCTCTATTTCTTAAACTTTACCTCTCTCTACCTACCTCTCCATGGCTCTCTCATCTCATTTCTCTCCCTTTATCCCTCCCATGCTACCTCTCTATACCTCTCCCTCCCCCCATTCCTCTATACTTTCCTCTATCGCTCCTCTCTCATCATCCCTCCTAACCTTCCTCTTCCTCCATTTTTCCCTCTTTCCCACTCTCTCTCTCTTTCCACCTACCCCTCCTTTTATCATTCACTCCCTCCTTCCCTCTCTCTCCCTCCCTCCCTCCATCCCACCCCACATCTCCCTCACTATACCTGCCCCCCTCTCTCTCTCCACCTATCCCTCCTTTCCTCTCTCTCTCTTACACACACCACCTCTCTCTACCTATCCCACCCTACCTATATCGCTCTCTCTACCTACCTTTCTCTTTTATTTTCACCTCACCTCTCTCTACCTACCTCTCCTTATCTCCCTCATTCCCGCTCTCTCTCACTCTTCCTCCTTCCCACACAACCTCTATCCACCTTCCTCTCCCTCCCCCCTCCCTTCTTCCCTCTCTCTCACTCTCTTTATACTTACATGTCCCACCTTACTTCTCCCTTTCTCTCCCTACCTCAAGTTCCATTTATCTCTCCCTGACACACACAACCTCTCTCCATCTACCTCTCCCATTATCCGGTCCTCCCTTCCTCCCATCTTCCCTCACTCTCTTTATGCATACCCCTCCCATCATATGTATATATATACCTCAATTACCCCCACCTTATGACTTCATTTCTTCCTCCTCTCCACTTTGGTCTACTTATTTTCAAGTGTTTTCAAAGAAAGAGGCAAGGAGGGAGATATAGTCTAAATAAGAAATTGATTCACCCTAATCCTATGCAATGGAAAAAAGTATTCCTATCCTTGTTGATGTGTGAGTAGATCTATTTTATATAAAGTACTACCTTTATCTCACTTTGAGTAATGGTGCTATAGGAGAGGGCATGTGATTTTGAGATCCAATAGGATTGTTGTGCAATATTATGTGTGAGAGTGGCTTGGTGTCCCAAATCACAAATGAGTGTGTGTTTATGAACTAATACCAAAACTAACCATATCTCATAGTAATGAAACATCTATTTGGTGTAATGATCCTCTCCCTATGATGTAACTAACCATCTGGGCTATTATGTGGAGGGTTTTTCAATAGTATGTGGGTTGTCGGTTTCATAACACCCAGTGTTTTCCAACCTCCAATTTTAGAAAACAGTATTAATTTAATTAAAAGCTTTTGTTATTTGTACAAAATGAGTGTAATGAAAGTCACCTTCAAAATTTACATTTAATGTAGTTAAATTTTTTACATGTTTTGCAACAACACCTTTAGATTTTGATCTATCAAAATTCTTTATAGGTAAATTGAACATTTCCTAATTGAGCCTCAAGGTGCCTAATATCAATCTTCAACTTCTAAACTACCTCAAATTCTTAAAAACATTTTTTTTCTAATGTCTACAATCACCCTTCTTAATAAGAAACACCTTCCATTGTTCTCTTTATTTTCTCAACTTCATGTATTTTTTATTGCAACTCTCTCTCAACAACATTAACCCCATTTTCTTTTGATGATAAATTATTCTTCTTATATCTTTTACTTCCTTTTTTAAGTGGTTAATTTTAGTCTTCTATTGTTTTGCTACAGTTTCAACACTTCAAACTATTTCTTTTTCTGTGCTTAGATCTAATTTTTCCCTTTCCTTATCATTTATTTCCAATTGTATTTGTTCCATGGAATTCCTAAGTTCAATAATCTTTTTCATTTGTTCAACTCCAATTATAGATTCATCTCTCAATTTGTTTGCAAAAATTCATATGCAATACAAAACCTCTTGACTTTATCCACTTTTGTATTGCCATTTGCCTATTGCACATGCTACACATGCACCTTCCTCAACTTTTCAAGAGCGAGAAGAAATTCTTCAGTCAATACATTATATATCTCATTCACTTTAACAAAAATAAATGACATATACCCTTTCTCATGATGCAATACTTCCTCTTGATATGTACCTATCTTGAATTTCAACAAACATTGCTCGCTTACTAGTACCTAATGTTATTTCTACAATTGTGAGTTTTTATACTGATTTGGATATTATAAGATACTTATATTTAGTCTTCTATATATTTCTAAAGATACTTCATCGACCTTTTACCTCTCTACCTACCTTTTCCTCAATCCATCCCCCCCCACCTTTCTTTCCACCTACCTCTCTCTCCTTCCCAACTTCCCCCCTCTATCTACTTCTCTCCCCTTCCCTCTCTAGTTTCCTTATCTCCCCTCACTCTCCCCTCTACCTCTACCCCTATTACTTAAACCTTACCTTTCTACCTACCTCTTTGTGTCTCCCTCATTTCATCTCCTTCCCTTTATCCCTCCCATTCTATCTCCTTTAATGCTCACTCCCTCCTTCCCTCTCTCTCCCTCCCTCTATCCCTTCCACCCCACATCTTCCTCACTCTACCTACCCCTCTCTCTCTAACTCTCCCTCCCCTCCTCTCTCTTTATCACACACACCATCTCTATCTACATCTCCCACCCTACCTATATTCATCTCTCTATACATACACACACACAACCTCTATCCACCTACCCCTCCCATTATCCCTCCCTCCCTCCCTCTCTTTCTATGCATATACCTCTCCTACCCTCTCTCCTTATATCCATCACACATTACCACTCCATATCTTCCTCCTTCCCCCTCTCTCTCCCTCTCTCACACACAAACTCTCTCCACCTACCCCTCCCTCTCTCCCCAACTGTCTATATACTAAAATACTAAATTTATCATTCTTATGTTACTCAAATGATAATAAGGTATAATTCTCCATGGCCATTAAATTTGGAAGGATAGGTGATATGGTGCATTATTATATGTGGATGTACATGTCATGCCATGGTAGATCAAATGCCTCTCTACTTCTCTTTATATCTTATATATATCTACCACCTCTCTCACTTCTCTCTCTCCCCTTCCCTCTCTACTCTCTTTCTCTCTATCTCACCTCTCTCTCTCTCTCACACATTCAAACTCTCTCTCATTATACTTTTATGGACATATAATGATGTATGCCTATATAGATTTTTAGTTAATACATTTTTTTTACCAATGTTGTCCATATTTTCATTATAAATGATTAATTGAATCAATTGAATAATGAACTGATGAAACTATAAATGATTAATGTTATCAATATTTAAACTATAATTGATTACTTAAACAATTGAGCAAGGATCTTTTTTACCATGTAATTGATGCAATTATCGTAATTAATCATTCCTAATTTTCCTCAAATGTGTTTATAAGGCATGTGGATGAGAGTTTGAAATATTCAAATGCCTTATAGAATTATTAAGGAAGAAAGTGATAGAGCAACTAGAGTTTTTTAAAACAATGATGATATTGATAAAGATCTAGTATGAAGGAGAAGTCTCTTACGAAATATATACAAGAATAAATATAAGTGTTGTAAATTCATCATAAACAATGGTAGAAAATAGAAGTAGATAAAGATCAAGAATGTAGAGAGGGGAGCAAACAGAGAAGTAGATAGAGGGGGGGAGTTGGGAAGGAGGGAGATGTAGGTAGAGAGAGGTGGTGTGTGTGAGAGAGAGAGAGAGAGGAGGTCAGGGAGAGCTATAAAGAGAGGGGTAGGTAGATTGAGTGAGATGTGGGTTGGGTGGGATAGTTGGAGGGAGAGAGAGGGAAGGAGGGAATGACCAATAAAGGGATGGGTAGGTGGAAAGAGTGAGCGAGATGCGGGGTTGGTGGGATAGATGGAGGGAGAGAGAGGGAAGGAGGGAGTGACCGATAAAGGGAGGGGTAGGCGGAAAGAGAGAGAGGGGGAAAGAGGGAAAAAGGGAGGGAGAGGAAGGTTAGGACAGATGGTGAGAGAGGAGATATAGAGAGAAGTATAGAGGGATGGGGGGAAGGAGAGATCTAGCGAGGTAGCATGGGAGGGATAAAGAGAGAGAGAGGAAATGAGGGATACATTGAGAGGTAGGTAGAGAGAGGGAAGGTTGATGGAAAAGAGGGATAAGTAGGTAGAGAGAGTGATGGGAGATAGGGAATGGAGAGAGGGAAGGGGAAAGAGAAGCAGAGAGAGTAGAAAGTTGGGAAGGAAGGAGAGGTGGGGTGGGATGGATTGAGGGAAAGGTATGTAGAGAGGGAGAGGGCTAGTGGAATGAAAATGACTTGATAATTTTTTTTACAAGTTTAATATGTTTGTTTAAAGGTAAAATGATAGGTAATACAAATTTACAACTATATAGAAAAAAATTATAGGGATGGTTAGTATCAAATTCCAAACATGGGTATTTGGTTATGGCATATAAGTAAGTTACTATTGACATTCGTCAATTAATTAGTGACTCTCTTTTCACTAAGATATTAATTGTTCCTATATCCATACCATTTCCCATTTATCCCCACTCTAATGAGAATGTCTTAGTTCAACAATATATTTTTAAGTAACATATGTTCTCGTCTTTAGTTCATAGCCTAATCCCTATCCATCTTCAATGTACCTTGTTGCACTCTAATTCCCTATCCATGCAATCTAATTTTGTCTATCTGATTATTCATCACTCCTTACAATCCAAAATTTCAAGAAAATCATAACCCATGCTATCTAGTTATGCAATCTACACAAAATCATCCAATGAAATTTATGGTATTTTTCCTATACTTATTGGAAGCATTGATCCAACACTATAATATCTGGGTTGTAAACTAAAAAAGTCTTTATCAACAAATCTAGTTTGATTCTTTATCAACAAATCCTTAAGAACTCATTTCAATCCTCCTTTTATCTAATCTCCAACCTAGTTTCATTATGTAGTGTGAATTGACCCATGTGTTATTGAAATTCAAAGAGGTTTGTCATTTTTCCCTATCAACTTGAAGTATTTAATATTTTAGACTATATTATATGGTTCTGGTATAAAGTAGAATGCTAATTCATTTTTACACATCTATACAAAAGGAAGATTATTCTAGCTCCCACTTATTACTTGCACCATCATTCAAGGAGAATATTTGAGAATTCACTACAACATCAACATCTAATTAATTACTGACATATATGAGTATTACATGGTCTATTTCAATTTTGAATCTTTGTTCACAAGTCATTTTTAATCAAATTTTCAACGAGTTTAATTGAGGATAACATGAACCTCACATAACAATCTCCTTAAAGGTGATTTAAGTACATTGAATTCATAATTATAGATTAAAATGTTAGAACGAAAGGCAACCCAATTTTAGGATCACATAACTAAATGGGTCAATCATATAGTACAAATCGATTAATATGCAAACAAAGATCTATTTTACACTACTTAATTGTCCACATTATAATTTCACCCAAGATTCAAATAGAGATCTATTTTACACTACTTAATTGTTCACATTATAATTTCACCCAAGATTCAAATACAATTTAGTTCCCACATTCTTTTAAAACTACCTACATTAGGAAAATATTTTCATTGTTCGAGAATAGATATATTGTTTCTAGCCTAAGCACCAATTAGTAAATGAATAGCATATTGTGGCAATGTTTTTTCATCTGATGTCCATTGATCCATTGCATTCTGGGTCACCCCCAACAATATTTGAGAAGGACTAGAGATATTGAAAGGTTTACGTGAATCATATGAGATCTTTCACAAGCTTCATTGTACTAATGAGGATTTGGAATTTGTTGCCAAGTTATCACATCAATACATCAGTGATCGTTTCCTCCCTGACAAAGCAATTGATTTAATTGATGAGGCTGGTTCTTGTGTGCACCTTTGCCACTCACAGCTTCCTGAAGAAGCGAACGAGCTTGAAGGAGAATGGAGGCATATTACAAAAGAGAAGAATGAAGCTGTTTGAGGCCAAGATTTTGAATCATCTGTTATGCTTCAACTTGAAGCATGGAAGGCCTAATACCATATATTTATAGGGCCATAGTTTGGTACAGGAGAAATACTAGACGGATGGTCTGTGGTGCACTGGCTTCTTCTTCCTTAGGGGATTTAACATTGTATCAGAGTGACCTACTGGAGATGTCTTCATCCGACTCAACTTGGTTTTCGCTTTCTAGCCTTCATTATCATGTTGCTGTTGCTCATCTGGGATATCAAGATCAAGACTTCAACCTTTTTCACCTACACACCTACTTTAATTCATCTTTGTCAGTTTCTTTAATTGCATGTCAGGGAATTTGAAAAGGTCATCAAGTACTTGCAGAGCACAAACCACACTTGCTGTCCATTATTTAAAAACTCCCGCTTTGTTTATCCGGTGAAATGAAAAAAGAAATGGTTAACGACACCGTCAACTCTCTGTTATTACCGCTCCTATTTTGGTGGGTCCCTGATCATCATGTCATGTATGTTTCCATGTGTTTTAATGTATTGTTTTATGCATTTTTGTATGTACATAGGTGAATTTTGTCTAGCAGTTAGCCGGCTCCAAAATTAACTGCTAAGAAACAACTCAGAAAATAAAAAAGAAAATCAATTTCAACAGATGTGTAGTCAATAGAACTTAAAGATGATATCTAATCACCAATTTTCCATTATGATTTCCATCAAGACAAAATTTTAAGATCTACTTAAATCAAAGAGATTTTAAAAGTATTTGCATGCCCTTCCAAAAGTAAAGAACATTAAATAAGCCCTGACAATAGTAAAAAATTGTCAGCTTATTTTACTCCTCTGCAGTCCTGATACCCCTCGATTCAAAATCTTCCAGATTACATCTCATAGAAGGCCCTCATACGTAACCAGGAAATCTGTCGGAATACTTTGGGAACCAAAATAAATTGAATTTCATCGACCAAACCCTTCACCAGACTTCCACGCTGGCTACAGAAATGGGCCCACATCTACCACACAAGGCAATTGATTACACACTATAAGTGTGAGTGCCCAAATCCAAAGCCGTCGGTAAGGACTATCACACATATTATCTTGTAACTGCATCTTATTCAGCCATAAATACGCACATCTTGTTCATTTGTTCTTATTATTTTTGCTTTGTCATTTGTTCTTATTATCTTTGCTTCATCATGACTAGTGCAAATAGTACTTCAATCGTGATAATCATGGCGATAATTTTTTTGCTCATATTTGCTCAGTGCGTAGGAGGTGCACCATCAGGCCCACCATCCTGTAGGGAAGCGTCCAAGTATATAACTGCGTGTGACACATTTTTGGCAACAGGATCTCCGTTTCCCAGGTTGCCTAATCCCTGTTGCTTAGGGGTTCGTGGATTATTTGAGCATGGGGTCGATAAAACTAGTAGGCAGCAGATTTAGGCCAATAATAGAACCTTTGAACTAACTCTAATGTCTTATTGGTGCCAAAATAGCCACTAAGACTGCCATTATGGTTCTCTTGAATGAGGTTTTCCCTCATTGACCCTTTAGGAACACACAATTGATTTCCTTTAAACAACAAGCCACTTTGCAATGTATACTCAGCATATTGACTATGAAAATGATTCTCAAAGTCTAAACATACCTTATAGGCCTCTGAAAATTCTTCATCCTCTCCATAGAGATCTTTAAAGCTTTCAATCCCTATGCTCTTCACTTGTATCTCTTGAACTGTCAATAGCCTCCTGCTTAATGCATCTGCTACCTTATTCATCTACCCCTTCTTGTGCTTGATGGTGAAGGTAAAAGTTTGGATGTATTCCATCCACTTCAAGTGCCTATTGCTCAACTTCTCTTGGGTATTCATGTAACTGAGTGCTTGGTTGTCTATAAAGACTACAAACTCCTTGGGTAGAAGATAATGCCTCCATTTCCTAAGTGACTGAACCAAAGCATAAATTTCCAAGTCATAGGTTGAGTATTTCTTCTTTGCTTCATTAAGCTTCTCACTAAAGAAGGCTATAGGCCTGCCCTCTTGACTTAGCACTCCTCCAACTGCCACTCCACTTGCATCACACTTAATAGTGAACAATTTGTCAAAACTAGGTAATAAGAGTATGGGTTGAGTTGCCATTTCTTGTTTCAGTTTCTCAAACCCTCTCTCAGCTGCTTGAGTCCACACAAACTTGGTTTTCACACCACCTTTTATTGTATCTAAGACTGGTGCACAAATACCACTAAAGTTCCTTATGAATTTTCTATAGAATTGAGCCAATCCATGGAAACTTCTTACCTCAGTCGCTATTGTTGGTGTAGGCCAGTTTATGATTGCCTCCACCTTGCTTGGATCCATCTTCAATGATCCCTTAGACACTACAAATCCCAAATATACAAGTTCTTGTTTGAAAAATTCACACTTTTCCAGGTTGATAGCCAACTTCTCCTCTTCCAATCTTCTAAGTACCAACTCCACATGTTTGAGATGCTCCTCTGTTGTTTTGCTAAAGATGAGGATGTCATCAAGGTATACAACCACAAATATCCCTGTGAAGTCCTTGAGCACTTCATTCATGAGTCTCATGAATGTGCTAGGTGCATTGGAAAGGCCAAATGGCATAACTCTCCACTCATATAAACCATCTATTGTCTTGAATGTTGTCTTCCATTCATCACCATCCTTAATTCTAATATGATGGTATCCACTCTTGAGATCCAATTTGGTGTAGTATTGAGCACCTCCAAGACAATCCATTAAGTCTTCAATTCTAGGAAAAGGGAACCTATACCTAATTGTGATTCTTTTGATTGCTCTAGAATTAGTACATAACCTGCATTTGCCTCCCTTCTTGGTTGCCAAAACTACTGGTACTGCACATGGGCTGATGCTCTTTTGTATCAATTTCTGATCCAACAACTCTTGCACTTGTCTAGCTACTTCCAAATTCTGATCCGGTGTCAACTTAAATGCTGCTTTGTTAGGTAATGATGCTCTAGGTATGAAGTCTATTTGATGACTAATAGCTCTTTTAGGAGGTAAAGTTGCAGGTGTACCATCACTTATTATGTCCTTGTACTTGTCAAGTAAATTCTGGACTGCTCCTGGTATGACTGGTTTTTAAGTCTTATCTTCCTCTTTGGATTGCAATAGAACTACATATCCTTCTCCTCCTTCATGTAGGGTATTGAGGAACTCTTTCCCACTACTAAGTAGCACACTTGGTTTCTTGGACTGTCCTTCATCTTCTTTTGATAGTGACTGCAATTTAAAAGTCTTCCCATCCTTCTTAAATGAGATTGTATTCTCTTTTCCATCATACACAACACTTTTGTCATATTGCCATGGTCTTCCCAATAGTAGATGGCATGCATCCATGTGTAAGACATCACAAACTAACTTGTCCTTGTACCCTCGAATAGAAAACTCCACCGTTACTTGTTCATTTACCAAAACACTTTGCCCTTTGTTAAGCCATGTGACCTTGTAGGGATTGGTGTGGGGTACCTTCTTCAATTTCAGTTTCATTACTACCTCCCTTGAGATTTTACTGTCCGCGTTACCTTAGTCTACTATTACCTTGCATACTTTACCAAGTATCTTGCACCTTACCCTAAATAGAGCTCTTCTTTGACCAGTTATCTTATCAACACTCTTCTAAACATCAGACTCTCTCCATTCTCATATTCAATATGACTGACCTCAGTTGCCTTAGGACTCATGGTGTCCTCTTGTGCATAAGCCACTCTCTTATCATTGCTTGATGATGATTCTTTCTCTGGGCATCTATAGGCTGGGTGTCCTACTTGACCACGATGATAGCATTTCATGGTTACAAAATAGGAATTACTCCTACCTGATCCTCTTCCTCTATTTGGTCCTCCTTGAGAACCTCTACCTCTATTATACCCTCCTCTAGAAGGTGTTTCATTGCCATGATATATGGTTTTAAACTCTCCTTGGTTTCTTTGGTCATTACCTCTACCTTGATAGCCTCCACGCTGTCCTCTTTGATCTCTATGATCTCTGCCTTTACCTCTTCTCTTAGAAGCTTGATCTTGCTTCCTCTTGCTTCTCTCCTCAATCTTGATAGCTAATTGATAGCATTGATGTACTATCTTTGGACTTAAAAGAGCCATCTCCGCTTGAATGTTCCATTTCAATCCATTAAGATATCTAGCCACCTTGAGGCTTTCATCTTCTGAAACATTAGACCTCATACAAAGTTTTTGGAACTCCTCTATGTAGGTATTCACATCTAGGTCTTTTTGCCTCAAGCTTTGTCTCTTCGTGTGTAGTTGAATCTCATAGTCATCAGGCATGTAGGCTTCTCTCACCTTTGCAACCATACCTTTCGAAGTTGAGATGGGTTTCTTTCCTTCCTTCTCCCTCTTTGTTTGGATGAATTTCCACCATGTCAAGGCTAATCCTCTTAATCTGGATTTAGCCACCTTCACCTTCTGTGCCTCTGTGACTCCATCACACTCAAAATGATTCTCCATACCTTCTATCCAATCCATGACTAGATCAGCTTCCATCTTCCCACTGAACATTGGTATTCCTTCAAGTGCCTTCCCACTCAAAGCTTTCAATGCCTTCAAGAAAGGCTCCTCTTGTAGAACAAGGTTAGGTTCAGGGATCTTGTCCCCCTCTGCAACCTCTTCTTTCTTTGGTACCCTTTTGTTGTCCTCATCGTCCTTGTTTAGTACATTACTCAATGTCTCCTCCAATTGTGCTACTCTTTCCCTTAGTCTCCTATTATCTTCTTCTTGGTCTTCAACCTTCTTTGCCAACTCAGCATTTGTCACCATGATTGTGGAACCACTGGATTCCAATTCTGACATCCAAAGTTCACTCCCAAATCTTTAACTTGCTCTGTTACCAATCTGGTGTAAGGGGGTTTGGATGGAAAAATCACAATTCCATGCTCCGAGTCTCACCTCAACAATTCCCTTTGGTGGCTTCTTCCACCACTAAACCTATAGGTCCTGACTCATATGAAGATACCCCTGGTTTTACTGGCCATCCCCTCTTCCAACCATTTTCATACAACAAAACCAATACTTGGTGCTTAACCTCTGTTTCACCCTTGACCCTTAATCTTCCCTAAAGGCCAAATACACACAACACTCAAGGAGATCCTTGCAGGGGTGTAAAGACATTCCATGATGCTTCCTATCATCCTATCATGCTTCTTGAAACACCATTAGTCTCCATTTCTCCATCGCTCCTTCCAAACCCTCATTTAGGGTTAAAAAGGCTACAAGCCTAGAGCCCCTATTAGCCCTCCTAACCCGAGAAAAGAGGATGTTGCTCAAAACTTCTCCAAAGAATCTCAAATATTTTTCATGGATTCTTTGTCCCTATACCAACCTCCTCAAGATTTCCAAACCCTTAGGTCTTGCCTGGCAGTACATAGGATTGTCCTCAAACTTAGCAAAATGTAGGGCTTTTAGCCAATTCCTGACCACCTGATTGGACTGTCAAAGAGTTTGCCTAGCAAATGGATTTTTGGAGCCTCCTCCTTGGTACCATACCACTATGAGACCTCCTTTCACACTTCTACCTCGAGGTTTGTCCTGGAGAAGTCTTCCCTACAAATTATGTGCTTTTTAGCACTGTCCTTCCTAGCTGGGCATTGCCAAGCTCGCCTAGGAAGTGACTTTCCTCATGAACCTTCTACTCCTAAAGATTCCTAAACCTAAACTATATATAGGAATGGAGCTTAGCCTCATCCCCCACATGCTATACACTAGGTATAGTGGAAGACAGAGGTCTAAGTCTCCATGATTAACAGTTACTGGACTAATCAACAATGGAAACAAACTAGTCTATCTAAGAAATCAACTAAGAAACGATGAGAAAGATTATCTACTATCCACACAAAGCTTCTAAGAACAATTACATCTCATTTCAAACAATACAAGATGCCTGGTTAATTCATTAATACACTACCAAGAACTCAAACACAAAAAAATCAGTTATTCTTCCCACTATCCTCGCTTTGCATTCATGGAAATTGTCAAATTACAAATTGTTTAACATTCACAAAGCCTTCCAACCCTTCAAACAGGTCGAGGCACACCTTATAAAGTTTCAAAAGGTAGTTATCCTTCCCCTTGGTTGGACATAACCACCACCTTAGGCCAAAATTGCTTAAAGCAACATTTTGGGCTTTATTTCCCATTACTAGAACTTAAGTGTCTAAACTCACAACTCACAACTCCTAATAGCTTTGGATAGCTCCTGATAGCTCCTGACCAAGGTCCTTTAGTAAGCCACTCCCTCATTTGAATTGGTGAACATGACCTTATGAAATTAAAACAAAAAATTTCAAACCTTTCCTATTCCTAGTGTTCCTAGGTGTTTCTCCTATTTCTCCTACGTGCTCCTGCACCACTATCTCTATACCTATCCCTCCCAATCTACCACTCCCTATATCCCTCTATTCTATTTTCTTTGGAAACACTCAAATACTCTATCTCCTTCTATTCCACATCTAAACTATGATCATATGAAGGTTTTTTCAATACATCTATCATATCATACTCCATCTATCTAATATTCATCTATTCTTTTATTTCATTATGAACTACTACTTCCTCTTTTTTCAATTTATTCATTATAAGGTCTTTCAACACCATCTTTGTGTCTCTCTTTGGGTTAATCCATCATCATTTTTGCATTAATCTATTAGGTTAATCAATCATCATTGTTCACTCCCTCATTCCCTATCTCCCTTACCAAATTTGAGTGATATGGGTGATATGATTGCCCCTATTTCCCCCATCTCTCTTACCAAAGTTATCATAATTTTGTAACTCAAATGACAATAAGGTATAATTTTTGTAACTCAAATGACAATCAGCTAGGAGTACCCCTCTAGATGCTTCTCACTCTTTGTACATCTATTACACAACCATTATGAGGATAGGGATAGAAGAAATTATTAGCATATAGAGGTTAGCAGATTTTTTAAGTAGAGTAGTCAAGATGATAAAGAGGATGATGGGTCTAACAATAACCACATTATTTCCCATTACACATAGTGCACATGCTTACCTCCAATTCTACATTTCTATTTTCCCATTGCACATAATGCACATGCTCCATCCTCAACTTCTCAAGAGAAGGAATAATCTCTTAAGTGCATGAAATTATTTTAAATTATAACGTAATGTCCAACAAGAATTTGTATGTAGAGAATGAAATGGAAAGATTCTTAAAACTAGAGGTAGCAAGTACTATAATGTATGAACTGAAAAAGGAATTTACTCTACAAACACTTAAAAAGAAGCATTTACCAAAGTGAATTAGATCATAAAATTTGTGCAAGCCAAGAAAGTGAGAGATGATGCTATAAGTGGATTTGAACAAATGAAGTCAAAGATTCTTGAACTTAAGAATTCCATGGAACAATTACAATTGGAAATAATTCTCTCTATCTCTCATCTCTCACTGTCCCTCCTAATGTGATTAAAGGAACTTTTAAAATTTACCACAACTATTACTTAGAGTAAAAAATGTGTCTCAATTTCCTCATATGATGGAAAAAGAAATGCTCACATTGTTTGTAGTGTTGGAAAACACATTGTCCCCTATGTAGGAAAAGTGAACAGGGGACATCATTAGAATATAAGATGTCTAGAAATAATTAACATGGGACAGTGTGTTTTCCAATAGGGGACAGCGTGTTTTCCAACAAGGGACAGTGTGTTTTTCAAAAGGGGACAGTGTGTTTTCCAACAAGGGACAATGTGTTTTCCAAAATTGGAAATAACTAACAGGGGATAGTGTGTTTTCCTACATTGGACAGTGTGTTTTGCAAAAGGGTACAGTGTGTTTTCCAACATTGGAAATAACTAATAGGTGACAGTGTGTTTTCCAACATTGGAAATAACTAACATGGGACAGTGTGTTTTCCAATAGGGGACAGTGTGTTTTCCAATGGGACAGTGTGTTTTCCAATAGGGGACAGTGTGTTTTCCAATAGGGGATAGTGTGTTTTCCAACATTGGAAAACTAATAGAGGATAGTGGTTTCCGCAAAACACTCTTGTTCAATCTCTACCTAACACATTATTCACATAACAGTTGCATCATGGAAAACACAGTGGGTTGTGGCTCACCTATTATTTTTTTTGGATTGTAACAAAATAGTATTTTCAACTTCAATTTCTTATTTTGTGACACGCCTTACTTTAAGAAAAATAGTAACAAGACAACTAATGTTATGCACATAGTAAGAGGACAATGTATTGAATTTGGGCTTCCTAATTTTTAACAACCCTTACTTTCAGCAAAATAGTCTTCTTTGATATCTGCCCCAACACATTATTCATAGAACACTTGCATCATGGAAAACACAGTGGGTTGTGGCTTACTTATTATTTTATACAGGCTATGAGAAATGAATGTTTTGAAGTTCACATTGTAGTTTTTTAACAACACTTAATTTGAGAAAAATACTCATTTGAACAATATCTGCCCATATGTTTCAAATAGAAAATTTACATAACAATAGCATCATGGAAAACATAGTGGGCTGTGGCTCACTTCTTATTTTTTTTGGACTATAAGAAAATAATGTTTTCAACTTCCCTTTCTTATTTTATGACACCCCATACTTTAAGAAAAACAATCTTGTTAACTATCTGCTCATATGTTTCCAACAAAAAATTTACTTAACTGTTGCAGGATTGAAAACACACTGGGTTTTCCCGGACTTTGCAAAAACAGTAAGAAGATAGCAGCTAGTGTTATGCACAGCATAGTGGTGGTAGACTGGCAGAAGATGTTTACCACTGTACCACGGGCGATGTTCGGTTAAGTCATGGTAATGCGGTTGATGGCAACAAGTTGGGTTGGCGGTCTACCAGGGTGGTTACCGCTCTACCGAGGTGAGACCTAGCGATCTCCGCGGTAGCGCGGTAAGACCACTGACAGTCTGGACGGGCGGTTACCTTCTTACCGCGAAGGTCTGGCAGTCTGGGTGCAATAGCATGGTGAAGCCGTGATGGTCTGGGCTAGTGCTTACCGCCTTACTATGAAGGCCTGTTCCTTAAGTCGTGTTGGTGCTGTATGACCACTGGTGGTCTACAATATGGTTACCGCCATACCGCGATGGGCTAACCCAAGCCTTTTGGTAGTGTGGTTGGAGGCCGAGGTGTTGTGCAGGAGGTTACCGCCATACTGTGAAGTGGGCCAGACCAGGTAGCGGTAGTGCATTCTCTAGATTGCTTTTTTTTCTTTAAATTTATTAATAATAACTCTAATCACAAACACAACCAATGTATAAATTAGAATCTTTTGAGTTGATAAGTAATACAATGCTCTTCACAATGTGCTACAGACAACCTCTCTCCACCTAGCCCCCCCTCTCTCCCTAACTCTCTCTATACCTATCTCTTTTAAATGTGGTGATGATGTTGACTAATGGATAGAGGGATGGCTAGAGGGAGGGAGAGAAAGAGGGAAGGAGTGGTATAGGGAGTTGTAGGGTGGGAGGGATAGAGGGATATGTTATGCAACAACACCTTTGGATTTTGATCTATCAAAATTCTTTACACTATCATTATAGGTAAATTGAACATTTTCTAATTGAGCCTCGAGGTGCCTAATTGAGCCTCAAGGATTTATAAAACTAATCTCCACTTTCTATATCTCCCTCTCTACTTTCCATATCTCTCCTCACTCTCTCTTCCCACCTCTCCCTCTATTCCTTAACTTTTACCTCTTTCTACCTACCTCTCCATGGCTCTCTCATTTCCTTTCTCTCCTTTTATCTCTCCCATGCTACCTCGCTATACCTCTCCCTCCCCCCATTCCTCTATACTTTCCTCTATCGCTCCTCTCTCATCATCCCTCCTAACCTTCCTCTTCCTCCATTTTTACCTCTTTCCCACTCTCTCTCTCTTTCCACTTACCCCTCCCTTTATCATTCACTCCATCCTTCCCTCCCTCCCTCCATCCCTTCCCACATCTCCCTCACTCTACCTACCCCCTCTCTCTCTCCACCTATCCCTCCTCTCCTCTCTCTCTCTCTACCTATCCCACCCTACCTATATCACTTTCTCTACCTACCTTTCTCTTTTATGTTCATGTTACCTCTCTCTACCTACCTCTCCTTATCTCCCTCATTCCCGCTCTCTCTCTCTCCCTCCTTCCCACACAACCTCTATCCAGCTTCCTCTCCCTCCCCCCTCCCTTCTTCCCTCTCTCTCACTCTCTTTATACCTACATGTACCACCTTACTTCTCCCTTTCTCTCCCTACCTCAAGTTCCATTTATCTCTCCCTTACACACACAACCTCTCTCCATCTACCTCTCCCATTATCCCTTCCTCCCTCCCTCCCATCTTCCCTCACTCTCTTTATGCATACCCCTCCCACCATATGTATATATGTACCTCCATTACCCCAACCTTACCACTTTATTTCTTCCTCCTCTCCACTTTGGTCTACTTATTTTCAAGTGTTTTCAAAGAAAGAGGCAAGGAGGGAGATGTAGTCTAAATAAGAAATGGATTCACCCTAATCCTATGCAATGGAAAAAAGTATTCCTATCCTTGTTGATGTGTGATTAGATCTATTTTATATAAATTACTACCTTTATCTCACTTTGAGTAATGGTGCTATAGGAGAGGGCATGTGATTTTGAGATCCAATAGGATTGTTGTGCAATATTTTGTGTGAGAGTGGCTTGGTGTCCCAAATCACAAATGAGTGTGTTTTTATGAACTAATATCAAAACTAACCATATCTCATAGTAATGAAACATCTATTTGGTGTAATGATCCTCTCCCTATGATGTAACTAACCATCTGGGCTATTATGTGGAGGGTTTTTCAATAGTATGTGGGTTGTCGGTTTCATAACACCTAGTATTTTCCAACCTACAATTTTAGAAAATAGTATTAATTTAATTAAAAGCTTTTGTTATTTACACAAAATGAGTGTAATGAAAGTCACCTTCAAAATTTACATTTAATGTAGTAAAATTTTTTACATGTTGTGAAACAACACCTTCGGATTTTTATCTATCAAAATTCTTTATAGGTAAATTGTACATTTCCTAATTGAGCCTCAAGGTGCTTAATATCAATCTTCAACTTCTGAACTACCTCAAATTCTCGCAAACACTTTTTTTCTAATGTCTACAAGCACCCTTCTTAGTAAGAAACACCTTCCATTGTTGTCTTTATTTTCTCAACTTCATGTATTTTTTATTGCAACTCTCTCTCAACAACATTAACCCCCTTTTCTTTTGATGATAAATTATTCTTCTTATATCTTTTACTTCCTTTTTTAAGTGGTTAATTTTAGTCTTCTATTGTTTTTCTACAGTTTCAACACTTCAAACTATTTCCTTTTTTGCACTTAGATCTAATTTTTCCTTTTCCTTATCATTTATTTCCAGTTGTATTTGTTCCATGGAATTCCTAAGTTCAATAATCTTTTTCATTTGTTCAACTCCAATTATAGATTCATCTCTCAATTTGTTTGCAAAAATTCATATGCAATACAAAACCTCTTGTCTCTATCCACTTTTGTATTGCCATTTGCTTATTGCACATACTACACATGCACCTTCCTCAACTTTTCAAGAGCGAGAAGAATTTCTTCAGTCCATACATTATATATCTCATTCACTTTAACAAAATAAATGACATATACCCTTTATCATGATGCAATACTTCCTCTTGATATGTACCTATCTTGAATTTTAACAAACATTGCTCACTTACTAGTACCTAATGTTATTTCTACAATTGTGAGTTTTTATATTGATTTGGATATTATAAAGATACTTATATTTAGTCTTGTATATATTTCTAAAGATACTTCATCGACCTTTTACCTCTCTACCTACCTTTTGCTCAATCCATACCACCCCACCTTTCTTTCCACCTACCTCTCTCTCCTTCCCAACTTCCCCCCTCTATCTACTTCTCTCCCCTTCCCTCTCTAATTTCCTTATCTCTCCTCACTCTCCCCTCTACCTCTACCCCTATTACTTAAACCTTACCTCTCTACCTACCTCTTTGTGTCTCCCTCATTTCATCTCCTTTAATGCTCACTCCCTCCTTCCCTCTCTCTCCCTCCCTCTATCCCTCCCACCCCACATCTCCCTCACTCTACCTACCCCTCTCTCTCTACCTCTCCCTCCCCTCCTCTCTCTTTATCACACACACCATCTCTATCTACGTCTCCCACCCTGCCTATATTCATCTCTCTATACATACACACACACAACCTCTATCCACCTACCCCTCCCATTATCCCTCCCTCCCTCCCTCCCTCCTTGCCCCTCTCTCTCCCTCTCTCACACACAAACTCACTCCCCAACTCTCTATATACTAAAATACTAAATTTATCATTCTTATGTTACTCAAATGATAATAAGGTATAATTCTCCATGGCCATTAAATTTGGAAGGATAGGTGATATGGTGTATTATTATATGTGGATGTACGTGTCATGCCATGGTAGATCAAATGCCTCTCTACTTCTCTTTATATCTCATATATATCTACCTCCTCTCTCACTTCTCTCTCTCCCCTTCCCTCTCTACTCTCTTTCTCTCTATCTCACCTCTCTCTCTCTATCTCACCTCTCTCTCTCTCTCTCACATTCAAACTCTCTCTCATTATACTTTTATGGACATATAATGATGTATGCCTATATGGATTTTTAGTTAATACATTTTTTTTACCAATGTTGTCCATATTTTCATTATAAATGATTAATTGAATCAATTGAATAATGAACTGATGAAACTATAAATGATTAATGTTATCAATATTTAAACTATAATTGATTACTTAAACAATTGAAGAAGGATCTTTTCTACCATGTAATTGATGCAATTATCGTAATTAATCATTCCTAATTTTCCTCAAATGTGTTTATAAGGCATGTGGATGAGAGTTTGAAATATTCAAATGCCTTATAGAATTATTAAAGAAGAAAGTGATAGAGCAACTAGAGTTTTTTAAAACAATGATGATATTGATAAAGATCTAGTATGAAGGAGAAGTCTCTTAAGAAATATATACAAGAATAAATATAAGTGTTGTAAATTCTTCATAAACAATGGTAGAAAATAGAAGTAGATAAAGATCAAGAAAGTAGAGAGGGGAGCAAAGAGAGAAGTAGATAGAGGGGGGGAGTTGGGAAGGAGGGAGATGTAGGTAGAGAGAGGTGGTGTGTGAGAGAGAGAGAGAGGGAAGGAGGGAATGACCGATAAAGGGATGGGTAGGTGGAAAGAGTGAGCGAGATGCGGGGTGGGTGGGATAGATGGAGGGAGAGGGAGGGAAGGAGGGAGTGACCGATAAAGGGAGGGGTAGGTGGAAAGAGAGAGAGGGGGGAAAGAGGGAAAAAGGGAGGGAGAGGAAGGTTAGGACGGATGGTGAGAGAGGAGAGATAGAGAGAAGTATAGAGGGATGGGGGGAAGGAGAGATCTAGCGAGGTAGCATGGGAGGGATAAAGAGAGAGAGAGGAAATGAGGGATACCTTGAGAGGTAGGTAGAGAGAGGTAAGGTTGATGAAAAAGCGGGATAAGTAGGTAGAGAGAGTGATGGGAGATAGGGAAAGGAGAGAGGGAAGGGGAAAGAGAAGCAGAGAGAGCAAGAAGTTGGGAAGGAAGGAGAGGTGGGTTGAAAGAGAGGTGGGGTGGGATGGATTGAGGGAAAGGTAGGTAGAGAGGGAGAGGGCTAGTGGAATGAAAATGACTTCATAATTTTTTTTACAAGTTTAATATGTTTGTTTAAAGGTAAAATGATAGGTAATACAAATTTACAACTATATAAAAAAAAATTATAGGGATGGTTAGTATCAAATTCCAAACATGGGTATTTGGTTATGGCATATAAATAAGTTACTATTGACATTAGTCAATTAATTAGTGACTCTCTTTTCACTAAGATATTAATTGTTCCTATATCCATACCATTTCCCATTTATCCCCACTCTGATGAGAATGTCTTAGTTCAACAATATATTTTTAACATATGTTCTCGTCTTTAGTTCATTGCCTAATCCCTATCCATCTTCAATGTACCTTGTTGCACTCTAATTCCCTATCCATGCAATCTAATTTTGTCTATCTGATTATTCATCACTCCTTACAATCCAAAATTTCAAGAAAATCATAATCCATGCCATCTAGTTATGTAATCTACACAAAATCATCCAATGAAATTTATGGTATCTTTCCTATACTTATTGGAAGCATTGATCCAACACTATAATATCTGGGTTGTAAACTAAAAAAGTCTTTATCAACAAATCTAGTTTGATTCTTTATCAACAAATCCTTAAGAACTCATTTCAATCCTCCTTTTATCTAATCTCCAACCTAGTTTCATTATGTAGTGTGAATTGACCCATGTGTTATTGAAATTCAAAGAGGTTTGTCATTTTTCCGTACCAACTTGAAGTATTTAATATTTTAGACTATATTATATGGTTCTGGTATAAAGTAGAATGCTAATTCATTTTTACACATCTATACAAAAGGAAGATTATTCTAGCTCCCTCTTATTACTTGCACCATCATTCAAGGAGAATATTTTAGAATTCACTACCACATCAACATCTAATTAATTAGTGACATATATGAGTATTACATGGTCTATTTCAATTTTGAATCTTTGTTCACAAGTCATTTTTAATCAAATTTTCAACGGGTGTAATTGAGGATAACATGAACCTCACATAACAATCTCCTTAAAGGTGATTTAAACACATTGAATTCATAATTATAGATTAAAATGTTAGAACGAAAGGCAACCCAATTTTAGGATCACATAACTAAATGGGTCAATCATATAGTACAAATCGATTAATATGCAAACAAAGATCTATTTTACACTAGTTAATTGTCCACATTATAATTTCACCCAAGATTCAAATAGAGATCTATTTTACACTACTTAACTGTTCACATTATAATTTCACCCAAGATTCAAATAGAATTTAGTTCACTTTAGATCCAAATAGAATTTAGTTCCCACATTCTTTTAAAACTACCTACATTAGGAAAATATTTTCATTGTTCGAGAATAGATCTATTGTTTCTAGCCTAAGCACCAATTAGTAAATGAATAGCATATTGTGGCAATGTTTTTTCATTTGATGTCCGTTGATCCATTGCATTCTGGGTCACCCCCAACAATATTTTACAAGGACTAGAGATATTGAAAGGTTTATGTGAACGATATGAGATCTTTCACAAGCTTCATTATACTAATGAGGATTTGGAATTTGCTGCCAAGTTATCACATCAATACATCAGCGATCGTTTCCTCCCTCACAAAGCAATTGATTTAATTGATGAGGCTGGTTCTTGTGTGCACCTTCGCCACTCACAGCTTCCTAAAGAAGCGAATGAGCTTGAAGGAGAAAGGAGGCATATTACAAAAGAGAAGAATGAAGCTGTTTGAGGCCTAGACTTTGAATCATCCATTATGCTTCAACTTGAAGCATGGAAGGCCTGATACATTACAGTTACAGGGCCATAGTTCGGTACAAGAGAAATACCAGACGGATGGTCTGTGGCGCGCTGGCTTCTTCTTCCTTAGGGGATTTAACATTGTATCAGAGTGACCTGCTGGAGATGTCTTCATCCGACTCAACTTGGTTTTCGCTTTCTAGCCTTCATTATCATGTTGCTGCTACTCATCTGGGATATCAAGATCAAGACTTCAACCATTTTCGCCTACACACCTGCTCTAATTCATCTCTGTCAGTTTCTTTAATTGCATGTCAGGGAATTTGAAAAGGTCATCGAGTACTTGCAGAGCATAGACCACACTTGCCGTCCATTATTTAAAAACTCCCGCTTCGTTTATCCAGTGAAATGAAAAAAGAAATGGTTAACGGCACCGTCAACTCTCTGTTATTACCGCTCCTATTCTGGTGGGTCCCCGATCATCATGTCATGTATGTTTTCATGTGTTTTTTGTATGTACATAGGTGACTGCTAAGAAACAACTTAGAAAATAAAAAAGAAAATCAGTTTCAACAGATGTGTAGTCAATAGAACTTAAAGATGATATCTAATCACCAATTTTCCATTATGATTTCCATGAAGACAAAATTTTAAAATCTACTTAAATCAAAAAGATTTTAAAAGTATTTGCAAGCCCTTCCAAAAGTAAAGAACATTAAATAAGCCTGACAATAGTAAAAAATTGTCAGCTTATTTTACTCCTCTGCAGTCCTGATACCCCTCGATTCAAAATCTTCCAGATTACATCTCATAGAAGGCCCTCATACGTAACCGGGAAATCTGTCGGAATACTTTGGGAACCGAAATAAATTGAATTTCATCGACCAAACCCTTCACCAGACTTCCACGCTGGCTACAGAAATGGGCCCACATCTGCCACACAAGGCAACTGATTACGCACCATTAGTGTGAGTGCCCAAAGCCAAAGCCGTCGGTAAGGACTATCACACAAATTATCTTGTAACTGCATCTTCTTCATCCATAAATACGCACATCTTGTTCATATGTTCTTATTATCTTTGCTTTGTCATGACTAGTGCAAAGTGTGCTTCAATCGTCATAATCATGATGATAATTATTTCGCTCATATGTGCTCAGTGCGTAGGAGGAGGCGCACCTCCTACGCACTGAGCAAATATGAGCGAAAAAATTATTAGTAACAACTTTCTGGCGACGGGAGCTCCATTGCCGAGGTTCAATGACCCCTGCTGCTTGGGGGCTCAGGAATTATTTGATCGCGGGGTCGATGAAAAAAGCAGGCGCCAGATTTGCAAGTGTAGTACAACGCCCCAATAAGAAAAGTTTATTGTGAATAGAAGGAGATTTAGTTTTAAAAAATAGTGATTAACAGTACTATTAATATGTTGCAATCCAGCTGTTCCATAGTTAAAAAATCCTCTATAAATATGCTGCATTGATGGATATTTTCAGTAATAAAAAAAATCAAAATTCTCTGTAATATTATTTTTTGACTGACGGATGATTGAGTAATTTTTTCCTTTCAACCAGTCTTCTTCTATTACCGATTTCGTTCAGTCCACTACCCATCCTTACTATAAAAACCATTCTGTTCTGAGAAGTCCGAGCTTCTTCTAGCTAAAAAAGATGATTTACAAGAATAAAATGATTTTTTCCCATAAAATAGGATGACACGTTGCATGTAAAAAAGTTGGATTATCCATTTGCGCATAGGTCACAGAAATTTCTTACTTACACCTATAGTGGGTAGCGATCTATTTCTATCCAAGTAATGGATACCTATTGAGATATAGTGGGATATTATATAGATTTGGTTGTTTTATTTCGTAGTAAATAAAATGGAAAAGCTTATGGAAAAAAACTTACAATTGTTTTTTAAAACAACAAATACGTTAAAAAATAGTTTTTTTTGGTTTATTCTGTTACTGATATTTGAACCAGTGTAATAAGACCCATCATTTATTGTAATCCGGATGCAAAAATCCCGTGTTTTGTTTCATCCACACAGAAATAGCACTGCTAACATAAAATGGATTTAAAAAGCATTCAAAAAAATACAATTGTATAAGCTGAACAGATAGCTGACGAGCCTGATTTAGATGCTAAGAATAAGAAGAAATAATGGAAAATAAATAGATTTAGATGCTGAGAAGAAACAAGAAATAAAAACACTATATTTTTATAGAAGGACAAGGAGATCTGCAACAAAAATAACAGATATAAAGTTTAAACAGATAGTTGAGCCTGAAGCCACCTGCTGTGCAATAACGAATGAAGGAAACATCAAGGCTTCAAGCTAAGGAAGCTGCACAAATATATACAATGTATATACATATGTATACAAATGTTGAGGTGCACATTCTGGACTATATACAATACATATCCTAGATAAAACAAACTGCAAACTGTGGCTACTGCTACAACATCATATTATGAGCACAGACCGAACGGGCACATTGGTTACAGCAAACCAGGGTGTGGCCAGTGGACTTCCCAGGTATGAACAGATAGCTGACCAGCCTGATTTTGATTCTTTCCTACTGAGAAAGTGAAGGGTCTTCATGGTTATTCAGCCTGATCCGACCTTCACCTGTGGATAACTCTATTTTTTATTTTAATTTCCGGCATCTACCAATATTGGTTGGCGCATGAGAAAGTCTATCTATGTTATTTTGTAGGTTTTGTTTTTATCAAATTGGGTACTCCAAAATTTTCAAATTTTGGTCTCCAAAGAAAATGATTTTTTTCTAATTCCAATTTGGATATGAAGTATTAAGCATAATTTTGTAGTTTTCGTATTGGTTGCAATGCCAAGAAAAATGCATCTACAGTATCTCCAAGTTAGCAAATGAGTCCACAAACACATCAACAACAGTAGATTTAGTTTTTCGTTTTCTCATATTGGCATGGTTGTGGTGTTTGATACATAGCCTAATTTTTTGCATTATCCACGCAAATGAGGACTAAACCTAGCCTAATTTTTTGCATTATCAACACAAACGAGGACTAAACCTACATTGATAAAAATCTGGGAAAATTAAAATTAAATGCCAAAATGTTACTTAGATAAAACCACAATTTCAAATCTATGATATTTGTATTTTATCCCTCATGAATTGAAACAAAACATCAACATCACAACCTAAGAACAAATCAGAAAAAAGTATTTCTATAAAATTATGCAGAGGAGTGAGAAGCATTTGGTTAAAATAAAGAAACTAATTTTGGCTATGAGATGCACTGGAGGTAAGCAATATTCTAAGGTTTGAATATTTAAAGTTATCTAATTATCCAAACAAATCTTAAGAGGTAAAAAGTAAAGATCAAGGCAGAATATTTACATTAGACAGTACATTGCCATTTAAATAGAGCTTAAGAGGTGAAGCCATTGTTCGTCTATATCTCCTAGCAAATGCATCTCCTACAGTAGTCATACATAGTCTTTGTAAAGAGGGAAGGAGTTGACTAATATTGTGGTTGAGGAAAGATACTATTGAAAATGGTCTAATGCTCGATTATGTTATTTATGCTATATCCAATCCATTACCATGAAAGCCTAAGTAGATGGCTAAAAACTTGAACTAAAAAGTGGCTATCAATCAGCTGTATTCCATAGCCTAAACATATAGACTTAATATATGGAAATGTATAAAACCATATAAAATACATGTAAAGGATAACTTAAAGTACTAAATATTATTGTAGATGGGGCATATTTTTTTGATTTTAGAGAGGGACAACCAGAATAACTGTTTATAAGAAATGTCCTGGATATTGAATGCTTGATGCCTTCACTTTGAGTAATGAGGAAAAACAATTAAAGGATGGAGAAGATAGATTGTGGTTCTGTGGAGAGAGATGGGTTGGCAACCAGGCAAAACTCTTGTTGTAAATAGCAGACACAACCAAAGAACAAGTCAGCAAAAACAAAACATCAAAACATCACAACCTAAGAACAAGTCAGCAAAAAGTATTTCTATAAAATAATGCAGAGTGAGAAGCATTTGATTAAAATAAAGAAACTAATTTTGGCTATGAGATGCACCGGAGGGGCCGGCTTAAACGTCACACACTAAGCCTTTGACTTAGTGGCTGTTTGGTGTGGACCCCTCCAATCCATTCGCTTTATTAAGTTTGCATTTTCCTGTTGGTAAATTTTCTTAGGATAAATTTATCTTGCAAGAACTGTACTAATCCGTGAGGGTAAGAATATTGCTTTATCACTACCGTCCAATACTTGAACTATTTAATAATTAATAAATAAAATTTAAAGTATATTTAATGTTGTTTTATAATTATTTAATATTATTTAATAAATATTAATTTTTTTTAATATTAAATCTATATAATTTAAATAATATTAAGTATTAATGATAAATAATATATTACATATTATTAATAATAGATAATATATTATTTATGATTGATAATTAATATTATTTAGTATTATATAATATATTTAATAATTATTTAATGTTATTTAACTAAATATATTTGCAGCTTGCTTTCTTTTGTACTAGGTTCGGGATCCCATCAAAACTCAAAACTCATTTTTTACCCTTAATCAAAACTAAATTTATCATTAATATCTAATAATTATATTTTAAATAATATAATAAATGTTTTATAAATAATATTAAATAATTATTAAAAATAATTTAAATAATTTTTTTTTCTTATATAATAATTATCATTATTACATAATATATTATTTAAATTATAATCATTTTGAAAAAAGGGTAAATGGAGTTATGAACCAATGAGATCACAAAAGAGGACATCATCCCCAATTTAAATATACAACAATAAAATTTCATTAGGGTTTGAACTTTGATGGCAAAAGCAAGATCACAACTACTTAACCATCCCACCATGCCACTATTGGTAAATATAATATATGTTAAATAATTAAATTCAAAGGGTTTCCCCCTTTTTCTACCTTCTACTTTTGTTTATTGTCAAATATTTCAATGTTGGCTAAATATATCTTCACCAAATTGACCTTATATTATTGGATATAGTACTCCATCTCTCTCATACCACTTCCTATTCTATGGGCCCTTATAGTATGACCTTAATTTTTCTTATAAAATCTTAGCAAATATTAGCAAAAAATAGGTAAATGTATTAATTGTCATTTTATATGATTAAATGTATTATATATTTAGACTATTATTTAGTAATTTTTAAATAATATTAATTAATAACTATTAAATGATATTAACATTTATTACAATATGTTATGTGATCAAATTATTCAATATATTTAAATGTTATTTCAACTATTGATGGTGAATTATAATGGCCATAGTCAATATCAATTATTGAGGAAAACAAATACTAGTTAGCGAAAGGAACAACTTAAGCAAGCCCAATGTATGCCACCTAAGTTGTCAATGCTTAAAATTTTCCTTTCATTAATTGATTTGCATTATCCTAAATAATGATCAATGACCATCTTCATCAGCAATTGAGATAATAATTAATAGTTTGATTATAATAATTAATACTATTTAAGAACTATTAAATAATAACTTAAATATATTAAATGTCATTTAAATAATATTTAATTATTTAACATTAATTGTATTACCAATAGTGGCATGGTGGGATGGTTAAGTAATTGTGATGCTTTTCTTGCCATCAAAGTTCAAACCCCATTGAAATGTTATTGTTCAATATTTAAATTGGGGATGATGTCCCCTTTTGTGATCTCACTAGTTCATAGCTCCATGTACCCCTTCTTCAAAATAATTATAACTTAAATAATATATTATGTAATAATGATTATATATTTAATATTCTATAAAAATAATAATTATTATATAAGAAAAAAATAAAATTATTTATATTATTTTTAATAATTATTTAATATTATTTATGAAACATTTGTTATATTATTTAAATTATAATTATTAGATATTAATGATATATTTAGTATAATAATTTTTTTTTGTTTTTTTTTTTTGATATATTATATAATATTTGGAATAATATAATTATTAATTATTATATAATACTAAATAATATTAATTATTAATCATAAACAATATATTATATGATATATTATTTATCATTAATAATTAATATTATTTAAATTATATAAATTTAATATTAATAAAATATGTTATTAATTAAATAATATTAAATAATTATCAAACAACATTACATATATTTTAAATGTTACTTATTAATTATTAAATACTTCAAGTTTCAGATGGTAGTGATAAACAATATTCTTACCCTTCGTGCGAGATAAATTTATCACCAACGGAATTTACCAACAGAAAAACGGAAACTTACAAAGCGAATGGGTTGGAGGGCCCACACCAAACAACCACTTAGTCAAAGGCTTAGTGTGTGACGTTTAAGCTAGGCCCACCGAGGGTAAGCAATATTCTAAGGTTTGAATATTTAAAATTATCTAATCATCCAAACAAATCTTAAGAGGTAAAAAGTAAAGATCAGGGTAGAATATTTACATTAGATAGTACATTGCCATTTAAATAGAGCTTAAGAGGTGAAGCCATTGTTCATTTATATCTCCTAGCAAATGCATCTCCTACAGTAGTCATACATAGTCTTTGTAAAGAGGGAAGGAGTTCACTAATATTGTGGTTGAGGAAAGATACTATTGAAAATGGTCTAATGCTCGATTAGGTTATTTATGCTATATCCAATCCATTACCATGAAAGCCTAAGTAGATAGCTAAAAACTTGAACTAAAAAGTGGCTATCAATCAGTTGTATTCCATAGCTTAAACATATAGACTTAATATATGGAAATGTATAAAACCATCATAAAATGCATGTAAAGGATAATTTACAGTACTAAATATTATTGTAGATGGGGCATATATTTTTGATTTTAGAGAGGGACAACCAAAATGATTGTTTATAAGAAATGTCCTAGATATTGAATGCTTGATGCCTTCATTTTGAGTAATGAGGAAAAACGATTAAAGGATGGAGAAGATGGATTGTGGTTGTGTGGAGAGAGATGGGTTGGCAACCCGGAAAAATTCTTGTTGTAAATAGCAGACACAACTACAAAGATGAGTGAGTAGAAACTCCACTAATTACCATTAGCTTGTAGATAGTCCATCCAAACATAAGACTTCATAAGACTAATTTATGTTATTATGTGGAGAGGTGTACCACTACAATGACATTTTTATTTGTAGAAAAACTTTGTATTCTAATTTTATCAGATGTTTTCTATGTATTTTATATAAAAACCGTCTTCCAATTTTATTGCCTAAAAGAATCTATATAAATTCTCGTGTGTATTAGATTCTACAAAACGTTGTAGTGCTAGGTAAACTACTAGTGGGAAATAAATACAACTTCGTTGGATGGATAAGATTTGAGTATGACATTTTAAACTTCTTGCTCAGAACGCAGGAGGCTCTAAAGGTTGACAAGTACAACTTCATTGGGTATGTGGAGATCAGGAAGAGCAGAGGCCACAGAGGTCGTGGGCTCTTCACAACGAAAGAAACTAGCATCAGCGAGCTGATATTAGTGAGCAACATAGTTGTCATTGTTAATCGCGTGGTTAGGCATCTCGATTGATAACAGCCACAAAATAAAGGCCTCTTTGCATGAAGATCTTCTAGCTGCCATTTTCAATGCTGCCAAAACATCTCAGAAACTGCTTAGTAGATTTATGAGCTTGATGATGGTTCTATTCAAGTTTTCTCTTCATTGTCTGTCATGGATTTGTTTCAAGTGCAACTAAAAATGCCAATAGGTCTGCATATTGGGTCAGAATGGAGTCAGATAATTTATTTCCCAAGAGTCTCATGGACCCATTTTGTCTAGGGATGAAATATTGAAGGTCATTGTGAGCATCGTGTCAGGGGACTTTCAAGCCCTTACCATGGTGGCCCAACAACTAGAAGGGTTAAAGCATTAGGTTGGTAGTGTAGGATCGGGTGTAGAGTATTATGCAACATAAGCTACATATATATGTGTGTGAGTGTTGGGTACACACCTTGAAGAGCACATTAAAACTATCATCTACACACCAAAGAACAACTTGTAAGAGGAGATATAACAATATTTCATAGAAGTTTTTTTTTTTTCCTTTTTGCTTCATAAATAGATGATTCTATTGATTTTGAAAAAATGTTACATCGAAGGATCAACCATTAATACCATGAAATATTTTTAAGTTGGCTATGATAAGATGGGTTGCTTTCCTTTGCATATTTCTAACATGTCCATAAGATCAACATCCTTAGCTTCAATAGTTAATGGCTGCCAACTCTTTAATTGTTATTTGCAACAATAATCCTTGTAACCAAGTATCTGATTTATTAGCCAATAGGCTATATATTGTGCAAAATTTCACCTGAAATCTGTCTCACACCGGAAAAATAATCAAATTTCTCACAATGGTTCAAATGCAAAACTCGATGGAGGCTGAAATCTCACACCGTCATCATTTGCATTCAATATTTTCGTTTAAAAAGCTGCAAAAATCTTGTCTCGAGCTGAAGAATCTAGTAGCTACAGAGCAATCTTGGTAAAGATTTGATTTCGTTTGATTTTATTTGATTTTTTTTGCAACTACAAATAAAAATTGTATGAGATCTACACTCATATAAATAGTATAAAAACCCAATAGTGTCATTATTATCTACTGACAATGTAAACTGAATATGTAAATGCAATGCCCTTAATATTTACTATGAATGGGTTGAAGCAATAGTTGTAGGGAAATTGATTTTGGTTCATCTCATTTAAAAGAATTTGTTGTGGTAAGGATTAGTAATTTTTCCTACAAACTCTTCCGATTTGTTCTCATCGACATCATGGAAAGCATGACACAATTTGTGCAAAATTTGGGGTAAGTTACTTACCATGGTTTCAGTGAGTTTAATTCTTTTTGTAATATGTTAACTACTCTAAAATAATTTCAAGTTTTGAGCAGTTAAGCAACTACCTAAGAGGCATCTACGAACTCTATTTTTTTGCTCTACGTTTTCGTTTAAAACCTTATGTTTCACTACTTGTATCCTAAGGTACCTGAGCTAGTCTTTATTCTTAATAATTATAATTTTGTTGCATGTTTGTTGATACTTACATGCAAATTAGGGCCTTTGAGCGGCATTGGGTGAAGAAATTATTTATATCCCTTTTTGCCTACAACCTGTCTTAACTGAAAATCATCAATTCCCTCATGACTAAATGCTTGGCGGCCAAGGGAGATATGGGAGAATGCAACTAAAAATGGCAATAAATGCATGTGGTTGAGGGATTTGGGGGGAAATTTGTTTGAACAAAAAAGTCAAACAAGGGGAGTTAACGAGGGCATATTCCTTGGGAATATGCCTTGTGAGGAAAATAGGTATTTTAATAAATCAAATTAAATGATTTATTATGCAAGTGGATGGGACATGGGTTAGTCTTAGCATTAATTAGGGATTTTGACTAATTAAGCTAGTGATTAGGTGGTGTGACATTTGATTTGCATTTTTGTATTTGTTTCAAATCAAATGAGAGGAAAATGAATGTTAGCTATTTAATTAAATACATGTGATTTAATTAAATCATGAGACTTTAGGAGATTGATTAATTAATTTGATTTAATTAATTGAGAAGAAAATGATCAACTATGATGTTTAATAAATAATGTTGATTTTGAATGTCTACATTTTGCCCCTATTTGAAGCAATGTACTCGTTGCATTGGTTCAAAGAATGATGCCACTGATATAGAAATTATAAAAAAAATTGATTTTTTTCAGATGCCCCAGTGAAAAGAAGTACGTTACTACATTTCCCCCTCAAGAGATCGAGCGAAAATATTTGATTTGAGGTTGATCTCACGATAAAGAGGTTAAAAATGGATGTATGGATGGTTAGACTATATGATCTATATGACAATGATGATTTAAATGAGATGTTTGAAAGATTCTTAGAATAACAAATCTGAATTATCCTAAACAACTTAAATGATTATGCAATGCATGTGAGATGGATGATGTTGTCCTATGATGATATGCAAGATGAAAGTGGAGATGCAAGATGGATGCATTGTTAGCATGAAAGAGGATAGAAGAATGAGAGGGATCAACCTTTAAATTCAAGAAGATGTAGAAGTCCAACAAGACCCCTAGTCATCAAGAATTTATTGGATATGATGATGATTAATGATGGTGTATTGCTTATTTTGGGATGGGAGAGATAAATAGCATAACTTTCCTTATGTTCAATAACACACATAGGTGTGATGCATCAAGGTATAAAGAGCCAGGATGGCATTGCGCTTAGTGTGATGGAATCGATTGACTCGACAATCAGATAGGAGTGCTCTTGTTCACACTTGACATACGAAAACCTTGCTAGGACGGACCCAAAAAAGAAAGTATTCGCCAAGTTATTTTACAAGAACATCCAAAAAGCACAATAGACAAAAAGATAATGATCATTACCCCATTCCTTTCTCTCTAAACCTATTATGTTCAGGCATCATTGAGAGGTCCTTGGAATGAGTGCAAAATAAGATAAGTCAAAAAGATCAAATAAAGTAAGAAAACAAGCTAATGTTCTTCATACCGCTAGCTAAGGCTAAACTATGTAGCTAAGGCTAAACTATGGGGTTACTTGATGTAGATGTCCATCACAGGAAGGTCACATTCCTAACACATGTTGTGATCATGGTTTTGGTGGGATTGATTGGATAATAAGCTATTAATACTCTGAGTTGATCAACTTGTTGACTCACTAATCTAGACTTGAGACTTTGACGATTAGGCATTCACTTTTGAACCTGCTAGACTTGCTTATGATTGCCTTACCAAAGGATGAAGGCGATGTTGCTTTATTATGAGCGATGATTATTGCGCATGAAAGCAAGATGAGACAGGTGCAGCATTTTGGGTTTTTTAAATGTTTTGAGGTTGTTTTGATTTTTAGCTTTTTCAATGTTTTTGGATTCTATGTCTAAAAGGCCAATCAATGATGGCCTTGCCTACGTTTAAGCTCAGAGACGATGTAGTTCAGACTCCAATTGACTTGACTGCTAATGAGATAGATGGGCAAATGGATTTTTATTGCGACAAATGCCTAAATAGATGGGCAAACAGATTGCCATTGCGATGGACACCTAAAATCCTAAAATGTAAACTAGATGGGAAAATGGATTTTCATTGTGACGGATGCCTAAAATCCTAAAATGTAAACTAGATGGGCAAATGGATTGCCAATGCAACAGACGCCTAACGACTGACCTAAAATGTAAACTAGAAGGGCAAACGGATTGCCATTGTGATGGATGCCTAAAATCCTAAAATGTAAACTAGATGGGAAAACGGATTGCCATTGCGACGGACGCCTAAAATCCTAAAATGTAAACTAGATTGGCAAACGGATTGCCATTGCGACGGATGCCTAAAATCCTAAAATGTAAACTAGATTGGCAAATGGATTGCCATTGCGACAGACGCCTAAACTCATAAAATGTGAACTAGATGGGCTAACGGATTGCCAATGTGATGGATTCCTAAGGTCTGACCTAAAATATTTTGGGGAATGATCCAAGGTCAACCTTGCTTTCATTCAAGCTCAGAGACGACGTAGTTCCGCAAGATGACTCTAAATTTTTTGATTTTTTGGATTTTGGATTTTGAATTATTTTTTAATGTTTTTGATTTTTGATATGTTTTCGATTTATTTTGAATTTTTGATAGATTTTTTTTATGTTTTTGGATGTTTTGAATGTTTTGGATATTTTTGGATTCTTGATTTTTTGATTTTTTTTAATTTTTTGATAGATTTTTCAATGTCTTTGAATTTTGATGTGTTATGGATGTTTTTTATTTTCGCATGATTTTGACGATTTGGATATGATATTAGGCGATGTTGTGGGATTTTGTTGAAAACCAAGCTTAATTTTGATCAATTGGATTGATGGATTGATAGTTTGACTAAGTGTGTTAAGTCAAACAAAAGTGATAATGCACTTGTAAACTTTAGGAAGCTATGTTATCCTAGAGTAAACTTGTACATGAGGGGGTAGTTTTAATAAGTATGTTAAGTAGAACAAGGGGATTATGGATTTGATAATTATCCTAAGTGTGTTAAGCCAAACAAGATGATAGTGCACTTGTAAACTCTAGGAAGTTGTGTTATCCTAGAGTAAACTCATACATAAGAGGGTGGTTTGACTAAGTGTGTTAAGTCAAAAAGGTGATAATTGATTGGATTCGATTGATCAAGATTGATGAAGCTTGATTTGGAACAAAATTGTTTTGATGATTTGATGTGATGCTAACATGCAAGTTAGATGTGACTGATATTGATTGTTCAGATTGATGTTCGATGAAAGATAAAGCTTGATAAGGAACGTTATCTTGTCAAAATATTCCGTGGAGTAGTGATTTGGATTTTTGGCTCATAAATGCTTTGACCAATTTGATTTCATGTTTTCCAATGTTTGGATCACCACATAAGTTGGAGGATATATATCAAGACTTATTCCCGAAGCAAGATGTAAATATCTTCCCCTAGTGTCTAGCAATGTTTGAAAGGCCATGGGTGGATTCTTGGATAGATTGATGGATGGATGGGTATGGATCATCTTGTGATAAGATAATTCTTTAGGGCTCAGATAACGTTGGGTAAGATAGGATCAATGAAAATGACCCATGTCAAGTGTCTACCATTATGCAAGAGTAAAGTGTGCACCAAACTTGTATCAAGATCAAGATAGTTTTGGAGTATGGATGCAGATATATGAAAATGGATGGTATAAATGGTTCATGGATGAATGGATTTATTATGGATGGAATTTTGGCTTTATTATGGATGTGATAAGATGCTTTCTCTTGAAATGGTGCACACAGATGCTCGATTCTACACATGATGCCTGTTTGCCAGGTTTTCATCATGGTACTTGCCCAAAGTGCCACCGTAGTGGTTTACACTAGAGGACAAATTTTATCTTTAGTATTTTCAATCCTTTTTTTGATTTTGATTTTATTTTAGTTTTTTGATTTTTTTTATATTTTTTGATTTTTCAAAATGTTTAAGCTCATGTTGAACCACTTGGTGGTGTTGATGTAGATGCTTCTGTCATAATTTTCCATCCGTATCTTGCTTGAAGAATTTTCCTTGCCAAGATACGTGCATTTGGATACAACTTTTGAGATTCTTGATCTGTTTTGTTGATACTGGAGTTAACTTTATCTTTGTGTGCACATCGCAATAGAGTGCCCTTTGAATCCTTATGATGAAGGGTCATTGCCAACACATGGTCAATTTGAGAATTGGATATCATGTGTGGAGGCGTGGATGGAGTGTGTTTAGGAGTAAAAGATGAATTGGTTGACAGTTTGGAATCTTTGACTCTCCAAACTTGGTACGATGAGCAATAATGGGTGCATATGGAAGTGTGCATGGAATTAGGACCAACAACTTGATACACTTTGTATGTCACTTGAGAAGCATGCTTTTTCCTTTGTCGACATCTTTGATGGATAATTTTCCCTTTTTTATTTTCCCCCATAGTTTCTTTCATTAATGGAGTTTGATAGGGATAGTCTTTCTTTGTAATCTTTGGTATCCATACATATTTGATTTGTCCTTCATGTTTTACTACTCCTTTTTCTTTGATGATATTCTTCTTGCTTTGATTGAAATATTTCTTTTGTTCTTGGTCCCAATTCATGGATAGGGTGATGGGTGGATGAAGATTCATGGCATGGTGGGTTGTAGTATTGGCATCGATTTCATCATAAGGATTCTTCGTGCTCCCTATGTTGACGTTTTCTTGAGACAAAGTTTCCCCCAGTTTTGTGGTAGTATCATTGGTATATTTATATCCATTGATTGTTGAATAACCAAGGCCTTGATGCTTAGGATTGACAACAATGTGTATTGGTTCTAGGATACCTTGTTCATGTAGGCCTAATCCTCTGCCTTGATATTTCTGCTAGGTGTCCACAAGATGTTTCTGATTTACAAATTTTGTAGAAGCCTTCTGATATATCTCCATATGATGTCTCTAATTTACAACTTTTGTAGAAGCCTTCTTCATGATCTATTTCTGCTAGGTGTCCGTAGGATTTTTCTAATTTACAACTTCTCTAGAAGCCTTCTTCATGATTTTGTTCTGCTATGTCTCCAGAATTTTCCATATTTTGGTCGTGTATACAAATGTTAAGAGTAGGAGACTCTTTTTTTGAATGAAGATCATCTACGTGTCCATCCAAATAAAGCATCTCGTGGGTAGATGGAGGAATATGTGCTATATGGATATGCTCATTATTTGCGACATCTTGTATAGATAGGAGAGTTTCCATTAGATCATTGTAGTATCTAGGAGATACGAATTCTTGATCTTGGTTGATTTTGCAATTGCTTTCAACATGCTTTGGATCAAGTTTTTGACATGGGTCGATTTCAAAGGATGGATTGTTTGTAGTGTGTTTTTGGACATTGTTATTAGGAATGGGAAGTGGATCAATATCCTATTGATCTTTGAGGATTCCTTCACTATCTGCAATCATGAGGTCGAGGGATGTTAGTATGTCGTTGGAAGGGCTATTGCTAGACCTTGATGGAAGATGTTTATCATGCTTTGGAATGAATTCTCTATATATGTCCTCTAACTCATAAGGTGATGTAGAGACATTTTTAATATGATCATTGGTCGATGGATCATGGATTATGTCAATAGGATCAAATAATGTTAACACATTTTGAAATAGATCACCAAAAAGAGGCTCTTGATGAATGTTGATTTGATCACTAGATGGGGTAGACATATCTTCACGGTGCTTATTGATGGATTGATTTTGATCATTATCTTCAACAGTTATGGTGGAGAGATTATCAATTTTTTCAACCATAGGATCAAGTGATGTTAATGTTTCTTGGATTGGATCATTGTTGGGCATCGTTGGTGAGTTTTTATCATGATTGACAAGTGGTTCTAGGTGTGTGTTGATTTGATCATTGGATGAGGTGGAAACATCTTCAAGGTGTTCATTGATGGATTCATCTCGATCACTATTTTTAACAAGTGTGGATAAGAGATTGTTAATGCTATCACTAGTGGTTGAATTCTAATTATTGTCCCCAATAGCTATTAGCTTTTGGTCAATTAGGTCTTGGATAATATTTTTGAGTCGAATACAATAGGATGTTGCATGTCACTTTACTTTGTGAAAATCACAAAAGTGCTTCTCATCATACCCTAGTGGTTTCACCATGGGCTCTTGATAATTCACATAAACAGGGATTTTAATTAGATTTTCTTGTATCAACTGTTGCATGAACAATTCAATTGGTTCCCTAAGTGGTGTGTATTTTCTTCTATTACCTTGTGATATTTTCACTTTAAATTGACCTTGTGGTGATTTATTGCGGGGATGTGGTGATTGAGTTTTGTGTTGATGTCGTTGATCTTGATATCCAACTTCTTGACATTGGAGATATTGTTCTTGATGTGATCGTGGAGACAACTCAGTGTTTTGATGACATGGTTCAACCAATGGAAGAGTGTATTAATTTTGGGGTGGATATGTCTCTTGGCACAATGGATCAACTACTTTGACAAGTGAAGCAATTTGATCCTGCAAAATTTAATCTTGATTTTGATCTTGACATCTTTGATATGGTTGATTTGGTTGTTTAGCAAGAAAATTTGGAATGCATCCTTGTGGTGCTTTCTTGGGATTGTGGACAAGTTGATTTTGGATAATGCTCTAATCCAGTGTGATGTTTGGATTCGACATGATAGATTGAAATTGAACATTGTTGTGGTTTGGAAACATATTGATTGGATTTAGGTAACTTTGATTTTGCATGGTGTTACCTTGACTTGAGTCAACATATGGAATTGTCAATATACTTCTGGGATTTTGAACAACATTGGTTTGATTTGTAATCACATCCATCCCAAAGTTTACGAAGTGTGAATTTGAAATTCTCACGTATGGTAAAGTTGTACTTGGTATGTATGGATTTGGTGGGATGATGTTGTTTTCTTGAAGATTCTTACATTGATTGTTCGGTTGATAGATTTGTAGGTTTGGACTTGGGTTTAAATATATCATTGGGAAAGGTTGTCCACAACTTAGATTGGGCATACTCATATTGAGGTTTGGAGGAGATGATGATGCCATGTACGGATTGTATAAACGTGCATTTTGATGATCAATTGGCATTGTGAGACTTGGATAGTTTGGTTGACTTGGATTACTCATGATGTATGAGTCGAGTTTATAATTCCATGTTTCTCTTTTGTTTTGACCTTGTTGTGAAAATGAACCTCTAAGATATTTAGGACCAATGATTAGATGAAGGATGAAAGGGGTGAATGATATGGGTGTTTAAACTTTAAGGAACTTTGGATCAATGCTAGACTTTAGGACTTGGTATGATTTGATTTTTTTGATTGAGGATAGTTTGACTAAGTGTTTTAAGTCAAACAAGAGTGGTAATTCACTTGTAAAGTCTAGGAAGTTGTGTTATCCTGGAGTAAACTCGTACACAAGAAGGTAGTTTGACTAAGTGTGTTAATTTAAAAAAGGTCATTATGGATTTGTTAATTTAACCAAGTGTATTAATTGAAACAAGGTGATGATGAACTTGTAAACCCTAGGAAGTTGTTTTATCCTAGAGTAAACTCATACAAAAGGTTAATTTGGCTAAGTGTGTTAAGCCAAATAAGGTGATGTTGATTTTCCCTAAAAAAATTTAGCATAAGTGATGTTTTAAAAGTTATTTTGTGGATGCCAAAATCTGCAAATGGTTAGTAAACTCACCAACCAACATGACAAAAGTAAACATCCTTATGAAATATTGCATTTAGTTAAACATGATAAATAAGACATTGAAACAAAAAGGAAAACTAAATAAAGCATATAAAACATGAATGCAAACCTATTCCATAGTGGATTGGTGCTATGATTTGTGTAGAAGGCTGCCCTTTCCCAACCTTGATAAGCAAGATGAGATGATTAAATGTTGTGATGAAGAGAAAAATTAGTTCTCACATGTAGAGAGTAACTTTGAATAAAATGTGTTGTTCATTTGAAGGATAGGAGCCTTGAATTTATAGTTGAGATTGAAGAGAGGAGAGGCCAAATTGAAGAATGTGGGACTAATCCCCATCAAATAGGAGAGAGCCACTTGTCACAATGTGATGGCCCATGATTGTGCAAGTTTTGGCTAATGTGCCCATTTCAAATTTGAAAATGGCAATAAATGCATGTGGTTGAGGGATTTGGGTTGAAATTTGTTTGAACACAAAAGTCAAACAAGGGGATTTAATGAGGGTATATTCCTTGTGAGGAAAATAGGTGTTTTAATAAATCAAATTAAATGATTTATTGTGCAAGTGGATGCGACATGGGTTAGTCTTAGCATTAATTAGGGATTTTGACTAATTAAGCTAGTGATTAGGTGGTGTGACATTTGATTTGCATTTTTGTATTTGTTTTAAATCAAATGAGAGGAAAATGAATATTGTCCATTTAATTAAATACATGTGATTTAATCAAATTAGGAGACTTTAGGAGATTGATTAATTAATTTAGAAGAAAATGATCAACTATGATGTTTAATCAATAATGTTGATTTTGCATGTCTACAACAACAATCATCCACACAATCTACACATCTATTTACCCTTATTGCCTTCAATTTACTATGTGATTGGTACTATAGTTAAGCAACCTTTTTTTTAACATGAATGCTCAACCCTAATGTAACATGCATTATCTTCTTCCTCAAAACCCCACATTCTAGTAGATGACCATGGATGAGTGTTAGCTAAGACAAAGAAAGTCGAAAGGAGATGAAAAAGTGGTGGAAACAAAGAGAAAAGGGCATGGCCAAAAGAGGGTGACACCAACCTGTTATGCCCTGCATAACCACTCCATCTTTTGCCTTGGTCAAAATGGGTCCCCCTTTTGTGAGTTTTGTACTTAGTTGTTTTTGAAACAAAGTTTGGAGTCTTGTTTTGCCAAGTACTTTGTTTTTCTTTTGTTTTCTTTGTAAGAGTTGGAGTTGGAACAGAATCGGGTTTTGAAAGTTCCTTTGAAACTTGTTTCGGTTTCCATCCCAATAGTATTTTATTTATATCTTTTGTTTTGTCTTCAGTGGAGTCGGAGCCAAAATGGGTGTTAACTTAGTCTTTACTGAAAATTGCAAAATCATAATTAGCTCCGCCCCCGCCTCCGCTATTTTGACTTTTGGTTTTGGTCTTGTCTTTTTGTTTGGTTTTGTTATGTCGGTCTTTTCTTTTACTTTTTGTATTTACTTTTGTTTTGTTTTTAGTTGGCGGACCCGGAACTAGAATGGGAATGGGGTTTGGAAATTTTATAAATTTGAGATTCCGTTTTCATTTTAGTTCTGCCCCCGCCACTTTTTGTCGTTGACTTTTTGACTGAAGTTGCACTACAAATGAGTGTCCCTTCTCTTACAATTCCGACTCCGCCTTTACTGCGCTTTAATGCATTAATGGTTGTTGTCGGTGTAGGTAGAAATTCACATATTTACCTTTATTAAGGGTTAAACCGATCATTATTGATATTGTTAAAGATCTAAGAGCACGAAAGAGCAGTAGCAGAGTTCATTTGAGCAAATTGATTGAGATAAAGAAGGGATATTGTGTGCGAATCAATTCAGAAAGTTAGCTCGGGTTAGTTTGTGTTTGAGGTAGGTTTCTTATCTTTGTTGTTCTTTGTTGATTTACGGTCGTGATTGTTGTGTTTTGTTTTATATTTGCTCGTATGTTCAATCATTTTGTTTTAAGGCAAATCTATGATTATCGATATGATTGAATGGGTAGGTTCTTGTTTATCTTACTTTAATCTTTGTTTTCTTGTACTTTCATGTCGTTTCTTTCTATTTTTAGGCGTAGTCACTTTCACGTCTTAATCGTGATTGCGTCGTGTTTGTTTTGGTTTGTAGTAGATTAGATTAGATTAAGGGTTTTTAATGGCGTTTGTTAAAGTTAGAGATTTACAGTGAGTTAGGGTAGATTAGATTTATTGTTTAATTAGGGTTTCGTTGTATGTTTTGGTTCTGGTAAAATGGCAAGGTTTAAACCTGTGCCCTAGTTTTTATTGGCTTTGTTAGATTAGGGTTTCGTATCGCTTGATGATCACAGTTAAATAAGATTTAAATAATGGCCCTAAAATGAAAATTGTTCCCCATGGTCATATGAGTGTAGAGTTTTAAAGCTCCTTTTCCATTTTAAAGCGACCTAGGTTTTAATCATGAAGTTGTGTTGAAAATGAATAAAGTATTTGATGACATCATGATTAACATAGCTGGAGGTGGGATTGGAATTGATTATGAACTTAAGAGTTTTGTTTTACAAAATTCATCGATTCCATTACTATCTTGTTTCCGACTCCGAGTTCTAAAAGGTTTTCTTGAAGTTATGATAACATAGGCAGAGGCAGGATTGGAATTGATTATGAACTTAAGAATTTTTTTTTGCGAAAGTTATCGATTCCATTTCTATCCTATTTCCGGCTCCGAATGTAATAAAAGTCTTCTTTGAAAAAGTAATGATAACCTAGATGGGAGCGGAGGCAGAGTTGAAACCGGATATGAAAATTGGAAAATCGGAAGAAAATCAAATCCCTTTTTTTATTCCGATCCCAGTTCCTACCACTATCCCGGTTCTGACCCTGAGCCCGTTTGTTATTAGGTGAAGTATCTTTATTGGTTTTTTGCTCTGAGTCTGGGAGAGTTGTAAAAGAGATTGTTTTGAGTTTCTGTTTGGTTCCAACTCTGATGTATGTGTAACAGGTATGTTTTAAAAGCATGTTTTATGATGATATCTAAAGATCTAATTAGAGGTTTTGCTTGCAGGAAAATTGAAAGATGTCAGGAACATTAGGAGAGGTTGCTCGAAGGAATGAACCGGCTGGAACATCAAAGCCAACACCAAAAATAAAGAAAATGAAGCCTGAACAACTGCCTTATACATTAAGGTTTAATCACAGGAGTCTTGTTGTGAAGATGAGAAAGGTAGAATCAGATTGGTCGGATATCACTGATACCAATCTAGGTCCATACAACTTTGAGGAATGGTATTCAGAGGTATTTGACAAGGATATTACCTTGACTACGGAAAGAATTGTGAGCTCTGGGTTAGCTCATGTTACTTTGTTTCCTATATCTATCCAGTGCCTGGAGTTAATCATGACAGTAGCAAGCGCTTATAATCCTGCTACAAGACTATGCCTAGATTCACAAGACAATGTGATTATTAATCTCACTCCTCAAGCATTTTAGACTATATTTGATGTTCCAAATCTGAAGAAATTGGTACAATTAAATGAGGCGGAGGCCTTGGAGCAATATAGTAAGTATAAGGGATCGAATAAATCTCACTTGAACAAGAAGTGGTTGAAGACAAAAAAGAAATCTCTAAGCAAGCTTGCAGATCAGCCAAAGAGGGTAGATTTCTATGAAGAGGTAGCAAGGTTGATTGCGATGTTGTCTAGGGTGTTTGGAAAGAGGGATGCATTTTACTTCAAGGAGCGGATGTTTCCATTTATTCAGACTATCTTAAAAGGAAAACAATAGTTTGACTAGTCAATGATTATTTTTGATGCTATACATGATTAGTTGACAAGGATCAGAGAAACCAAGTGTTTCTTTATGACCTCTTACATTGTATATGTAGAAGCACGAGTGGGTGTTTTCCCAGGTTTGAATAGAGTGGTTATAATGGGAACTTTGGATGGACAAAAGAATGTATGGGAGCACTATGATCAATTATCTCTGCAGGTTGCTGAGACTCATTTCAGAAGAGTCAATGATGCATTTTTATATGTGGTCATCAATCAGTTGAATGGAGATGTAGGATACAATTGAAGTCAAGAAGCCATGGTGTTCATTGCTGAATGGGGAAGTTGGTACATTCAATACCTCAAATTTACATACTTCAAATTGTTTGGTTTTGAAGGTCATCCCCATTTAATTCCAAGATGCTATAGTAACAGGATGGTGTTAATGGAATTTGTATATCAGGCTATTAGAGTCAATGCTCGGTTTGGGATTATGCATAAAACTGGATGTCATAGATTTCCCATGAAGTTGGGAGAATATAGCTGTCAACACTTGAAGGGAGCAAAGGTGGTCTGTAATGAGTTGATACAAATGAAATTGGGATTGTATATAGCTCGTAAGTAATTTGATCTGAAGAAGAAGATGTATACCTTGTTACCTTTAGTGTTCAATAGACATTTTAATCTGTTAGAAGAATTTTGTTGTGATCGGCAGGATGAGTATGACTTGAGGAAGAAGAATTATGAGAGATTATCAGTCTCACTCATGTCAGAGCTTGGTGTTAAAGAAAATATTCCTGACACCTTGGTGGATGATGGAATTGTATTAGATCCCTCATATGAAGCCTTGAACATTGGCACCAAAAGCTTAGATCCAATAGACTGGGATGAGGAAGAAACAATTGATATTAAGAAAATTGGAAGAACAATATTGGATAGGAGCATGCAATGGTTAAGGTTGAGAACTCAAGCTCCTCAAGGACCAGTTCTTAAAAAGGGTAAAGGATATAAGAGACTTAAGAGAAAGACACCTCCCAAAGAGTCATTAGAATTCCTTCCTCCGGATGTTGAAGAAATAGAACTTGAGGTGGTGGATGAAGAAGAAGAAGCACCAGAGGGAGATGTTCCAGTAGGATCTGCTGGTTCAACACCTATATTGGGTGAGTCATCCGCACAAGCCCCACTTACAAGAAAGAAGAGTAAAGAGGTTCAAGAAGGAGCTCTTCATACCATGGCTGAAACTACTAAAGGAAAAGAAGTGGATGAAGAATTTGTAGAAGTTGAGACAAATTCAGATGAAACTCTATCAGAGAAAGATATGCAAGAGAGTATGCTTCCAGAGGAGAATATTGAGTAGACCTTAACACAAGAAGAGCAATGGAAGATGTTTGAAGATGCTACAAGAGATTCTAATGCAAGGGCTACAATGGAGAAACAAAAAGAAATGGAGGCAAAGGTACAAGCTGATTCTCTACTTCTCCAGCAACAATTACATTTAAAAGAAGTTGAAATTAAGGTAGTAGATGATGAAGTAGAGAAGTAAAGGAAGCAACGAGAACATAGGCTCAAAGTTAAAGAAAAAAATGCAAAGTTAGAGTTGATACAAAAGATCCATGATCTTGAGGAGGAGAAAGCAAGAGACCAGAGGGAATAAGAGATCTTGGTTGCCAAACTAAAACTTGCAGAAGAAGCTTGACAAAAAGAGGAAGGAGAAGAAAAGATAAGGAAGGAAAAGGAAGTCAAGGAGCTGATTAAGAAACAACAAGATGAAGAAGCAAAAGCTAAAAGACTTAAGACTTTGGAAGCAAAAAGATTAGAAAGGGAAAATCTAGAGGCATTAGAAAAAGAGAAGCTGGAAAGGGAGGCTCTAGAAAGGGAAGCTTTGGAAAAGGAAAGAGTAGAGAGAAATCGGTTGGAGGAAGAGAGGTTGAGGCAAGAAGAGGAAGATAAGAAAATACAAGAATAGAAGGATAGAGAAGAGGTTGAAAAGCTTGTACAAATGCATATACTACAAGAACAACAAGAGAAAGCAAGGGTTGAATCCAAATCTCAAGAGAGTATGCAGCCACCTTCTACAGTTATTGCTCCCTCTTCCTCCATGATGACTACTGCTCCAAGTGCTCATACATGGCTAAAATTGGACCTGCAGAAAAGGGCAAGAACACCTCCACAACCTCTCAATTGGGAGGACATGATGAAGGGAATTGAGTAGGAAAGGCCTAAGAAGAAGGCTAAAATTCTACATTCTACCAGACTCATAGATAAAGGGGAGATAGTTGCTGAATGTGCCATGCCTATGATAGAAAAGGAGGTAGGGGATATGTAGCTAATAGACTATCATCTGAGTATGGTCAATTTGGGAAGACCCACTAGGAATCAACAAATGGATTTGATTGATGTAGTGGCCTCAACAAGTAAATCAAGAATGATGATGGACAAGCAAAAGAAAGATGAGCTTAAAGCTTGATTGGATCAGTTGCATTCATTCTTGAAGAGTGTCTCCTCTCCAAGGTCACAACAAGTTGCAACCATTGAGACTCTTGTTTTGTTAAGCATAAAGGAGGTAGATGATTTGGTGCAAGTTAGAGGTAAGGTGGAGATGGTAGACAAATGGATAGACAAATTGAACCAAGAAGTGGGTGAGGTTTTAGCAAAAGGATTTGAAGCCTACAAGGAGGCAAAAGGAGTAATAAAAGAGATACATCAATACATTGAAGCATCATAAAAACAAGAAGAAGAGTATAAGGAGTATAGTGAAAAGTTAGAAAAGGTAAATACATTGCCTCTAACCACTCTTCTAGAACAATCCATACTTGAGGAAGATAACAAAGAATTTATAGAGAAGACTTCTCGCATACTTAAGTTTAGGACTGGATTTTTGAGCAAACACAAGGATGAGATTTAGGAAATAGTTAATAATTTAACTGAACAGTTGGAAGAGTTGGAAGTAGTCATGGCCATAATTGTAGATGTGAATTGATGGCATGCCTTTGAGTCAGGTTAAAGAGAAATGGGATGAAATATTTCAAGGACTCATGCAGGAGAAGGATGATGGAGAAGACTTGGTAATAGATCGGCTTGTAGAAGTCAAAGAAGAGATAAAAGCTATAGGGAGAGAATTAATGAAAATGAAAAGTATGAAGGAGTTTTTTGCAGTTGAGTTGGATCAGATCAAATTTGAAGATGACTGGATTGATGGGCCAGATATGGATACTTTACAATAAGTCTTCACCAGCTATGATGAGTTCATGACAGATCCAACTTCACATGCATGAAATCCTTGCATGCATGATTTTTTTTATCTTCCTTGCATGTTGCATGCATACAACACTAACAGTCTTGGGGGGGCATGACTTCTTTTCTTTTCTTCTATGTTCTATTTTTAGTTAAACTGGACGTCTAATGTAAGAACTCAAGATCAAATTGACCTGAGTTTCCAAGAAAGTTGTTGTTCCTGAAAATATGGAAAGCCTAAAATAGAAGTGAAGTTCGGACTTTTCTATATCTATAAATACCAGATGGGTATCATATTGTAAAGGTCAGCTAATTGAGAATTGGATTGGCTTACCTAATGCTAGGAGATATAATTTTGTACTAATTTTATAGAGATACATTATACTTGGTCTTTTACAGTTAATAGAATTACAAGTTTACATGAAATTTGGTTTTTAGAATTAAATTGTTTGTTTGATAAGGCTAATAAGTTATGATCTATCTGTATGCAGTGATTGTGCTGAACATAAGAGTTTCTTGAATGATGAAAATCATTTGAAGGAATCAGATTTAAGGATAATCTTATTAGATTGTCATTGAATTGAGGTTATTAAAAAGTCTGTTGATCTATAATCTTGATGATGAATGAATGTGTGCTGGTTGAAGTCCCTGAAATATTTGTGAAGAGTAATTGCAAAGTTAATTAAGCACCTAAAATGTATGTAGTGGTATAGATTATGCTATAGATTGTGTCGTCTTATGGTTTTTATAATTTGTTAGGAAACATTCATCGTTGAAAGTATATGTCCAGATAATAGATAAATTTGATTCATGCTTACTGGTTTACCCCTTTGTCCTATCTTTTTCTTTTATTTAAAAACCCCATTGATCTACCAAAGTAGTCGGTAAAATGAATCATAGCTTGAATCTATTGTTACCAGCATAGGCCCCTTGAATATTACAGTTGCATGAACTGATTGAGTGACACCAGACAGTTGAGAACCAACTACCAGGACCTTGGGAGTTAGGCTACTACTTGTTGTCTTTCTTTTTCAGGAGAAATAGAGTAGAAATATTTTGTTTTAATGTTGTTTGTGTCATTTTCACCATCAACAGAAATTGGCGCTAGAAGGAGGGTCTTAAAAGGACAAGCGGGCTCGCAGAGGATCTTTTTCACCTGAGAGATACGAGAGGAGTCTCAGATCCTCTGCTAATCCTGGACCATTTGAAGAACTTCAAACCCCAGTTAGACCTAGACCCCATGCTTGTAGGGTAGAGATATCTACGTTACCACCACCACTTACTCCACCCAGATTTCCACCACATCCACCCACACCACCACCAAATAGGCCTTTGTCACCACCAATTCGGCCTATATCACCACCACCTGCTCAACCAATTCCACCAATGGCTTATTTTGTGAATAATCCCTCCCCGTTAGGGACTATTCCAGGAGGAATCCATGACTTACCAAAGAACCTAGAGAAGTTATGTCCTAAATACATGCATGGTGAATCAAGAAGTGCTGAGGAACACATACAAGAATTCAAAGATGCTTGCACACGAGCTGAGGTTGCTCATCAAGATGTGGTATGTAGATTGTTTCCCTACTATTCGGGAGATATGGCATATAATTGGTATTTAAATTTTTCTTAGGGATCTATTCTGGGTTGGGTAGATTTAGAAAATGCTTTTATTAATCAATTCATAGTTTATGTGGACCCTACAATATTGTATCACCAATTTTCCACCATCAGAAAGGAACATCATGAACCATTGCCCTTGTTCAACAATAGGTTCTATAGGATGTATCATAGGCTACAAGAGCCTTACTTACTGTAGGAGGCCATGGCCATACAGGCGTATCTGAGAGTTGTTGATCCTTTGATTGGCCTATTCTTGCAAAGAACTTATCAACCTCCATAGATTGATTCATTATCTAAGATTTATCATTTGGCTATCAAATTGCAACAACAAACAAATCTGCAATCTGGAGGGTTAGGACCAACTCTTCCTCCAATGAATTATCAGATGCCTAATCCACCATTATACAATACTATCCCAGGGATGTCTTATTCCCATTATGGACCTGTATCCAAGTTGCAAGCTCCACCAACTATGCCATTCTTTGGCAATAGCATGCATGATTCCTTACATCAACCACAACAGCAACCTCAAAGTCAACCATAACAAGGGGGAGGATCAACCCATGTCCATTCCCCAGCCATAGCTCAAAATGTGTAGAATGAACAAATTGTTCAACTCACAAGTGAGGTAGAGACTCTCAAGAAGACTCTCTCTTAGATATCAAATGACATGGCACAACTCAGGTAAAACCCTCCCAATAATCAAAACCAGAATTATAACAATCAGGGAGGTTATAACTATCAGGGCAATTACTCTAATTAGAACCAAAATCAGAACACCAATAGGAAATTCTAGAGTCAGAACTCCTCAAACCAAAATTATCAAAATCAAAACAGAGGATACAATCAAAGGTTCAACAACAACAACAACAATAGGTAGTGGAATACTGGGCCTAACAACGAGGGAGTTCCCCATAATTATCAAGCAAGTGAAGAAAGGCCACATACTGCTAATGTTGCTGATTTGAATTTTAGGATTGATTGGTGTAGGCTGCATGATACAACATCGCATTCTGAGGTTAATTGCCCAGAAATGGAGAAAATTGTGAAAATTGCACAGGTTGATTCCCATCCTCCAGTAGGAAATTCCAATCAGGATCATGGGCCAGTCAATACTGCCATGACTTACGAAACCATTAAAGAAAAGTATCAGTTTCCTATGCAAGGAGACAATGAGCTGAAGGAAGATGTTTATGATGCTCAAGCTTTCCAATCTAAGGGTGGTCACTTTCTGAGGAACTAGAATAAAGGGCCATTCACTACATCTGCACCCCCTAACAACATGGTTCCACCAAATTAGAATGCGGATAACAATCCACCCCCACCAAAGGGACCTTCTGATTCTCAGAATAGAGGATATCAACCTTCTTTTTCTAAGTACCAATTTAGGAATGATTCGGAGTTTGATTTTGTTGCAGAATTACAAAGGCAGAAGGCATCACTGTCTTTTTTTGATATCATGAAGTGGTGCCCAGCTCAACGGGAGGTTGTATTGAAAGCTTTGGAAGAGGCAGATCGCCAAAAAGGGAAAGGTAAAGTTACTCCCGCAAAAGAGACAAATGTAGCTATGTATAAAGGTAAGACCAGTACCCCACCTTTCTTGTTAAGTTTGAGAATCTTTGGAAAGAACCTACACAATTGTTTATTAGATTCTGGAGCATCAGGGAATGTCATGCCTTTTTCAATTTGCAAAAAGTTAGGATTAAGTCCTATCCCAACCAATAAAAAGGTGATTCAATTGGATAAAACCAAAGTTAATGTTGTAGGTGAGTTGAAGAACATTCATGTGCAAGTTGGATCAGACCCAAGGATCCAGACCTATATAGATATTCAAGTTGCAGATATCCCAAAAACGTATGGGATGCTTTTAAGTTGAGAGCTAATGAAGAGTATATGTGGATATTTGTCCTTGGACTTCTCGCACATGTGGTTACCATGGAAAGGGGTTGCAACCCAAATAAGAATTGAAAGTGAACCTAGACTCAAGCACATGATCACGGAATATGATGCTCCCAATGAAGTAGCATATTTTGAAATTGAGATAGGTGTTTACAAGCAAGAGGAAGTTCTTACTTTGTCTGTAATCAGTCCTGAGGATACTTCACCTTTACAACATAGTGATCCTATGATCTACATCAACCAGCAGGTTTTAGTAAGAAAGTTGAAACAAGATAGGCTTGTTTTAGGGGAAGAAACTGACTTGAGTAGTTTATTACTTCCTAACTGGTGCAAGATTCACTATCACAACCATTCGGAATTGACATGTCATTCATGCATAGATATTCTAGGTCATATAGATGAGTCACAACAAGAATGCCAAGAGGAACAAAAGACTCTCATCAATGAGTTCTCCTTCCAAGTTAAGGATGCAACTATTCTTACACGGGTTAATCTTTCTCAAGAAGAAAATTCCTTACCAATAGAGCAGACTCAGGTTTTAGGTTCTCAAGATCAAGAAGAAGTGGAATTATCTCAGTTTCATTTCAATACCCCTGCTCCAGATGCTCTACCAATGCCCAAGGTGTTAATCAAAGAAGAATTAGAGGGTAAGATAACTCAAGAAAGGATTCAGGAGATAGTTGTTGAACAAATTGGGAACATAGGAGATATATTAATTGAGCCTAGCCTCAAGATGATTGCTGATGATCAGCAAATGTCCAAGCTACCACAGGTCACATGTGACAAAATCCCTGTTGCTTCTAAGAAGAAAGAACTCCCAGCTAAAGACTAGTTATGGACTCTTAAGTTTGATGGTTCTAAGTCTAAAGCAAGAAGTGGAGCAGGGATTGAACTAACCAATCTGAAAGGAAAAGCTTACTTTGCTTCTTATAGATTGCAGTTTGGTTGCACTAATAATGTGCCTGAGTATGAGGCACTTGCAAGAGGGCTTATGTTTGCTCATAAGAATAAGGTAACTGCTCTGACAATAATGGGAGATTCTGAGGTGATTATGAAATAGGTACGTAGCCAATACACATGCCATAACAAAAGATTGGCTGCATATAGAAACAAGGTTTGGAATTTAATAGAAGATTTTGATGCCTTTGGGATTACTCTCATCCCAAGGGAAGTAAATGAAATTGCAGATGCTCTTGTTGTTGCTACTAGTACATTAGAGCCTATGCAAGACTCTAACTTGAAGAGGTTTTCGGTGGTGTTGATTTCAGTCCCAGTAATTCCTAACAATGTCAGACACTTCCAAGTATTTAATGATGATCAACACATTTTAGCCTTTTTGGAGAGTTTTGATTTTTTTGAAGGGAAAATAATTGATGACTCTGACAGGGATCAAGGAGACTAGAATCCAGAAAGTGACAATCCAGAAGGGATAATGGATTTAAAGAGTAATAACATCCCCAAAGGGATGATAGCATTAGAGAGGATATTTGATTCAGATCCACAAGCTTATCAAAGAATGCCTACAAAGAGTGAGGGAGTTAAGTATGAATCAGTTAATTTGTCTCACTCAGGTCCAGAAAGGAACGTTCTTATAGGGAAGACCTATCCTCAGGAAATAAAGGATGAGATAATCAAGGTCTTGAAGTAGAATATTGAAGCAATAGCTTGGAGCTATGATGACTTGAAAACTTTTGATACATCTGTGATCACACATACAATCCCTCTTAAACCAGAAGCTAAGTCGTTTCGCCAAAAGCAACGCCCAGTCAATGCATTAATCGAGCCTCTAATCCAGAGAGAAGTACAGAAGCTTTTGGCTGCAAGAAATTTTTTTCCAGTTAGACAGTCTACCTGGGTGGCTAATCTAGTTCCTCTGAGGAAAAAGAATGGTGAAATTAGGTTATGTGTGGATTTTAGAAATTTGAACAAGGCCTCTGAGAAGGATAACTATCCATTACCTTCCCTTGATGAAGTATTGCAAAAGGTTAATGGATCTCAGATGATGTATTTCTTGGATGGGTATTCAAGTTACAATCAGGTACTGGTAAGTCATGAGGATAGGATGAAGACTGCTTTAACTACAAAGTGGGGCACATTTGCCTGCAGGAGGATGTTGTTTGGTCTAATCAACGCTGGTGCTACTTTTCAAAGAGCGATGGATGTAGCTTTTAAGGATCTGATAGGGAAATGTATAATCATCTATGTTGATGATTTGACCATCTACTCTAAGAATAGAGAAGATCATGCTGCTGACTTGGAGAAGGTGTTAAAGAAATGTATAAGTTATGGTGTATTTGTCAACCCAAAGAAGTGTGTATTCGGAGTTTCTGAAGGGAAGCTCTTGGGTCACATTATTTCCATAGATCCTGAGCGAGTTTAGGCCGTTTTGAAATTAATAAAGCCATGTAGCAAGAAGGAAATGAGGTCTTTCTTTGGAAGGATCAATTTTGTCAGGAAGTTTACAATAGGGTTTACAGAGATTGTCAAACCACTTAACGAAGTGATGAAGAAGGATGTGAAGATTGAATGGAGTGAAGAGGCTAAATTTGCTTTCATGTAGGTTAAACAGTCTATATCTGAGGCACTTGTTTTGACAAGCCCAGATTATTTAAAACCCTTTTACATTTATTCTTTTACTTCTGAGCATTCATGTGCAACAGTTTTGACACAGAGAAGAGAAGAGAATGAGGAGAGGCCTATTGCTTTTATGAGCTCTCCATTTAAGAATTTAGAAGTAAGGTATTCATCAATAGAAAATAAAGCCTTTGCATTGGTGCGAGCAGTGAATAAATTCAGGCACTACATAATCCAAAGTCAAGTGATGGCCATAGTTCTAGATCTAGCTATGAAATCTCTTCTGATGCAAAGTGAATTAGGAGAACGAAGAGGAAAATGGATGGCCATTTTACAAGAATTTGACCTAGAAATTCATCCAATGAATCTTGTAAGAGGTCAAGGTTTGTCAAAGGCAACGACTGAAGTGGACAGAAGTATAACTTGCCAACAGTATACTGTGCAATCATTCACAAAAGATCCCTGGTATACAGATTTAGTCTTTTTTCTCCTCAATAACAAGTGTCCAGAAGGGATGAATGCTACTCAAAGAAGAGCATTGATGATGAAGAGTGCTCATTATATGCTTAAAGGGGGATCAATCTATAGGAAGAATTTTCAAGGAATCTATCTACGCTATTTGGATCAGCAAGAAGCTAAACATGCTATAAATGAGTTTCATGGGAGACATGGAACAGGACATGGATCTACTGATGCTTTGGCTCATCAGATTTTAAGGTCAGACTACTATTGGCCTTATGTATTTAGAGATGCACATCAACATTACAGGACTTGTCATGTAGGCCATTTGCCCAATGGGCACTTGATTTTGTAGGTGTAATTAATCCCAATTCTTCTGCAGGTCACAAATTCATCTTGACTGCAACGGATTACTGCACACGTTGGACGGAGGCCATGCCTTGCAAGAATAGCACCACAGAGGTGGTCATCAAGTTTTTGACAGAGAACATCACAACCAGGTTTGGAGTTCCATTTGCTCTGGTATGTGATAACGACCCTGCTTTTTCTTTTGCTGAGTTTATTTCATGGGCTTATGAACATAAGATTGTGTTAAAATATTCTTCCAATTATTACCCTCAAGGGAATGAAGTGGCTGAGTCCACAAATAAGAATTTATTGGAAGTTATAAAAAAGTTGTTAGAAAGTAACCCTAGGGACTAGCATACCCAGTTGAGATTTGCCTTATGGGAAAATCGAACCAGAATTAAAGCAGCCCTAGGGAATTCACCTTTTAAGTTAGTCTATGGCCAAGATCCAATCTTTCCCATTCATTTGCAAATACCTGTTCTGAAGTTCATGCAGGAGTTTTACAATAAGGATGATAGGATTGAGGTTAGATTACTTAACTTATTAAATATGGAAGAACAAAGAGATGCTACTTTGTAGCAATTCTCTAAACATCAGGTTGTTGTCAAGCGCTGGTTTGACAAGAAAGCCAAGATAAAATCCTTTAGAATATCAGATCTTGTGTTATTATGGGATAAGGGTAAAGAAAATAAGGGAGATCATCAGTAGTTTGATAGACTTTGGTTAGGTCCTTATCAAGTGGCTGAAATTTTGGGTGAGAATGCTTTTCGCTTGAGTACCTTAACAGGAGAGCCTGTTCCATTACGAGTTAATGGTCAGTTTCTCAAGCACTATTTTGGTGCATAGAAGGTCTGATGTTTTGGAAGAGAATGTACTATACTTTCTCATATGTAATTAAGTTTCTGGTGTTGTTTTTTTCTTTGTTTATTTTCTTTTGGTTATTTTGCTTGTTTGTTTTGTTTTGTCTTGTTTCATTGGGGATTCTTTATTTTTTTCATCTCAAGACTTGGGGTTGTTATTCAAAGTATACTACTGGTACTAGGAGAGAAATTGGTTTAGGTATTCTCATCATAATCATTGAAAAGGATTTCATTCTAGTTTGGGTTGGAAAAGTTATTAAGGATAGAAGATATAAATGTGAATATCTCATGAATTATGATCAAAGATCTGTCACCAAATTAGATAAAACATTTGCATAAGTAGATACCTATTTTGTTCTAGAATGACTCTATCTTTGATTCAAGTGAAAAATCAGATTCCAAGACTATCATGAAATCCATTGTAGTACTCAACCCACATCTTAGATTCATGAATCTGAGTATTTGAGAAAGATGCATAAAAGAATTTCCACAAGTAAAATTTAAAAAAAAAAAAAAGGAAGAAAGAAGAAGCAAGCTCAAATATTAAATGGGTAATCAAGTATCTCTATCGGGGATATGGACGCCTAGCTGGCAGTAGAGCAATGCTTTGTGAGAACTAGAGGCATCTCCATCGGGGCTATGGACGCCTGTTTGGTAGCGGAGCAATACCTAGGATTTTACTGCTCGATAGTTGAAGGACTCAACCTATGTAGCTTGAATCTTAGGTATAGTTGTTTACAAACAGAGAAAGTATCTACAAAGAATGATGCACAATATAAGCACACACTCAGATTCAGAAATAACTCATGTGCACATAACATCTGAGATTCCAACTCAAATTTATCCCACATATATCTGATCTTATTTAAGTTAAGGTGTTTATAAGCCAAATAGTTTTTGGGTGACTAAAATTTTCTTTGGGTATTTTGAAAATGGGTAAACCATTTTTGCAGCCGAGTCACCATTTGTTATGCCCTACATAACCACCCCATCTTTTGCCTTGGTCAAAATGGGTCCCCCTTTTGTGAGTTTTGTACTTAGTTGTTTTTGAAACAAAGTTTGGTGTCTTGTTTTGCCAAGTAGTTTGTTTTTCTTTTGTTTTCTTTGTCGGAGTCGGAGCTGGAACAAAATCGGGTTCTGAAAGTTCCTTTGAAACTTGTTTTGGTTTCCATCTCGGCAGTCTTTTATTTATATCTTTTGTTTTGTCTTCAGCGGAATCAGAGCCGGAATGGGTGTCAACTTAGTCTTTACTGAAAATTGCAAAATCACAATCAGCTCTGCCCTCGCCTCCGCTATTTTGACTTTTGGTTTTGGTCTTGTCTTTTTGTTTGGTTTTGTTATGTCGGTCTTTTGTTTTGATTTTAGTTGGCGGACCCAGAACCGGAGTGGGAATGGGGTTTGGAAATTTTATAAATTTGAGATTCCATTTTCATTTTAGTTCCGCCCCCGCCACTTTTTGTTGTTGACTTTTTGATTGAAGTTGCACTACAGATGAGTGTTCGTTCTTTTACAGTTCTGACTCCACCTTTACTATGCTTTAATTAATTAATGGTTGTTGCCAGTGTAGGTAGAGATTCACATATTTACCTTTATTAAGGGTTAAACCGATCATTATTGATATTGTTAAAGATCTAAGAGCACGAAAGAGCAGTAGCAGAGTTCGTTTGAGCAAATTGATCGAGATAGAGAAGGGATATTATGTGCGAATCAATTGAGAAAGTTAGCTCGGGTTAGTTTGCATTTGAGGTAGGTTTCTTATCTTTGTTGTTCTTTGTTGATTTACGGTCATGATTGTTGTGTTTTGTTTTATATTTGCTCGTATGTTCAATCATTTTGTTTTAAGGCAAATCTATGATTATTGATATGATTGAATGGGCAGGTTCTTGTTTATCTTACTTTAATCTTTGTTTTCTTGTACTTTCATGTTGTTTCTTTCTATTTTTAGGTGTAGTCGCTTTCACATCTTAATCGTGATTGCATCGTGTTTGTTTTGGTTTGCAGTAGATTAGATTAGATTAAGGGTTTTTAATGGCGTTTGTTAAAGTTAGAGATTTATAGTGGGATGGATTAATGATTTATAGTGAGTGAGGGTAGATTAGATTTATTGTTTAATTAGGGTTTCATCGTATGTTTTCGGTTTGGTAAAATGGAAAGGTTTAAACCTATGCCCTAGTTTTTATAGGGTTTGTTAGATTAGAGTTTCGTATCGCTTGATGATCACAGTTAAATAAGATTTAAATAATGGCCCTAAAATGCAAATTGTTCCCCACGGTCATATGAGTGTAGAGTTTTAAAGCTCCTTTTCCATTTTAAAGCGACCAAGGTTTTAATCATGAAGTTGCATTGAAAATGAATAAAGTATTTGATGACGTCATGATTAACATAGCCAGAGGTGGGGTTGGAATTGATTATGAACTTAAGAGTTTTGTTTTACAAAAGTCATCGATTCCATTACTATCTCATTTTTGACTCCAAGTTCTAAAAGGTTTTCTTGAAGTTATGATAACATAGGTTGAGGTGGGATTGCAATTGATTATGAACTTAAAAATTTTGTTTTGTGAAAGTTATTGATTCCATTTCTATCCCGTTTCCAGCTCCGAATGTAATAAAAGTCTTCTTTGAAAAAGTAATGATAACCTAGACGGGAGCGGAGCCGGAGTTGAAACCAGATATGAAAATTGGAAAATTGAAAGAAAATCAAATCTTTTTTTTATTCCTATTCCGGTTCTGACCACTATCCTAGTTCCGACCCCAAGCCCGTTTGTTATTAGGTGAAGTATCTTTATTGGTTTTTTGCTCTGAGTCTGGCAGAGTTGTAAAAGAGATTGTTTTGAGTTTCTATCTGGTTTCGACTCCAATGTATGTGTAACATGTATGTTTTAAAAGCATGTTTTATGATGATATCTAAAGATCTAATTAGAGGTTTTGCTTGCAGGAAAATTGAAAGATGTCAAGAACATTAGGAGAGGATGCTCGAAGGAATCAACTGGCTGGAACATCAAAGACAACACCAAAAATAAAGAAAATGAAGCCTGAACAACTGCCTTATACATTAAGGTATAATCACAGGAGTCCTGTTGTGAAGATGAGCAAGGTGGAATCAGATTGGTCGGATATCACTGATACCAGTCTAGGTCCATACAACTTTGAGGAATGGTATTCAGAGGCATTTGACAAGGATATTACCTTGACTACGGAAAGAATTGTCAGCTTTGGGTTAGCTCATGTTACTTTGTTTCCTATATCTGTCCAGTGCCTGGAGTTAATCATGACAGTAGCCAGTGCTTATAATCCTGCTACAAGACTATGCCTAGATTCACAAGACAATGTGATTATTAATCTCACTCCTCAAGCATTTCAGACTATATTTGATGTTCCAAATCCGAAGAACTTGGTACAATTAAATGAGGCAGAGGCCTTGGAGAAATATAGTAAGTATAAGGGCTCGAATAAATCTCACTTGAACAAGAAGTGGTTGAAGACAAAAAGGAAATCTCTAAGCAAGCTTGTAGATCAGCCAAAGAGGGCAGATTTCTATGAAGACGTAGCAAGATTGATTGCGATGTTGTCTAGGGTGTTTGGAAAGAGGGATCCATTTTACTTCAAGGAGTGGATGTTTCCTTCTATTCAAACTATCTTGAAATGAAAACAACGGTTTGACTGGTCAATGATTGTTTCTGATGCTATACATGATCAGTTGACCAGGATCAGAGAAACCGAGTATTTCTTTATGACCTCTTACATTGTATATGCAGTAGCAAGAGTGAGTGTTTTCCCAAGTCTGAACAAAGTGGGTATAATGGGAACTTTGGATGGACAAAAGAAGGTATGGGAGCACTATGATCAATTATCTCTGTAGGTTGTTGAGACTCATTTCAGAAGATTCAATGATGCATCTTTATATGTGGTCATCAATCAGTTGAATGGAGATGCAGGATACAGGTTAAGTCAAGAAGCCATGGCATTCATTGCTGAATGGGGAAGTTGGTACATCCAATACCCCAAATTTACATACTTCAGATTGTTTGGTTTTGAAGGTCATCCCTATTTACTTCCAAGATGTTGCAGTAACAGGATGGTGTTAATGGAATCTGTATATTAGGATATTGGAGTCAATGCTCGGTTTGGCATTAAGCATAAAACTGGATGTCATAGATTTCCCATGAAGTTGGGAGAATATAGCTATCAACACTTGAAGGGAACAAAGGTGGTCTGTAATGAGTTGATACAATTGAAATTGGGATTGTATATAGCTAGTAAGTATTTTGATCCGAAGAAGAAGATGTATACCTTGTTACCTTCAGTGTTCACTAGACATTTTAATATGTTAGAAGACTTTTGGTGTGATCGGAAAGATGAGTATGACTTGAGGAAGAAGAATTATGAGAGATTATCAGTCTCACTCATGCCAGAACTTGGTATTAAAGAAAATATTCCTGAAACCTTGGTGGATGATGGAATTGTATTAGATCCCTCATATGAAGCCTTGAACATTGGCACCAAAAGCTTAGATCCAATAGACTGGGATGAGGAAGAAACAATTGATATTAAGAAAATTGGAAGAATAGTATTGGATAGGAGTGTGCAATGGTTAATGTTGAGAACTCAAGCTCCTCAAGGACCAGTTCTTAAAAAGGGTAAAGGATATAAGAGACTTAAGAGAAAGACACCTCCCAAAGAGTCATTAGAATTCCTTCCTCCGGATGTCAAAGCAATAGAACTTGAGGTGGTGGATGAAGAAGAAGAAGCACCAGAGGGAGATGTTCCATTAGGATCTGCTGGTTCAACACCTATATTGGGTGATTTGTCCGCATAATCCCCACTTACAAGAAAGAAGAGTAAAGAGGTTCAAGAAGGAGCTCTTCATAACATGGCTGAAACTGCTAAAGGAAAAGAAGTGGAGGAAGAATTTGTAGAAGTTGAGACAAATTCAGATGAAACTCTATCAAAGAAAGATATGCAGGAGAGTATGCTTCCAGAGGAGAATATTGAGCAGACCTTAACACAAGAAGAGCAATGGAAGATGTTTGAAGATGCTACAAGATATTCTAATGCAAGGGCTGCAACAGAGAAACAAAAAGAAATGGAGGCAAAGGTACAAGCTAATTCTCTACTTCACCAGCAACAATTACAGTCAAAACAAGTTGAAATTAAGGTAGTAGATGATGAAGTAGAGAAGCAAAGGAAGCAATGAGAACATGAGCTCAAAGTTAAAGTAGAAAATGACAAGTTAGAGTTGATACAAAAGATCCATGATCTTTAGAAGGAGAAAGCAAGAGACTGGAGGGAAAAAGAGATCTTGGTTGCCAAACTAAAACTTGCAGAAGAAGCTCGACAAAAAGAGGAAGGAGCAGAAAAGATAAGGAAGGAAAAGGAATTCGAGGAGCTGATTAAGAAACAACAAGATGAATAAGCAGAAGCTGAAAGACTTAAGACTTTGGAAGCAGAAAGATTAGAAAGGGAAAAACTAGAGGCCTTAGAAAAAGAGAAGTTGGAAAGGAAGGCTCTAGAAAGGGAAGCTTTGGAAAAGGAAAGAGTAGAGAGAAATTGGTTGGAGGAAAGAAGAGGAAGATAAGAATATACAAGAACAGAAGGATAGAGAAGAGGCTGAAAAGCTTGTACAAATGCATATACTATAAGACAACAAGAGAAAGCAAGGGTTGAATCCCAATCTCAAGACAGTATGCAACCACCTTCTACAGTTATTGCTCCCTCTTCCTCCATGATGACTACTGCTCCAAGTGCTCCTACATGGCTAAAATTGGACCTACAAAAAAGGGCAAGAACACCTCCACAACCTCTCAATCGGGAGGACATGATGAAGGGAATTGAGTAGGAAAGGCCTAAGAAGAAGGCTAAAATTCTACATTCTACCAGACTCATAGATAAAGGGGAGATAGTTGCTGAATGTGCCATGCCTATGACAGAAAAGGAGGTGGGGGATATGCAGCTAACAAACTATCATCTGAGTACGGTCAATTTGGGAAGACCCACTAGGAATCAACAAATGGATTTGATTGATGTAGTGGCTTCAACAACTAAATCAAGAATGATGAAGGACAAGCAAAAGAAAGATGAGCTTAAAGCTCAATTGGGTCAGTTGCATTCATTCTTGAAGAGTGTCTCCTCTCCAAGGTCACAACAAGTTGCAACCATTGAGACTCTTGTTTTGTTAAGCAAAAAGGAGGTAGATGATTTGGTGCAAGTTAGAGGTAAGGTGGAGATGGTAGACAAATGGATAGAAAAATTGAACCAAGAGGTAGGTGAGGTTTTAGCAAAAGGATTTGAAGCCTACAAGGAGGAAGAAGGAGTAATAAAAGAGATGCATCAATAGATTGAAGCATCAAAAGAACAAGAAGAAGAGTATAAGGAGTATAGTGAAAATTTAGAAAAGGTAAATACATTGCCTCTAACCACTCTTCTAGAACAATCCATACTTGAGGAAGATAACAAAGACTTTATAGAGATGAATTCTCGCATACTTAAGTTTAGGACTAGATTTTTGAGCAAACACAAGGATGAGATTCAGGAAATAGTTAATAATTTAACTGAACAGTTGGAAGAGTTGGAAGCAGTCATGGCCATAATTGTAGATGTGAATGTAATAACAAAAGATGGCATGCCTTTGAGTCAGGTTAAAGAGAAATGGGATGAAATATTTCAAGGACTCATGTAGGAGAAGGATGATGGAGAAGACTTGGTAATAGATCGGCTTGTAGAAGTCAAAGAAGAGATAAAAGTTGTAGGGAGAGAATTGATGAAAATGAAAAGTATGAAGGAGTTTGCTGCAGTTGAGCTAGATCGGATCAAATTTGAAGATGACTGGATTGATGGACCAGATATGGATACTTTATAGCAAGTCGTCACCAGCTACGATGAGTTCATGACAAATCCAACTTCACATGCACGAAATCCTTGCATGCATGATTTTTTTTATCTTCCTTGCATGTTGCATGCATACAACACTGACAGTCTTGGGGGTGCATGACTTCTTTTCTTTTCTTCTGTGTTCTATTTTTAGTTAAACTAGATGTTTAATGTAAGAACTCAAGATCAAATTGATCTGAGTTTCCAAGAAAGTTGTTGTTCCTGAAAAGGTGGAAAGCCTAAAATAGAAGTGAAGTTCAGACTTTTGTATATCTATAAATACTAGATGGGTATCATATTGTAAAAGTTGGCTAATTGAGAATTGGATTGGATTACCTAATGCTAGGAGATAGAATTTTGTAGTGATTTTACAGAGATACATTGTACTTGGTCTTTTACAGTTAATAGAATTACAGGTTTACACGAAATATGGTTTTTAGAATTAAATTGTTTGTTTGATAAGATTGATAAGTTATAATCTATCTGTATGCAGTGATTGTAGTTTACATAAGTAAAACTTGAGGATTTGAATATTTGTGTTGAGGCTTTGTGAGGACTTGAAAATGGAAAAGAGAAAGAAGAAAATGACTTTTTTCATTGGATAGATTTTGAAGATTCCTGGGCTTGAGAAAAAAAGTGGCCACATAAACCCATTTTGGACCCTCATCTTTGTGCACTTACCCATGTATGTCATGTGCATGAAAAATTAATCTTTTTTCTAAGTGTGTATCACAATCTAGTTATATTAATACATGTCGGTAGAGCTATACATTTAGATGATATTATGTTGTATTTAAAATTTGATTCTATGTATCTTATATTTTAATGAAGCTATAAAGTTTATAACTTGATGTTATAAATTAAAATTAGCATGTTATTATATACATGTATATTTTCATACTTGTAAATTATGTACATATTTTCTTCATGTCCTAAGTTCAAATTATTTCATGTCTTATGGAGTTTCACCTCTAATCCACCTATGAATCATATTATACATTAAAGTCATCATCATATTTGTATACAAAATCAACATTGTATGTAGCGAGAAATTGGTTGGAGGAAGAGGTTGAGGAAAGAAGAGGAAGATAAGAATATACAAGAACAGAAGGATAGAGAAGAGGCTGAAAAGCTTGTACAAATGCATATACTATAAGAACAACAAGAGAAAGCAAGGGTTGAATCCCAATCTCAAGACAGTATGCAACCACCTTCTACAGTTATTGCTCCCTCTTCCTCCATGATGACTACTGCTCCAAGTGCTCCTACATGGCTAAAATTGGACCTACAAAAAAGGGCAAGAACACCTCCACAACCTCTCAATCGGGAGGACATGATGAAGGGAATTGAGTAGGAAAGGCCTAAGAAGAAGGCTAAAATTCTACATTCTACCAGACTCACAGATAAAGGGGAGATAGTTGCTGAATGTGCCATGCCTATGACAGAAAAGGAGGTGGGGGATATGCAGCTAACAAACTATCATCTGAGTACGGTCAATTTGGGAAGACCCACTAGGAATCAACAAATGGATTTGATTGATGTAGTGGCTTCAACAACTAAATCAAGAATGATGAAGGAAAAGCAAAAGAAAGATGAGCTTAAAGCTCAATTGGGTCAGTTGCATTCATTCTTGAAGAGTGTCTCCTCTCCAAGGTCACAACAAGTTGCAACCATTGAGACTCTTGTTTTGTTAAGCAAAAAGGAGGTAGATGATTTGGTGCAAGTTAGAGGTAAGGTGGAGATGGAGATGGTAGATTGAACCAAGAAATGGATGAAGCCTACAAGGAGGAAGAAGGAGTTGAATGCATCAATAGAGAAGCATCAAAAGAACAAGAAGAAGAGTATAAGGAGTATAGTGAAAATTTAGAAAAGGTAAATACATTGCCTCTAACCACTCTTCTAGAACAATCCATACTTGAGGAAGATAACAAAGACTTTATAGAGATGAATTCTCGCATACTTAAGTTTAGGACTAGATTTTTGAGCAAACACAAGGATGAGATTCAGGAAATAGTTAATAATTTAACTGAACAGTTGGAAGAGTTGGAAGCAGTCATGGCCATAATTGTAGATGTGAATGTAATAACAAAAGATGGCATGCCTTTGATTCAGGTTAAAGAGAAATGGGATGAAATATTTCAAGGACTCATGCAGGAGAAGGATGATGGAGAAGACTTGGTAATAGATCGGCTTGTAGAAGTCAAAGAAGAGATAAAAGTTGTAGGGAGAGAATTGATGAAAATGAAAAGTATGAAGGAGTTTGCTGCAGTTGAGCTAGATCGGATCAAATTTGAAGATGACTGGATTGATGGACCAGATATGGATACTTTATAGCAAGTCGTCACCAGCTACGATGAGTTCATGACAGATCCAACTTCACATGCATGAAATCCTTGCATGCATGATTTTTTTTATCTTCCTTGCATGTTGCATGCATACAACACTGACAGTCTTGGGGGTGCATGACTTCTTTTCTTTTCTTCTGTGTTCTATTTTTAGTTAAACTAGATGTCTAATGTAAGAACTCAAGATCAAATTGATCTGAGTTTCCAAGAAAGTTGTTGTTCCTGAAAAGGTGGAAAGCCTAAAATAGAAGTGAAGTTCAGACTTTTGTATATCTATAAATACTAGATGGGTATCATATTGTAAAAGTCGGCTAATTGAGAATTGGATTGGATTACCTAATGCTAGGAGATAGAATTTTGTAGTGATTTTACAGAGATATATTGTACTTGGTCTTTTACAGTTAATAGAATTACAGGTTTACACGAAATATGGTTTTTAGAATTAAATTGTTTGTTTGATAAGATTGATAAGTTATGATCTATCTGTATGCAATGATTGTGCTGAACATAAGAGTTTCTTGAATGATGAAAGTCATTTGAAGGAATTAGATTTAAGGATCATCTTATTAGATTGTCATTGAATTGAAGTTATTAAAAATTTTATTGATCTATAATCTTGATGATGAATGAATGTGTGTTGGTTGAAGTCCCTGAAATATTTGTGAAGAGTAATTGTGAAGTTAATTAAGCACCTAAAATGTATTCAGTGGTATAGATTATGCTATAGATTGTGTCATCTTATGGTTTTTATAATCTATTAGGAAACATTCATCGTTGAAAGTATATGTCCAGATAATAGATAAATTTGATTCATACTTACTGGTTTACCCCTTTGTCCTATCTTTTTCTTTTATTTGAAAACCCCATTGATCTACTAGATTAGTCGGTAAAATGAATCATAGCTTGAATCTATTGTTACTAGCACAGGCCCCTTGAATATTACAGTTGCATGAACTGATTGAGTGACACCAGACAGTTGAGAACCAACTACCAAGATGTTGGGAGTTAGGCTACTACATGTTGTCTTTCTTTTTCAGGATAAATAGAGTAGAAATATTATGTTTTAATGTTGTTTGTGTCATTTTCACCATCAACACAACCATATAGGTATTCCTGCATCTTTGTCATTTGTTACAGGAATTCATCTTCATTGATATCCTGGCACAATCTCTATATAATCTCGAGGTAAGCCACTTGGTATGGTGTCAGGGATCCAAGGTGGGTAAAAGGTCCCGAAAGATGGTAACTTAAAAATTTTCATCAAGAATCCTTTTAATTCTAGGTACTAAAGGTCGCACACCAGGTGTATCTTGCGAATCAAAATCTACTGGTGCATCATTTTGCATGGCCATCAAATGATCTTCAAATGTTTTTTCACAAGATTTTAGTTCATGTGTCCTTTAGAAGAAGGTAACATAATCAAATGCATCCATTACAAAATAGTTTCATTTAAAATGAGTCTCTGAAGCTTGCAAAATTTTCCAATGGAAATGCCTTCTATTTAAAATGTGTCAAATTTAAAGATTTGATATATTGTATAAGCTATCTTAAAGCATTTCAAGAAGTATTCTATGAACCTAGAAATTATTTTTTTAATATAACTAACTTACTAGTTTTATTTGTTTGTGCAGAAGCATGTAACTAATTAAAAATATGTTGTTTCTATTTATACAAGAGCTCATTTTCATTGCTACCTGCGTTCCCTTGGTTAGCGGAATATAGGGTATGTTAGTTTGCTGAGAAGAACATGCTATACTTTTTAATTTGTCTCTAGTGTCCATAATGTTATAAGAAAAAATAATTAGTCGATAGGCTATATATTGTGTGGATTTTTTATTGAAACTTGTCTCATGCCGCAAACAGAGAGACACTAAACAATATTTCATTATTCATTTCCGATAAATTAAACTTTAATCACTCACATTTAATATCAAATCTTCAATTAGATTAGATTTACATACCTGATATTTTTAGATCTGCTTATTATTTATCATGAATAGATTTGAAGCAGTGGTTGGAGGGAGATTGGATTTGGTTCATCTCACTTAAAAAAAATCTATTGTGGTAGGGCTTCATAAATGTTTCCTGCAAACTCTACCCATTTTTCTCATTGGCATTATTGACTTAAATATCATAAGCATGTGAACTGAATTATTCTCCCTTTGCCATATTTCAGATGTCATCATATTCATATTACATCATCTGATCAATCAACCATAGAAGATCATGTGGGAGGGAGAAATGAGATTTTTCTCCATGTTGATCAGGTTAACAGTGATACGATCCACAGTTGATGTAGATCCTTAATATAAGGATGCAAAATAGTTGTTTGTAGTCGATGGAAAATGTTTGAAGTGTCTAAGTTGTTTTACTTGACTTAAAGATAGTGAAGGGCGTCACTAACGTGTTGAGTAAGAAAACCCTCTTATGATTTCTTGATGTGCAAAAACCCTCTTAAGTAGGAATTTTTTTCTTAAGAAGAGTCCTCCTACAACACTTGGTGATGTTAATTTTGAAGGCCGCCTCCTTTTATATATTTTTAGCAATGTGGTTGGATCGAGTGTAATCTTGTGTTTGTGGTTAATTTTGTAGCCAAATAGCAAATTTCAAACACAAAAAAAAAAAATGTTTGAGCGTATCAAATTATCAACCCAACGCATTGGCAGCCATCATGAAGTGGTAATTTTGGGGACTCATGTTTTATATCTGTTCAAAACATTGAAGATGTAATGCGCTATTTTTTCATTAGTTTGAATACATTCACAAAGAAGACTGTCATTAGTATAAATGACTAGTTTTTAGGTCATATTGATGACTTAAAACATAGACAGGTAAAATCCTACAAAAATATTCTCTTGACAATTGTTCGTGAAATCCTTCAGTACTTAATACATTTAATATTTTGTGGAATATTTTACATTATCAACTATCAATAAACTTGGATAATCTATTTTAAAAGTGGTAGAGTCTATGTTCATTTACCAAAAAACATAAATGTGAAAGAAAATGGAGATGGAAACAACATAAAAAATGATGTTCAAACATGGCTGAGATTCAAGATGGCACTCTCACATGCACTTCAATATGTTCCTTGACCAAGATAAATAAACAATAGACTGATAAACTTTGTGGTCTTAGAACACATGGCCTTGGCTCCTTTGTACATGGCGTATGCAAAGCAATTGTCAATAGTCTTAATAGTGAAACAAAATAAAATTACCTAAAATATTTGCATAATTAAATCAAACTAATAGATACAATTTGCATTGTTCGGTGCAAAATAGGGACTTAGATCCTTCACACCTTGTGTGCATGCAAAGAAATTGCCAATATGTCTTAAGTTTTAACAATGATGCAAAAAACAATTTCAACAAATTATTTACATATTTAAATCAAACTAATAGATAAAATATGCATTGTTTAGTGCAAAATTGATTATGACTTATTTTTACATTGTTCATGCCTTGTAGGCCCTGGATCCAGGTCCAGTTTGAACATGGTTTGAGTTTCACATCAGTCCATGTGGGGCTTCTACAGGGCATGCCATTTACTTTGTGGGTTTGTCCTAGATGAACCTAGAATTAATTTCAATGAGTTTCTTATAACCCAATACAATCCCACTGTAGTTTGACAAGTTTGGAATTATTTTCTTATAAGTGATAAAATAAAATTTAAATCAATGCAAAAGTGAAGAGACAAACAATAAAGAGTTTAATCGGTGCTTCTTTGGCCTTTCACCCATCCCACATCTTGATTGTGTCCTTAATGGTGTATGGGAAATTATATGACAATTCTTACTTGAGCATGGGTTGAATTAAACACCTGGAATTTCAACCAAGTGTAGTGCATGAAAATTCACTTTCCTACAATAACATGCTACCAATCTTATATTCTCAGCTACAATTCCTCTCCAACACCTACTTTCACTTTCTTATAAAAGCTATATCATTTTTTATGTAGTTAACTTCTTCTTTAACTATGTAGGAACAAAATTCATGAAAAGGAAGTAAACTATGTGTCATCCCATTTCATACTAGCACATGAAATCATTGACTACACAATCATCACAAATGAAATATATACAAATCATTCATTCAATTTTCTTGCACCAAATCTGTATTACAAATATTTTGAAAATTTTGCAAAAAAGCTTGTATATATTTCAAACTACACTTATTTACCATGTTTACTTTTATATAATATTCTATCGGCCTAACCCTTGCATCCCTCTAATGCAACTGCTAGCTGAATTATTTTTAATTAGAAACATTACAATTATTTATTTTTATATATATATATATATATATATATATATATATATATATATATATATATATATATAAGAGTGGCAAGCCACTATATATTTATATTACTATTATGGAGCCGGAGGTGTTGCTTTACATAGTGTTTCGCTACTAAATTTTACCTAAATAAATAAGTGTAATGGATTTATTTCCTAAACATGAATATGGTAACATCTATTGCTGTAAAATTTAATATAGTGTTGTTTCATGAGTTTATTTAAAAGATAGTTGCAGATTTTTCATGTGATCGTATTTCGTGCAACACCCTCTTAAAGGTAAAAACAAACTAATAACATTTGTTAATGCTCTAAATCGATCTCATAAGAGATAAAAAACTAATGTTGATATTTTAAAAAGAGGGCACGATTTAAAACCAGAAGGGATGCAACTTCATGATTACTAGAATGCCTCAGATTCATTAATACAAACAAAGGATTCTTAAAATAAGTGCCACAATTTTCTAAAAGGAGGCGATTAAAAATTTGAAGTAATACATTATCTAATTAAACTTCAAATTCACTAATAAATAAAAATTCAAGTGAAATGGTGTGACTCTATTAAGAATGATAAAAAAAAGGATGATACAATTTAGTAAAAGAAAGAATTTGATTCTTTGAAACATTAACTATGTTCATTAAAAAAAATACACGGGAAAGCATTAACTTCATAATGGTAGGATCTATTGAAAAGATGCACAACAACATATCTTGTAGAAAATTTTATCATCTCCCTATGCTTCACTTCAACTTTGGAAGCTTCTATAGACAATTTTCCACCAAATCAAGACATTCAAAAACTATAGCATAGTCATTGACAAGCTAGTGGTCATGCCAAAGAAAAGGGGTTTTCCCCCGATTTAATACATTCATCTAGTTGGGAAAAATATTTATGGGAACTCCACTACTGCCTATTTCCATTGTACACCAAAAAACCTTCCACAATGCTAGGCTCCCCTATTAACAAAGCATGTACTATATGCGAAAGGTAGCATGGGCTTGAAAATTTTCTCTTTCCTCAAGGGGTACGTGTTACTCTCTTTCTAGAATCGTCCAAATGAAAGTGGAAAAAAACCATGTTGTGTAACATGGAACTTGTAGCTTCCCCAATCTGCGTAGGAGTAAGAATGACAATGGATCAACGCAACTCACGAATTTCATGCAATCTTTTCCCTTTAGTCACTCCAAAATCTCAAGCATTTGAGTTCCAATTAATATCTCTTTGTATCCCATCTTTCTCAATGGGTCCAACCTACACCTCAAGTTCTTTAACTATAGTAGCCACCTCATTTGTTATAAAAAAAATTGTCTAGGTGATTAATGAACATTTTATTCATACCATTTAGACAAAGTGAAGTGCACATAATGATGGAAAGCTATTTGTAGATGTCGATGTTTTTGAACACGAATTAATCAAGACTTGAGAAAATCTTGTAGCCTTCCTTCAACATCACTTTCAATCCCTACATTAGCATTTGATATACCATATTTACTAAACACCAATCACTAGAACTGAAGACTACGTCTAAATACAGAAGTAGTGGATTATCACTGCCTGTTTCTTTCACATCAACTTGGTGATGCAAGGACATGTTCCTCTATGAGATATTCTAGGTAAAATCCCCCTCTAGTAATTTGATCACATTGTATAGGTTCTTTTTTCCATTATAAATAGGATTTTCATTATAGAAAGCCACATGATCATTTTCTTAGGAAACATTAATAACCTCCTTGGCTATCTTTGTACCATTTGCCTAACATTTCTCCTCCCCCACACCAACAGGCTCGATGTCAACACCCCCACCATTCTGGGCATAATTATCCTCAAATAACACAATATCTTCCAAAGCCTTACCAAGGCCAACATCATCAAACCCTATCACTTATAATCTTTCATACAACTCTGCCAACTTTAAACCACTATCATTTTCATCATTTGCCCCATCTTCTAAAGATAGATTTGCAGCACTTGAACTTGTTGTCACATTTCCACCAATTCCTCATTTGTAAGAACTACACCCTCCAAGGTATATCTATCATCACCTACAACCTCTTGCTCAACAAGCCCATAACACTTTCCATGACAAATTTTAACAAAGGAATTCTTTAGAATCTCTTTACCTCGAGTAGATACTAAGAAGCTATTGATGGTGATATCTTTAAAATCTAAATCCCCTTCTAGAACAACAATAGGACTTCTAATATCAACATCAAATGCACCCCTTTCATTCTTCAAAGCTTCCTACTTAGAGGCGTTATTGTCAGAGACACTCGTGCAGTGCAAAGACATCCATGTGGTGCATAGAAATCCACACAGGACACTTACATCCTTGAAATATTCTCACGTTTGGAGCCTATAGAGGCATTACATTTCCCATTGGGAGTTGACTTGTAAGTCCCTCTTCAACCAACCGACCCGAAGATGGCTATTTTCTTCCTCTATACTTCATATTCACTCATTCTCAGTCCATTTGACAGTGGGATATCTTCACATCCTCTCTTTAATCCCTTCACAATCCATCTTACGATCTCTCCAAAAGCTCCAAGCAGCTTCTTCTCCATCTCTTCAGTCTTCATTGAACACTTTACACTTCATAGCAGGGTATGTGCAGGATCATGATGGGTCAAAAAGTGGCGATATCTAAGTGATATGATTGCCCATGTGGCTAACGACTTTTTTTTAACCTAAAATTGATGAAACAAAAATGGTTTTTAAAGGAGATTCTCATCTTTCCACCAATATAAATTATGCTCTACTTTGATTCTCAGCTTTCCACCAATATAAATTATGCTTTACTTTGAATTTAATAAATAATTATTATTCATTTTCTATTTGAATTACGACTAAAGTCCTGACTGATAGGCTCATTGAAAAAATATATAGCTTTCAAATGGTATCATATATTTTGAATCCAAAATATGTGTCACATTCTATGCTTCACATACTATAGGATGAAAAAAAAAATTGAATTTCATGAAGTTTTTACCAAGTTAAGGTTGTCAAACATACGAGTTTTTATATTTTTTAAAATTTGTAATAAAAAATTCATAATTAATTGTTTTTTTGGAAACAAATTACAAAAAAATATGCATCACATTAGGAAATGAGTCCCCTACTTATATTTAAGATATTTTTAAAAAATATTATCATTTTATTGTGGTTTGGGTGGTCAGACAAATGCCTACTTCTTATTTTTTCCCTAAAATTGAAGTACTACTACATTGAAATTTCAAATTTTCATAAAATATATTGTTTTTTTTTTCAAATAAACCTAGTAGTTTAGAAACTAAATTGAATTTTGTACAGATTCTATTCTTACATATTTTTGAAATAATATAGATAACTTATTCAAATTTTTATGTCAACTTGCCTAACTCTGATTTCCTGAATTTTATTGCCACTTAAGGGCCTGTTTTCTCCATGATGATCCTGCACATACCCAACAGCAACATAAAAACTCCATCACTTTAGTAGAGAAAGTGTTGAACAAACACCATTGCAACAGAGGCTTGAGTTCCTCTCATTTTCTCCTCCACAAGCCTTGAGCACTTTAGACAGAGGTGGTAAGCTTTTAATCCTCTTCTCTATTATTTGGTTGAGTAGCATAACACTATTTTGTAGTGCTTTTGTGTATTGCACTTCATTTCCTACATTTATCTGTACCTATATAGTTGTTCATGGAGGTGGAAACACCAAAATAGGGGTTTGACTGAGGCAAACCCTTATACAGCCCCAACACTTTCTCTCTTTCTTGTGTGCACGTAATAAAGACATTCACACATTGGAAGCTTCATCATTCACATAGTTGTAATTGTTTCCTTTCCCTTCTTCTCCTTGTCTTTATCACTTCTATTTCACCTCATTCTAGTTCTATCTCATTATATTTCTTTATTGCATTCTAGGAGCTCTCAAAAATTAGCTTAGAATCATTTACTTTACTTTTGTGGCATACTCTCTTTTTGGTCTATACAAGATGCTAGCGCACCTCTGGGATGTCAGCGCGCCGCGCTATAGTCCGTGTTTTGAGTTGTCATCCTTTGGTCAAGAGCTTGATGGTTTTTCTGGAGAATCTCTATGACCTACTCCTTCTAGTTCTAGAATTCTCCTCGCTATCCTTTGAGGTACTTTAGGGTAGTTCGCCCCATGAGGCTCTCTGGTTAAAGAGATCTCATGAGTAGCGCATCCCCCTTCTCTACACATACTTATACATTTTTGCACTTACATTTTTGTAATTAAGAATCAACAATTTAGATTGGTACACATGTTAGCTCTTGAAATATAACTCATATTATTCTCAAAGGTTTTTTAAATGTCAAATTGAATTAATTTGTCTAGATACTGATTCATGCCCCCTCCCAGCGTCTCACGTACTCCAATATTAAGAAGAAAAATAAGAACAAAATTAAACAAGGAAGTATGATGGTTGAATTTGATACTGAAGATGATGATGATTTATGTCATAAACCGTTTCTAAAAAAATCTTTGGAATATGTAAAAAATAATGATGTCTAGATAATCAGTTCAAGTGTTACTTATAACATGACCAATGATTTATCTACATCAAGTGAGAAATGTAACAAATAAATCAAGAGACACTATTATATTGAGAAATGATTCACAATTATATGTTGGAGAATTTGGTAGAGATCATATGAATATTCTAACCCAAGGTAAAGCATATATTGTGAACATTTTACATGTCCTCGAACTAAACACAAATCTTCTTAGTGAGAAAAATAAAAAGATTATTTTCAAACAAGGAACTTATAAGTTTCTTGATAGTAAAAAAGGGGTATATGATTGATATATGATAAGGTGGCTATTTTATTTAAGGAATAACTCCTCTAAAGCCTTAGCTTGAAGTTCTATTTAAAAAATAGTTGTAGCATGAAAGGAATGACCATCCAACCTAGAGAAACTAAAGTAAATATTTAATTAATATATTATGGGATATGGTATTCCATCCATACATACAGATAAGTTTTTTTGTGAAGCTTGTGTAATGGGAATTAACATAGATGAAAAAAATTGGGAAATCCTAAAGAGTTTCCAAAAGGTGGTAGTTAGTTCATTCTAATATTTGTGGAATAATGAAGATAGTTTCCATTATGAAAGATCAATATTTCATGACATTCATTTATGACTTTACTTAATAGGTATGGATCTAATTTAACTACATAACAAGTATGGAGAAATTGATCTTTTCAATGAGTTTATACACATACTTGAGAATGATTGTGATGAAAAAAATTAAATTTTAAACTCATCTATAAGGGAAAGAGTGTGCCTTAGAAAAAATTGAGAAACGAAAGAGATTTAAGAGTCAAATTTTAGATCCATATACTCCACATCAAAATAGATTAGATGAATGAAAGAACATAAAACTTCAAGAAAAAGATAAATCAATGCTCAAGTCTTGTAAAATTGAAGATAAATTGTGGGGAGAAGCAATTTGTATAGTAGCTTATTTGATTAATTGATGTTTGAATAGAAACTTGGAAATCATCTCTCCATAAAATATATGGTTAGGTAGCAAACCATCAGTGAGGTATTGAATAGTTTTTACACACTATTTTAATTATATAAAAAACTATGTTTTCTCTTTGCCTTTTCATTTGTGGTGCTTAGCTAAAAAGTGGGGAATCACAATTAGGCTATTTTATTTTCGAAGACCTTGTCAAATATTCCTATCACTTGATCTAATGAAATGAATTTATTAGAGGAATAATTTTTTAATACCATGAAACTTTAGTTCATAATCCGTCACATATTGCTGGTGAGTTGTGACAAGATATTATTTTTGTTTTGTTTTGTATGTGGAAATGAATTTTCAAAGGTATTTTGCAAGATATCTA